>OY992531.1:252684004-253343138 GCA_963921185.1 Dasysyrphus tricinctus | reverse complement strand
GATTGGAAACTTCCAGCCGTCTAAATTGGACAAATTGTTTTTAGATTCGATCAGTTTAAGTCTAAAAATAATTTCCAATGCAAGTATTTTTAAAAACTAGCCTTAAAATTAGTAGGTAGGTACTAATCCCTTGAGATCATTACTCAACATTTTGGACTATCTTCTAAAAATTTTGTACAAATCAATATTGAAGTCATTTTCTTATGAAAGTATACAATATGCATTCAGGCACATATTTTAAGACATTTCAAACTTTAACTTTGACTCAATTTATGACTTCGATAGTACTTTTTTTTAATTTTGAAATTTGGGGCCATATTCTGACCTGTTTGAAGTAGAAACAAATAGCAGTTCCACTGAATTCAGCATCCCAAAATCATTAAGTGTACTTAAATTCCATTAGTTTGTATTAAGAATTGGCGTGGGAAATGATTTTTGCCTTCGAAATTCAACAAAGGGACCAAAGGGCGTCAATTCGATTTTTCAGGGGGGGGGGGGGCAATTTTACATTAAACCCGTTTTAGACCTCAATATTAAATGATTGCGAAGGACAGTTTTGCTCAGTTTTGCACTCATTTAATTTCGAAAAGAGTACGGACTCAATCTTAAGGCCTCGGCCCATAGAATCCGGTGCGTCCGTTGCGGCGACGGACGTAGCCATTGACGTTCCAAGATGCGACGGTTTGAGGTAACCCAATGAATGGGTTGACATTCACATAGCAACCCAGTTTGAAATTAAAACACACACACGTAACAGCCACTCGAAGTTCAAACACACACAAAAAAGTTCCTGTCAACGCATCTGCCGGAGAGAAAAAGTTTAAAGTTCGGCTACTCTGTCCGTTGCGTCCGAAGCTAGCGTTGCTTCTGGGTCAGTTCCCATAAGAAAATATATTTTTTATCGAGCTTTCATGTCAGTTGAATGCGTCGCCACAATGGACGCAACGAATTCTATGGGTCGGGGCCTTTAGCTTGTTCAAACTTTGGTTTGTGCCAAATTGTGTACCTACGTTCTTTCTTTCTTTCTTTACGCTGAAATTAAAGAACCACTTGGTCCACAATTTATTATTATACTAGATGACCCGGTGAACTTCGTTCCACCATAAATTAATTTAAAAATGTGAGTGCAACTCTTCATAGGCGAAGCCGAGCGAACGTTGTATCGTCTTAAGAAATGTAGTTGTTGGTAAACTCCGAACCCAATTTTGAACAAAATTCACTCTCGATGGCCGCACTTCCAAAGATTTTTGTTTTGTCTTGTTCTTGTATTAGGTATAGTAGACCGTGGTCACCTTACTTTGTAAAAGAATATTTTTTTTAAATAGGCTTATGAAAAACTTCTGAGTCTTAGATACACGTTGTCAGTGAAAGCTACAGTAAGCGAGCACTCATCGTCCCCTTTTTGGCCGAGTATCTGATCGGTCCGACTAAGAGAAAAATTGCCAAATAGAAACCTGCTCTTCCTGGCATCGCAAATTAAAATGACTGCGAAAATAAGCGCAGTAGAAGTAGAACATTTACAATGCCGAAACGCGATAGAGAAATAGGAATCATATATACTTTCAACTAACGTTAACTTATTTACCCTAGAAATCCCCTACTAAGCTCTGAACGTAACAGTGATCTGTCCGGTTATTAGAGATTCGCGTCCGTTTAATAAAGATTTTCCATGTAGGAACTGTTCTGAAAATAGATCCAACACTTTTTCCATTGTGTCCGTTTGTTATGATATTTTCTATTTAAAATGAGCAAAAATAGGTGCCCTAGTCTGTTTAGAAGGAGTGTTCGTTTATAGGAACGCAATTTGTATAAGAAATTCGGGGAAAAAGTTGGTTCCACAAAAATAGGTCCGTTTAAGGGAATTTTCCGCTGATCGAAGCTATCCGCAAGTAGAGCTTTCACTTTATTTATGCCTTGTTGAAATTTCGTAGACCGATAAACTTTTTTTTGTTTAACATCCATATCACCCTTAAAATAGCTAATTTTAAAAATACCCATTCCTAAAAGCCCTTAACTAACTTCAGCCTTTCAAACACAAATAATTAATTTTTAAAATCGAACCGGAAGTTTCTGAGACTAAAAAAAGTAAACCCGCAGGTTACTTGAAACTGTTGAAACGGAAACGGCTGTTGGTGGAAATAAGATGACTTATGGCCCTTTCGATTGGAGTCAGAATGACAGATCTTCTTCCTCTTCTAGGTCTTCCAGATTTCCGATCAAAAAGGCCATACATTGTCTGCAATATTTAGTAGTTTCTTATCATTGTTAGTTTCTTTGTAATTTTGCATAATGCGCTGAACTTTCTTCTTCCCCCAACAACTATCTTGGATTACAAAAAAAAATTCTGTATTAGCAATTGATTAACATTAGGTGTACCAAACCGATCCTAATCCTAAGCAATTTTATATTGTTAGGGTATGAAATAGACCGCACTTTAGAATTTCGTTTTAATATTCTGGCCCTGATTCGACTTACCTTCAAGTTGTACCATCCTTTCGCTACTCAGTGTGCATTTCCAATTGGGGGCTATTGTGGATAAAATTTCCCACGGAATTTCTCCCATCTTCAAAAATTGCAAATGCCAACAATTTTCCACTGTTCTTTGCAGATTCAAATTTGGTCGATCAAAATGGTAGCCCAGTGGCCATAGAATATTCATTTTTGATGCCAATAAATTCCGAAGAAACTGCGAACATAATTTTCTTTCTTAGTTTTCGACTATCGGAAAAATTCCGTGGGAAATTTTATTCACGATAGCCCCCCCATTATATGAATATAAACCTTCATTCCATGGTTCTGACCATTTAGAACAATCCCAACACCAAATTGATTGTGATTGCTCCAACTGACAGTGAAAAACTTTTATCCACGTTTAGAGCCCAAGCACATTTTTTAAATATCCATCAAGCAAAGCTTTATTTACCTCTGGCTCCCAAAAGTACATTGTTCATGGTCTACATCTACATTTATGTAGGTATGTATTTAGTTCAATGTACAATATACCCTTACTGACATACTGTTACATTCCTCTCGCAACGTTTCGTTTAATGTTATTAAATAAAACAAATATGTTAAATTTTCTGACCAGCATTTTGGTTTATTTAAAAAACATTTCAGCCAATACCCAAACCCTGTGCTGCAAAGATAAACGATCCATTTTTGCTGGAGACGTCTAACAAAGCCCCTGCAGCTGAATTAAGATTATTATTTACGGACTTGGAAAATCCGAACAAACACTAGAACACATCCACTTCACCAGAGAAGAAAAAGGATACAAAGAAAAAAAAAACAACACATAAAGTAGGAAAATATAGAATTTGTTGTACACTGGCAGCTTCGACGACGAACACAACGCATTGACTTCCTTCCTGGACATCACACCTAGAAACTACTCCCACAATCAGCAACCATATGCACCTCCCACAGCAGTCATATTAATATCCGTGATGTCCTTTCTTATGGGAGCTCTTCTTGTGGAACTCATCGCCACCCTTTTTGCCGTGCTCCTCGTCGTGGCCCCAGTGTTTCTTTTCTTCGTGCTCAGCCTTGTGTCCTTTGTGACCGTGATGGTGGTGACCCTTCTTGGTGTGGCCCTTCTTGCCGTAGTCGTCTTCGTGGTGGGACTTCTTGTGATGACCCTTCTTGTGGCTTCCGCCCTTTTTGTGTTTCTTTTCCTCCTTGTGGGCACCGTGTTTCTCTTCGGCACCTTCGTCGTGGCCCTCGTCGTAGAACTTCTTCTCCTTTTTGTCTTCGTTCAGTTTGTGAATATGGTGTTTGCCCTTAATGGAGTGACCCTTCTTGAAGGATCCGTGCTCCTCGAATTCATGTCCTTTTTCCGCCTTGTCGCCTTTTTTTATGTTTCTTATGGTGACCACCTTCGTTTTCGTGTTTTTTCTCGAACTCATCCTCAACCTCGTGTTCGCCTTTTTTGCCCTCCTTGTCATGGTGACCCTTCTCACCCTTGGCATGATGTTCGGACTTCTTTTCGCCCTTTTTCCCCTTTTCGCCCTTATGGGAATGATGTTCTTCGTGTGATTCCTCACCATCGCCTTCTTCCCATTCTTCTTCGTCGTCGTCGTGCTCGTGTTCATGGTGGTGCTTGGAAGCAGCTACTTCTAAATCATATCCAACCACCAACGAGGAGTCACCATGGACTGGGTCACATGCCAGTGTGAACAAGTACAAGACACAACACGATATGCAGATCCATGTTAATCGATTTTGTGGCAGCCGCAGTGGTGGCATGTTCATTGTGCTAATTCCTTTTGGGTACAGACACCGAAGTGCGTGTCGGCGGAGGCTTTTAAAGTGAAAATAATGTTTCATCGAGGCGGAAGTCGGGTGGTCTAGTTTCAAAAGCAAATCGTTCGTTGCTAAGTTTTGTAAAAAGGAAAATTGCTTTAACCGCAAAGGTGTCATAATTTTACTTGCACCAACAACCAAATGCAAATCGAAAGAAAATGCTCTGTGGTATTGTTGCAGTTCCGATTAATGAGGCATAATAAGAGTAAGAGTGGTCACCATTGAATGTGTTTTGCTGGGGAAATAGTATTTACCTTTGTGTCTAGAGGTATTCACTTCATCGTATTTAGTTAAAAAAAAAAGGTTTAAAAGATTTTGATGCATTTCAAGTGTTGTATGAATAACATCTTGAGATAAAAACCACAAAAAAGAAGCCATTGATGTGATGCCTATGAATAGCTCAGAATTTATTCATAACCCCAAACTTAATATCTTCCTTAAACTCTGAATGAATAGAAGCTTCTCGAAACTGAACTTTCAAATCTCAAAAGTCAAGTAGCTCTTCAATTTCGATTTAACAAAGAGCTCATAAAAGCCCCTCAAAATATAAAGTTTGCAAACAAATGTCACTATAGAAGAAAAAAGGAAAAAATACAGAAATTCCACTCATCCTAAGCTATGTACTCTCCCTCACTCTATACCTATACTCAAATCCCCTAAAGCCAAATTAAATACCGCAAAAAAGTCAATTAAAATGCATCCGAAAAGTTTGTGCGCCTCCACTCGAGAGCGTGAATGCCATTTCCTTCTGCGAGCAAAGTTGCATTTTGGGTTTTTTTTTTCTTTTTTATTTTTAAATTGTATTTCTATTTCCCGCATTCATTGCGATGCCATAGCTCTTGAACGAGCGATTGTTACAGATTAATGGTTGTTACTATAACTTCGAGAGGCAGCCTCAAGTTGCTTCTAGCACTCCCTAGCCCGCCACCGCCGTCAGATAACAGTGTATGCATGTTAAATCATTACCACAAAAACCAAATTCATCAGCAAAATCCAATATCCCCATAAGGGGAACGACGAATGAAGGCAAGGTTTTTGTTGAAATGAATAGATGTCTTTGTCTAAATCCGTTTTTTGGGCAATATCCCATCTTCTACATTTCGAGGATGCATTTAGAAAGCCTCGCGTTTACACAATTACCATCAACATCATCAGCAAGCTACTTCGTGGATTGTTGATAGGAAAGTTTTTTTCCGCTAGAGCTCTATAACTGGAAATATAAATGGAGGGGAATTTCAGCAGCGTGCTTATTTTTCTTTATTAGGGTCCTGGTCTGGTATTGGATAATCTTGCTTCTGATGATTCAGCTTTTAAACTAAGCCCTATAATTCCGACGTCAGGTTTGGAATGGGATTTGATGGTATAACGCCCTAAGCGGCACAAAAAACGGCAGGCAAAATCCTTCGGTAAATCAGCGATGGTGGCACTTAAAACAGCTGATTCAAACGCTGTGGTACATCAGCAGGTATTACGCCCCGGGTAAGACTCAAAACAGCAGGCTTAAACGTTCTGCTAATAGGTGCAGGAACACTGTTCAGGAACACTGTTCAAACACTTTGGGTTATCAGCAGATACTACGCCCCTGGTGACACTCAAAGCAGCTGGCTAAAAAATGTTCTTGTGGATATATCAGCAGGTACCTACGCCGCTGGTGACAACCAAAAAATCTGGCTAAAACGCTGTACTAGAGCAGCAAGTACCAAAGCCCCTGGTGGAAATTATGACATTTGACTTCGAACTAAGGCCCTTTGTCCATGATGGACAGAAGTCCCTTCCCTTACCACAAAATTGGGAAAGCTCTGGGAAAGGAAATAAGACTTAGTGGACAAATCAACTCGACTTATCTGATCTGGTCTGATCCCGCGTCTGATCGTTTTGGTTTCAAGTTAGAAGCAAATGCCCCTCATCCACTAGCAGATGCTCTGCTACCTCTTAAGTAGGGAGCGTGAGGTCCATGCCCTTTATATCGTCGTCAGTCTGACCTATCTTCTATTCTGTTCATTATCTGGTCTATGGGAGGGGGAAAGGTGTTTTGGGAACTGTGCTGATGTACCTGGGTGGATTGTTGGGACTTAAGATTGGGATGATTAGACTGGCAGTTGTACCTCATGGCATAATGGTTAGTGCGTTGGACTGTCATGCCGAAGGTCTTGGTTCGATTACCAGCCTTTGCCATCTAAAAGAAGAAATGTTTTTTCCGAGGTACTAGAACTGACAAATCCTCCAATTCTCGCCATGAATAAGTGCTTCTCATCTAGTCGTTTGGACTTGGCAAAAAATTGTAGGTCCCCTCCATTCCTGCCAACAACATGTACACAGGAATTGTTGAGAGTTGTAAGTCACTAGGCCCTGGTTCTTCATTATCTTTTGCGCCACCAAATTTATTTATTTTTTAGTTGGACTGGCTTGAGGGAGGAGAAGGTTTACAGATGAGGCTGGGGACTTAGTGGAATGGTATAGGTTCCTCTCTGCTTGGTATATTCTTGGGGGCGGCGTCATTGGAACTTCGCATCGCTGGTTTTTTAAGACCTATCGAACTTGTAGTGAAGTTCGTGATTTGCCTTCACTATTGTCTCAGCTGACTGATCATCAATGCCGATAACCAGTAGCTGTCCTTTACCTTCAGGTTAACGGCGGAGAACCTTTTAACAATCAGTTCCTCATTTGTTTGCACCTAGACTAGTGCTAGGATTTTTTGGTCTTCTTGGCCCATACTTCTTGGAAGGAAGACCGTAACTGTTTACATCTTGAAAGTATCATCTCCTAAGCATGCAACTACTGTAGTTCCTTTACAATTGATTTGCTTTGAAGCCTTCTGCCGTTGCCCGTTTCACTGGCTGAACAGAATGGAGACGGAGCTGAAACTGGAGCTCCAACTGGAATAGCTATCAAACTATTGAATACACACAAATTCAATGATGTGAAGAGAATACGAAGCAGCTGCAGACGGTTGGCGGAAGTTGGCCAACTTTTAAATTTTGCTTGCAGCTTTTTTGATGTTTCAAAATTCCAAGCATAATCGAGTATTAACAAGGGGGTTGAAGTGAGTTTCAAGGTCTTTTCAAAGTTTTATAAAGACGTAAAGTAATTTCAGCTTCTTTTTCATCACTATCCATTTTTATTTTTGTTTTTATTTTTATTTTCGACACTGAAGTGTCAGAAAGATGTACAGCTACATTGTGGGCGCGTGAAAAAAATCACGTACGACTCTTTTTGACAGCTATTCCAGTTGCAGCTGGCACTACGACGATCATGATACTCTGGGGTTCAGCTGCATAGGAGAGTGGCCTAGATTCGCTGCCTTTACTATATATGTGGTACTTGATCCCGCCATATCTGAAGCTTCCACTCTGAATCTCTTTGCCTCTTGCCTCAGGAGAGGAGTTAGATGTTCATTCATCCTCTTTCCCTGTTTTTGGATTCCAAGGGCCCGGTTTTTGCTGCTTCTTTTCCTCTATCGAGGATCCGGAGGTACAATTTCATGGATGCACCACTAAGTCCTTTCCTCCACGGGTCATACAGGCCTCCTGATTCACCCAGTTTTGGAAGAGGAGCTGATCTGCAGCAGTGTCTTTTTGGTGGTGATGGTAATTGACGATCTGACTGATGGTCTCATCTCATCTTCTTCGGTCTTTGGTTCATCGGAAATCTGCCCGGAAGGTATTCCTCCTTGGTCAGTTATCGCTCTGTCTTGAGAGGCGTCCTACTTTGGCCCCGGAGATATTCTCCCCTAGCCAATAGATTGCACCACTCCTCTTTCTTCCTGGTTTTGTATTTTCCTAGAAGGCATCCTCCTTACGAAATAAGGAAGGTAAGGTTAGGAGGGGTGAGAATACGGCAAGAGCTGCATCATCTCACTCGGATCACCGTGGATCCATTGCGCTCCCCAGGGTGTGGGTAGGTAGGTGAGGGGAGGGAAAGAGAGGATATTATGGAAGTGTTTAGAAGTGCCTTCTTGAACCATCAAGACATGACAGAGATGTCGCCCAGTTCGTCCAAGAAGTATTCTCCTAGGGCTACTTTCCTGGTTTAGGTTAGACTGGGGCATTCACAGACACAGTGAAGTGAGTCTTCATACTGACACCCTCTACATAAGTCCGACGGGCTAATACCCATTCTGCTCATGTGGTTTCCCATTGAATTGTGGCCCGTTAGGACTCCAACTAGGAGTGACAATGGAGGCCTGCTTATCTTGAGTAAGTATTCAGTTTTAGTCCCCGAAATATTTGGCCATAGATTCCTTGAAACACTACAAGTGTCAATTGATGACCATCGGACATCTGCAGCCTCAAGGAACCTCTGGTGAGTTTTACTTTTCTCTTGTGCCAGTTGCATAAGCACCAAGAAATCGGTTTGGCTCGGATAAAGAGACGATCCGTTTTTTGGTTTTAGGAACTTACTACATCTCAGCCTCGGATCTTCTCCCTGGAGGTCTATCTCCATGGTTTTACTTATATACTAATGATGAAATTTAGTTTGGAGTCATTTTTGTAATCCTGTCGCTTTTACACTATTTTGAAAATGGCGCCCAATCTGAAGCCTGGTGAAGAAACCTAAATCCCTACGTTTTTTGTGGGGGATACCTTAAATTTTTTTTATATTTTTAATTTATTTTTGACATGCATAGGTTAAAATTCAGCTTGTTGTAATCCTGTGGCTTCGACGAACTTTTCAAAAATGGCGCCCAATCTGTGAAAAATGGTTTAATAAAAAAAACTCATAAATTATTTGAAAAATTTCCAAGGTTAAAATAAAGGTTGAGGTCTT
The DNA here is from genome assembly GCA_963921185.1 of Dasysyrphus tricinctus. Lineage (NCBI taxonomy): Eukaryota > Metazoa > Arthropoda > Insecta > Diptera > Syrphidae > Dasysyrphus > Dasysyrphus tricinctus. Next base: position 253,334,069 of record OY992531.1, on the reverse strand, counting down.
AAAAGACAGGTGTTGAGTAGACGCACCTAGTATTAAGATGTCAGTATTGCCACTTTTCGGGAACATTATCTTCTTCTTTTTTATCTAAGGCCACTTCTTTAATAATTTTTTATATATTTAACAAGAAAAAGTTGCGGAAACGCCTCCAGGTACCAAACGCGTGTTGGGAAATAACAATTGATGTCTTAAAAACTAGGTTTTGAGTAGATACACCGCTGGTTAAAATGTCAATGTTGCCACTATGTTGTTGTTGTTGGGGAACCCAAATTTTGGTAATTTTTAATATTTTTACATCTCGAAATGTGTGTTGGGAAAACAACGGTTGATGTCATAAAAGACAGGTTTTCAGTAGGCGCCCTTTCGGATGAAATGTCAGTTTTGCCACTTTTCGGTAAAGTGTTTTTTTAATGGCAAAGGGTGGGACCACCACTTTTTTATAATTTTGAACATGAAAAAAGTGTATTAACGCCTCTAGACGTTAAAAAAAGGCGCCTCACTATAAGCGCCAGGATTTCGGTTTCCTTACTGGACTACAAATTGGGCGCCATTTTTCAAAATGATTGGGTGCCATTTTTCTAAAGTAGTCACAAGCTAAATTTCATTCTTAATGTGTAAGAAATGCAAATGAGTTCCAATCATAAAATTAAGGTCCCCTCAAAGAACTCCCAGTATTTGGCTTCCTGACTGGTTGATGTTCATAAAGAATAAACCAAAATATTAGAAAATAGAAAAAAGCCTCCTAACTTTTGGTGAAATTCACATAAAGCACATTTTGATTCTATACAGAGCTGGTCCTGATGGGGTACAACTCAACTCGAAACCTTATCGGCATCAGGCGCGGATACAGGGGGAGGGCAATGGGTGCAATTGCCCCCCCCTGAGCAAGATCGAGTGAACGAAGCACAAAACAAGAATTTAGTAAAATGTAATCAAAAAATGTTTTTTCGTTTATAAAATGTATTCTTGGCAGTCAAAAGAGGACTTCATGTTTTCATTTTCCGATGTATCTCACGTCTCCCAGCTGAGCCTTACCTTTATAGCTACGAGTAAAACACACGTGCAGCTTTTTCAGGTTCTAATGGGAGCAGACATACTCAAGTGCTGCATGTAGCCCAAAGCTGTGCACAATATTTCTAAATTTGCTGCGCAGTGTTGCAGCAATGAGTGGTTATTCGTCAGCCGCTGACCAAGTTCAGTGAAGAAAAGTACCGCTATGCACAAAAAGCCTTCAAATCGACCGATTGATAGCTTATAACTTCTGTTTTAGATGTCCGATCTTCAAAGCTAAGGTCTTTAATTAAAAGATCAATGTCAATATGTAACATTTTTTGAGAAAATTTTTTCATACTAGAAATCAGATTGAGTCTCAAATCAATTTCATTTTTCAAAATGCATGTACATGAAAAATTTCAAAATTTTTAAAAATAATGACAGGGGCACTTATCAAAATTCTCAACCTTAAAATTGATTTTAATTTAAGAAAAACATAACAAAATCCTGAAAATACGTCGATTTAATAAGCTGTAGAAAAATCAAACTTTGCTTTGCAAGGCTCTACAAGATTAGAAAAAGCCTTAACAATAAACTACATTTGTGAATAAAAATTATTGAGAAATATTAAAAAATTTTGGTTGATTAAGTCCTTTTTATGATAAATATTTAAATGTGCATTTACATTTTAGAAAGGACTTTCACTAGAAAACTCTCGAAAGGGACTCTTGGATATTTGGTGAGCTAATTTCATGACTGTGTCTGTCCTCTTGCGAGTTTTATTCTCGAGAGCTTCTTCAGAGCTGATCGCCGTCTTTTTCCTCTCAAATGAATACGCACCTTAAAAGTATGCAAAGTTTTTCGAGTGCGGCAATGTACACAGCGATGAGTGCTGTACAACAATTTTAGCCATAAGATACGTTTCTGATGGTAGAATTTGTGAGGATTTTGTTTCGTGTATGCGTTGTAGGAACATCCTGTTCCGTGTTATTAAACCTGCGAAGAGTGCGAATCCGATGAAGAAGATTGGAGAGAAACCAGGAAACAATGACAGCAGTCACTGCCAAAGAGAAGTTGGATGGAACTTTTAGACCTAAGGATAGTTGTTTTTGGCCGTTTTTACAGACGTCAGGTCAACGGCTGTTTTCGAAGAAGTCATTTACGTCAAAAATGCATTTGCAGATTGATCTCTAAGGCAAATTGCTAAAACCACATCCTTGAAAACATCATCTGCGGTGCAGCTGTGCAGTAAAAAAAATCGAGTTGAAAGTAAAAAATTGAGAAACAAGAGAGCGTGTTCGTAAACATCAAATGCTTTTGCGAGCAAGTTGAATGACGTTAATCAAGCCAATTTTGTGCAAGCAGGACAATTGCATATGACGATTGCAATCTGCGTCAAAAAATGACGATCATTTGATGATCACATTACTTTGATTTGACCATTTCGAAAACGGCCAACGTCTGTTCGTATGTTAACTGATTATTATTTTTTGACGTGAATATTGCTTTTGTGTGCACAAAATCTTTTTTATCAACTTCACTCAATTTTCTTGCAAGTAGATTTGACATGTTCTCTGTCTTCTTAATATTTTTGTCGTCAGCTCAATTTTTACTGCAGAATTGCACCGCAGATAATGTTTTCTAATATGTGACTTTTGCATACTGTTTTATCGAACACAATGCGTATGCAGAAAAACTTGTATTTGAATTTTCGAAAAAAACGACATTTGAGAACATTCTGCAAATGCGTTTTGACGCGGATGATTTTTTCGAAAACGGCCTTTACCTGCAAAGCCACTGGCCAATTATCTTGTCACAGCTAAAGAGGAGGTTAAAACTTTCACTCGAACTAGAAAGTAATGAGTGGGAATAGTAACATACCGATGTGCCATTATGCTTTCCGAAATTTGAGGTGGTGTTACAGAGATCCAGAGAAATTCTTAAAACGCTACAAACACACCATGCTACAGCCACAAAGTGCTTAGCTTCATTTCACAAAGTTCCAAAGTAACCGCTGTTCGAGACACCTGTATAGCAGTTATGGAAGAAGTAGTTGCGTTCTTCAAATTTCAAACACACATCGCTTTGTTTGACCAGGTGTAGAGAGTGGTATAAAGTGTACTCCAATTGTCTGTAGACTTCATCAAGATTGTGGAAACTCATGAACATTGCCCCCCCCTGAACGAAATCCTGGATCCGCGCCTGATCGGCATCGTGTGGAAATTGGTCCCCTAAGAGCTGAAGCTGCTTCTAAATACATACATACCTCCTGCTAGAGAAAGTCTTGAGTGCTTTGCAAATAAATTTCATTTGGTGAAAACTTCCTCCTTCGGAAATCAGAAGTGCATTTCGAAGGGAGTTTGTATAGTTAAGGAGAAAAGGGCGCTCTATACTGATGGTAAGGTTATATGTTCCTATAGGGGTTAAGAAAGACGGTGCTGGCATACGAAAATCGGAAAACAGAATGTGTATAAATTCTCATTAATTCAATTAACACCCGACTCCCTGTTCACTTCACGTGTTTTTTTTTTTCATTTTTTGTTTCCTCTTGTTACCATCAAATCGAACTTTTGGGATTTTACAATGATTGCATAGAAATGCGAAAGGAGGCAAAGATTGCATCCAGAAGAGGTTTTTTTCCTCCTAAAGCATCTCCTATACCAATGAAGCCACCTCCCCATCAACGATTAGAATTATTGAAAAGGTAAACTCTTTAAATCAGGGTTTGAAATCTCTTCCTTATATAAACGAGGACAATGTAGTAGCTATTTCATTTCCAAAAAAAAAATTAAGAAGGAGCTCCATGTGAAATAAGAAGCCACATTAAGGACTCTCCAGAGCTCGTCTCCCCAAATTTACCAATAACAAAAAAAACGAACGTGAAAGGACATACCAAACATTCAATTGAAAGCCACAAAAGCGAAAATCGTAAGCTTTTTTGTCGATAATTTATGGCATTCGACAAGGATCCTTTCTTCCAGCTTTCTACTAAAAAGAACGACTTACCTGAAGCAGAGTAAAAAGAGTGAAAAATGGCAGAACGGAGAAGGGGGTATAGATTGGAGTAGAAAGGTAATGCCTAAGCGGTGATGGTGAATGGCATGGAAACGTATTCAATTTGAGATTTATTATCGACGACTATGCGCTGCTGCCGAAGAAAGTAAAAGATGGGGGCCAACAAGGACGAAAAGGATTTTCTCCGTTTGATATTTTAATGAATGGGGCACTGAGGCGAACGTGCACAGCACACATTTGAATTTTCGATTCGCAGTTAGCATCGCACAGAAAGGAAAAAAACAGCGAGAGTGTGTGACTGTGATTTTGTGTGTGAGAATATTTCGATAACAAAATGGTGGTAGGTAAGGTAGCTGGTACCCATATCCGTTTGCATGCAGACGAAGCAGGATTAAAAATACCAGTACGCATATAAAAATAACATGGAATGTGATTACAGTAACAGTTACAAGGAAAAATGCAGCTTTGAACAGACTCTCAAGGGAATCAAGACCTTGGAAATCATGAACATTCCACACACACAGAATGGCGGGGAACATGATATCGACCAGAGTGAGGTGGGTAGCATTCATAAAACTGGAAATAAATGAAACGTTAAAAAACATATTCACCATGTAAGTACCTATGTAAGCGTAAAGGGTTTCTTTGGACTATCATTTTACGGCGGTGCGGTTTGTAGAAGGAATATTAATTTATTGAAGTTTACTTACATATTATGACCTTTGTGTTGAATTGCAAGTAAGTCGAATACATTCACAGGAATCATTTAAAATAAAACTCTCGTTTAAAGTTAATTGAAGGAAACGGATGAAGGTATTTGAATTGAAGAGTGACTTTTCCAATGGGAATATTTAAACTTTTATTCACTTCTCAGAAAATTGAAACAAAAATGGAAATTATGAATTTCCATATAACATAACTGGTTTGGACTGTTTCGAATTTCAACCGACATTTAAAAAATAGTGCACTGACTATGGTAAAGGGGAGTTTTACTTCGAGGAAACGGTTGCTTTATAGGAGCTCGCTTGAAAGCAGCACAAAAAAAAATAAAAAAAATATTTGGGTATTTGAGCACCAGAGTCTTAAAAACTGCCTTGGGATACCAGAGCCGTAAGAGATTGCAAGTCTTTGGTATTTTATTCTTTGAAGCCCCGCTAATTTGATCTATCTTTGCGAATGTAGTTAAACACTTTTTGCAAAATTGTACTTCAATCATTGATTCCAATTCAATTTTGAAGTCTTTAATAAACAGAATCATCCAAAACTAGGACTAAAAGTTAAAAGAATATGCAATACTAGAGAGTCTTCTTGAATTCTTTGAAATAGCATTCTAGAAACCGTTCAAAGATACCTCTGAGTAAAAAAAGACTTTAAAGGATCAAAAAATTGCGATCTTTTAACTGCGATCAAAAGACTTCAAGTATGCATTCTTTTTAAGACTTTAAAAAGATTTCAATCGATGCAAGAAGTCTTTAGTATTGCATTCTTTTTGGTGTTTCCATTATTTAAAACTTCATAATGACGGAAGTTCTAAGGCAAAGTAAAAATATTTCAAAATATCTTAATTCTCTTACACAAAGCACCAGAGTTGGAGTACACAGAGTGAGTGAGTGCCGTCAGTGATCGCAAGAACGAGTAGCCACTTTAAATTGCTCGAAACGTAAGCGGTAATGGCAAAGTCACATAATGTTATCGGTTTGAAATCGTTTTTATATGAGTTTGAAATCGGTTTATATCAGTTTGATGTCGGTTTGAAAACGGCTTGATATCTGTTTGAAGTCAGTTTGAAATCGGCTGTAAATCGCTTTTAAATAAAATTTAAATCGGTCTGAGATCGGTTTGAAATATTTTTGAAATCAGTTTGATATTGGTTTGATATCGGTCTGCGATTGAGATCGGTTGTAGATTGGTTTGAAACCAGTTTGAAATCGATTTTAAGTCAGTTTGAAATCGGTTTGAAATCGGATTGATATCTCTTTGAAATCAGTACTAAATCGGTTGGAAATCGGTTCGATATCTGTTTTGAAGTTAGTTTGGAATTGGTTATAGATCGCTTTGTAATCAGTTTTAAATCGGTTTGAAATCGGTTTGATATCAGGTTTGATTTCTATTTGAAATTGGTTTGAGTCTGGTTGTAGATCACTTTGAAATTGGCTTTAGATCTGTTTGAAATCATTAGTTATCCTTCAAGCCAAGTATGAAGATCGCACTTAATTTTCGCTCTCACATTTCTCTCCAAACACCAGCTAAAACCCTAGCTAAATTATGACATCAGATTTTGGTGACGAATAATTCACAGAAAACAGCTGTTCTCTGAAAAGAAATTTTATTCAAAACATTTCAAAGAATTTTGTTTCATTATTTCAAATTAATCTAATAGATTTTTCTCTTTGAAATTGATAAATCTTTCCTCCTGTCCTCGAACATTTCTCGTATTCCAATTTCATTTCTTTTTATTTTCTAAAATCAAAGTTCACATAAATCACAAGAATGAAAAAACCTGTCACAATTTAGCTCCAGAATTAATTTGCCGGACAATTATTTCACGCGCTAACTTTTGACAGAGACCGCTGTACAGAAATTTTATTTTTTAGCTTGAGCGGTGTAGATACCCCTCGGCTGAGATGCTTGATTAAATTTTAGCTTAGCTTAATTTTGGAAAGAATTTTAAATGGGACTGACATTTTGGCTCGATCTGAGTACAAGGCTTAAAATATTAAAAGTTGCAGGAGGTACTTACGGTTAGTTTTGGTTCTAAAAAAAATAATTTTAAGAGATGTCCATCGAACTTGAACTCGAGATTTTGATTTGAGAGCAGACTAAGTAAAGGAATTCTTGCAATAATTCTGCCTAATTCTTAAGCTACAGCCTAAGCGGTTTGGTTAAATTCCTCTTAGTTTGTTTTCTATTATACATTTTTTGGGAATTTACTCCAAACTTTTTTAGTTTTAAAGGTTTTGTAAGAGTTAAAGAATATCTTATTTTTTACTCGAAAACGGTTTCAATGATTTTGATAAATAGACTAGTGTATCTATAACTTTAAATTTTTATTATTTTTTGGTAAAAACTTGTTTTGCGAAAACTGTTAAAAACGATACTTTCCATAAAACCGTTTTTTTTTATCGAAAACAATTTCGATTAATTTCTTATGCAGAAAATATTAAATTGCCAGTTGAATTCCTCTCCTTAAACAATTCCGCCGTAATACTCGTACTTCTAGGAATGCACATCAGTTTACCCTTGAGCCTTATTTAGGGCGTACCGTCAAGTACAGAGATTCTTTCTTCAGCCGCACAACACGAATGTGGAATGCTTTACCCTACTCTATTTTTCCTATTGTGATATTCAGAAATTCAAAACTAATGTGCATCGGTATCTCCTTTTAAGCCCTATCCTATTTTCCTAACAGTCGCACTGTGTTTAACATATTAAGGGTAGTCATAACCCCTTGACTGCGCGTTAATTATAAAAAAAAAAATTACGTATAATTCAAAAACAAATATGAAATTAAAGACAAAACATTTTTGTTTTCTTTTGAAAATATTTTGAAATGACTTTTGGTTGAATTTCTTTAAACTTAGTTTCTAGCAACTTTTTCATACAGAAGCTTTCAAACACTTTCAAATGGTAATATTTACACATTTTAAAAATTTTAAAACCTATTTTTAAATTGAAAAAAAAAATAAAATATTTACATTAAGTCTGGTAGGAAACCGAATCCCATACGCTTTTTGGCGGGGACCTGATGCGACACGGCCACGGTCGGAGCCAACATAAACAACATTTTCAAAACGATTGATGTCTTAAAAATAGGTTTTATATAGACTCACCTTTGGTTAAAATATCAATATTGCCACTCTTCTGGAACATATTTTTTGTATGTCAAAAGGTGTGATTTTCACTTTTTCGATAATTTTTTTTAAATTTTGAACATGTGTTGCAGAAATCATTCCAGACGCCAAGCGCGTATTGGGAAAATAACCATTGATATCTTAAAAGATAAGTAGGCGTGTCTTTGAGTAAGATATCAGTGTTGCCACTTTTTGGAAAAATAAGTTTTGTATGTCAAAACCTTTAACCTTAACTTTTTTAGTTGTTTTTAATATTTTGAATATTTTGCAGTGACACCTCAAGATGGCAAACGCATACTGGAAAATAACGGTTAATATTTTAAACTGATTATTGAAGCACTTTTGGGTAATGTCAGTGTTGTCACTTTTCTGGAAAATACTTTTGTATGTGGAACCTCTACTCCATTGGTATTTCTTAACATTTTGAATACGAAAAAACTTGCAATGTATTTCTTAACACACGTTTGGCATCTGGAAGTGTTTGTGCGTACTAAAGACACAACTAATGTCAGTAACTAGAGTCGTAATATAATTTAATTTTGTATGGCTCTACCCACCCACATCGATGGGTCCACGAAACCACCATACACTTCCACTCGAAGCTAGAACTTGATTGAAAGAAAACTTATAAAACCTAAAAAGAAATAAGAAACATTGATATTAGTTTTTCTTTTTAACTCATTTCACCCTCTTAAGGGCTAATTTTTTAAAATATCAAGCCTTTCAAATACAAAAGAACGTTTAAAATCGGATTTTCATATTTTATTTACTCCATTTCACCCTATAAATATGTTAAAAAGTATTGAACTCTCAAGCTGTCCTTTCAAAATAACCTTTCCAATACAAAAAGTATTTAAAATCATAGTCAAAATTTGTTTCTTTTCCACCGCATTTCACCCTATATTTGATGAAATGGGCATCCTTAGAATAGAACTTAATTTCTAGAAACATTATGCAAGTATAATCGTCCTTAATCTCGAAACATAGCCTTTAACCCATCCTTAAGTCCATCCTCTTAGGGCCAGTTGAAGATTAACTCTGAGCGAAATCAGAGTAAGCTAATCCTGAAAATAAATTAACCCTGATATAACTCAGGAACAGTTTGCCAGTTGAGGATTAACTTTATCTTTCAGTTCTCAAAAATCTAGGGCCAACGATGTGCGACACTATGGGCCAGTTTTTCAGTGAGAGATCATCCTAGTCTCGGGGTTAAACCTGAGTTAACTCCAGAAACGTGTTTTTCAGTCAATTGAAATCCTAATAGTCTAAGAAGAGCTACCAGCCATTTTGACTAACCTCCTAGACACAAGGCTACAACTCTGTGTATGCTTGATTTGGGACTAGTTAAGTATAAAAACCAGGGTCTGGTAGGGTTGCGGCGATCGAAAGGTTGCCATCTGATTTTTTCAAAATGCAAAAAAGCGTCAAAACTAACCTTCTCACACAAGGCTGAAACTTATTTATAATTTAGTTTATACATTCTAATGCATGATCAAAATCATGCAAGATGGGTTTGGTGGTCGAAAGTGCTTGCCAGACGAGCCTAAAGCTCTTAAAGATTAATAAAAGATATTGGATAACTTAAGAAATTTGTTAGGTGCAAGGCTAAAACTTAGTGTATGCATTATTCATTATTTATTAGATTAGTCAACAAATAAAGATCAGGGAATATTTCCGCAATTCTAGGGTTGCCAGCTATTTTTTTTTTTTTCAAAATGTAAAATAACTTCCAAATGTAACATATCTACTTTTAGAATGCTGATTTTTGAATTTATAATAACTTATGACTATTTGTACATGAAAAAAAATATGCCAGACGAGTTTGGTGGACAAAAATAGCTTACCAGACGAGTTCTTAAAGTTGGTATTAAAAAATGTCATTGATTAGCCAGAGTATAATGTAATAAATATAACACGTTAAATGCGTATAATCCTAACACATATTAAATCAAGTCAGCAAATGATGATATAGTTCTTTTACTCTAGACCCAGGGCTTCCACATATTTTATTTTAATTTCATAAAATTGACAAAACTGAAACACCCACCTTCCTATATGCCATCTTGTATATAAGTAAAAACATACGAGTTGGGCGGTCAAAATCTCCTGCCAGACGAGCCTAAGGTTTTGAAAATTGGTATTATAAGAAATATCCTTTCTTGATTTTTTCTTAAATTTAAAAAAACTGTCAAAATTGCAAACCTGATTTTTGCATATATAATAGCTGACATCTTCTTGTGTATTAAAAAAAATACCACACTAGTCGGACGGTTGAAAGTTCCTGCCAGACGGGCTTAAAGTTTTTTAAGTTTCAGCCTTGTGCGAGTAGGTTAATATTGTTACCCTTTTTTTGCATTTTGAAAAATTCAGACTGCAACCTTTCGACCGCGGCAACCCTGCCAGGCCATGGTTGTCATACTCAACTAGTCCCAAATCAGGCATACACAAAGAATGTCTAGAAGTTTGTCAAAATGGCTGGTAGCTCTCTGACTATAAGTTAACTCCGAGTTTACTCATCTAATTTGGTGAGTTAACTCCAGGAACCAAATTGAGGGCCTTTTCAGTTGCAGTGCCATCTCAATTTCGATATTGAAAGTTCTTGCCAAAGCATTTCCATTGTGGCGCCATATCTATTTCCGTTGCGTAAGAGACGTAGAAGGGTGATATCCATAGTGTCGCACATCGTTGGCCCTAGATTTTTGACAACTGAAGGATAAAGTTAGTCGTCTACTGAAAAACTGTTCCTGAGTAAACTCGAGGCTAATATATTTTTTGGATTAGCTTACTCTGATTCAACTCAAAGCTAACACTGAACTGAAAAACTGGCCCTAATTCTTCGATTGTCTTAAAGCATTTTAATTCCCAGTTTAAGCAATAGTGTTACATTTACCTTGTACCTGCCTTTTCCAGTTGAAAATTATATTTTCCTTCGAGTTCAATCTACCGTCATCGTCATTCACAAACAGCTTATTAAAAAAATATTTTTTCTTAGTACTTGCCAGCTATAAAAATCATAAGAGTTCTTACATTCGCTAGAATTTTGGAATTTTTATATTCAACCAGAAAACACCCTTTGGAACTTGTGGAACCGAAGACTATACGAATAATAAAAATGATAAAAAAAAACTAAAAACCGACCGAACTTCTCCCATTTTGAAGGCCATTTTCTCTTCAAATGCACTTGCTTCTGGCTGTGAAAGTTTTGTAGCTTGTAAAACTGTAATGTTATGGGATCCTTTAGTCCTTTTCGGTTAGTGTTTTAAGTTCTGCTTTTTTCTTCATTCTAGACGACTCGCTTTTAACATCGTCGTTTGTTCCTTCATCTGCTTGGTTTTGGTAGTAAAAAGCAGAACGACAATATCAAATGTTTCCAATTCTTTTTATATATTTGTGGGCCAAGATGTGTGTAGTGCAGTTGTATAGTTTTCTTTTCGTACTTTATTTTATATTTTCATAATAATTCCTCTGTATCCTTTAGTGGTTTTGATTTTTTTTTTTTTTTTCTTATAGCTTGGAACTGTTTTTGATAGGTTTTTTTTGTGTGTGCCAAATATGGGGTTTGTTATTTGACTCCCACCCCCATTTCCGCAAAACAATTCCTATTATTACCCTAGCTATTGACTTCATCTGGTGTGTGTTGGTTTGGTACAATATTCAACTTTGTCCTTGGTTTTAAAGAGGCTCACCCATAGCAAAACAGCCAACAGTATATCAGCAGCAGCAGCAGCAACTAGCAATGTGTGGTGCTTTGTGTGAGAAATGTCCTTGCAAATACGTACCTACAGTGAGTTCTTACATAATGCGATGATATTTTTGTAGGCGGATAAATTTTTCATCGAGAGGAAAATATAGGTTTGTTAGAGTTTTCTTTTTCATCTCGAGGATTGCCACTTCGCGTGCATTATTGGTCCTTGAAAGTTGTCCTCCTTCCCAATATATGTGAATTTACTCATGCCTATACCCATAATGGCGGATGTGTTGACTTTGCATTCACTTATATGCAAAAAAAAATCAGATTGCCAAAGTACATATTTACGTTCTATGCGGATGTTTTTTTTTTGTTTGCTCTCATTGAATGCAATATAATGCTCTCGAATTCAATCGAATGTGAATATACTACTTTGAGAGATTTCAATGGCAAATAGCATTTTTTAATGATGTAATTATTTTTGGTTTTGTATAAATGTTATGGTGTCCTTGTCAAAGGCACGTATGTAAGTTAAACTCTATAAAAAAAAAGTATAAATCGAAATATTAGATAAGCATGTTTTTGAAAACATTAAGTGCTCTTTATTGTGATCATGAACGCGATTATGTTCATCGTGCCCATGACTTCCAGCGAGCAATAAGAGTTGCTATTTTAAGTATCGTTGCAGAAATTATGATTTAGTTCAGATTTTGTGACGAAATCAAATTGAATCGACTTTTTCACATGATTGCAGTCCGTTAACCCCAGGGCTGGATTAAACGATCTCACCCGAGGGCAAGGCGATTGTTGACTTACGACCAGTACTCCTTAGTGGTTGTCTCACAACGCAAACCAATCTATCGCAGAACACCATCGACACTTGATTTTTGTATTTCTTCCTCAAATTTTGTTTGTATACTTCTTGAATTCAGGATCTACACCTGTTCAACAATACCCGGGGACTCTGGCCATGAAGCTTTTCAGCTAAAAATCAAACTCCAACAACTCATCTTCCTGATGACAGAACCAAGGGAACTGTAGGAGACTGGATGTAGATAGGTTCCAAAGAATCATAGAAGTCACGATAACGCTGCTTCCTCAAAACAGGAACCTGCAGAATGAAGAAATTGATGCAGTCATCAATTGTCTGGAAATGGTGGTTTCTAGTGCACTGGACATCCAAAAACAGCCCGATATCAATGGACAGATATCGGCACCTTCCCGAGTATATTCAGAATCTTTACACCCAGTCTTTACAACAGTTAAGGAAACGTCTCCAAAGGATCCACCAGCGTGAATCGAACACAACGAACAGCAACTACCAGATAGTTTGAAACGAACTTAAGTATGTCAACACTTTGTTGCTGAACTCTATCCAACACCATAAAAATTACCAATTCAACAAGAGACTGCAGTCTATCAAACCTGGATCTGACGCCTTCAAGAATATCAACAAACTAATTGGGAAAACACCACCGATACCGGAAACCATTATCACCAACAATGGGGAAATCACAACGACACAGGACAAGGCTGTAGCATTTGCTGAGTACTTTGAAGGAAACTTCATACCTAACCCATTTGCAGATCCAGTATTTCTTGATGAAGTGAAGGATTCCATCCAACAAACCCTGGCACCTACCAGGAATAGAGCAATATTCAGCGACAGTAATCCAGCAAGCAACCCAGTTGACAACCCGAGCCTGAAGAAATTGCTGAAATAATTAGCAGCTGCTGACCAAAGAAGTCAATCGAACAGGATGAAATATTCAACATCATCATAAAGAGACAGTGTTGATCCTTCTTACCATCATCCTGAACAACTGTGTTAACAACAACTACTTCCCTCAAAAATGGAAAGCAGCGAAGATCGTGGCGATCCCGAAAAAAAAGTGTCCCTCCTCAGCAACACATTAAAGCTCTTGGAATAGCTGATACTAAGAAAACTTAAGAAGTTCTGTGCTGATAACAGCTTAGTTCCTGACATGCAGTTTGGCTTAAGGGAGATGCACTCAACACTACACACTCTATTGAAGTTCAAGCATGATATCATCATAGCCCTTAACAGTCGACGTGTCACCGTTGGATGTTTTCTGGATATCGAGATAGCATTCGATACATCTACCTCCGCCACTAATAAAAATTCTCTTTTCTTTTCTTTCCTCCAGGAACTTCTTTGTGTAATTGAGAAACTGCTCATGAACTATGAAGAACATCAAAGCCGGAGTCGCACAAGGTTTGAAACTTAGCCCCTTCCTCTACAGCCTGATGACATCAGACCAACCCATCTCATCTGGCTGTGAAAACCTGTTGTTTGCTGATGACTCGCTTACGTTTACAACTTCAATGTCACCACTAGTAGCAGTCCGAATAGAAGAGACTCATATCAGCAGGCTGTTCGATTTCTACAAGAAATAGGGCATCAAGATCAACATATCGAAATCGCTTGTCTGCTTCAGGAGGCAGAACTCGTTCAGCAGCTTTGAAGCTTCCAGATGGATCCACCATTGCTACTAAAATGAACGTCAAACACCTGTTGATCAGTTTCAACGAGTTGCTAAGGTTCAACCCACACTCAAAAAGTGTACTCAGAAAAGCAAACTGGACATTCAACCTACTGCACCCCTTGATGAGGAGAAGATCAGCACTAAGCCAACAGACGAAGATACTTGTGTACAAGCAACTCCTGTGGCCAGCCATCAGCTATTGTTTTCCAGTCTGGTTCACGATCACAAAATCAGCGATGAAGAAACTTCAAATCTTCGAGAAAAAGATGCTTAGAAACTGCACCGGACTCCACTTCGACCGGCAACGAAGAAAATATTAAAGGAACGAGGATTTCTACAGATGAGTAAGGATACTACTACTGAACAAATACCTACTAAATTCGGCAAAGAAGCTAGTGCAGAGCACTGTCAATCATCCTAATTCAATAATGAGAAGGATTGCCACCGAGCAACGATATATCCCGAGTCGAGGTACCTCAATATAATGGAAACCCTGGATGCCAATATTCTCTCGGACAACGACGAAGCAGCCATTTCCTTTTACGCTGACACATAGTCAGCCTTTCGCCGCGGCTAAATGCCAACCCTCCCAACAAACCACACCCAAACCAAATAGCCTCCCTATGTGCCATACATTTTTTTTTTTCAATAGCGTTCAATCGATTGCCGTCCCTTGTAGGTTAGATAGATTCCAACCTTATTCTGATCTCATGTAAATCTTGATATTTCATCTGTTTAAACCATTTCTGCGTTGAATTTATTCACCACCGAATTTTTAAAAGAACTTTTGATTTTTTTTCTTTTCTAAAATATTCTGTCTCAATGAAAAGACATAACCTTTCAAACATATTCGAAACACTCGCTTTCCTAGGTTTTTTTTTACATTAAAAAAAAAAAAAAACTCCATTACAATGCTGCCGAATATCCTTATGGGAACTTCTATTGATGATGGACTGGAATAATAAATTCAAATGTTTATTGGTCGGTAAACTCAATTCAATCTATTGAAAATGGGTTCCTCTTCTAGAATCTAGTTCTAGATGATGAATATGTGATTGATTGGGTTGCTGCTGCTAAACAGAAGCATTCATCCTATGGGACAACTATAGCATGAACATATCCACTGATGCGTCCGATGATTCCCTTTTCCAGATCGGAAGCGATTTATTACGCACACTCACACACACACACACAAACATACAAAACATGTACATACAACACTGATGATGGACAATTTCCAAACTAATTGTTTATTCAAATTCATTTTTGGTTTCGCAGTTAATTTATTCATTGTCCTTTTTGAGAGTTAAGGATTTATACTCTCAAATGTACATTTCTACAAAAACACATACAGCTAACATCACATATATACGACTTTGTAGTGTATTGATTTGGTCAACGATGACGACGGACGTCATCTGAACGCATGGCTTACATAGAATTGAGACATATATACAAATACATATATACTCGTTTATCGATGGTGATATCCTGTCGACATCAAGTGATAGGCTTTTGGACAGATGACATGACGTTTTGATGGAACAGGATAGCAATTCTGCAAAATTGTTTGTGATTTGAGGGATGTTGATTGATTGAATTGATTATCTGGTTGGACAACATGAAAGGTCATTCATGGATTGTGTGGTTGTTTTACTGTTTTTTCTAATTTTTAATTTTTCTTTTTTTTCTGGAATACATCTTTAGAACAATTTAAGAAGCTCTACACGTGGTCAGCAGTAACAAGTTGAAAAAAAATTAAGGGCCTTACAACATAAATACATACCTACGTATAAACCGCATACAAAAAACTTTAATATTTGCATTTCGTTTTTGAGTTTGCATGTGGGAACATTTAAGAAAGATTTTAAATTGTTTTGCTTTGCTTTTTCATGTGAATACATTTTACGCAGCTTAAGTTAATGGTAAGCGTCAAAAAAGAGTGATTAAAAAACATCTATTGCCTTTTGAATTGAGTCAAAAATTATGTTACCCTTACACTCAGTTGTTAAAACGTGGTGATATCTTCTACGGACCTAAATTCTTACCACCAATTATGGTGGATGAACTGAATTTCAACCAGGGTCAGGGTTTAAATATATATAAACATATATCACATTGTGTTTTTAATGTTTTTAAAACAAAGTCGATGTGCTGAATTTTTGTGTGAAAATTCGGACGTATCAGAAAATTGGTCTCCTTTTATTAGGTCCTGAAAACTTAGGGAGCGGTACCTACTTAATCCCGCAAACCGAAATCTAGGGTAGCAAAATCTCGCTATAAACAATCTAACATTTCCATATCACAGAAAAAAATCTCGCAAATATCAACCAAAACCTCGCAATTTAAAATCTCGAATGTCAAAATGTCGCAAATCAAAGCTTTGCAAATTCTAGCGAACGAAAATTTTTCTTCGACTTTTATTGTTTTCCAAGCTGTATTTTGAACAATTAATCAAAGGGCACGGTAGTGCCCAGCCAAGTTCGCGGCACTACACCCTTTTTACAGGAACAAACTCAGGCGATTTTCAACCCCCCTCTAACTTCAGTACCAATAAAGTCATTCGAAGTATTTGCTGAACTGATCAAACACAGGTGGCTCACCAAATTTCAACTCTTTAGCATTAGTAGTTCCCAAGATATAGGACTTCAAAAATCGCAAAAACCGTAACTGACTGCGACTCACTGACTCACTGACTCACTGACTCACTGACTCACTGACTCACTGACTCACTGACAGATCATCAAAATTATGGAGCACTTCCCGACATCGTAGAAACTTGAAATTTCGCACAACGGTAGGCCTTGTGGTACATACAAAGGAAAAAATCGAAAATCTGCAATTTTCTATTCAGGGGGCGTGGCATCCACCCACTTTCTTAAATATTCTATAAATTATATGGAGCCTTTGCGATTGTTGTAGAACAATGAAAATTGGTAAGTTGGTAGAGTTTGAGTTACTTAGAAAGAAAAAAAATTGAAAAATTGAAATTTTCCATACAGGAGGCGTGTATAAATTATATGGAGCACTTCCGATCGTTGTAGAACGATGAAAATTTGTAGGTCGGTAGGACTTGAAGTACCTAGAAAGGAAAAAAATCAAAATTTGGAATTGTCCATTCAGGGGGGGGGGGGGGGTGCCATCCACCCACTTTATCAGAATTGCTATTATTTGTATGGAGCACTTTCAGTTTTCGTCGAATTATGAAACTTTGTAGAGCGGTAGGGCTTGACTTTCACCTGGCAAAATAAATCTTTGCAAAAAGGAGTGAAATCACAACAAAAACATAAATGTTAAAAAAGGAGCCAAGTTCTTATGTGTACAAGAAACCCGTGCGTAAAAAGTCAGCCAAAAAAAGTAATGAGATCTAAAATATATGCCAAGTTTTAAGTTCATGAAGTTTAATATCAAATATCTTAAGTAGAGTAATATCGAAACAATTCCAAATCATGACAGAAATTTGGTAATTAATGATTACTGATTAAAATTTGGTGGATTTACTTGGCAAGTTTTCTCTTTAATACTTACTTAATCACAAATTTTAAATGTATGAAAACTTGACCAGTGAACCAACCAAATTTTTATCAGTAATCATTAATTACCAAATTTCTGTCATGATTTGGAATTGTTTCGATATTACTCTACTTAAGATATTTGATATTATACTTCATGAACTTAAAACTTGGCATATATTTTAGATCTCATTACTTTTTTTGGCTGACTTTTTACGCACGGGTTTCTTGTACACATAAGAACTTGGCTCCTTTTTTAACATTTATGTTTTTGTTGTGATACAATTTACCCGACATTACAACTACATTTACTTTTTTTCTCTTAACAACAATTGAAATATAAACAATAACAATTATGAACAGCAATATGGTCTAAAAAAAGTAGGAAGGTAGGTATTCGATTTGTTTTGTAGAAGTTAGGATATCTCGCAAAATTTAATTGCATTGCAACAAATAAATTTATTTAATGAGAATTTCGCAAACTCAAATCTCGCACGGGATTAGAAAGTTTCGAATTTACAAGATTTTGATTAAAAGCATTTATCTATTGCAATGCAATTAAATTTTGCGAGATTTTGATTTGCAAGATTTTAGTTTGTAGAACTTCGTTATTGTGGGATTGTTAGAATCGCGATTTTTTAATTGCGAGATAATGTAAGGCTGGAATTTATAGATGCGAGCTTTAAATTCAGTACCCAAACCCAAAAATATTATAACATTTGGTTAAGTGGTTTAGTTTTGATGTCATTTTGTCCACTGCTAAATATAAAGTGCACCAATTTGACTTTTTAAGCTTTGAAAATAAAAGGTTTGTTCTTTGAGCACTGAAGTCACCCTGGGGTAGCCACAAAGCGTTTTTGGAAAACCCTAAGCTCACCCTGGCCAGCAAATTCTGTATTTTTTGAGACCTTGGGTTGCTCTGAACTCGCTCTTCAGATCTAGGTTTTTTGCTGGAGCGAGTTGAGGTAAGGAATAAACTGTCAAAGTGTTATTGTTGTGGACTCACGTCCTGCAGGTACTTCTCTTGTTTTTGAAATAAAAATTCAAGAAATACATAAATTTACTTTAGTATAGTAATAACAACTAGAAATAGAAAATGTAAAATGTGGTTTGTTTTAATTCATTTTTAAAATAAATTATATTTCTTGCTATCTCAACAATACAATTGAGGACTCTTTGGTGTTTTTTGAGAACCGAACAACCCAGTTCTTTTTTGAAAATTTTTGGGATTGTCAAGAAAACCTGTGCAGGCCCTGCTTACACTTCAACGAACTAACCTAAAGTTCAAAAATATTCCTGTTGCATTCCATTCCATTATTCACTCGAATATGTGAAATTGATCAAGCTTACATTTGAAATTTTCAAAAATATTTTTTCTATTGATTCATAGTTTACATTCAGTTTTTCCATATACATTTTCGTAAAACAGCGTTCGAAAGAGAATCACTCAAAAGAATTCAACACCTTCCGAAAAGGCAGGTATCAAAGCACGCAAAAGAGTCGCAGCGCTATTCATCAAGAAGAACATTAAAGCCTCTCATGTCGTGATGATTCTCAGTCTACGATTGTGCGAAGTCAGATCCGTCGTCATAGAAGTCTTAGTTTTAGGAACACTTATTTGCTTTCGGCTTACACCTAATTCGGTGCCAAATTAACTGATTTTAATCACGGTTTTTTGTTTCCAGCAACTAAGTCACCCGTCACAACTATGGATTGTTTAGAGACGATTTCAATGCCCGACACATACGGCGATATAACGCAACCTCATCCAATAGGGGGGCTAAGGCTAGGACCGCACTTGCGATTTCAATCGCGCGACTGTTTAGTCGCTAGAAATAGAACACATGAATTTTAATAAGAATGAACGCACATGCGACCTGGAAATCGCGACGATTAAAAGTCGAAAATTTGTTCCATTTTTCTGGCGATGCGATTGTCGAAAGTTAAAATGAAATAAACGGACTTAGATGGTTGTGCTCGCACTTGCGATTTAAAGAAGCGCAACTAAAAAATCGTAGTCGCAACTAGAAAAAATTATACACGCACTTGCGATTTTCAAACGTACGATTATTTAGCCGCAAGAAATGAGACACATGGTTTTAAATGTGAATGCACACATATGCGACTTTAAAATCGCAGCGATTAAAAAAATGAAACCAGATCTATTTTTTGAGCGTTTTTTTTAGCCTTAGGCTAGGACCGCACCTGCGATTTTCAGTCGGTGCGATTAAAAAATCGGTCTCGCAACAAATAATTGCCATGCACTCACTTGCGACTATCTATCGCGCGATTTTTTAGTCGCAAGAAATAGAACATAAGGCTTTTAATATGAATGCACGCACATGCGTCTATTTAATTTTGCGACAGAAAAAACGCTCAAAAAAATAGATCTGGTTCCATTTTTGTAATCGCTGCGATTTTAAAGTCACGTATGTGTGCTTCACATTTAAAACCATGTGTCTCATACTCATTTCTTTCGGCTAAATAATCGTACGTTTGAAAATCGCAAGTGCGTGTATAATTTTTTCTAGTTGCGACTACGATTTTTTAGTTGCGCTATTTTAAATCGCAAGTGTGAGCACAACCATCTTAGTCCGTTTGTTTCATTTTAACTTTCGACAATCGCATCGCCAGAAAAATGGAACAAATTTTCGACTTTTAATCGTCGCGATTTCTAGGTCGCATGTGCGTTCATTCTTATTCAAATTCATGTGTTCTATTTCTGGCGACTTAACAGTCGCGCGATTGAAATCGCAAGTGCGTTCCTAGCCTAATCCATTTCTTTCGAAACCAATAATCCTCTCGTGAATACGATATATTTATTAAAATATAAACATTTAAGATCTGTAAAAGGTCTCTAAATCTTATGTTGGTCAATTTATAAATTAAAAAATTCCCAAAATCAAATAAAAAGTACCGATATCTCAAAATAAATAAAAATGGACTTAGGGAGTTTTCAATGAACGACGACGATGTCCTATTTATAGCATTGCTTGATGGAAACGGAACAAGTTTTCAAAATATTTTGAAAACCATACAACCTGGTTGTTTTTGCATTAAAATGATCAAACATCGATGGCTGTCAAACAATGTTTGACAAGATTTGGTTCCATGGAAGCTTCCTGGTGAAATGGTTGGATGAACATTTTGAACATCATTCAGTCCTATTGGTCTCTCAACCGATACCATCTTTCCCGAGAAAGCCATCCTGGCTAGGCATCCAACTTCATAAGCATTGTTTCCGAGTTGTAGAATTTCTCATAGAGGACTCTTTCTAGAGATGTGAGTTGCTTACCAGTGGAATTTATCATTAAACTGTGCAAACTGATCTTAAAAATAGATCTCCAAAATGAGTATTACCGACTCACTATCGAATGATTCAAAAGAAAAATCGAGAAATCATCCCAACTATGAAATTTAAAAAGCCATCCAAGCCATGAGGGTCAGCATAAACAGAATAAGACCAAACACTTCAAGGAACAGATACCAGTATCTTCCAGAAGAAATTTTTCGACTCCAACACTTTCCAAAGGCTAAAATCCATCAAATCTGGACTCAATGCATTCAAAGAATATAACCATCGGCAAAATACAGAAAGTGCCGAATCAAATAAACATCAGAAAAAGAGAAATTATGGTGGCCCAAGATCAAGTGGAAGTTGGAAAGTTTCTATCGATCGTGCAAAGAAATTCAATTCAACAATAGAACGGCTAAAGCAGATGTATAGTGAAAATACCATTTTTAACAATGATCCTGAACTGACTACAAGATTAACCAACCCACCCCAAAGAATTAATTGACCGCCAACAATACCGGCAATTGCGAAACAAATGTGTCAGTCTGATAAATGCAGCGAAAACTAAATGGTATACAAATCATTTGAACCTCTCTCAAAATGGGCGCAAGCTTTGGAAGAATATACGTAGTTAAGGAATTGGGAAGCAGAACCACGAAGATTTGGATGTTAACTGCACTGAATTAAACAATTTTTTTATAACTTCAGTTCCCCAACCAGCCTTGAATAGGCCAATAGATTTGCAAGTTGAGGGATCGTCATTCGGACACGAGGATATCTTTGATTTTTCAGGAGTTACACCGGAAGATGTTGTAGAAAGCTTGATTTCAGTTAAATCAAATGCTATAGGCTTTGATAACGTGCATCCTACATTTGTTAAAGCAATGATACCTCATATCTTACCGTTAGTTACTTATACTATAAATACAATCTTTAATACAAGTATTTTTCCCTCACAGTGGAAATTTTCCAAAATTATTCCCATTCCTAAAAACAAACTAAAAACTGAATATCGCCCTATATCAATTTTACCCTTTTTTTCGAAAGTAGTTGAGAAATTAATGCATAAGCAGATTGTTCGATATTTTACCGCAAAAAGTCTCCTTTCACCAAAACAGTCTGGATTTCGGCCTCAACATAGTAGTACCACTGCTCTCTCGGATGTTATTGAGCATGTTAGGAAAGCCTTAGACGAAGACAAAGTTTCATTTATGGTTCTTCTTGACTACTCCAAAGCCTTTGATATACCATTGACCACAGCATTATGTGTCAAAAACTTTCAACCGACTTTGGATTTTCACCTATAGCAACTAACCTCATTTTATCATACTTAACGGGAAGGAGTCAAGCTGTGGTTTCTGGAACTCAAGCTTCGGAGTTCATTTCAATATCGCGAGGTGTTCCACAAGGATCCATTCTGGGACCTCTATTATTTTCTTCTTTTGTGAATAACATACCAAATATTTTGAGGCATGGTGAAACGAGAATGTTTGCTGATGATGTCCAGTATCTCGGAAGTACAGCACTGGGTCTAATCGAGAATTGCATTTACAATATCAACACTGATCTGAATGCCTTATTTGAGTGGTCCACCGCTAACGGTCTTGTTCTTAATCCGCTTAAGACTAAGTGCCTCGTCATTTCAAAGAAGCCTTTAGACTTAAGTTATTTTCCGGTAATTTACCTAAATAACATTCCAGTTGAGTACGTAAATACAGCGAAAAACTTGGGAGTGCTCTTTAATCGTAATCTGACATGGAATGATCATGTAAATGCTGCGAGAGGAAAAGCATATGGAGCACTGAGAACACTTTATGCTGCAGGGAAGTTCACACCATTAGAAACTAAAAAAATGCTGGTTAAAACATTGATAGTTCCAATTTTAACGTATGGGTGTGAAATTTTTTGTAGTTTAGATGCGGTATCCCAGAGAAAATTGAACGTTGTTTTTAACAATGCAGCTCGATATGTTTTTGGACTTCAAAGATCCGACCACATTTCGAACTTTACGAAAAGTTTGTATGGATTTAGCCCTCCAAATATATTAAAATTTAAAACGCTCACCATGTTATTTAAGATTATCCACACTGAACAACCACCAGACCTTTATAATCACATACAGTTTCTAGTTTCTGACAGAACCAACCAAATCTGTATTCCACGATTTACTTGTCAGATTTCTGAGCGACAGTTTTTCGTTAGTGCAGTTCGTCTTTGGAATTCGTTGCCACGTCAACTAAGAAGAACAGATAATCTGAAGCATTTTCAGAAAAACTTAACTGAATATTTTTCAAATTAATTTATGTTTCAAATCATTTAAATTGAACCAGTTTATGTTTCAAATCATTTTTAAAATTGAATAATGGCTGCAGGTCTTTTGTTGGTGGAGTTTGGCAAATTGTTGTGCCATTAAAAAAAAAAAAAAAAAAAAAAAAAAAAAAAAAAAAAAAAAAAAAAAAAAAACATGTATAGGTTCTTATATAATGTACATATGTATGTATATTTAATATTTAAATTATTATCATAATATAATTTTCAAATAATTTTTTCAACTATTTATTTATCCATTATCTAATTTTAATATTATTATTACACTTTCATTAGTATCCGTAACGTAATTCCACCACAAGGCTTAATTTTCTAAAAGATGTTAATCTTAATGTTAAGTCCTTTTTTTATCAATAAATACAAATACAAATACAAATACCTGATCAATATGGGACGACCTACGAAATCATTCAGACCAAAATATGATTTCCATCTACCTATCTATGTTCTGCTCAGAAAACCGAATTTCGTGCGCTTTTAGGGGGAATTCATTATTTACATACTAAAACTAAGGTAGAAACTTAGCTTGGGAGTCATTTTTGTAATCCTGCAGATTCCATTTCAAAAGTGGCGCCCAATATGAAGACCAGGCAGGAAACCCAATCATTGCATTTATTTTCGGGGACAGCCTTTTTTTTTGGTATTGGTACTGGAAAAAGACTTGTCTTAGAAGAGAAAACTTTTGTAAGTTAAAAATATTAAAAAGTTACCAAAAAATGGAGGTCCCGCCCTTTGGCATCAAAAAAGTATGTTCCCGAAAAGAGGCAACACAGTTTATCTACTTAACACCTATCTTTTAAGCCAACAGCCGTTATTTAAATATGGAAATCTTCGAAATAATTTAGCATTTGGCCTAGATTGGGCGCCATTTTTTCAAAACGAAATGAATTCCAATAGAAAAAAGGCCCCCCAAAAAGCGCAAGGGATTCTCTTTCCTGACCGGACTATATGTTTGTACATCATAAGAAAGTATCATCAATTGATGATGGAGCTTTTCATCAACTGCATCAACAATTTGCTATTTTCGAATCGATGGAAGATAGTGAAAAAGTACCCATACTGATAAAGAAAATCGATACAAGAACTACATCCAGGTATCGTCCCATATTTCTTCCGAGCAAAACCAGTAAAATCCATAAAGGACTTATTCTTTGGAGACTGAATGTGTTTGGCACCACTAACAACACCATCACGGATTTGCGGTTTGAATTTCGGGAGAAGCACTCCATTTCAAATCCACTCTTGATTTTCTAGAAAGGCTCTTTTAGTGTCGGATGCTTTTTGGATAAAAAGAGGGTATTTGACATCATCTTGGTACGGGGTTTATTCAAAAACTAATCATTTTTAATATTCCAGGTACGCTAATCAAAATAATTTTCAGATTTCTCAATTACAGATTGTTCTTTGTCCAGATTGAAAACAGAATCTTCTTCTCCCTCCAACTACCGTCCAATTGCACTTACGTCCCTTCTTTCCAAGGTCATCTAAACGCTGATTAATCATTAGCTTAAGAAATATCTTGAAGAACGGAAGCTTCTTAATGACCGGCAGTACGGCTTTCGTAGCAATAGGCCCACTGGTGATCTGATGGTATATCTCACCGAGCAGTGGAACAAATCTTTACATCGTTTTGGAGAAAGTAAGATTATTGCACTTGATATTTCAAAAGCGTTTGATAGAGCTTGGCATCAAGCTCTCTTATTGAAAATGCGTGCATTTGGTATCGATGAATCTCTTCTTCGTTGGATTGGAAATTACCTTTCGGACCGTTCAATACAAGTTGTATTGGATGGTTACAAGTCTGATATTCATAAAATAAATGCTGGTGTGCCCCAGGGCTCCGTTTTGTCTCCGACTCTCTTTCTTATTCTCATAAATGATCTCTTGTCTGAAACTTCCAATCCATTAAATTGTTTTGCAGACGACAGTACCCTCAGCTTTTCATATTCGTTTCAAGATTCTTTTCCTTGTTCTTCGGATGTGGAACTTGAACGGCAGCGTATGATAAGTTCATTAAATTCTGATCTCGACAGCATTGTCCAATGGGGAACAAAAAACCGTATAGAATTTAATGCCTCGAAAACTCAATGCTGTCTTCTGTCGTTAAAGCGAAACCCACCCCCTATGCCACTATCCATGAGTGGCACTTGCATCGAGGAAACCGAACAGCTTTCAGCCCTAGGTATGTGCATCACAGACCACCTTCTGTGGAATGATCACATATTCGACGTCGCCAAAAATGCTGCGAAATGTCTAGGTTTTCTTCGAAGATGCAAGAAATTTTCCTCCCCTTCTGATCTGGCTGTAATCTATAAAGCCTTCATTCGTCCAAAGCTTGAGTACAACTCGCATATTTGGGCGGGTGCTCCCAAAACACATTTAAGTCTCTTGGATAGAGTTCAAAATAGAGCTTTAAAATTGATAGGTGATAGAGCTTTAACAGAAACATTTGCATCTCTCGAA
Source organism: Dasysyrphus tricinctus (assembly GCA_963921185.1). Lineage (NCBI taxonomy): Eukaryota > Metazoa > Arthropoda > Insecta > Diptera > Syrphidae > Dasysyrphus > Dasysyrphus tricinctus. Next base: position 253,308,420 of record OY992531.1, on the reverse strand, counting down.
CACCGTCGCAATGTTTCGTGCCTTTCGTTATTTTATCGATATTTTTACAAACAATGTTCTAGTGAAATAGCCAGTTGCATTCCTCCCCTTAAACAATTCCGCCGTAATACTCGTACTTCTAGGAATGCACATCAGTTTACCCTTGAGCCCAATTTCGAACGTACTGTAAAGTATAGAGATTCTTTTCTTAGTCGCACTACCCAAATGTGGAATGCTTTACCTGACTCTGTATTTCCCTCCCATTTCGATATTCAGAACTACAAAACCAATGTGCATCGGCATCTCCTCTTGAATCCTTCCCTTTTTTTCCTAACGCTCGCACTGTGTTTAATGATTTTAAGGGTAGTCACAACCCCTTTAGTGCGTGCTTATTATAAAAAAAAAAAAAAGCAAGTCAGTAACCAAAAGTATCAGAGCAGGAGTTGCCTAAGAAATAAGGCTTCACGTCAATCCAAGCTTTACTCAACAATACTCTATATGCAGACGATTCGCTTTCGCTAACATATGCCAAAACCATGTCACAAGTCATTGCCACCACGAAGAGAGAGCGAACACATGAGACACCTGTGGGAATTCTATATAAGATGGGGTATTAAAATCAGCTTGGTCGAACCCTCTGTGAATAGGATTGCTTCAGAAGACCAGCGGAACATCGAAACACATGATCAGTCTCAAATTTCAACTGAATTATTCTTAATCTTCTGAAAAATGAGATTTCTGGTCAAAATACAAGGATCATGGCCTAAATTTTTTGATCTGGGAGGTTGATATGAAAAAGTCTTCAATCACAGACGTCTATCTTCTAAGAAAAATCTCTTAATCCTTCTAGCCAATATCATCCAGCTTCAATTTACAAAACCCCAAGGCTTCGAGTATCATTATGTCCAGGCCATTTGCACCGCAGTCAAGGTCTGCTAAACGTCGGCGTGCGTATTCAAGGTTAGAAATTAAGTTTTTTGGACCTGTTTCCCTATGGTCAATTTTCGGGGACAATATGTACCAGATGCTCTCATTATTATTTATTAATAATTTTCGCTTAAATATTCTCAAACCACACGATTTTCCTCACCAACAGACCATGCCACTGTCATATTTCAAGCATACTGGCTATTACCACAGCTACTGGAGGGAGTAATAAACGCTTACGTTGCTCCACAAATTCCATTCACTCACTTCCGGTGCTTATAATTGTGTTGCTTTTGATGGTAGGCTCTTTATATTCCATCAAGTTTATAATGACCCTTGTGGCTTACTTCACGGGTGAAATTTTATCTTGTTTCCTTGGAGCCACAAACTATCACATAAAACTGTGGCAACATCATATTGACCACCACCAGCTACGCATTTCCATTCATCCCAATTCCATAAGTGGAATTAATTTTAATGCTACGCCGAGCTGTTACCGCGGTTTGGACATCGACGCTACGACAAATGCCAGGAATAGTGTTGATTTTATTAGCTTTAGCCTCTATCCAAAGTTCGCCCTTTTCAATAAAGTAAAAAAGTGCTCAAAATAACACTAGGGCCGAGCTCTCCCTAAAATATTTTTTTTAAACTTGGGTATTACTTCCATTTACTTAACATCCAATTCCCCAGGGTATAGTGGAAATGTTTCTTGAAAATGAACTCCCTGATGGGTCTCGAACAAATCGTTTGGAGTTGCAGCCTTTACCGAAAGGATGTAGGTATGTTCACATATTTTCAATGCTGCACTCGTGTTGCTTCAAATTAAACTTCTATGCAAAGTTCATCGCTAACCAAGTTTCGAGTAATTAAATGTTCTTCGAGTGGTATATGTAGTTCGTTGGTTGATTCTATTCGTCCTTCTTCTTAAACTATGCCGATCGTTTTGCTTAGTTAGACAAGGATGATGTTGAATATTCGGGGAAGCCAATTTTACTGCTGTAGAATGCAGATGAAAGGCAACAGGCTTTAGGAGCATATCACCTAGGTGCCAGCGAGTGTTCTATATATACGAATTCGAGTACCTACCTACCTTTATAGGGAAAATATCTGTGAAAGTTTCTATATGATGCTATGAAATTTATTAACCCAAGCTAAAACAACAACGAAGAAGTTTTTGGCCAACAGCATACGAAGATTGTTTTGCTAAGAGGGTGAGAGAAAGATACCTGGAATCACGCAATGGAACAGTCTGTTGTTGGCGTAGTCATAAATTATTCCTATATGTAGGTTAGGTTAGGTTCCCTTGTATGGTTAACGTCGAACAGTTCAGAAAGTTTTATTATTTTTTTTTGTGTTCTATCTTCGGTTAGCAGAGCAAAGAAGAGCTTTAGGTATCGTATAGGATGAACTAAATAATAAAGTGAAACACATGGACAGGGACACGTGTTTCACAAGATACAACATATACCTTCACCTATACCAGAACCAAGCTATAAGGAGTTAAAGAAGAGTGTTATAACCTAAAATGGGCTGTCATGTTTGTGAGTTCATGCACAAAGCTTCTTTTTGGTGTTATTTTACACCACATGTGTAGGTATGTATGTATGAAAGAGGTTCTTGTTACGAGAAACTAAATTTGAAAAGGGATCTGAGTTTATTATTTTTTTTTTTTTTTTGTTCATCACAAAGTGACCAATTTAAGCTGTAAAACTTGGATTTTTGGTAAATTGAAATCTTAGACTTATTGAATATTTTGACATAAAATATTCAAACTAAGTAGGATATGATGACTAGATAGGCTGTATCAATTAATTATTCGTTTGACCCTTAAAAATTAAAGTAGGGAAATCGCAATACATTATGAAGGATATACTCGAATGTATATGATTGTATCTGCCAAAGAGCTCTCATTCGTCTATATATGATGTTAGATGTTTCACAACTTCTGCCTGGCATAAGATTATTAAAATTCAGGATTCAACTATTAAAAAGCAACGAGCTGACCAGCTACAGACTTTTTATCCTGAGATACTGCTCCATTTGATTGGCATTCACTGACTTCCTGAAGAAAAGTATCCTTTCCATTTTTTTTTAGACCACATACGACGGAACTGCACTTCAGTGGAACTACACCGCAACTGAACTTTAATATATCTGTGGTGTTTGGGAGAAACATGATAGCTCCATTTTAAAGTTTAGCTAGAGCCTAAACGAGTGCACCGATTTTCTTAAAATTTAAAACTAGTTTGACAAAAAGAATATTTTCATATCTATTACGAGTTTGATGAAAATCGGTAAACTCATTTCGCTTCTAGCTCGATGTAAAGGGGACGTAAGGACGTGAATTTTAAATTGAAGTTATCATGTTTATCCCAAACACCACAAATATTTTTTGCGGCAACGAAACTGAACGGAACTTCAGGCCGGGGCATAGTTGGTCAGATTATCAACTTGCCGCAAGGTGCCACAAGGTGCCGCACCGTGAAGTTCTGTTGTCGCTTAGTGCGATATAGCTTGCGATTTCATCCAAAAAATTTTGAAGTTCAGTTCCGCTGAGGTGCAGTTCCATCGAGTGCAGTCTTACCTTTAAACCTAAAGGGACTTAACTGTCCAAAAATTGGACTTACATATTTGCGATGTATGTATAAAAATAGTATTAAAAAAGTCTAGTCGTTAATGGAGTACGTGTACAGTTGGCAATATTCGGATCAGCTATAGCCTTCTCTGCATAACGCGAATCTCTTTGTAGGGTGACCACGTTGTGTGTAGGTTCTCTTCAAAACCGGGAGGCAGTACGGTGCTAAAGCTTTGCTGTTACTTCAGGGGTCTCAGTGGGAAATATTTGGCTTATCCTAGTCTCTCATCTGAAACGTATCACAGCGGGAGAAGTTAAGTGGTGGAATATCTAATTTCATTTTTGGTTGGATTGTGAATAATGATCCTCCCACTACTAAAGAGAGTGAAACTCTTCCGAGTAAGTTTCGAGGGAGAGCCTAATCAGTGGTGCGTGGGATGTGAATAATGGTCTCCCACCGATGGAGTGGGTTCTCTACCGAGGACGTCACGTGAAAATACGCAAACTAGGCCGTTAAAGCATTGAATAACTACAAAAAGAAGGAACACCGGGCAAAACGTCCACTAGGTGTTCTGGTTTGGCAGCCTGTCGCTGCAGTCGCTCTATCAAATACAACGCCCCTGTAATAAATTTGTTCCTTAAAAGTTGTTCCTATTGGGAAATTTCCTTTATTGCCGAATAAGAAAGGGAAGACATGTTTTTTTCTCATAGAGTCTGAAAATGATGAAAGAATTTTTTTGAGGCTCTCTTAGCCGAGAAGAAAACCAATAGAGGAAATTAGAGCTTCATGGGCGGTCACTGGATTCGTTTGGTGTGACTGCCGTTTGAGCAATGTTCGGTGTCCCCTTCTATTTGTAATTATTCAATGGTTAAAGGTAAGCTTTAAGGTCACGCGGACAACTGCTAGTATTCCCAAGATCTATGGTAATATACCGGAGAAGGTTGTTGAAAGAAACCGGAACTAAACGCCTGGATAAAATGGACCCAAAGCATTGTAACAAATGCGCAGAACTCAACGACGAAAGGTCTCTGGGGGGTACCACCGTGGTGGCCAAACTGCCCATAATGCATAACACTAGCACTCTCCATTACGGATTATCGAAGTCTTACTGTAAAAAGAATATATGTATATGGTGGTGTAACAGGTCGAAAAGGACCAGGGCCTCGTGACTTAAAACTCTCAACCATTCCTGTGTGCGTGTTGTTGGCAGGAATGAAGGGGTCCTACAATTATTTGCCGACTCCAAACGACTAGATGAGAAGCATTTTTCATGACAACAAATACTCTTTGAGTAGAACCCCGGAAAAAATGTTTTGTTTTTAGGTTGTGGCAGTTGGGAATCCAACCCAGACTTTTGGCATCGCAGTGAAGTCTAACAGTGACATCCTCAAAAATAATATCGTGGATGCGATTATTGACAAGTGTAAAATTGGTTGCTCGATTTCTTCTGATCTATGGCATCAGGTGTTGAAACAAAAGCTCTCAGAATGTTTTCTTGAGTATTATCAGGGATAACCTGGACCACCTCCAATCACGAGTGACGGTGGTTGAAATATCAAAAGCATGGTTAACTCATTAACTCAAAAAAAAAAAAAAAAAAAAAAATAATGCTCACAGGCCGCTCCACACAGCAGCGTATTATTCTACAGGAGACGCCAGTTGAAGTAGTGGAACAGTTCAACTACCTTGGCAGTATTGTCTCTGCAAACGGTGGTACGGATCTGGACGTTAAAAGTAGAATAAATAAAGCTCGTGCTGCCTTCGGTACTCTGTCCCCAATCTGGAAATCAAGTCAAATCTCCTTACGCACTAAGTTGAGATTCTTCGAATCCAATGTCAAATCCGTGCTGTTATATGCTTGTGAAACCTGGAAAGTCACGTCTATCATTTCGAAGAAATTGCAGGCTTTTGTGAATCGCTGTCTTCGCCATATCCTAAAGATTCGGTGGCCACAAATAATATCAAATGAGGAATTGTGGCGCAGGACAAGTCAAGAGCGGCTGGACGTCGACATAAGAAAGCGTAAATGGCGTTGGATTGGTCACACACTGAGGAAACCAAACAATGAAATTGCAAAGCAGTCCTTTGAATGGAATCCTCAGGGTGCACGGCGGGTTGGAAGACCAAGAACAACATGGAAATCAACTGTCTTAGCGGAAGCAGAATCCCAGAGAAAGACGTGGCCACAGCTAAAGTACCTTGCAGCAGACCGTGAAGGATGGAGACGTTTTGTTGACGCCCTATGCCCCAGCCGGGGTTACAGGACACGATGATGATGATGATGGTTAACTCATCGTCTGTGATGATAAGAAAGGTAAGGTGAGATTTGAGCAGGTGAAATTGTTGCTAAGGGGGGCATACCGTGCAGATTTAGAGCCCATATATGGATACGAGTCCAGACGTCTTGCATGGAGGAAATACTCCTAAATAGTCAAACTCAGCAACCTCTCATTACCGACTCATAGCTGGAAAGTCTCAAAGCTCGAGTCTCAAAGCGCGATAAGAGTGATAAATGAGTACTCACTTGCCCCCTTGGAGCAGACCAAAGTCATGAATAGGTAAGGGTTTGATACAGTCTCTCATACAATCCACAAAACACCGAAGCATTGCTTGTGGGATAGAAACATGGTGCATCCACCACTTTTCCAACCATGGTATTCATGAGAAATCCAGGTCATTGTCGATCACGGCTCAGTCTTATAATGTCCATTTCCGACAGTCTGATCGAAATGGAGACCGAATACTACTTAAACCTCGTATTTTGAGGAGGATGAGGGTGAATTTTCATCGAAGTCGATACATCTGCAATTGCATCGGCATGCACCGACATCCCTGAAGGTAGACAGTTCGTATAGTAAGGGTTATCAATTCAAAGCTGGGCGACTTTTCTGCCAGAAAGTTTATCAGTAGAGGTACACTGAATGTCGGTGTCCTATCTGTCCTTCTCTGGAACTTGGTTAAGGTCGAAAATCAAAATGGCCACAGTGGCACTTTTCTCATGCGAAAAAGCCACTGCGGGATCAAATGGGGCCTTCAACCTCGTATCACTCACTGGCTATAAACTTTGGTGCTTAGACCAAACCATAATGTCACTAGCAGTGTGACATTATGGTGGACTGCTCTATAGGCAATGTGGTAAATTGTTACAAACCAAGCAAAGTTCGACGCTCGACTTTTTGGTGTGGAGCACTTCGCTCGACACCCTCCACCGTTCTATTCGCCTAAACATTTCCTCATAATGAACCAACAATAGAATATAGGCCATTTCATCGTTCTGAATTCACTCGGATCACTCCCAACTCACACTGATTACACCATTCCAAAACAATAGCTCAGCAAAAAATTTCCAGGTCACCATTTGTTCCCAGAGCCCTCTGATGGGAAGATACGGCTTATTTGGAAAAGAAGCAATACATTTTTTCACCTGATGCATCCAAAACTGATGACGGAGTTGGTTGAGGTATGTCCTTAGATTTTAGATAGACTAAAATTACGTGTCTCCTTCTTCTACCTGAGCGTCGAAAGATTCTCGAGTATACTCCAGATGAGTCCTGAAACCTAAAGGCGCTTCACTCATCCCTTAACCTTTCCCATCCAAACCTATACCTGACCCTCGTCGGCACGGCGAATAGCTGTTCAAAGACGTAATCTCCCTCGGTGGCACGGTGAAAAAGCTGCTCAACGAGTTCTCTTCTACGGCTGTAGGGCGTGGCGGTGCGCGTGGCGTATCGCTGTTCGACGTGTATTCCGAAACACATTATTCCTTTCCTTGACAGTACGGCGAATAGCTGTCTGTCACTCTTATCTAATCATAATCCCTTTCTCGCCTACTCCAATTTTTCCTAATGGGCTGTATCTAAGCTGTTACACGTCCCATGCCGATGATCAGCCTGGCTTGGAGCCCAATTAAAAATACTAGCTTAGTCGATAACGGAGTATCTGGATTTAGGCACTTTCCGGATCAGCTTTTGTCTTCTCTGCATATGCAAATCTCTGTGCAGAGACCATCCTTTCTTCGCTTCTCGTCAAAGCTGTTTGCCGTTACTCCTGGGGTCTATGTCAGTGGGGAGGTTTTGGCTTATCGTGATCCCCCATCTGATTCAGTTTCCAGCGATAGAATTAAGGCGGTAAGAATACCTAATTTCAGTTGTCTTGGGGTTGTGAATAATAATCCTGCCACTAAGAAAGTGAACCTCTCCCGAGTATGCCTCAAGGCATACAGCGGTGCTGTATTTCTTACAGTTTAAGTGTGTTTCAGTCGGAACTTTTAGCGATCAAAGAAGCCTTGTCTTTGTTGAAAGAAAACGTGATATCAGCCACAAATATACGGATTTTCTCAGATAGTCAAGCAGCAAAACATGTGGAATCAGTTTCTCCTAGCTCTTTAATAGCCTTAAATGGCCGTGTATCTCTGCTTGAGATGGCGCAGCAGTTTTACAGTGTTGGGTGCTGGGGTGTAGGGAAATTTCAGGAAATTGCAAGGCCGACGAACTCGCCAGAAGTATTACATATTCTACCAAATTAGGCAAATATAGGTATACCCATCGCTACATGTAAACTCATCCTAAAGCAAGGTGCTTTAGAGAACAAACCTTATAGATGGACCAACATCACCACTTCAAATAAATCTGGCCAATAATGGATTTGAATGAATCTATGCACCAGTCTCTATCTCATAAACGAAGACTTAGCCCTGGAGATTTCTGGTTCGATAATCGTTGTGATATTATAAACACAGACTTAGGTAGTCTCGAGGCTTTTACGCTACATGGGAAGCTCCAAATAGTACACCGAGTATAGGGAAATGGGACCCACTTATGGTCTAAAGGCCTGTTTTTCAGTGCAAGATCAGCCTAATCTCGGGGTAAAATCTGAGTTCAATACATAATTTAATTGATTGAAATCCTTAGTTAACTCCGAATTAACTCACCTAATTTGTTTATAAAGTTTATCCTCAACTGAAAAACTGTTCCTTAATTAAATCGGTGTTAATTTATATTCAGGATTTTCTAACTCTGATTTAACTCAGAGTTAACCCTGAACTGAAAAACAGGCTCTTAATAGTGTCAGTTCAACCCAACCTAACCTTCTATGATGTATCATTATTATGATTTATAAGACATCCTATCCATTTTCCAGTCCCTCTATTTTTCTTACCCATTGCATCCAAATTGCCTAAAGCTAAAATAAAGTTCTTATAATAAATATTTTTAATCATTTCCTGGAATTAGTATTTAAATAAATCTGACATTTCTTTTTCAATTTATTAGATATATTTTTCCAAGAAATCAAGTTAAAATACTGCAAGTTGAATACTTACATATACATAAAATAATTGTTTTAAAAAACAAAAAAATAATATTAAAACAAAAAAATGCATCAATCTTTATGCGGGTTCTTGTTAAAAAAAAAATTGACTTTCATGACAAAATAATCAATTTTTATTCCAAGTGCATGGGAGTTGCAAAGTGAATGAAAATAAAAAAGAAAATAAAACAAAAAGAAAATGCAATGCAATCCTCTTCTAGAATGGGTTCCAAGGTACATGCCAATTATAGTAACTGCCACAGCGCGAAAAGTTTATCATTTTTCCATTTTCTCCGGTGACATTTTCAATGGATTTTTTTCTGACTTTTTTTTCAATCTTGTAAAAGTGGCAACAACTTTTCTTCAATTTTTTTTTCATTCTTTCAAATATATATATTATATAAAGCTATTTGAAGCTTTTGGCAAATAACAAACCCAACGTGGATATAGAGAGGAAAATCTTCTATAAGTATTAGTTTGGATTTACACCCCGCTGTTCTTTATTGAGGTCACTTTTTTTGGAAAGTTTTAATTGTGATGTGAAATAAATTTCTGCAGAAAAAGTATCTACTTGATAAAGCAGATGAAGAATCCTGTCAGAAGAAAATTCTATAAAATACCTATGATGAATAGTGAGTTGGTACAAAAAATGTACCATGCACTCCAGGATGGAAAATTATTAGAAACTCGATATTTTAAAAATACATTTAACCACACCTCAAAAATTAAAGTAAAATCAAATTCTAAAGGGTCCGCCAAATAACTTTTTTTTTTTGAAAATGCTACTACTTCATGGAGTGTAGCTTCAGCTGTGTGGCACGTAGCTCCGTCCTGTTGAAACCAAATGTTGCCAATATCCTCCGAAACGTAACGGCCACTCGAAGAAAAATGGGCCAATTATGCCTCTGGACCAAAATCCGCACCAAACAGTGACTCGTTTTGGGTGTATCGGCTTTTCAATGGCGTGCGGGTTTTCTGTGCCCCAAATGCCACAATTTTGCTTGTTTACATACCCGCCAAGATCAAAATGAGCTTCATCTGAAAAGATGAATTTTTTGGCAAAATCGGCATCTTCTCTAAGTCAATCGCAGGCCCACCTAGCGAAGCAGCCATTTGAATGAAATAATTTTCCATTATTAACCGAAAGGATTGTGCTTTCAAATAAAAGAGAAATTTGAGAAAATATTCAGTATAGTTTTTTTTATAGCATTTTCAAAAAAAAAAAGTTATTTGGCGGACCCTTTACAATTCCTTTGAAAAAGTAAGTATGTGGGACTCATTCTTGAAAAATTAACGTAAAAATAAAATTTGTTAAACAAAATAAATGTGTTTCGCTGTTGTCTGAAATGTTTCCGGAGTTATTTGAAAAACTGTGCACTGTATGATTCTATGATTTTTTTTAGCCTCAATTTGATCTCATTGAAGTGACACGTAGTGTTAATCCTAGCAATGGAGTTTCACGCGAAGCACAATTTAATGAAACTCAAATGTATCTCACAGTTAGTTGGCTACGGATTGAGGAAGAAGAAAAATTTCACATTGAAGAAGAAAGTTGAACCCCCTTTAGAGTGCATAAATTTGAATGTGTAAAATTATTGACAAAAGAAAAGCAACTTCGTCTCCTCTCAAACCAGTTCATCAACCAGCCACCTCCACCACCACGCTCCCGTTATTCCTTGTCCTATATATGACTCAAACGAAGGATAGTAAAGGATACGATGAAATAAGACAAATGGAATGCGAAAAAAAATTGTTTCTGAATCCAAAAGTAACACATCGTTATATCCTGGGACCACCGCAACTGCACTAGAGGATTTACTATTAGTCGTTGCTGGATGGGTTGGATTGGAGTTAGTATAGAGAGCTGCGAAGGTGCAGCAAGAGAGAATCTGCCCTCGTTACTTCATAGAAATGTCGTCCTTGTAAATGGAATATGTGCGGCGAAGAAATTTACTGATGCAAAAGTTGTTTCATATTTTTTTTTCCCCCAAGTCAGAATGCATCTTAGATACGAATACATTATTTTTATAAAGTCGAAAAAGGAATAGAAATGCTTACCTACTCCGAAGGATGCGCGGGGTATAAATCATCGTTTTTCGAACTTGTAATTGAGTTTCGTGGGTTAAGTGGGACTTTTTTTCGGTTTGCAATTTTTATTTTTTTTTTTTCAAGAGATTTGGAATGTGGAAAATTGGAATGAATATATGATTTTTATTTTACGCAGGTTTGCATTTAATTTAATCCAATTTACATGTCTTCGGGTGGATTAAAAAATAAATGTAAAACTTAAATTATGTACGTATGTGCCATGTTTGTTAATAGTCATGGAAGTATTTTAAACAATTTAGAGCAGAAGTTTTTTTTTTTTTTTTTTTTGTATTTTTTTTTTTATTATTATTATCCGATGGAAATCTTCAAAAGACACTCGGTAAGAATCGGTACCAAGTAGTGTGGGACTCTTACCGCACTAAAACCACCGGTGAATCAGGACCAATCTATGAAAGATCGACAAATGATTTTTATTTCTTAATTTTTAAATCGCATTGGGGGTAGTTTAAAGTTATAACACTTTCCCATAGCTTTTAGACCATCAGCTCATGAGGCTTGGTTCTTCTTAATCTCCGAACATTGTTTTGTACATTTAGGACGGTCTCCATTTCAGAGTTTGTATAACTTTGCAGTCGCTGATTGTGTGATACAGCGTGTTTTTTAACCACTTCTGTAACCATTTCAATTTGTAGGTCACGATGTAGATCGCTATTTCTTATATACCAAGGGGCATCAATTATTCCACGAAGGACCTTGCTTTGGAATTTTTGGATGGGTTCAGCATTTGTTTTCTTTGTACAGCCCCATAGTTGGATGCAATATGTCGAAACGGGTTTCAATACTTGCTTATATAACATTAGTTTGTTCTGGATAGATAGGTCAGAGTTCTTTCCTAGTAACCAGTACATTTGTCTGTACTTCAAGTTTAGTTCTTCTCTTTTCTTTTTGATGTGCTCTTTCCATTTAAGCTTTGCATCCAAAGTCATTCCAAGGTATTTGGCGGTATTGGAGTAAGGTACTGCTGTACTGTTTATATAAATTGGAACATTGTTTATGTTTTTATTTGTAAAGCTTATATGCGTCGATTTTGTTTCGTTTAGTTTGATGCGCCAAATCTGCGTCCAATCACTAACTTTATCGACTGCATTTTGCAGTTTTTGTGTAGCCTTCGTAACGGATTTATCTGGCACCAATATTGCAGTATCATCAGCAAAGGTGGTCATGATAGCGTTGATGTCCACTGGAATATCCCTTGTATATAACAGATACAGGGTCAGTCCTAGGACACTTCCCTGTGGTACACCGGCTTCAATTTTCCTTAGTTCCGAGTAATTTTGGTCTTAAGAGTCGGTTCGTAACGTAGGATTTCAGTATTTCGTAGTACTGCCTGGGAAGGTCCCTATGCAGTTTGTACTCAAGTCCCAAGTGCCAAACCTTGTCAAAGGCTTGAGCAACATCTAAGAATATAGCCGAGCATATCTACTTGTTTTTCTTCAAGTGCCTTTTCCACAACATCCGTAATTCGATGCACTTGGTCTATCGTGGAATGTTTATTTCTAAATCCAAACTGATGGCTCGGAATTAGTCTTCTTTCTTCTATTATTTTGCTAAACCTTTTCAGTAGCAGTTTTTCAAAAACTTTAGCCATGATTGGTATAAGCGATATTGGTCTGTAAGATGTTACTTCTGTTGGTGGCTTACCTTGTTTAGGTATAACAATGACTTCTGCAATTTTCCAGTGATGTGGCACATATCTTAGTGTAAAGCATGCGTTTATTATAAATTGGAGTTTCTTGAGGGCTATTAAAGGCATTTCTTTCAAAACCTGAGCAGTTATGAGATCGTACCCTGGTGATTTTATGTTAGACAACTTATGTTGACACATGCTTCTTACTTCTTTGAGCGTGACAATAAGTATTTCGCATTCGTCGTTTCTATCAACAAACTGTAAGGGATCTGTAGCTGTGTTTGCTGGGAATGGCCTAAAAACATTCGCTAGATGTTCAGCGAAGAGATCAGCCTTTTGTTTCGGGTTTCCGACCCATTTACCATTTTGAGATTTTATTGGCGGGTTTTGTGTCTGTAGAAGCATCCGCCGTCAGGCTATTCAGGAATCTACTCAGTGATTCGTTTTTAAACTCACAGATTCTTTTCTTTAGTTCGTTGTTAAGACGGTTAAAAACTGCCTTATCACCTGGAAATCTCGTAACTTGCCATTTTCTTCGAGATCTTCTTTTTTCCAATATCAACTCCTTTATTTTGACAGGATATTTTATTTCTTTTTCTCTTGAGTTCGAAATAGTTGGAGTACTTTCTTCTGCAGCCTGTTGCACATCAGCAATAAATTGTTCTACTTCATGGTCAATTTGTTCAATTGTTTGCATAGGGGATCTCAGGTTTATAAAACTTTCAAGTATATCTCTGAATTCGTTCCAGTTTGTTCTTTTATTCACGAGCTTAGGATTACTTTTTTCTATTATTTCCGCTTCACTCAGTATTAAAATTACTGGAGTATGATCTGACGATAAGTCGTAGTTACCTTCGACACTTATATGGTTTCGTTTAATACCTTTAACTACGAAAAAGTCTATAAGGTCTGGTATTTTGTTAGTATCAGATGGCCAATGTGTTGGCGAACCAGAAGAATAAAATTCGCAGTTGTATTTGCGACCTGCTTGGTATAGCCGTTTACCTTTTGTGGTTACGAGCCTAGATCCCCAGTGGGTGTGTTTAGCATTGTAGTCGCCACCAACAAGGAAGTTATGTCCTAACAAGTTAAGGAGTTCTGCAAAGTCTTCTTCAGTTGGAGAGCGCCTCGGAGGGCAGTTTATAGCTGCTATCTTAAACTCTTTCTGTTTTATACCAATACTAATTGTTGTTACTTGCATATTTTCATTAGTAAACTTTGGTTCTTCATAGTGTGTTAAGCACTTTCTTATAAGTATTGCTGATCCACCCCTAGCTTTGTCAGCTGGGTGCGGAGCGTGATAACACGTATAGTTTGGTAATTTATTATCAAGACTTTGTTCTATAGCAAGGTGAGTTTCGGACACCAAACAAATGTCTATATGCTCTATGTCTAAAAAGATGTTTAGTTCAGATACATGTTGTAAAAGACCGTTTGCATTCCATGTTGCGATTTTAAGTGTTCTGTCCATCATTGTTTCTTAAGAGCGACTGCTTCGCTTAGCTGTTTTATGTTTAAATCTTGTTTGTCAATCCTTTTAAGGATAAGTTCAAGCATTTCTTTGATAGATGTTTCTTCGTTTTTCCGCACATTTCTTACAATCTGGGAATAGGATTTATTTTCATCACTTTTGCTTAGTGCAATTGCTTTTGCCGGTTGATTTTTAGTTTTGTTTTCTACCGTTACTGTTTTGCTTTCAACTATTGATTTTGTGTTTGTTGAGTTTCTAAGCTTGTTCCCAGTTTTGTTTTTTCTTTTTGTAGCTTGGAATTTTTTGGCGACTGGACATCCTCTGTAACTTGCAGGATGAGCAGAAGTGTTTTTCAATTTAGTATTTCTCAATAATAGTACTTAAATAATTATAGTTTACACAGTTCAAGTGGTCAATATATCATATGACTCCAAATTTTCCTCAGGTTTTGGGTGTAAGAAAAGGAAAAAGTTCAAAATCCCGCCGATCAAAATCCCGCCAGTAGCCTGCTACTATTTGGTGATATTTTCAATACTTTTTCAAAAATACTATTGGAATAAAATATTTTTTTATTAATTTTTTTTTTTCAATAGAATAATATTGAGAGTTGTTTTTGTACTTTTATTCTATGGAGAAAAGTTGAGCTTGCAGAATAATCTTAATGTTCTCGTGGTAATGAAGAGATTTTAATTGGTTTTCAATTTTTAAGGTTTGGGTAGGTCTGAATCTGGACAGAGGTGGGTTTGGATCTGGACATATGTGGGTCTGGATGTGGACAGAGGTGCGTCTGGATGTGGAGAGAGGTGGGTCTGAACTTGGACAGAGGTGGGTCTGAATTCGGAATATAAATTAGAATTTTTTTTTTTTTTTTTTGAAAAAAAAATTAAAAGAAAATATAAACTTTTTTCGACTTTTTTGTTGAAATATTTAGAAAAAAAAAAACTTTTTTCCCATTTTTTAAGAAAATATGAATAGTCCAGTCATATTGTATTTTTACCATACAAATTGTGGGGTAGTTTTGATTTGTTCGCTCCTTTATGTTTTCGGGGTGCTGAATCTGAATCTGAGGTTTGCCAACAAAATTTCGTGACGCAACATGGAAAAAAATTCAAAAAATGATGAAAAAATGCATTTTTTTGGAAGTTTTTCACTACTGGCTCGAAAACTACCAACAATTCGAAAATTACATCAAAGTACCATTGAAAGTATACACAATATCCAATAAATTCCTATTTAAGGTTTTTTTCTGCGACAACTTATTTGGACTCAAGCGCTTGTCGAAAATTAACGTATTTTTACTGTTTTCGAAAATCCACTCGAAAGCTCTAAGAAATTACTTTGTGTGACAAAATTTGAATTTTTGTCTGTAACATGAACCAAGATATACTTTTCTGATGGTCTTTGATGCGCTGAGTTCGAATCTGGCCTTGAAATTGCTCTATCATCTCACGTTTTTGAGGTATTCGAATCTAAAAATTAAAAAAAAATTAATTTTTTATACAAATTTGGGGCATTTTTTTTTTTCTTGAGTCATTTTCTTTTTCGATAAAATGTTTAAAATCATTCTGAAGTATGAATATTTTACTTCAAAATTCTTTTTGAATCTTTCAAATACCTCCATTCGTCTTCGAGGTCGATCGTTGGTTTTTGCTCAAAAGGGCAAATTGTGGGATTTTTCGAATTAGGTAGTAAGACGAAAACCAACGATTTCTCGAAGACGAATAGAGGTATTTGAAAGATTCAAAAAGAATTTTGAAATAAAATGTTCATACTTCAGAATGACTATAAACATTTTTTTGAAAAAAATTACTTGGAGAAAAAAAATATAACTTAAAATTTGCATCAAAAATGCATTTTTTTTTTTTAAGTTTAGATTCGAATATCTCAAAAACGTAACGTGCTAGAGCAATTTCAAGGCCAAATTCGAACTCAACGTATCAAAAACCATAAGAAATGTATATCTTGGATCATGTTACAGACAAAAGTTCAAATTTTGTCACACAAAGTAATTTCTTAGTGCTTTCGGGTGGATTTTCGAAAACAGTAAAAATACGTTAATTTTCAACAAGCGCTTTAGTCCGAATGGGTTGTTGCAGGAAAAAACCTTGAATAGAGATTTATTGGAAATTGTGTATACTTTCAATGGTACTTTGATGTAATTTTCGAATAGTTGTTAGTTTTCGAGCCATTATAGTGAAAAACTCCCATGAAATGCATTTTTGCATAATTTTTTTCGTTTTTTTTTTTTTCATGTTGCGTCACGAAATTTTGTTGGCAAACCTCAGATTCGGATTCAGCACCCCCGAAAACATAAAGGAGGGACAAAATCAAAACTACTCCACAATTTGCTCGCAAAGAGCTTTATTGAGCACAAATTGACTGGACTAGAAGTTTATAGAAATTTTGTTTTTCTTCGAAACATGAATGAAAACATTTTTTTTTGAAAATTTCATCAAAAATAAAACTTTTCTCGACTTTCTTTATACTGTTTTTTTTTTTTTTGAAAATTAAAAAACAAGCATTTCTCTTTCAATTTTGTATATGGTCAAAGAAAACTGTGGATATTGGCACCTGCCAGACGATTTTACATACCCGAAGCGGAGCAACGGAGTTGCGAGAGCGGAATAGAGGACACAGAGAAGTGAGTTAAAATTCTGAGAACCCGCGAAGAGGGCTGCCCAAATTACTGCTGTTCAAGAAAACTATTTCGATATAGCTATTTTTCAATTTATAAGAAGTTTATTGAAAAATTTGTCCGGAATAAAAATCGACGAAAAAGTTTTTTTTTAATAAATTTTTCAGAAAAATTGTTTCTTTTGTCTGAGTTCCAGAATCTCCTCCGTTAGACTCTACACCATCGGACGTACCACCAAAAAAATCTTTGAAATTTGTAAAAATAAAATTGTTCCTTTGCCCAGTTCCATACCCACCTTCAGAACCTTCTCCTTCTTCACCCTACTCCATCGGACCCGCACCCCCTAAAAAAAATCTAGAAAAAAAGTTATTTAAAAAAAACTTCTCCCTTTGTCCCAGTTCCAGAGTTAAAAGTAGCTTGGATGGTCTGCTTTCCGAGTACAAGGGATTTAACGCCCTTTTTGGGTACTATGTATCACTCATACAACCCGCTTTTAAAGTTTGTATATAGTCGCCAGACAGGTATTATTTTTCTATTTATATTCATTGACTTTTGCAATACTCGTCAGCTTGTGGTTGGTGGAACCTTGTTTCCGCACAAGACTTGTCAGAAAGTCACCTGGAATCATCCAGATGGTGAAACAAAAACTAAATCGACCCCCTCTAAATACAACAACGATAAAGGAAATCATTTTGTGATGTTCAGAATGTTTGTAAAGTAGATGCTGGCAGCAACGATCACCAAGTATTAGCAAAGCTGCAGCTCCAAACAGCAGCTGTCCAGAGACACTCAGAGGCAATATCCTGGAGGATAAAGTTAAGTTCCTAACAACGGCTTTTACTATGATCCTAACCTATGTCACAACTTCACCGTTAAACTCATGGAAGCAGCGTCGAACATGGCTGTAAACGCTGATATGTCCTGTCCATAGATGACAAGTGTGACCAATTAAAGAATGTTTTTATGGAAACTGAATCAACTGTTCCGGACCAACAGATCCCTGGATACCCCAAGACACGTGGGACAAAATAACGACGATCATTCAAAGTGGGAATTAAAAATTGAAAAATGTTACAGAACGGGTAAAGAGCAACTCAGAAAGAAGTTCAGCGCTGTGTGAGACAAAACGAAATATGTGGAACATGCTGCAGTGAGAGGAGGTACAAGAAAGCTGTAAAGAATAACCAAGGAAATTGTTGGGTAACGTATCACCACAGCCCGTTCCCATCTTGTGTTGGACTTTAATGGCAATCTTTTGGTGACAATGGAAGTTCAGCTAGGAGCACTTCTGTGCACTGCTCAACAACGACGAGAATTTGTACCAAAATCCGCACACGGTCCAAATGCGCAGATTTTTTAGGGGCATTGACACCAGCCTACCAACCTTAAGCTTGCGATCCTTAAAACAAACAAAGCAGCTGGATTTGATGGCATAGCAGCTAAGTTCCTGAAGGTGGATCCTGAAACAACGGTTGCTATTTTGCCTCCACTTGAACGTTACCTATCCCAAAGACTGGAAAGATGGTGCTTTTGTAAAGATTTCAAAAAAATGTGATCTTAAAAACTGCAGTAATTGACGTGATAAAACCGTTCTGCTTGTGTTCTCGAAGTTAATAGTGATTGCTGTTCTCGTGCGGATAAGAGAGAGGACCAACCTGGATCTCCAATTATGGCCGATCCTGTATCGATCATATTCCTCGCGTTCCGATGTTTATTCGCTATGTTATTTAGCTATCCCAAAAATTTCGAGATAACTTGAGTTGTTGTTGTGTCACCGGTCATCTAGCGATCACTTATCAGGAGAAGTTGAGAAGTATCCCTAAGAAGATAGTTGCTACATATTATTAAGGAGTCATACAACAATGCAAGGTGCTGCGTGCTGCACAATGGAGAATGGACAGCATTCCGATTAATTTGAAGTGCCTCAAACAGTAGGACAAGGAGATGTGCTATCACCAATTCTGATTTTACTGGCAATCTATGATGTACTGACTGCTACGGTTGGTGGGAACGAGAGGAATGGAATCCAATGGAATCCGTAATTTGAAAAACCTAGTTATTTGGACTACAACTACGATATATGTATGTTTTGTGTCAAACAGTGGGGTTAAATTTGACCAAATGTGCCAAACACTACAAGGGGAGCTGGCCGGCTTACTGTCTGAACAAAATGTATGACGGAGCTGGAAAAGATGTCAAAAGTGCTGCATAGTAGATGTGAAAAATGATGCTAGGTTAGGTTAGGTTAGAAGGGGTGATGTAACGGCAGGCGGCTGTCGCATCTCACTCGGATCTCAATTGATCCATTGCGCTCCCCATAGGATTTTGGTAAGGAAGGTGTGGGGAAAAGGATAAGATGGATTGGGTGGAATTTAGGTATGGGATGCCTCCCTGGCAAATGATGCAGTAGATGTCAAAAATACTGCAGTAAAAGTTAAAAACTGTCCAACTCTTACAGCTCCAGCTTGAGGATTTTTGACATCTATTCCAGGCCCATCTTGTATATTTTCTTCAGCCAGTAAAGGATTAACGCCAAAAAGATAAAAATACTGCAGACTGCTCGCAACACACCGCATCATATTATTCTGAGGCAGGAATCTATTGAAAAGGTCACACAATCAAACTATCAGTATTGTATCAACTGATGGTGAAACGAACTTTTATGTTGTCACCATAGAATTACCAAAGCTCATACTGCATTTGGAATGCTTTCTACAGCGTGGAACTCCAGAATTATAACGCTATACGCAGCAAGCTAAAATTCTTTGAGCCCAACGTATAATCCGTCCTTCTGTACGCCTTTGAAACCTGGCAATGCTCCGCTGACATCTCAAGTAGACTACAAGCTTTTATGACACGTTTTTATTGATGCATTATAAAGATTCGTTGGCCACAAACCATAAGTAATGTTGAGCTGTGGAAAAGAACTCATCAAAAAAGAGTTGAGCTTGATATCAGGCAACGAAAATGGTGATGGATTGGCCATATTTTGAGGAAACCTAACGACAACATAGCGAAGCAGTCCTTCTTGTGGAATCCTCAGGGTGTAAGGTGAGTCAGAAGACCAAAGAGCACTTGGAGGTCAACTGTGCTTAACGAAGCTCACTCTATTAATATTTATTTAAACGTGGGCACAGCCAAGGCACCATGACGCAAACCGGGACAGATGGAGGGAATCTGCTGCTGCCTTATTACTCAAGAGGAGTAAAAGTGTTGCTACAAAGACTGCAGGGACCGAAACACATAATAAAGAAATGTGGAATAGTGTATCATCATATTTAACGATATTGTTCATCGAGTTTCAAGTTACTTAATTTTAAAAAAATGGGGCTTTAGCTCGTTTAAACAACGTTTATAACAATTCATGTAAGACTAACGCAACACTATCCTTAAGATGCCACTTGCACTAAGCTCTCTTCTGCAAGGATCTAATTGTTCATCCACAACATAAAAATTGTCTTCTGCTGCATTCCAATGAATCATAATCTTTTATGACACAAAATATAGTTTTTTTTTTTTATAATACTGCAAACCAGTCCAAAACGCAAGGACAAATTTTGTAGAAGAATTTTTTTCTCTCCACTGCTGAGCATTCTTTCCAATTAATTTCATCGCCAAATTGGAGAATGTAGCTTTGGTTTTGGTTACTTTTTTTGTTGTCTCTTTCTTTTTAGCATTAGTTGTTGGCAAAGGACTTAGTTGCAAATGCTTTGCTTTCTTTCTTCATCTTTTGTTGTTGTTTTTTAATTGTGATAGTACCTACACTATCGCAAGAAAGCTGGTTATATCTAATTTTGTAACATGGGATTGAACATCCTTGGCTTAACGTGCTGGAATCAGGGCAGCAAGCGAATATAGATAATAACAGTTTACGAAAACGTCAGTAATCCTTTTTCATAGCGAGCGATGAAGAAAAGCAACAAACGACAATTTTCAAGGATTCTGCACAATATTTTCTGCAATATGTATGAAGAAATCCTTAGCCATGGTTCTTCTTTAAGACATTATCAGTAGGTATGGGGCTAAGCTAAGCTCATTGACGTTGTCGTTTTGTTGTTTTTGTTGTTGTTGCTGTCGTTGCCGCAGCTTTTGCACTCATACACCATACATACATCTGCTGAGAAATTAAGTGTAAAAGAAGAAGGACAAACGGGAGTTGGTACAAAGAACCACCAAAGCACAGCAGGATTTGTCGTTGGTGTATTCGTATATCTTTGCCAGCACGCCCGCTCATAAAAGACGATATCAAACTTAAAACGGATTATATCCTTTCCGGATGAAAAGAAAGACATAGCCACTGCTGATGCTTTTGCTTCTCTTTTCCGCTATCAAAATGGAAGGATAACAATTTTCCAGCAAAATAAAATTGAGGACAACGACGACGACGCTCACTGGCCAAACAACGAGCAATGGCAATCTTTTGTCATCGCCCTGAAAATGTTTGTCGAACAACACACAAAGCTCGTTGGAGGACATTTAAAAAAAAAAATCAAAAATAAAGAAAGAAAAAGATTCAACTCCCTGCCAGCCACCAGAGAAAGGACAAAAAAACTATGTAGCGGAGCGGGAAGAACTATCTTTTCTGGACCTAACCCCATTATGATAGCAATTGCTGTAATAGACTTTATATTTGATACGTGGATTCGTTCTGTGTATGTGTCCTTCCAGTTGGCAAAGTGGATTATTATTTTCATTATCATTGTATGAGACCGATTTTATGGTTTAATGGTCAATTGGAGACTTTCTGCGAGCCTCTATGTTGTTTTTTCTTCTTTTTTTTTTTTGATCAGTAGATGAGAACTGGAGTATGGTTGGATTGAAAATATAATCTCAATGTTATTAGTCCAGCTGTTATGTTCTCAGTAATTCTAAGCAATGAAAACAACTGTCACTGTCACATCAAAATTTAACTTCATATCAATGATTTCTATTGATAGCATAATAATAAAAAGGAAGTTGTTTCCTCAATAAATACTTGGCATTATTTTTAAGAATCCTCAATAGCAGGTGGCTTAATAGTGGGACAGCTGCTGTTACAAGAGTCAAATGGCTATATTTGGGGGTAAAACGTGTATGGAATTTTATGTACAACTTGAATTTTTTAATAATGTAAGATTTTTTAGTTATATATTTTTAACGTCTTCGGGTTGGTCATAATAAGGATTTGGTCAAATTGATAGAAGCTTGATCGTTTAAAACTATATTAAATATGGATTTTTTTAAAGGAAGTAGGTACCTTTAACAAAGTATTGACCCTTTTTTAAATTGATAAAATAATTTTGAAAATATGTCTTTGGAAGTGAAATTTTATCGTGCACCAACTTTGAAAATTTTCATACAACCCCCATTTAACAAAAACTATTCAAGTAAGGATGATTCGCTTCTTCTTTTTTTTGTAATTCTCATTTGCAATTAAAAAGCCCATCATTTATGAAAAATTAATTATTTCCGACAACGCAACGTGTCCATATTAAATTGGAGCCAATGACCAAAGGATGATCAGCAGCATCCAGCATCAACATCAGCATAGCAGGAAAAGAGTTTATTTAAGTTTCAAGGATTAATACGTAAATATAAGCAAGCACTAGTGCGTGAGTGCATATTTGACAATTTTTAAAGTAAAATTCGCATTATAGTTAATATTTAAATTATTTTTTTACTTCCAATGGCATGTCTATAATTTATTTGAAGGGCTAGTTATGCATACATAAAAAGCGTGAAATTCACTTCAATTCAGAATAACAGTTCCTGGAAAGAATTCTGCTAATGAAAACAAACAGTGCCAACTCCTGGTATATTCTACCAAATTTATTTTTAAAGCTAAGAAACTCATTCAAGGTAATTTAAAAATGTAATTGTAGCTATCTTTGGGCCTCTATAATGGTATGTCCTCCAGATATCAAATCGTCTACATATGTACATCTCTTTACGGATCATGGCTGAAGCAAGTTGATTTTTCGAACTGTCTTCTGCCAACTTCAGTAACGTTCGGATCGCAAGATATGGAGCGGCTGCTGTTCCAAAGGTAACCGTATTAAGTCTGCAAAGTTTAACAGGATCTGCTGATATTTTTTGTCTTGCTCCGCTTTCAAGATCTGTCGATACATTTTTTCGATGTCAGCAGTGAATGTGTATCTATACATCTTCCAACGAAGAATAATGTGGCAGATATTTTGTTGAAGTGCTAGACCTACCAACATATTATCGTTCAAAGATACGCCACTTGATGTTTTGTTTTTTGTTTTTTGGACGCGTCAAACATAACCCTAAATTTTGTGGTTGAACTGCTTTCTTTGATGACAGCATGATGTGGCAGGAAGTAATGCAGATTTGCTGACAAGTTTTTCTTATTGACTTCGTTCAGATGACCCATTTGGATATATTCTTCAATGCAGGCCGAATAATACTGGTCTCGAAGTTGCTGGTTTGCATTAAGACGAAGCTCTTAACCATGGAATCGTCTCAAAGCACCTTGATAAGAATCGCCAAAAACTGGAGGAACGTTTCCTTTGAACGGCAATGCTACTTGTTAGCGACCATCAATTGTTCGTTCAGTGTTGGCGATAAAATGATTTTCACATTCTTTATCTTCGGCTTTTTGGAATGGCTTGAAAGGCGTCTCTTCCAGCTCCCAAAATTTTCGAAGTTGGGTTTCGACATCTACTGTTTGCATGAAACTTCTGACTTGATGATTGGATTCGGATACAATTGGGGCCTTTCCGAATAAGATCCATCCCAATGTTGTCTTCTGCATGACTGGCATCAATTTATCTGCTGGCGAAATCTTTTCTGGCAACAAAAGTTCGGGAAGGACATCACTACCAAGCAAAATATCAATTTTGGACGATTTGATGAATTCTTGATCGGCAAGCACATAATCGTCGAGATGAGTCCAATTCTCAACGTGAAGAGTTCGGGCCGGCAGAGGCCACGACACTGACTTTAAGATGTAGGCTTGCGCTGTTGTTGCAAAAGTGGAATGCTGCGAAGCAGCGGTGTTATCTACCACTCTTAAACATGTGTCACTGCTGACCAAACAAAGCCCGGACATACCCGTATGAGTTTTTCAAGATTTAAATTGGAGTAATTGGGCAGCATACTCTGTAATGAACGACACGTTTCAGAACCAGTATCTAACAATGCTCGCAACGAAGACTTGAACAAGGGCTGTTACTAGTAAAACTTGAGAGTTATTAGTTGGACTGCTATGATGAAAATGGTGAGAAGTTAAATTGCTAGAACTCGATGGTTTATTGGCAGTACTTGTACTTTGCGAATTTTGGATGCAAAGTTTGGATGTACCCTGACTATGCTGCTGGTCGACCGCTTCAAGAGTCCGGAACCTTGTCTCCAGAAAGGAAGTAAATTCCTTGAAAGTCGGCAACTTCTTTGGGTCCTCTCTATCATTCAGCTTCTCGTCCCAAATTTGCTGCGTTCTGCTGGGTAACTTTCACACTACAAGAAAAATAAGCATTGGATCTAAATGATCTACTTCTTTTTTTAGATTTGAAATAGTATGAATCACTTGAGTCAAAGTAAATAGAAGATCTTTAATCGACTCCGTATACTCCTGGGTTAACGACACGGTAGATTGAACAGTGTATTCAACTGCATGTTGACAAGAACGATCCTTGAGAATTGACCATACTTTCACATTATTGTGGCATTGAATCACTAAAGACAGAAGTAGTTTCTCAGCGTAACCTGCTAAACTGGTCTTCAGATAATGCATCTTCTGGATATCTGATAAAAATGACTTGGTGCCTACCAGGGTCACAAAAAGGTCATGAAGATTTTTCATAACTGCCGTCGAACGTAGGTTTTTTTATTCTTGCCAAATGCAGTTCCTCATTTTTAATTATTTTCTCTTTTTCAGCGACTTCATTGGACTGCTGGCTACTGCTCTCACGGAAACTTTCCACCGCATCAAAAAGCCTAGCCTGAAACACGCAATAATCTTCCCTATAATTTCATCGTACAACTTCTCTACTTCAGGTTGCCTCTTTGTCACCGCATCCTCTTCGTCCAAAAATTCGTCATAAAGTCATACAGCCCACAACTCATCCACCAAACTTAACCTTGTTTGCACATGCGCAAAGGTCATGGCTTTAACCTTTCTTCAATTGCTTGGCAAAATGACAACTCACTTTGAATAACGAAATGGCGTCGAAACTTCCTCGTGCTGTTTTTGAAGGTTAACTCCCAGGTGACACATACTTTTTAATCTTCACAAAATTTTGAAATCTTTTATTATTTCATCAAAACTAGGTTAATGCTCGAAGGACCAATGTTGATAGTTTAAGTTATTTACAATATAATCCAGTTGGGGTGCCTTCTCTATTTTGATGCGTGAAAAGCGTAGAAGGGTGTCGCACATCGATGACAATAGATTTCTTACAACTGTAAGATAAAGTTAATCCTCAACTGAAAAACTGTTCCTGAGCTAACTAAGGGTTAATTTATTTTAAGCTAACTCTGATTTAACTCATAATTAACCCTGAACTGAAAAACTAGTCTTTAGAAATTCTAACTGAACTCAACTATTCCAGGGACTAAATTCAAACCAAATTCCGTTTTTGACGCAATCTCGATTTTGATAGTGAAAGTAATTGAAATCATAAGAAAGTCCAATTTTCACTGTGGCACCATCTCCATTTCGATAGTGAAAAACGTAAAAGTATGATATCCATAGAATTGCACATCGATTTCAATAAAGAAGTTAATCCTCAACTGAAACACTCATTTTGAGTTAACTCAGGGTTATTTTATTTTCAGGATTAGATCTGATTTAACTGAGACTTATTTGTTATTTTATTTATTCTCAGTTAAATTTAAAGTTGCCATTAAAAATAAGAAATTAAAAAATCTTGCAAAACTTGTCGCCATTAAAAAAAGAGATACATATACATACAAATTTTGTTCGAAATTTTATAAATTTCCCATACTAATGGCGACTTTAAATTTAATTGAGAGTGAATAAATTTTAGGAAAGAGTAACTAAACTTAATACCTTATGTATTCCAAGCCCAGCAAAATATGTAAACTATGGAAAGCAGGCAAGGATTTGGTAAAAGAAAGAAATTGATAAGCAAGTATATGCGACCCAGTAGTGTGTTTTATTTTTATATTTTATTTGTATTTTTTTTTCTATAAAGGAAATATCTTTTTCAGCACATGTTTTTACTCATCCCGTAAAGGATAATATCTCGCGTTTATTGAATTAAAAGAGTCGCGAACAATTGGATAGGTAAATATTAATATGTAATTGTTCGCATGAATTTACTGCACGTGCTTGGAGCGATTTAAAGTATATTGTGAAACTGTTGACGCTGCAAAAGCTACCTTTATAGTTTTCAATGTCAATAAATACTTTTGGTTAAAGATGGGATTTCTTATTTATTTATTTTTTTTTTTTTGCCAGATTCAATGGTAACAATTTAATGATTTAAGATTTAGATTTAAGTTAGGTTCAGTTGAAATGAACCTTGATACATGAGCTGGAAGCGGAACTTCAAATTACTCAAGTTGAAATAAAGGAAACTAACAGTAAAGTTCTTTTTGACTGAATTCAAATACGAAGAATGATACCGTCACTTTTTTTGATGTTCAAAGAATAGACAAAGTGCATTCAAGAGGAAGCAAGCGTCCAAAGGTTTTTGTTAAATCAACGTCTGTCTATGAAGTCCTCCTCTCACCTCCCCGTGTTGAACATCGAGTGATGCTTAGTACCTGAATAGGAGATGGGGTTTGGGATTCCAACCCATGTGAACGGTTGTTGGGGGAAGGGGGAGGAATGTTTCCACTAAGGCACTTCTTCTATAGTCAAGGAAGAAGCGGAACACTGAGGGAAAAAATGCAATTTAAAATCTAATAGAAAATATTTGATTTAAAGTTGAATAATAGTCAAAAAATCATATTTAATTTCAAGTTGAAAACCTGTTGATCTAAATAGGCAACGTAGATTTAACAAAGTCAACTTAGTTTCAAAGTGAAACGTATTCAATTTTACATTGAAATCAACTTTTCGAACATTTAAAGTACACTCAACGTTGTTTCAAAGTGCAAGATGCTAATATTTTTCGAAATCGAATTTCAAATTTCCATGCACGTACTTTTAAAGTGTTGCATAGTTAGGCCAACGTAAAAGTAAGATTTTTTAATCACTTTTTAATTTATATTTTAGCTTAATTTATAGAATTTCGAGAGCGCTTCGTATTTCACGAAGTATCTACAAAACATTTGTGAACAAAATTAACGCGCACTCAAAATTCACTTACATTTAATCAAAAAAAATTATTACTTTTCTCATATTTATTTTTGGCATTTATTTAATGAATAAGTTTCCATTTTCTTTTAAATCAATAACTGGGCGAAGTTGAATTAAAGTTTTAAAAAAGTATTTTAAAATTTGTATGTATTTCAATCAACGATGCTTGTAGTTTAATCGAAGTTAATACACATTGTTTTAAAGATGGATGAATTCAAATCAACGATGATGACATCTCAAATGAAGAGAAAAAATAGTTAAATCATATTTGTTTTAAAAGAGGGAAACACTTTGAATTGATGTCATTGCTACTTTGAATTAAAAATTTTCGTCTTCGAAGCCAAATCGTTCCGAAAAATATTTAAATCAAAATTGTTTCCGTTGATTTTACGTTGTTTTTTTTTTTCTCGGTGAAGAACTTCCCATATTGAACACAGTCTACAGTTCCAGTCAGCTTAAACTACTTAGTGAACACCTTATTTCTTTGGTGGCACAATTGGAAGATAAATCCTGTACGATGGCACCTCAAATAACGGACTAAGGTTAATTGACTTTGCTATGGGGCGAAATATTGTGGTAGCTAGTACGCAAAATAGGGAAATACTGTAAAAAAGTTTCACTTCAGACGGCTACAGTCACAAGAAACCGCCAGGTCCTTTTCAATAGAGAATCTCACCTCCTCTCATATAGTTCTATTTCTCCAACTTCAATTATCGAGAACCTGTGGAAACATTGCCAGGGAGACCACTACGAAGAATACTGGAAAGTTCATATGGCCAAAGCGATGCTGCGTAGAAGGACCGGAGATGCTCGTGAGCTCTATGAGCAGAATAGGAGAGAGGCTTCTCCACTGGCTTCTCAGCAAAAAAAGAAAGTGCATGATAAGCATGTGATTGAGGAAATGATGGATGTAATTGCGAGAATGAAGCTCGGAAGTTTTATTAAAAATTAAAAGAACCTCCCAAGGTTACTAGATGCAGGGTAAAAAGTCCACAAATCCAAAATTCCATAATGGGCTTTTGGCTCCCTTGGGTGGGTTAAAAGTCCATTAATGCATTATGAACTTATAACCCAAACAAATGGGCCAAAACCCCAGAAGGAAGGCTATGTTCAAAATATGAAGTCCTCAATTTGAAAAAAAAAAATTCATACTGACCTGCTAACTTCATATAGTGAAGTTAGCAGGTCACATGGTGTATCTCAGGAACCAAGCATGCTAGTAACTTGCAGTAAGGCTCCAAATTTGCAGTTTTTTGCATTTCAAGAATAGGCTAGGTCAAAATTTTGTAGTCATTTTGTTGGAAAAAAAAAAGTAATTTGGAGCCTTACTGCAAGTACCTAGCATGCTTTGTTCCTGAGACACAACATGTGACCTGCTAACTTCACTGTGAAGTTAGCAGGTCACTAAATTACACCCTTATTTGGCGAACCGCAAAATCGGGAATAGAAATTCAAAAAAAATGCAAGAAAACTGCAAATTCCTGTCAGGGTCCCATTTTCGTGGGTGAAAGTTGTCCTGATAACTTAACTTCACAGACGTGAAGGAAGTGGGTCGTAAGCTCATAGTTTGTTTCTCAAGAAAGAGGGTCAAAAGCACATACTTAATTCAAACAAACAATTTTCTTTGTTATTTGAAGAAACAAATTAATGAATAACAAGAAACGAGACAATTTAATTCTTTAAATGCTTTGCATGCACCCACCCTTAATCCTATAGTCAGACCAAACAAGGGGGTTGCATACATACCTCACTGTTTACTGCGAATTTCACAACCCTAATAAATCCTCTCCTTTATTTGGTTTTTGAAATTTAAAAATTCGCGAATAAAACGTGAGGTATTTATGGGATGGGAGGCATGCTGCCCCTCTGCTTGGGCTCGCTATAGGATTTGGGGTGGGTGCGAGGTTGGATGTATGCACAGTTTGTTTTGCATTTAAAGAATATGGATTTATAAAACTTTGAATTTGTCATACTTACATATATCCAAGAATAATTAACTGTCATCTAAGTCGCCCAAAATTCCATAAACGATGGGCCATTATGGACATTTGGCTTATGGACTTTTAACCCTGCCCGTGTTACTAGGCCCGAAACGAAGCCTGTAAGGATGATCAGGAGAACATCGTGGTAGAATCGCAGTCGGTGCTCATGATATGGAAAATCATTTCTGCTAATTGTATTACGGCGGGCGATGACGAATTGAATTCCACAGCATTCCATTCAACCTGGACGTGTGTCGAAGGGAAATAATTCTGTTCTCCCGTTCTTGACAAAGTGATAAGATAGCTATATTTTTAAACTTAAGTCTAATAAAGCTGCTGGAGCTGATGGCTTTGCGACTAAGCTGTTCAAAGTGGCTGGTGATAAATCGGTTAGGACCAGCTAATCTGTAAAATATGGTTGGAGGAAAGTTTTAAAGATTTTTATGACCTTAAGTCCAAATATGCGTTTCGCCCAGGCAAGACAGTTGGGCTCATCAGTTAGATGCTGTCGTTACCCTTCTAAGACACAATATTTTTGTCGATGATTATCAACAGGAGAAAGGAAAGCATTCCCGAAGAATGGAATTGCAGCATTGTTTGCCCGATCCTCAAGAAAGGCGTTCCCCTGGACCGTACAAAATATCAGTCTCCTTAAAATCGCATCATGCAAGATCTTCTCTACCGTACTTTGGAAACGGCTAAAGCTATTCGTCAACAACCTGATATGAACTTTCAGTGCGGCTTTGGGCCAGGAGTTTCCACCAACGACCAAATATTCGTACAACAGCAGATTTTGGAATAAACCAGGAGTTTCAAATCGATACCTACCACCCTTTCATCAATTTCAAGGCGGTGTATGACAGCATCTATAGAGTTGAACTACATAGAGCAATGTCTAGTTTTAGCATCTCTCCCAAACTCATCCGTTTGTGCAGGATGATGATGGTGAAGGAAGTCAAGAAGGTGGGTTTAACGGTGAATGAAGTCAAGACCAAATATATATGCTGTCGACAAGAAAGAACACCCAACACCGACGTCTTGAACAGAACTTCACTATAAATAGCTAAAATTTAGAGGTGGTTAGAGACTTTGTCTACCAAGGCTCCTCCATCAAGTCAGCGAACGATACCAGTGCTGAGATAAAACGAAGAATTACTGAGATAAAACGAATGTGGATGAGAACGGTTAAGGCTGTTTTGAGAGGAAAGTTCTCCGGATGATTTTTGGTCCAGTCTGCACAGGTGGAGAATGGAAGAGAAGATACTGGCCCAGAAAGTCTTTAAAATGAGGACAGCGTAACAGGTGGTGCATGCAAGTGGAAGAGGCCCTCAACCAATTTGGCGTGCGAAACTGGAGAAGGCTTTCTAGAAACCTAGCCATCTAAAAAAAGCTTGTTGGTTGAGACCCTGGTCCAACCCAGACTCTAGCGTCACCTTAATTAAATAAGGAAGTATTAAAAATTAAAATTTTAACTTTTAGAAATTTGAACCACTTTTCGAGAAAAAACATAGAAAACATAGAATGACAAATTCACAACCAATTAACTATTAATTATCGGCAAATTATCCACATACTCATTTTTCTATCTGTGAGAATTGCTTTGCTAACTTTATATCAAGTTATCAGAGCACGTAAAAACATAGAAAACATTGCACTATCAAATTGAACTTCATAACCAATTATCGACTAGTAAACGGCAAATTATTAAGCCATAGGTCAATAGGTATAAAAAGTGTTAACCAACTTTCATCTGAAAGTCATAGAAAGAAACATAGAAAACAGTACACGATCAAATTCAAAATTGTCACAACTAATATAGGACAAATTTAACACCTACTCATTTTTCGATCCGTGAAAGTTGCATTGCTAACTTGAGACTCATGATTTCAACAATATCCGAAACCTTAAACTATTGGGATATCCGGATACATATTGTAATGACTTTCACATTTAAGCTATAACCTCTCACAATAGCCAATAAGCGGACACAATAGAGCTTACGGTTGCAGTGCAAACGAAAGAAGCGCCATCTGCCGGACTATAGCAGAAAACCAGCTGTCAAATCAAAGCTTTTGGAAGGGAAATTATTGGGAAATTTCCCCTATGGAAAGCTCTGGAAGCAGAGACCAGAACCTTCTACTAATTTCCAGAGCTTGTCAAACAAGTATAAAAGGCACCACCATGTTTGACCAGCAGCGACAGTTTGTTTTTAATCGTGAATGAATAAAGTTGGTTGTAATAAAAGTAAAAGTAAATTGAATAATAAATAGCTTTGTTTGTAGTAAAAAAAAGTAAAGTTGTTTATTTTGTGAAATAAATAAGTGGACGGTTTGAATAAAGTAAATAAGTTTTATTAACGAACCTGAGAAAATATTACACTGGTGTTAGAAGTGGAATAAAACTTAATTTATCTATGCACTCAGTAATTTATTGTGTGCTTACAGAAAATAATTTCGGAAAAGGAATCATTGACTGTGAAAAGTGAAAAATAAGAAAAAAAAACAATGGGTAAATCTCTGAATGATTTAAATTTAGTCAAACTTAAGGCAGAACTTAATAAGCGAGGTCTTCCTACTCCTGGAACAAAGAATGATCTTATAATTCGCCTGCAAGACGGTATGAAAAGACGTGGAGAAAACCCAGACACGTTCATATTCAACATTCCAATGGACGAAGAGCAAGAACAAGTAAGTACGTCGGACATGACTTATATGATGTGTCAGTTGCTCGCAAAATTTGAATCGAATCTTCTCCAACGATTCGAAAAACAAAGCCAAGAACAAAAGAATCTTCTGGAACAGAACAACAAAGCCAAGAGCACAGGTATCTTCTATACCAGCAAAGCCAAGAACAACGTAGTGAACAAAAGAATCTTCTCGAACGATTCGAGCAACAAAGCCAAGAGCAAAAGAATATTCTAGAACAACAAAGCCAAGGTCAAAGTTGCCTGCTGGAAAAACAGACAAATATGTTCGATTGTAAGTTTGATGCCTTTGACAACAGAATTATTGCCCTTGACGAGCGTGTCGATAAACAATTTTCTTCGATCGATAAACAATTGTTAACTGTCGATCAACAATTGTCTACTGTGTATAAGCAATTGTCGACAGTAGAAGCAAAGTTCGAAAAAGTGGAAGATAAAATCGAATCCATTACTAAGGAATTGGACAAAGTAAGGAAAATGAAGTTTCGAGAAAGTTCTGGTGACTGTCCTAGGAGAAAGGAAATGCATCCACCAACCTTCGATGGACAAACTTCTTGGTCGATCTACAAGAAGCAGTTTGAGACAGCCGCAGCAACAATGAGCTGGGACGAGGAAGACAAATAGTGCATAGCTCTAACGCTTGCTTTCAGAGGACCTGCTGCTGAGCTGTTACAAAGCATACCAGCAGATAAAAATGGCAAATTCAGTGCTCTCGTTCAGGACATTGACAAACGTTTTGGAAATGGCCATATGCTAGAAGTCTTCCGCGTCCAACTCAATTCCAGAGTCCAGAAAAAAGGAGAAACTCTGCAACAACTCCAAGCAGACATCGAACGGTTGGCGCACCTGGCATATCCGGCAGCAGGGGACGAAATCATCAACCAATTCGCAACAGAAGCCTTTGTCCGTGCTGTATCTGATATCAACCTTCAGCGAGCAATTCGAACTGCTGGCAAACGCACGCTTCCTGAAGCACTAGCATTCGCCCTCACTATGGAAGCAGCAGAACAGGCTTCTCAAGGAGTCCATCGGGTAAGAGAAATCACAACAAAAACATAAATGTTAAAAAAAGAGCCAAGTTCTTATATGTACAAGAAACCTGTGCGTAAAAAGTCTGCCAAAAAAAGTAATGAGATCTAAAATACATGCCAAGTTTTAAGTTCATGAAGTTTAATATCAAATATCTTAAGTAGAGTAATATCGAAAACACTCCAAACTATGACAGAAATTTGGTATTTAATGATTACTGATTAAAATTTGGGGGGTTCACTGGTCAAGTTTTCATACATTTAAGTTTGTGATTAAGTACATATGAAATTAAGGGAAAACTTGCCAAGTAAATCCACCAAATTTTAATCAGTAATCATTAAATACCAAATTTCTGTCATAGTTTGGAGTGTTTTCGATATTACTCTACTTAAGATATTTGATATTAAACTTCATGAACTTAAAACTTGGCATGTATTTTAGATCTCATTACTTTTTTTGGCAGACTTTTTACGCACAGGTTTCTTGTACATATAAGAACTTGGCTCTTTTTTTAACATTTATGTTTTTGTTGTGATTTCACTCCTTTTTGCAAAGATTTATTTTGCCAGGTGATAATCAAGCCCTACCGCTCTACAAAGTTTTATAATTCTACAATAATCAGAAGGGCCTCATATAGTTTACAAGAACTTTTGAGAAAGTAGGTCGATGCCACGCCCCCTGAACTGAAAGTTCCAATTTTTCGATTTTTTTCTTTCAAAATATTTCAAGCCCTAACGACCTACCAATTTTTATCGTTCTACAACAATCGAAAGTGCTCCACATAATTTTCATGAATTTTGAAGAATGTGGGTGGATGCCACGCCCCCTGAATGGAAAATTCCAATTTTTCAATTTTCCTCTTTCTAAGTACTTCAAGTCCTACCGATCTACCAATTTTCATCGTTCTACAACAATCGGAAGTGCTCCATATAATTTATAAGAATTTTTAATAATGTGGGTGGGTGCCACGCCCCCTGAATAGGAAATTCTAATTTTTCAATTTTTTTCTTTCTAAGTACCTCAAGCCCTACCGACCTACCAATTTTCATCGTTCTACAACAATCGGAAGTGCTCCATATAATTTATAAGAATATTTAAGAAAGTGGGTGGATGCCACGCCTCTGAATAGAAAATTGCAGATTTTCGATTTTTTCCTTTGTATGCACCACAAGGCCTACCGCTGTGCGAAATTTCAAGCTTCTACGATGTCAGGAAGTGCTCCATAATTTTGATGATCTGTCAGTGAGTCAGTGAGTCAGTGAGTCAGTGAGTCAGTGAGTCAGTGAGTCAGTCAGTCAGATACGGTTTTTGCGATTTTTGAAGTCCTATGTCTCGGGAACTACTAATGCTAAAGAGTTGAAATTTGGTGAGCCATCTGTGTTTGCTCAGCTCAGCAAATACTGCGAATTTGAAGTTTCTGACTTTATTGGTACTGAAGTTAGAGGGGGGTTGAAAATCGCCTGAGTTTGTTCCTGTAAAAAGGGTGTAGTGCCGCGAACTTGGCTGGGCACTACCGTGCCCTTTGATAGAAATTGAGGAGTATTCTTGCCAGAGAACTGCATTCCAAAGTTACCAACGAGATGGGCCCTTCTCGATGCTGGAACTGTAACAAGACCAGACATCTTCAAGGTTTGTGCAGATTGCCACTTAGAAGACCTGCATGTCAACATTGTGGAAGCAGAAACTTCAACAACAACAATGTCAATACTCCTACTCGCCCCGTTTCCCAACCGGGAAACAAGTAAGAACCAACTTCGAGGGGCCGAAGCTGGTTTCTGGTATCGATGGCCCCAGAACCACCATCCAGGTCTCACAGACAAAACGAAAAAGTCTGACTGTGGAGGCAACACTAAATGGCAAGAGGAAAGTAGCTACGATTGACACCGGTGCCACTGCCTCCATTGTTCGAAAGGACTTGGTGAAGATGACATGGCTACATAACACCAACGCCTACCGTCTGAAAACAGCAACAGCAGCGGCAGCCAGAGTGTACGGGTAGGTTCGTCTAATGATTCGTTTGGCTGAACTGGAGTTTTCATATCTGTTTCTGGTAAGAGATATTATGTGACAAGTGCATCGTTGGAATCGACTTCATGAAAGAGCATTGAGTAATTCTTGATATCGGGAAGCAAGATCTTAGGTATCAAAATGTGGAAATTCCTATGGTTTATGCCGGCATTAAAAACTCATCTACACTAAGGACTGTCATTAAGGAAGATATTTGCCTGCCACCTTCTTCAGAAGTGTTCGTTTGGATGCAAATAAAGGGTGATTTGGGTAGCCATCGATATCTAATGGTGGAACCAGACTCTGACCAGTCTTCCCAAAACATCATCCTTGGGAAGACACTTGGGGAACCAAAGAACAACATGGTTCCTGTACGGATACTCAACATCAAACCGTACGAAGTCAAGCTTAGAAAAGGAGAAGTTGTTGAAAGGTGTGAATCCGTATCCGCAATAACTAAAATCATAGAAGCTGACAACAGTTGAGATCCGGCTCTATACAGTCCAGATAGTGTCGGATATACGAAGAGTTAAATGAGATAGGTGAGATCCCACATTATCTGGATAAGTGTTTGTACGTACAAAATCTTATCCCCATGAAATTAAGCAAAAAGCCACGTTTCCCAGTACGATTGCACCTTATCCATCAAACCGCATCCTATCCGGGTATCCAACACTATCTGTGTCTCATATTTTTCGGATATCTGAACCTTAATCCGTTTATCTAAAATATTCGTATACTTTGTGTTGGATATAATGAATCTCATGCTGAATACGTCTATTTCCCAACCACTGCTATTATACCATTCCCAAGTTTAAGAACAATTTTGACGTTTACTTTTCCTTGCCTTCACTTCCTATTCATTCATTGTCGGCAACAGATATCTGATTTTGCATTCTTGTTTTTTGTTTAAAATAAATACTTATTAATTTAATCCGTTTTAATCTTTAATTTCTTCTTTTCGTAAAACTCAATAGGTTATGGGCCCAGGCTCCAAATTAAACAAAAAAAAGGTTTAATTGAATATTTACTGCAGAACCTCAATTTTTTCTGTGGATGTATAAAATTGAAAATGGCCATGAGTACTCCACATTCACATGGCAGGATTCCTCTGTTAAATGGAGACAATTTTATAACATGGAAGGCACAGATGGAAGCAGTGCTACACCGAGGCAGATTCCTTCAATATGTAAAAGGCACAATACCCCGTCCAGGAACAGCAGGTACAGAGCAGACATCCTGGGATGATAAGGATTTAGATGCTCGTGCGGAATTGCTTATTGCAATGGAAGCAAGTATTGTAGCGTTAACAGCTAATCTGAAAACTTCCAAAGAAGTCTGGGATTTTTTAGTCGAGTGCTACGACAAAAAGGGTCCACGTCAAAAAACGGAGGATTACCGCAAATTAACGAATCTGGAAATGGCATCAGGGCAGTCAATTACGGAATATATCCGTGAATTTAAAACTATCGCAAACCGTTTGAAGGAGTTGGGAGCAACAATGGACGAAGATCTGCTGGTGGTGGTGCTGCTAGACGGTCTGTCGGAGGACTACAAAGACATACGGTCTGCATTTGACGCTCAAAGCATTTACCCGGAGGTGTCTACTGTATGTACACGATTGTTGGAAGTAGGCGATAGAAAAAAGGATAATCTCGCGAACAATGTACTCAGTGTCAGGCACTTCAAGACTCCGTACCAACACAAGAGGCAAAGTCTACTTAAAAATAAAATTGATAGCAGTAATTTTCCATATAATTGCAGGAAATGCGGCAAGCGAGGCCATATGGCAAAAGACTGTTGGAGTAAGGGTGACAAAGTCAAGCAAACACAGGGTGGAAACGACCAGTATCAACATGGTTTCATTGTGCAAGAAACCATGCAAAAGTCTGCAAAAGCGATGGGTGAGTCAAACCATCAACAAAAGCTGTGGTGTCTAGACAGCGGAGCGACATCACACATGTGTTCTGAGCAGTCAATGTTCGTCACCTTACAAGGAACCAACAAGGAAAATCACGTGAAACTTGCTGACAATCATGTGATAGAAGTCAAAGGGTCAGGAACCGTTAAATCTGGTATATGTGTTCAAAATGGAGGGGATCCTCTTTACCTGTACAACACGTTATTTGTTCCAAATCTTTCTGATAACCTAATTTCTATAAGCAAAGCAACGGATAATGGGTTTAAAGTAGTTTTCGAAGGAACTGGTGCAAATATTTTTGATCCATCAAGTCGCTTTGTGATGAGAGCTGAAAAGCAAAACGGTTTATACTACTTGACTACCAATGAAAGCACAAGAGTGAGTCGTGGTGTAGACGGAGTTCCTAGACTTCGATGTGAATCTCTTACGTCCTGGCACAGAAGATTAGGACATGTAAATTTCGCATCATTAAGGCAGCTACTGTCAAAGAAGATGGTCAAAGGACTACCAGATAATTTTAAAGATGACGTCACCTCATGTACAGTATGCATCCGGGCAAAGCAAACTCAGTTACCTTTCCCCAACAGCAACGAGAAGAAAACATCACAGAGGCTACAGCTAATCCACACAGACGTCTGCGGCCCCATGCGGACGGAATCCCTGGGCAAGGCGAAATACTTTATTACGTTCATAGATGACTTCTCGCGGAAATTTTTTGTTTATTTCCTTAAA
Source organism: Dasysyrphus tricinctus (assembly GCA_963921185.1). Lineage (NCBI taxonomy): Eukaryota > Metazoa > Arthropoda > Insecta > Diptera > Syrphidae > Dasysyrphus > Dasysyrphus tricinctus. Next base: position 253,271,147 of record OY992531.1, on the reverse strand, counting down.
CGGAAAAACGAAGCTCTTCATGCTTTCAAATCATTTAAGGCCTTCGCTGAAAACCAAACTGGTGAGCGAATCAAAATGCTGAGAAGTGATAATGGACTAGAATACTGTGGTAGCGATTTCCAAAAATATTTGGAGGAATGTGGAATTCATCATCAGAGGACAGTTCCACACACACCACAGCAAAATGGACTGGCGGAAAGAGCAAACAGAACTTTGACTGAGATGGCTAGGTGCTTAATGAACGAGAGCAAACTTCCTGAATTTATGTGGGCAGAATTAATAAATACAGCGGCGTTCCTACGTAACAGATGTCCAACAAAAAGCAATGGTGACATAACACCGGAAGAATTGTGGAGCAGGAACAAACCAAATGTGTCTTATCTCAGGGAGATTGGATCAAAGGCTTATACTCTGAAAAAGGGTTTGAATCTTGGGAAGTTTGACATCAAGTCCGAGGAAGGCATCCTTGTGGGCTATGCAGAAGATACCAAGGCTTACAAATTCTGGTTACCAAACAAGCGCAAGATCATAAGAAGTAGAGACATCCGGTTTATTAACAACGACGAGAAAATCCAAGAGCAAGGTAATAAATCCACGAACAATAATTATTACTCTTTTTCTTTTCAGGACAGTGCCGAAAGCTATGCACCTCCTGAAAATAGTAATATCCAAAACAACACTGATCACCACGAGCAAACTATAGATCCAGAACGAGATGAGCTGTCAGATGAGCTCGATACAGCAATAATACAAGCAGAAGATTCAAGGCAAGTTCGCGCTGATCCACAAACAGTTAGGGAATTGGAATTGCTGGAAGACGCTGAAGAATGGCGAGAGGCTATGAAACTGGAATACAACTCTCTTCTGAAGAATCGTACATGGACGTTAGTTGATAGGCCCCAGGACCGGAAGGTCATAAAGTCAAAGTGGGTGTTTAAGACTAAATACCTGCCGAACGGAAACGTAGAGAAGAGGAAGGCTCGCTTAGTCGCTCGAGGATTTGATCAGATCCAAGGCGTGGATTACCAGGATACCTATTCACCTGTTGCGAATATAAGTTCTATTCGATTAACCATGGCAATCGCTGTTGAAAAAGATCTTGAATTGTGTCATTTGGACGTTTCCTCAGCCTACCTAAATGGAGAACTAGACGCAGAAATTTTCATGGAGCAGCCGGAAGGTTTCTCGGAAGGAGATCAAGTGTGCAAACTGGAAAAGGCGATATATGGTCTGAAGCAGAGTGGTCGACAGTGGAATCTATAGCTGGACTCAACACTCAAGGACCTAGGGTTTGTCTCTTCCACATATGAAAGCTGCATTTATTACAAAATTTCTGGAAACAAAATTACGTTGATCACTGTATACGTGGATGATTTGTTGGTTGCGACGAACGAACCAGAAGACTTAACCGAGCTAAAGAGACACTTAACTACTCTCTTCGACATAAAGGACCTAGGATTTCCAAAACTGTGCGTTGGACTCGAGGTAAAACGTTTTCCAGACCGGCTACACATAAGTCAAGGTGGTTTTATCAAACATCTATTGGAAAGATATGGACTCGAAGATTGTAAACCAGACAGAATACCAATGCCTGCTAAACTAAAGCTGGAGCAGGAACCAAAGGTGGCTGGAGAGCAGAATGAAATCAACCAAACAGCATTCCGGGGCTTGATAGGAAGCCTGCTACACCTGTCAACATTCAGTAGACCAGACATAGCATACGCTGTAAATGCGCTATCCCAATTTAGTGGCGATCCTCGGCAGCAGCACTGGAACTCAGCGATGCATGTTCTTCGATATCTTCAGGGCTCCCAAAATGCTGGTATCATATATAAGAAGAGTGAAACCGATCTATACGCTTACGCTGATGCAAGCTGGGCAAATGACTCTAACGATCGAAAATCGCAAAGCGGATATGCTTTCATCTATGGAGGAGGAGCAGTTCTCTGGGGTTCGAAGAAGCAAAGAATAGTGACAACATCGAGCACAGAGGCTGAATATGTAAATCTCAGTTCTGTTGCAAAGGAAGCAGCATTCATGCGAAGTTTATTAGAGGAATTGGGACTTCATCAAGGACCTGTTACCATATGGAGCGACAACAGCAGTGCTCAAACAATTGCTAACTCAATGGCTATACAAGGACGTACAAAGCATCTGGACATAAGATACCATTTTGTCAAAGAGGCGATAGCAGACGGTAAAATAGAGCTGAAGTTCATCAGATCTGAGGAGATGGCGGCAGATGCACTGACGAAACCCATGACTTCACCAGGACACATGAAATGTTTCAAACGCTTGGGAATGTATTTTCCTGAGTCAACAAGCAGCTGATTTCGGAACTGTGGAGGGGTGTTGGATATAATGAATCTCATGCTGAATACGTCCATTTCCCAACCACTGATATTATACCATTCCCAAGTTTAAGAACAATTTTGACGTTTACTTTTCCTTGCCTTCACTTCCTATTCATTCATTGTCGGCAACAGATATCTGATTTTGCATTCTTGTTTTTTGTTTAAAATAAATACTTATTAATTTAATCCGTTTTAATCTTTAATTTCTTCTTTTCGTAAAACTCAATACTTTGAAGCAATAATTTCTTTCAACACACAATTTTAAAAACGAAACAAAAAAGAATTAAAATCTTAAAAGCAACCTACCTTTATTATTACAATACTTCTAGTTACAATAATTCAAATCCGGACCTGCTTTATTATTTTTCAAAGAAGACATAAATATTAAACTGACCTCGGTGTGTAAAAATAAATAACCCCAAAATCACATTTCCTTAAAAGTTCATAAACATTCTCATTAAAACTTTAAATATCTAAATAAGCTAAATTATATGATAACCTCTATTTATATATGATGTAATCCTCCATAGGATCATATTTATTTTCTTGGCAAAACCCCACTTGATCCCGCATGGAATTACAACGCTTATCAATTATTCCCCCAACAAAGCCGTTTATCATCTTACATTTCTATCTAGAAGAAGAATTGTTCCATATACAAAAGGTTATAAATATTATAACACACTCGAATTCTTGCAAAATTAATGGAAAGTAACTACAGGTGTCGTTGTTGGAGCTTATAAGCGTATAGCGTATGCCTTGAAGGTTTTAATTAACAGTAACAAGGACTAACCCCAAACATACACACATACATGCATACATAGATGATATAAACACACATGAATATATCGAGTGGAATGGAAGGAAATAATCCCAAATAAATAAGAATAATGTTTTGGCAACTCACTAGAACATCACGCACGCACCAACATTTAACACATCTCCCAGGATTTACCCGCAGCCATAAACCGGATGTGATATTTTGTACGAGGCAAAATCTCGGCTCATATCGAAAAATTACTGTAATATTATGAAATGCTAGAGATGTAGGTGATGTTTTTTTTTTGTATTCTGTTGTAAATGTGTTGGTGACGTGTGTGTTAGTGTTTCGGTGTGCCATTTCGTTGCTTCCGGGTGTTTTTCGAGATTGAGATTCATCAACCTTATATTCCGTGTTTTTGCCACAAAATCAAGAAAACCACCTTATATCCAGCAGATTCACGCATGATCCCTTGGCATATTACCACAGACCGACTAAATTAAATGAAGAGGCTCGTCATTTTTCACTTTTTCAGCTTCAACCCCCAGCCCTATAGCTGTTGTGTGGATCTTCGAATGTTGCTGTTTCTTTTTGCCTTTTGGTTTATCTTTATATTATTAATATAAATTACAGTTATATACAGGTAGCAAGCCACCCAGAAATAAAGGAAACACCTCGAGCTTGAAGAAGAAATCCTTGCAGATAACTAATTGGCATCACTCTATTTATTCATAACGTTAATTTGCGGTTGGTGATGTTTCGTATACGACAACGCATATATAAATGTACATATGTACGTGACGTGACTTTGATTGGAGTTTTGAAGTCATGGTAGCATTTGAATGTGGTTTCGAGTCATGTGGCTTAAATGATGGAAATTTGACAAAGAAGAAACGTTTGCTATTTCTAGTTTGCACAATTTAATTTAGGGATAACTGAAAATGAGTATAGTATTAGTTTTTGATCAAAAGAAAATTAAGTGAATATAACAATTGAAATTGCAAAATGATGTGTTATATATTTAGTTTGTACGTAGCACCACCTCTATAAGAGCATTAAAAAAAAACAATTTGACCATGGAAAATTCAGCTTTATGCCTTTTGAATTGAACCATTTGAACTTAACTGAGGTCCTCTTCACCTTGCGTACGCTACCTGTTGCACTGTCTTCCTTTACTGCACCGTCCCACGGGGTTAGATACAAAGACTTTCTGGACCAGAGCATTGATGTCCATTCGCTCTAGGTGACCCAGCCATTTCAGTCGCTGGTTTTTCACTTTTGTGGCTTGGTTGGTTCTGCTGTAAGGCCCCGTACAGTTCGTTGTTGTATCTTCTTCTTTATATTCCTCATCTGACGGGACCAAAAATCACCCGCAGAATTTTCCTCTAAAAACAGTCTAAAGCGATCTTATCCACCGTTTGTAGTGGTCCGTGGCTCTGATGTATGGCATCAGGCCCGGGATGATAAGCGTTTTATACAGGGACATTTTAGTAATTCGAGAGAGGGATTTCCTTCTCAATTGCCTTCTTAGCCCAAAGAAACAGCGATTGGCAAGAGTAATTCTTCGTTCGATATCAGCACTGGTATCGTTCGCTGAGTCGATAGCGGAGCCTAGGTAGACAAAGTCTCTGACCACCTCATCAAGATAAAAGTGAGTTTCTGTCCTAGACGTCGGTATTGGATGTCCTTTTTTGTTGACATACATGTTTGGTCTTGACCGTTAAAGCTTTTTGGCTACCTCCTCAATACTCACGAACGCACTGCCGACATCACGCTTTGCTTATCCGAATATGTCAATATCGTCGGCGAAAGCGAGTAATTGGACGGACTTTTGAAAGATTGTGCCTCTAGTGTTGACGTGAGAGTTTTGCACTATTTTTTCAAGATGCATGTTGAAGAAGTCGCATGACAGCGCGTTGCTTTGTCGTGTCTCAAACCTTTTTTGACATCAAAGGTATCGGTGAGGTCTTTGCCGACCATTATGGAGCAACGTGCACTCTCAATATCTTCATCCTGCACAAGCGGACAGGTTTGGAAGGGATGCTCGTCTCTATAGGTGTTGTAATACCCGGCCTTGAAATCGATGAAAAGGTGGTGGGTATCGATTTGAAATTCCTTTTTTTTTCCAGAGATCTGCCGTAGTGCGAATATTTTGTGGATGGCGAACTTTCCTAGCCCAAATCCACATTGATATGGAACTATCATATTGTTGGAGAATAGTTTCAGGCGTTCACACAGTACGACAGAGAAGATCTCGTATGCGATGTTAAGGAGACTGATGCCTTTGTTGTTGGTGCAGACCTGACGATCATCTTTCTTCAGGATCGGGCAAACAATACTGAGATTCCATTCATCGGACACTCTTTCCTCCAACCAAATTTTGCAGATGAGCTGGACAGCTAGGGCATATTCCCTACCAATTCATCTCGAGTTGCTTTTAACAGCTCAACCCCAAGCCATTAGCTCCTGCAGCTTAATTAGACTTAAGTTTAAATATAGCTATCTTCATTTCTTCTCCTAGTACCTCGTGGCATAATATTTAGTACGTTGGACTGTCGAAGGTCTGAGATCGATATTCCCAGCTGCTACCACCTGAGAATCTGCTGTCATGAATAAGTGCTACTGTCTAGCCATTTGTAGTCAGCAAAAAAATATAGGCATGCTTGAGAGTTCTAAGCCACTAAGCCCTGGTTCTCCATGAGCTGTGGTGGAGAACTAAATCTATTTAATTTATTTTATCTTCACTCCGTCAAGATCGGGTGAATGGAATTGTTGGCCATCATCGCCGCGCCATTATACAATTTACGGAAGTATTTCATATACTCTAACGGTGGGATCAGTTCCCTAGCCTTGTACGGAGCTAAAGACAGCGAAGTTTGGGATAGAGTCCGTAGTCTTAAGCAACGACAAAGAAGTAATAAACGGCGGATTGCTGAGACGGTGACGATTGGGATAGAGTCCCTAGTCTGCAACGATAATATAGTTGAAAGTTAAGACAGCGAAGTTTGGGATAGAGCTTCTAGTCTCAACTTTGACGGCGGAGAAGAAAGGGGCTAAGACAGCGAAAATTGGGATAGAGTCCCTAGTCTTAGCTTTTCGGAACAGGTTAAGACAGCGAAGGTTGGGATAGAATCCCTAGTCTTTACTGTAGCGGCGGAGAAGAAAAGACTTAGACAGCGAAGGTCGGGATAGAGTCCCTAGTCTTAACTACGGCAGCGGAGGAGAGGAGGCTCAGACAGCGAAGATTGGGATAAAGTCCCTAGTCTGAGATAACGATAAAGGAGGTTAAGACAGCGAAGGTCTAATCTTAACTGTAGCGGCGGAGAAGAAAAGGCTTAGACAGCGAAGGTTGGGATAGAGTCCCTAGTTTAAGCTTGGAGGGAGTTAAGACAGCGAAGGTTGGAATAGAGTCCCTAGTCTTAACTACGGCGGCGGCGGAGGAGAGGAGGCTCAGACAGCGAAGATTGGGATAGAGTTCCTAGTCTGAGCTAATGATAAAGGAGGAGGAGGAGGAGGAGGGCGGAGGTATTTAACGGCAAAAGCCAAAAAGCTTTGGAGCTACTATCTGGTATATATGGCCATCAGGTACGATCCTAATTTATTCGAGGTTATCTTTACCTCGTACACAAAATTGGTACGTCAACTCACGGTGGCAAGACGAATCTGAATTAAGATGAAATTCCAACATTCACATGTTAACTCTGTTGCCAAAAACAAATGTGGATTGTAAAAATCACGAACGTAATTTATTTTCTGACTTCGACAAACACCAGTGTGTGTCCTCTTTTGCATTTTTGCGTGGGTGCCTCAAGACATGCAATACTTTTGGGTAATTAGCTGCCAACGTGTCGCGTCGGTCGTCGTCGTAGCCAGCAGCAACCTGTGATATGCAATGGTTGTTGGCTATTTCATTCTGAAATAGAATTTCGGTGTTTTGCATTCTTTGGGTGATGAAAGATGTAACTTCGTTACAATCTCTTTGTAAAACTTCCGAGCTTTATTGCTCTCGTTCTTGATACTTGAAGTTGGCAGCATAGTTCTTATGTACTTAACTAGTTCCGTAGCATACTGCTTCTATTAACCCAGACCAAACGGTTCACGTCACGATGACTTGGCCTTTAAAATTCGAGTTCGGTTCTTGAGCTTGGTCACCGGAACTCGAAGACTCTCTTGGCTGAAGTATTGTTGTTCATTTGCTCGATGGATTGAGTGAAAATAGTTAATTCTTTTTTACTAATTAGGTCCTCTCTTGGATATCCCAAGACACCTGGGATAAAATCGAGCTTCGCAAATCGTTGAAGATGCAAATAAATGCCGAAGCAGATGCTCAACGAAAGGCTGAATTGCGAAGAGAGTATCGCTTAGCACATAAGATGGTCTATCGCTGTGTGAGACGAGACAAGAGGGTGAGGTTAGACGGTCTCGCAGAAAATGCGGAAAACGCTGCAAGAAGAGGAGACATGAGGGAATTGTACCAAATATCCAAGGAAGTTGTCGGGAAGAAAACCAACACCAATCATCCTGTAATGGATGTGGATGGTACACTTTTGGTATCAATCGAGGATCAGCTGCGCAGGTGGAAGGAGCACTTTTGTGACTTGCTTAATGAGGATTCTGTCGAGCAGAGTGCTGAAGTGCCCCAGCTTAACGAGATGCGTAGATCATATAGGGGTATTGACATCGAGCCCCCTACAGTACTGGAAATTCAATCTTCGATAAATCTTCTCAAAAACAACAAAGTAGCTGGACTTGCTGGTATACCAGCCGAGTTCCTGAAAGCTGACCCTGTCAGAACGGCAGTATTCTACACCCGTTGATACAAGCTGTGTGGGAAAATGAAATCTATCCCAGCGACTGGAAGGATGGTGTAATTGTTAAGTTGCCAAAGAAAGGTGATCTTAAGAATTGCAACAATTGGCGAGGTATTACAGTTTTGTCCATTTTTCCAAAATTAATGGCAACCATCATTCTGGAGCGGATAAAGGTTAGAATCGAGTCTACACTCAAGAGGCATCAAGCTGGTTTCCGCAGTGGGCGGTCTTGTGTCGACCATATCAACACTCTGCGTATCGTTCTTGAGCAGTCTGCGGAGTTTCAATCACCGCTTTACCTCATGTTCGTGGATTTTGAGAAGGCCTTTGACCGAGTCAACCGTGAATGTATATGGAGATCACTTCTTGGTAGAGGAATTCCCCCAAAAATTGTTGCCATTATAAGGGAGTCCTATAACAACGCAAGATGCTTTGTTTTACACAATGGGCAGCTATCCGACTCTTTCGAAGTGCGGCAGGGTGTGAGACAGGGAGATGTTCTATCGCCAATTCTCTTTCTACTGGCGATTGACGATGTCTTGACGGCCAGCGTTGGAACATCAGAGAGGCAGGGCATTCAATGGAGACCGTTTGAAAGGCTTAGCCACTTAGACTATGCCGATGATATATGTCTCTTGGCAAATAACATCAGCGGGCTGAACGGGATGTGTCAAGCTCTGAAGTTAAAAGGAGAGGCGAGTGGTCTTAAAATAAATAGCAAAAAGACAAAAATAATGCTCACAGGCCGCTCCACACATCAGCGTATTTTAATACAGGAGACGCCAGTTGAAGAGGTTGAACAATTTAACTACCTTGGAAGTATTGTTTCAGCAAATGGTGGTACTGATCTGGACGTTCAAAGTAGAATAAATAAAGCTCGCGCAGCCTTCGGTTCTCTCTCCCAAATTTGGAACTCATGTCAAATCTCCTTGCGCACAAAGTTGAGATTCTTCGAATCCAATGTCAAATCCGTGCTGTTATATGCTTGCGAAACCTGGAAAGTCACGACTACCATCTCAAAGAAATTGCAGGCTTTTGTAAACCGTTGTCTACGCCATATTCTAAAAATTCGCTGGCCACAAATTATATCAAACGAGGAATTGTGGCGCAGGACAAACCAGGAGCGGCTGGACGTTGACATAAGAAAGCGTAAATGGCAATGGATTGGTCACACACTGAGGAAACCAAACGATGAAATTGCAAAGCAGTCATTTGAATGGAATCCTCAGGGTGCACGGCGGGTTGGAAGACCAAGAACAACATGGAAATCAACAGTTCTAGCAGAAGCAGACTCCCAGAGAAAGACGTGGCCACAGTTAAAATATCTTTCTGCAGACCGAGAAGGATGGAAACGATTTGTTGGCGCCCTATGCCCCAACCGGGGTTACAGGACTTGATGATGATGATGAATTAGGTCCTCATACAGCTCTTAAAATTCAAAATTAATTCTGAAAGAACTCAATATCAGCTATTCATGTCCGCTTATAAAAATTAATATATTTGGTGGTGCAACAGCTTGTAGAGAACCAAGTTCTAGTGACAAACAGCTCTCAACCATTCCTGTGTGCGTGTTGTTGGCTGGATTGGAGAGAACCTACAATTTTTTGCCGAGTCCGAATGGCTAGATGACAAGTATACTCTTGGAGGATTTGTCAGTTCCTCGCAAGAGGCAGCACCTCGGGAAAAACATTTCTATTTTTAGGTGGCAGTCCAACGTACTAACCATTATGCCACGAAGTACTACCTTTCCGCTTGTTGTCCTAAATATGGAGTCGTAAAAGGAGACAGTTAGTAATACGGTTTTTGTAGCGGAGTTTTGAATCCATTCGTTTAAAAAAAAACGATTAGATTCGATGGCCTTGTTGTTCTTTAGTTTCTCTAGTTTCTCTAAATACCTAAATTTACCTCTTCGATACTGGGTCTCTATTATCTGAAGGTGAGCTCTCTTCTTGCCCTATTACCCGCTCTTTAAACCTACTACTACCTGTCACCGTCTAACGAATTGCTGCAAAGTTGGTTGGTCAGAAGCCGTCGTCGTCTTTGTTGGTTTGTGGAGGCTATACTTAAAATATAATCCACGAAGATGTCTTCCCATCCAACTGTGGGACTTTGATATTTAAGCACAATTTTGACATCGTACTCTTAACACGCTCTGTAAGAGGTCATACGCTTTTCTCTTGCCTATTTAGAATTTACTTCTTATTTTTCCAATGAAGGACTATTTGAAGCACTTAAAATATTTTTGCACTAAGCCATTGATATTCAAAGTGAATTTTTTCTTATATTCAAAAATAAAGTAAGTAAGACGAAATACTTAAACTTGTTAAAATCATCTAGAAGTCTTTTGAGAAAAAAAATGTTGTTGAATTCCTTTTTTTTTTTTTTTTTTTCCTGAGAGAACAGTGAAGTTTCTCCAGAGCTCATGGATCAAATGCTTACATTTTTGTTAAGTATTTCATGTAAATGTGCTCACAGCTGCGATCTACTTTCTTATTTTCTAAACGCGTCCTATCCTCTACCATCACCAGCAGGATGAAAAAGCATGTTCTTGAAATCCATAATTCGCCTGATTTTTCCTATCAAATCCATATACATATGTATTTAGAGCTCAAAAAGAACTCCCTTGAACTATGAAAGCTGCATGCAATGCACATGCACATATGTATGTGTATGTATATCACATTCATATGCAAATTCCTTAGCTTATACTCCAATTGTTCACAACAGCACCAAACTTTTCTTGCTCAAAGAAAATCCTTATGCATTTTCTGCTTCGTCTTGAGAACGTTTTGCATTGGTTAGGGCAACTACTATATGCGTTCCAAATAACAATATACAAATCCTCACCACGACATCCTTGCACTTCGGGTGGGGATTAAGATGAATCCGCAGAAAAGAGGGGAATGGGCTCTATTAAACAATTGACATGGGTCCCGCGCTGCATTCCTTCACAATTAATCTCAAATAGGATAATCACTCAAATGCAAATCCTGCGCTCGTTCCGGATATATACTTCCCACATAACACATATCCTTTCGTGGTGTTGGTTGCAGGATAAGACTTTTTCTTTTCCAAGAAGTTTACACTCGCTGTTAAGTACAGTTAACACATGCCAGTAGAGGGAGCGTATATTTGTACAACACTTCTCCCGGATGCGATTTGTGTGATGCTAGAAGGAATTTATCCTTAGAGCAAAGAAAAAACTTCCAAAACCAGAACTACCAACAAGCGAGTAAGGAGAGCGCAACAATCCTTGTTGTATAGTTAGCTGGGTACCGAGAATACGTGTCTTGAGAAGCCCGCAGGGATAACCCAGATGGCATCAGTGGTGGTGGGTTCCATTGTTTTCTGTTCTTAACTCATATCCTTTCAGATCGCATCCCCATATGTGCTAGATGTGTATAAAGTTCCCAATGATCAAACGGGTATCCCACACGCAAAGCACGCGAACCAAGGATAATAAAAATAATAATCTTCCATGAAGACGAGCGCGAATATAATAATACGACAAGTTCTCGTATACTCGTATATAAATTCAGAAATTGAATGAGAATCTTTTGTTTGAGTTTGTGGATTTGGAGCTCTGTGCTTCGCCTGGTCTGAGTCTGATGGAGCTGGGAATTCGTTGTGTTTTGTCGGGAATGCTTTGAGGTCATGTTTATTATTTGTGGGATGTCACGTTTATGAATTCAATGCAACCACACACCTGGGGAATACCTAACCTATACACACACTCATGAGGAACTTTTCAAAAGCGTATAAATTCGTGTTGTTTTCGTTTAGTAAATTTCATAAATAGCTGAAATTGAGTTACTGGGATTTTGCCCAACAAACACAGATTTTGGTGTTTAATAATGTTTTGAGAGAAGATTCTTAATAGAAGAGGTAAATTGAAAAATGTTCTATTCACTGTGATTTAAGAATGTACCTTTGTTATTGAAATTGACAATTATGATAAACATTATAGGTAGGAACCTACATTTCTACATTCTCTCAATGCTCTGGCAGTTATCCAACTTGAACGATCTTAAAAATTTCTTCAGCAACATTAAATGGTCACTATACTTCCTCTCAAGTGTGGCATTCAATGACATAATCGAGGTTGTGATCTCCTTCAGATCATGTCACAAATTACTTGAACTTTGACAATTCGTTGAATTATGTTGTTTCTAAAAGGACATAAATGTTTTCATTGCGAAAGAGAACAAAATGTATGTTTTATTTTATTTTATTTTATTTTATTTTATTTTATTTTATTTTATTTTATTTTATTTTATTTTATTTTATTTTATTTTATTTTATTTTATTTTATTTTATTTTATTTTATTTGATATATGTGATATATCTCGTTTTCGATAGTGAAAGTTACTGACATCTTTGACAATTGTAGTTTCCGTTCAACTGACACGATCGTGTTTTTTTGTCTGACATGGAAAATTGGTCATGGCACGCAAAATTTCTATATGACACGCTTCTTTTATTAGCTTACTGCAAATTTCTATTGATGATAAGTACTAATATAAAAATATATTTCCAAAAGATCTGTCCAACTTCTAGGGTGTTCCGATGATATCGATATCATTGGCCGCTCCCAAAAGGCCTTTATGGAGTTTTTCACGCAAAACTTATTTTTCTTCAAGACTAAATGATACATGCTATCAACAAACAATGAAAGACCTGTCAATCGGCTAGGACAAAACGTTTAGCAACAACTTTGAAGTAGCTAAGGAGTTCATCTACCTTGGAGTAAACATTTATTCCACCAACGACATCTTTGTGGTGATCCGACGAAAAATTACACCTTTTCATTAAAATGGCACTGTGGCACTTTAAGACTTCATGTGGCACTTTAATGTTGGTGCAGTAAAATAAAATGTTCAAGGAAAAAGTTTACCATTAAATGTTGCAAAGCGACAATTGCATCATGTGCAACATTTATCTACTTTCATAGGTGCTTTAAACATTTAAGCAATAATTTTGATTAACTTGGAACGCAGCCCACAAAAGGTTTGTTTGATATCTTTTTCCAAAAAATTGTGTAAAACCTGTCAAATTTTGAAAAGAGGGGACAATTCTATCAGAGTTGGGAAAATTTGAAATAAATTAACAAACGCATTGAACCATACACTGCACCACTTTTGGTTAGAAACGTCATTTTTGTGTATAAGCGGCGTTGCCACTTTGTCATGATTTCAATAGATCTAATGCACTTTTTTCGTAAGACAATTCTACTGCTTTTAAATCGAGTCTACTGAACCTTTATTTTTCGGAAAAGTGAATTATCATTCATCGAAATTCAGTTCCCTAGTTTATCAATTCTATTCTAACTGCTTCCGGCTATTGCTTGGCTTTGATAACAATCATGACAGCATAATTAATTATATTATGCCTTTTTCAATTTCCGGTGTTCTTCTATTTTGAAAATAAAAGTAAAAATTGGAATATGCAGATCTTCTGTAAGAAAACTGAATATACAGCATTTTTTGGAAAATCTACTTTGGAAAATTTTCCGATTAGTGGCAACGCTTTGACAGAAACTGACTTACAACTGACAGTAGTTGTAATGTAATACTTCGTGTTCACAGAATTTTGTGTAGCAGAAATTCGCAAGTTTTCCAATGGAGGGGAAATTATTTGCTCTCTCATTGCGCTCTCTCGATGCAACTTTTTTGAGTTAGCAAACAGGAATTTGTGACAGTTTGTGAGAATTTGTGAAAATTTGCAAGAAATTTTACGATAAAAAACAGAACTTAAAGTAAACCACTACTCATTGTCATCTGTCAAAATATTTTCTCTTTTAAATTAATAACGTTTTTCATTGAAATCTGAAAAATTTGATCTTAAAATCCAGAATCGATTTTTTGAATGAATCATCTGGGAATAATTTTGAGTTGTATTATTGAAAATGCAATTTACACACATATTTATACGTTTGACAGAAGAATGTATGGATGAAAACTGATCAAATCTCCCAAACTAGAGCATCTTTCGTCTTGAAATCTCACCTTTGAATAAAATATGATAACAGAATAGAAAAAGTGCTATTCGAAAAAAGATCAAATCTTTTCAACAATGAAAAACGACATACAAGAAATTTTTTTAACTTTTTCCACTGGCCCAAAATGGCACTTTCTGTTGTTGGCAATGGCACTTTCAAACAAAATTTTCCGGCGACGCTGGTGCAAAATAGTTGGTCTAGTACTATTAAAATTGGGGTTTGCTTTACCTTTACGAAATTAAGGACATAAACTCGTTGTGTTTTTGATTAATCACTACTTTTAAGCAAGTATGCAATTGTTTTATGTCAACCATGGTGCGTAGCGTTGTATTATCTTAAGACCTAAGGGAATCAATAAATTAATCCATTTGAAACGGGATTGTCGAGTTAAAAAATTGCTAACAATCCAAACTTACATGCTCATCGGTGCAGAGAATTATTTAAAAAAATAAAAATTTGTAAATATGGAAGTAGGTGAAAAAACGGTAAGCCCAACGATGAAAAACCTCGTGATTGCAGGGGCTTACAGAATATTATAGGTAACTAAAGAAAATCGACGCTAAACTGCTGCTAAAATTACTTTTTAATGAAGAAAATAAACACTAAAAAGTATTTCAGCCAACACACGTCAGTGGGTGTTGAAAAAAATGGGAATAAAATTAAATAATGTTTGTTTTAAAAAATTCAAGTTTTACCAACTTTAAGACTACCTACTTAACTGGTTCATAACTCAGGCAAACAAAAAACACTTTTGACAACTACATAAGCCGAAGAAAAGGTGACAACGTAGAAAACACGGTCCAGTCTTCGGTTGCTTGCGGTACTTTCAAGTCTCCTTGTCTTCTGCTTAAGTGTCAAAAGTGGTTTATCTTTTGCCTGAGTTATGAACCAGTGAAGTAGTTTTAAAGTTTGTGAAACTTGAATCTTTTAAAACCAACTTTATTAAATTTTACTCCCATTTTTGTATTTTTCATTTTGGAATGGGTATGTGAATTTCTATATAATTTTAATACAAAAGACGCTCGGTATAGTGAAGTAATAAAAACTAGGCCAATTCACTGTTTCGATATTGTTCACTTTTTCGAGCGGGAGTTTTCTAAGGATTTCTTAAGGTGAATTTTGATCCAAAATGCACATTTCGTCCGATTGTCGATGTCGTTAATTTGAATTAAGCATTACACAAGGCTTCCATTCAGGTTTGAACAAAAAACAGAAACAATTCCTCAGAGCTCTCAAGCTATGTAAAATTCTTGCGCGACATTTTTTATACAAAATACGTTTTTATATAAAATTTTGAGTGTTTACTATTGTGTATGGTACAGTATTTCGAGATTCACTAAATTAAGCGTCTACTGTATTTGTTATTATTTCATTAACTTTTAATTCAAACCATTTGTAGAATATTAAATATGAAAATTTATTATCAGAGATACCTATTTGTAATACATCAATTGCTTATCAATCTCCTCTCAGTAATCTTAAAAAGTCTACGGTTCAACTTAATTTAATTCATAAAAACAAAAACCTCTATTCAGAGATAGTAAAAACATTCTGTGTTGTGATTTAATACAAAATACTTATAAATACCTTCATACCTTCATACATTATGAAGAAAGAAACCTGTGACGCATTTCATTTGAATTTCTGGGAATTCCAATTTTTTGTTAATTGTTATATTAATGACAGCAAAATATATAACACTCGTAACTTGGAATTTTTATGTCAATGTCATCAATCTACTCAAAATAAAAACAAAATAAATATCAATGCGTCGTCGTAGTATAGTATTAAAAAACGCTTAAGAAAAAAAGCAAGACACTACCAACAATGATTATTTTATGTGCTTAGTTTATTTGGTTTTCTGTTTATTAGATACTTAATTTTGTATCTCCAATTTAAATCTTTTTGGCAACATAGCCATTACTAAATTTAGTCCAGTAATCATCAAATAACAAACGATTTTATCATAACTTGGAGTTATTTCTACTTTGAGCCAATTTTTCAATCATCAATTAAACAGTCAATTAACTGTCAGAGCAATAAATAGGAACAAATTTGTGCTTTATTCCATCAAAATATAAGTATTATCTTATGTTTAACTGACTACTGACAAATTGGCCCTTAAAAAAACTTGATATTGTTATAACTTCATAAATTTGGAGTACTTTAAGATCCATTTATATTCAAAGCTGATTTTATTCGCACATATTTGTTTGCAGGAGAACTTGGCTCTTTTTTACATTTATTCTGTTCACGTGAATTTACTCATTCTTACAGAGATTTTTTGTTGCCACTATAAATGCGGTAGTAGCTAACGCTTGCGAACACTATGCCTTGGCTCTTAGAAATGAACTGTCAGAGTCCTTGAAGGCGGAAACTATTCGCCATGTAGCACCTCCAGCGGTGCCACTTGAAGCGACAGGTCAGAACCCAAGTGTGTTGGAAGTCACGTGGGAAATGCCAGTAAAACGACCAGTACCGGAGCTTCCACGGCAGTTGCAACAACCCGTAGCTTCACGGCCATTTGTGCCAATAGAAAATCCCAATGGAAACACAAATCGGATTCCTTATTAGGAGCAAGGGTCCGAACCTAAGGGATACCAGCTGACCGATCTTCGGGGGACAAATGGCTGAGCACAGAATACTAACGGTGGGCACCTTTCTCAACCACACGTCAATTCTCGCTAATTTTTAAATCTATAAAGTAAAACTCCTTTAAATGAGAACAAACGGGACTTAATTTTCGATGGTAATTTGGAGGTTCTTACCGCAGTGGATTTTGTATTCCGTTTGGAGATTTTGCAGAGCCAGTATGTCTGTCCCTGAGCTGAGATTCTAAGTGATCTCCACCTATTGCTCTGCGGTGCTGTGCAAGAATGGTATTGGCAATTCCAGCGATCTCATTATCGTCCCGATTGGACAGTGCTTCGAAACGCATTAATGCGCCAAATTCGGAATTCGAAATCCGACTACGAGATCATGAGGGACATGATATTTGTTACCGATGTGGATAAGAAGGAGTTATTACTCCACGATGTCAAAAGCATAAAGTGGACAAGTCAAGAGCGGCTTGACGTTGACATAAGAAAGCGGAAATGACAATGGATTGGTCACACATTGAGGAAACCAAACGATGAAATTGATATAAATATGATTATTCTCAGGGAGGTGTTAGAACCGCTAATGAGAAATCACAAACTATTATCGGTAAGGTTCAAATGCCAGTCATCTACCGCAGCAGAGCATAACAATCTTCCTTGTGCCCTGTCTGGAACGGGAGTTGTACCTGAGGATTGATTTGTGGAGGAGGTTTAATATTGCTCCCAATATCGAAAGCGGACCTACTAAACGCTCACCAGCTAACACCAGAGCAACAGTCTGAGTTGGAGACGGTCAGGGGAATTTCTAGATTACGATCGACACGGTCTCGGAAAAACGACGATGATGGAGCATGCCAAAAATACTGCAGAAGCAGATTTAGTAGCGTCACTAACCTGTTTCGCCAGTGGTACAAGTCGTACTGTACCAGGAAATAGACCGAATGCTTTAGCTCGCCGTTATAGAGGAGAGCGAGAATCCTTGGTGCTCCTTTTAAAGAAGCCAGCAGTAGATAGTACTAAAGTATCGTTTCTGTCTGGATTCTCGTAAAGTCAACGCGTTAACCAAAAAGGACGGTAAACCTCTTTCTCATATGAAAGGGCTTATCAGTCGTCTACCCAATGCCTACTTTATAAGTAGTGTAGATCTCAAGGAAGCGTTCTGGCAAATACCGTTGGAGAAACGGAGCAGGGGGAAAACTGTGTTTGCGGTGTGTAATGCCATTTGGGTTAAGGAAAGCAGCACAAAGGCTTTGCCGTTTAATGGATAAAGTAATTTCTGCACGACTGATGCCCTGTTGATCATTGCACTGGATTTTTAGACCCATATCACCTTGCTAGGCGAAGTTGCCGAGTGTTTGGGAGAGACCAACCTCACCATCAACCTTGAAAAGTCAATTTTTTGCTTTAAAGAGCTAAAATATTTGGTTTTATCGTTGGTGGTGGGAAGTTGAAGAGCGACCTGGCGAGGAGGTTGCTAATTTTTCGGATACCGAAAAACGCCCGACAAGTCCGCCGACTACGTAGTCTAACAGGGTGGCTTAGGAGGTTCATCAAAGACTTTTCTACCCTGTCTATCCGGGAATAGAAATGCAAACAAAATGATGCAAACAAAAACTACAAATTCCCATAAAGGTCCCATTTGCGTTGCCCTGCTAATTTCACAGACGTCCTTTTTTAACTTGTTCTACTTAAAGGTTAAGTGCTGATGCTATGTAAACAAAAATTAGGACCAAAAGTATGGTTTAAATTTTGATCCGTGGTGAATTAACTGAGATTCAACGATGGTTTAAGCATGTAATTGATTTATTATCGCATACTTGAACCTGAAATTGTAGCCATTATTAGGGAGTCCTACAACAACTCAAGGTGTTTTGTTTTATACAATGGGCAGCTATCCGACTCCTTCGTAGTGCAACAGGGTTTGAGGCAAGGGGAAGTTATATCGCCAATTCTCTTCCTGCTGGAGATGGACGGCCCCACCGTATTGACGGCCAGTGTTTGTACAGCTGAGCGACAGAGCATTCAATGGAGACCGTTTGAAAGACTCAGTCATTTAGACTATACCGATGACATATTTCTACTCTACTAGCAATGGCAAATTACATCAGTGGGCTCAGGCGCGGATCCAGGATTTCGTTCAGGGGGGGGCAATTTTCGTGAGTTTCCAAAATCTTGATGAGGTTTACAGAAAATTTGAGTACTCTTCATACCGCTCTACACGCCTGGTCACACAAAGCAATGTGAGTTGATGAGTTCGAAATTTGAAGAAAGCAAATAAGCTCTTTCATAACTGCCACAGTTCTCGAACAGAGGGTACTCTGAACTTTGTGAAATGAATTTTTGCGGTTTGTAGCTATAGGATGGTGTCTTTACAGCGTTTTTGAGTTCGCTCTGGATCTACGTAACTCTACAATTATGTTCAGAAAACATAATGGTACAGTGGTATGTTCCTATTCAGACACATAACGTTCGAGCTCGAGCGAAATTTCCAGCCTCTTCTTTAGCTGGCAACCTAACCTAACCGTGCTTGTAAAAGGCCGTTTTTGAGAACGTTATCAGCGTCAAAAATGCATTTTGCCGAATGTTCTCAAACGCAAACTGTAAAAGCCTGCTGTTAGAAAAGGCAAATTCAAGTTTTACTGTATAAGCATTGTGTTCAATAATGCAGTTTGCTAAAGTCACATGTTCGAAAACATTATGTGTGGTGCAATTCTGCAGTCAAAAATCGAGTTGGAAACAAAAATATTGAGAAGCCGGAAAACGTGTTCATAAACATCAAATGCATTTGCAAGAAAATTGGAGGACGTTGATAAAAAAGATTTTGTGCAAACAAAACCATTGCATAAATTTGACAATATCTGTATTTTAGTTGAACTAAAATTATAGATCGAAACCGAGATGAACCGTATCGTTTGTATCGGAATAGAATAGGCTATGCATGTGTGTATAGGTATACATATCTGAATATTTCACTATTGTGAGTATATTAGTGACATTTCGATACTTATATATCCTTATATTGCCACTATTCAACCTCCAAACGCGTTTAGCTTATTATGAGCCTATGTTACGTAACGTTGTATAAGTTTTATGAATAACATTTTCGCGTTCAGAGGCATTATAACGAGTGGATAGCGCTATACACTTGTTATGATGCGTTTATGAAAGGCTGTTAAATTATATTTCATATTTGTATCTTCTGTCTTTAAAATAATTAACGATGTTAACGTCGAGATGCAGTCAGAACAGTTTTGGGTTCATATTTTGTAGACATTTTTTGCGTAAGGAAGCCTTAAATGAAAGACCCATACTGTCAATAAACTTACTAGAAAACCACCTTCTCGTCGAGGAAATCTATTGCGGGACCGAAAGTGAAATTTTTTCCACTTCTAAAAATTAAATTGGAAGCGAAATTTATAGCTTTAAAAGTCATGCACGTATGTTCTATATAGCTTTCCTCGAAGATGTGAAAAAAGATTTAATTTTGAAGAAATCTTTTTGAATTCTTTGCAACATTTTTCACAAACTTTAATTTTAGATGCCGAAGTAAGTTCAATATTTCAGTTTGTGCTAAGATTTTTTCCTGGCGAACAAAAAAACATTGAACTCATTAATAAAGAATATCGAGCTCTAGCTGACTGCCAATACTTAAAAAAATTTATAAATGCTTCTATTTCTGAGTTCAGGGCTGAAATTGGCCTTGTGAAAAATGTTTTTTTTTTAATTTTTTTTAATAAAATATTTATTTTAATTGTTTGCGTTGTTTTATAATTTAAAAAAAAAGTTCAGTACTATTTGGTCTTTTTCAGTACAATTTTTTTTCAGTTTTCAGTACAAACGACAAAAGTCAATTTTCATCACTGCATTTCATTAACAATATACTTAGCATTCGTTAAGTTTTAATATAAATGTTTTATATAAGCTCAAAGCATCGACTACAGAGTTGCCAGACTCATGTTGTTAGATACAATAGCATTATTTGCGTCGAAAAATGGCAATCATTTGATAGTCGAATTGACGATCAAACAACTATCCTTTTCTTAGACATAAAAGTTCCATCCAACTTCTCTTCGGCAGTGAGTGCTGTAGTCGTTTCCTGGTTTCTCTCCAATCTTCTTCGTTGGATTCGCACTCTCCGGTAGTTTAAATTAATAATATGGAACACGAAAGTTCCCAAAATACATCCATAAAAGTGACAAAATTCTCGCACCAAAAACGTATCGTATGGCTAAAACAGATGTGCAGCACGTCTGCACGTATCGCTGCGTACAGCGCCGAATTCGAAACACATGTGCATACTCTTAAGGTGCGTATGCGTATCCATTTCAGAGTAAAAAGGCGGTGAGCAGCTCTGAAGAAGCTCTCGAGAGTAAAACTCGAAAGCGGACACAGACACAGTCATGAAATAAGCTCGCCAGAGGGGAAGACAGATATCCGAGAGTCGCTCTCGAGAGTTTTCTAGTGAAAGTACTCCCTCAATGGAAACATACATTTTAATATTTATCACAAAAAGAACTCTATCACCTATTTAGTATGAAATTTGTTGATATTTCTCAATAACTTTTATACATAAATGTAGTTCATTAATTTAACTTTAATGAGGTATCTTTATCCTGTAGATCCGAGTATTTGAAGCAAAACTATACATTTTTAAAGGTAATTACTCGTAAATCGACGTATTTTAAAGATTAAATTTTTTTTAAATTAAAATCAACTTCAAGGTTGAAAAATTAGATGAGTGCCCCTGTCGCCTCTCCCGTTACATTTAAGTAAAATAAAACACTTACTAATTTGTAGAGTAGGGTTGGAGGTAAACCAATACCTTTTTAAAACACTATTTTCCAAATTGTGAAATTTTTCGTTCAAAGCATATTGAAAAGTGAAAGTGAAATCGATTCGGGATTCAACCTGCTCCCTAGTATGAAATTAATTGAATTTTTCTCACAAAATGTTATACAGTAATGTAGCCTGATATTGATCTTTTAATTAAAGACCTTAATTTTAAGATCGAGATCAAAAGCCGAAGTTATAAGCTTTCCACTCAGTCGATTTGAAGGCGCTATTTGCGCATAGCGGAACTTTTCTTAACTTAACCTGGTCAGCCAGCGGCCAACGAACAACCACTCATTGCTGCAACGCTGCGCTGCCAAGAAATTTTTTATAAGCGTATAACGAAATACCCTTTTTTTTTGATTAAATTTGATTAAAGTCATATCTTATGCTTCGTTTGATCTTGCCCAGGGGGGGGCAATTGCACCCATTGCCCCCCCCTTGTATCCGCGCCTGAGTGGGCTGGACGGGATGTGCCTGATACTGCAAGTGAAGGAAGAGTCGAGTGGTCTAAGAATAAACAGCAAAAATACAAAAATAATGCTCACAGGCCGCTTGACACAGCAGCGGTTTATCCGGGGGAAGAAGTAAAATAGTCTAACTACCTTGGCAGTACGCAAACGGTGGTACGGATCTGGACGTTAAAAGTAGAATAAGTAAAACTCGTGCTGCTTTCGGTACTCTGTCCCAAATTTGGAAATCTAGTCAAACCTCCTAACGCACTAAGTTGAGATTCTTCGAGTCCAATGTCAAATCCGTGCTGTTATATGCTTGCGAAACCTGAAAAGTCACCTTTACCATTTCGAGGAAATTGCAGGCTTTTGTGAATCACTATCTACGCCACATGCTTAAGTTTTGCTGGCCACAAATAATATCAAACGAGGAACTGTGGTGCAGGGCAAGTCAAGAGCGGCTGGACGTCAACATAAGAAAGCGTAAATAGCAATGGATTGGTCACATACTGAGGAAACCAAATGATGAAATTGCTGGAAGACCAAGAACAACATCGGTGTCTACAGTTCCAACAGAAGCAGACTCCCAGACAAAGATGTGGCCACAGTTAAAATACCATGCTGCAGACCGTGTGGGATGGAGACGTTTTGTTGACGCCCTATGCTTCAACTGGGGTTACAATACTCGATGATGATGACTTCAAACTAGAATCATACTTGAACCTCAGTTTATCCACCAAAATCATTTATTTAAAATTGCTGAACCACGAATCAAAATTTGAACCAAGCTTATACACTCGCCCTAGCCCTAAGAAATTGAAGCAAACTAAACGTAACGATGCCGATGATGCAGAAGTCCAAAAAATTGTATTTTCATTTCATTATACCTGGCATAGTACTGTGCGTCTGGTACAACAACTGCTCATCAAGCTAGAGCTTAAATTGGTTAAAAAAAAATGTTTTAAATTTTGTACAGAGTATTTTTACGTGATTCCCTTAGGGGGGCAGATAGGGGTGCTTGCCCTCCCTCCCTTATCGGAATATATTTCATACCTTAGGCAATTTGTCATCTTTTGAATAAAGCAAGATTTAGCTGTATCAAAACTTTTTTTTCGAATGAGACTGCTCCGATTTATTTTAATGTCTGTTGGTCGGAGAGAAAAAGTGTGCATATATGAAATATTTAGCTTTAAGATAGATAGATATTTTTATTTCGTGATAATTTTGTACAAAGCCTATGACCGCACGTTTTACAATTCAGAGATTTGACAATATTATTATCTTACTACTAAAATAGTATATATATTTAAAAAAAAGTGAATTACAAGCATATAAATTATATTTAAAGGAAAATACGACAAAAACCTTTATTTGAATGAAAAAAAGAAAGAAAAAGATAAAAAAATAAAAGAAAATAATTGTGAATATAACAATTTGATTTTAGTAATAGGTTTGGTTACCTACATAATTTACAATTAAATTAATTAACATGGAATACTTTTGAATAAGATAAAATTGTAATTAAGATAATTAATTATCGAACAATAAAAATAAATAAATTAAATATTAAATAATAAATAAATAAATAAACAAATTAATAACTTAATTACAAAATTGATAAATAATTAAAAAATAAATAAATAAATAAATAAATAAATAATAAATTAATAATTAATTAATTAATAAGTGTTAATGGACGAATACATGTGTTAGTAATAAACAAAGAAGTAAATAGATGAAATAAATAAATTAATACATGAATAGATATAAATAAGTTAATATATAAATGAATTATTAACTTCTTTATATTTAGCTTTAAATTTTGAACAATTGTTGTCAAAGATCAAACTCTCTGTTGTTTGTCCCTTAAAAGATAGAAAGCGCCAAAATAAAACAAAGTAAATAGTAGGCGAGCCCACGATGCTAAATGTGGATTTACTCGAGCACCGTTTGGACCAAATGGATTTTGAAGATTTGATGATAGAGAGAAAAAAATGTTAGTAAAGTATACCGTTTCATCGGCGGGAGAGCATCTACATGTGTTCAAAAATGTTTTAAAAAACAGTCACATGGAAATATTCGAGCGCGTCGGATATTGATAGTGTATATGGCCTGGGTCTTTCTTATAACGGTGGTAAGTTAATCTGCCGGTTTGCGTGGTGAGGGTGGCTGTATGGGAGTGTAGAAATTGGAAAACAAATGAATTTACTCGAGTGCGTCAGATTATAATAAGGTATGTTAAATGACCCCCAAGGATGCTCACATTCAAAACACTGACGATTCGGATGTGACGCAAGCTTGCAGCAGCTTCTTGAAAATGCAAAAAAAAATCGCCATTTTGAAGTAATCGAGCGCGTCAGATTTTGATTTATATGGTCAACTCGATGTCCTCCATGTGATGAACCTTAATCTGACGATTATCTGGAGGGATTTTTTTAATCTGACGATTTGAAAACAAGAAACATTTTTATTCTGGATTTTTTCAATCATTGAGGAGAGTATAATAACTTGGGCGCCAAAAATTGAAAACGGTTTTTTTAGAAGGGTCAAATATGTACAAGCATTTCTTACTATGGGAGGGGGGATCTATGTATGTCACCCCGTTTATCAGGTAGAGGCAATTTTCGAGAAAAAACGACTTAAATGGAAAAAAAAAATATTAAAAAATCAGCGACAATACTTAAAATTCAATACAATAGGTTTTAAAAGCGAGAAATCTGTTCTTTTATCCTACATTTAAATTAGATCAATTTTCGTAATAGTTTTCAAAATATTGGCATTCAAACTCAAAATTTTGATAAAAAACGCAAACAAAATGTTGGAATCAATTTTTCTAAAAATTGTGAAGTGAAAACTAAATTTTCTTTTTCTCATATATATATTGCTCATATTTATTTAAAATCGAACACAAAAAAAAACCGGAAGCTTCTGTGTCTTCTAGTTTTTGAGAAAGTTGCAAGTTACTGATTCTACTTTTTTGAGATATTTGTAATTTGCTTACACTGCCAGCATTACTGCTGCGTTTTAAAAGTAAGATATGCATGCAACGGCCCTGCTTGGGCTCACTATAGGACTTGGGGTATATGCGAGGTTCGGTGTTTGCCAAATTTCGTTTGAATTTAATAACTTTGAATGTATTCTCTGTTTCCAATGTCAATAGCTACTAATCGGAACAGATACATAATGATATAATATAATAATCTCATAAAAAAGTAGTATCAGTAATTTACAATTTTCTTAAAAACAAGAAGACATAAAAGCTTCCGGTTTTTTGTGTTCGATTTAAAATTAATACAAGCATTGACGACAAAAAGACACTCTAGTTTCTTATTCCACAATTTTGAGATAAATTGATCCAAAAATGTTGTTTGCGTTTTTTTATAAAATACACACAATAAAAAAATTCAGCGGTGCTCGAGAATGTCCAGGTGACAATTTTTTTGCAAGTTTGTAACGCACCCACTACCTTAAGTCACGCTCAAATCGTCAGATTATTGAAATACACACTTTTCAGTATATGTATTTAACCAACCCTATCTTAATATGATGCGAGTATTTCGAGCTATCGATTTTTTTTACTAATCTAACAACCTGCCCTAGGCGCCCGGCCCTACATAGAGGACTGATATATTGTGGAGGTACTCAGCAGGGTGCAAGGTTCCCCTCTTTACACTAATCTGACGCGCTCGAGTAAATCCCAAAATCCTTTAGTGGCCCCCTACTAAAACAAGTGATGTTTGGAACTTCGTGGCTCTCTATCTTCTAAGCTCTAAGGTATTCACTACAGAGAGATGGATCTATGGAAACAATTTGTTCGTCACGTGTAGGCAGGTAGGCAGACAAACGGCTAATGGTTCAACACCTTAAAGGCTATTACTGATGTGACTTACAAATTTACGCAAATGACTTGACTTTTTATGTCGTTGGCTCATAGACTATTAGTCGTTGTCTTGAATTATTAGAAATAGAATATAGGAAACAGTCTTATCTTACATTGTATATTTTCCTTTTAATTAACATAACTACTGATATCATCAAATTGTGTTCTTAATGAAAAGTCAAAAGTGTTTTGCCTGTGTTTTTATCATACCGATTTTTACCCGACTCTCCCCTGTCAATATAAATGTTATTTTACTCGTAATCTAAGTTCGTATTGTCATATTTTCTGTATTTCTTAATTGATAGAAAAAATATTGTTTTTAATGAGACTAATGCATCGTCTTCAAAGATTTGTTTTATTTACTTATTCTTGAAATACATAATGTATACAATACAAAAAAACACATACATGAAACACTATTATCAGCGATATTCATTATCTAAGTTCAAGTGTCAGTTGATTTTCTGTGATTTAATGATCTTTCTAGGTATATACACTCCACAATCTTTAACTAAAAGTTGCGATGTTTGTATTTTATATTTTTTTTTTTTAACAATGTCTCAAGAAAAAAAAGTAGAAAATATCCAATAAATCATCCTTTTCGAGTGTCACCTGCTTCGAGGACTTAAAATAAAACGCCAAAACACTTTGTATTCACTTTAGTCACATTATAGGAAAATTTAATTAAAAAAAATATTTGATTTTGTTAAATTTACAAATTAAAATAAAATTCATCTATTTGATGTTTTGCATGGTGCAAGTGCGTCCTTATGCCCTAGCGTTTACCTAAAATTAATAGTTATTATTTTTTTTGTGAGCATTGATTTCGACGTGCCTGAGCTTCTTCCTTTGATTAATCAAATCTTCTTGTGTAATGATAACCTGACACTTGTGTGCGTAGATATGGCATCGAGTATTGCCACAGCATTGATCTGAACTTGTGCACTAAAACAATTCAATAGTTGAATTAAAATAGTTCAATCAAAGTAAAAACAGATTCAAAACATTGACAATATACTTACATCATCACCATGTTTTCCACAAGTTGCCTTAGATAGGGTACTGGGGCTTGCTGGCCTACTTAAAGCCCTATTTTGTTCGGCAACAGTGGTTCGTGCCAAAACAGTTGTTACAGCAAATAAAGCAATCAAAACAAAAAGGCAAGTCCTAGACATTTTGTATGATAAGTTAATAGTTTTCTGGAAAGAAAAATAAAATCGTAATAAAAAATGCTAATTATTGAAGGTAATTTCGTTTTGAGATTCAAGGCAAACGCAAATATAATAATTTCCTTAAACGTTAATTTCTTATAAACGTGCACTTTAAAGGCAAAACATTTTTCTTTCTTTGTATCACATATCAAGCCGCACAATAATTTTTACATAAAAATCAAGCTTCAAAAAAAATCAAGGTGGGGCTTATTTGTTTGCCTGCACTTTAGAGTTTGTGTCATAATAAACTCGTTCCATTATAAATAGCTCAAAAATTAAGTAAAGTCCAAAATTCATTAAGTATTAATTCACAATTATTAAGATTTAATTAATTTATGACCAACTTACAGAGTTAAAATTAAAATGTATTCACAAACGATCGTTTCGGTGTTTCGTACAAGACTGAATGCCTAAATCTCAGTTGGTGAATAAATATAAAACCGTTTTTTTGATTTTTAATAATGTGAATCATAGATCAATACAGTTTCATTGTCACCACATTTAAGTGAATCACACACAGAATAATAATAATAATACAAAACCAGTGCAAACAGATAATAGCGAAATAGTAGCGGGGTATTGTTTTTGATCTGTTATGGGTATATGCGTTGTACAGTTCGGTTTCCTTAATTAGACGCTTCAAATAAAGCTGTTTTAACGAAAGGAGATGAGACTGTTATGTTCCAAGTGTGTAGGTACTTGAATGAAAAATGTATCAAAATTGAGCTGAACGTTTGTAGTTAAAACAATGAGGTTTTTTATTTGAATTTTGTATTCAAGATGGATCTTCTGATAATTGTGATCGCATTAAAAAGTATTTAAAAATCGTATGTCATATGCATGCTTTCATGTATGAAATATTACAGCGTTCATAAATGTCCACCATGGCAAAGATCTGAGAGGTCCAACTCTGCAGCATATAGAACTAGTTGAATTTGAGCAACGTGATGGCCTATTGATTACGTTGGCTTTAAGGACATCAATCAAAAGACTTATTGGCATAGACCAACATTTTCAGAAAACCATGCAAGTAAAGTCTAACAAGGTCAACTCACATTAGCTCGGTGTCCAGTTCACCTCGCCTCTTCGTGAAATGTATCTTTTTTTTCATTTGTTTAATAATTTTTAACTAATTTTTTTTTGTTTTATCTTTTGTACGTGTTGCTTGGCGTTGTAACTTGCCATGATGACTTGGAATCATTAACTGAAAACTAAATAATAAGCAATAGATTTTAGAGTAGGGTATGTCATTTTGGTATGGCGGAAATATACTGTTTCTAAGTTTTCTACTTGGCTGAATTATTTCAGTAGCATATAGAATTTGTATTATAAAAACTTCTTATATGAATATTTTTTTTTGGTTATCAATTTTGACTCATCAAAGGTACCAAACAAATTACAATAGGCTTATTTTTTGCCACTGAAAAAGAAAATGAAACTCAATTGTTTTTGTAAAGAAGCCCTTTCGTAATATCCATATCTAAAAAAACATTTAAAAAAACGTGTTTTCGCCATATTTGCGGGTATGCTCCATCACGAAATATTATTTTTTTCAAAAACTCCTTCCGGAATCTGAAACTCCTATTTCCCTTTATTTAAAATCCATTTTGAATTCTCGAAATCGTTTGATTTCTCACGCCGAAATCCAAAGTTGAAATTTGTCTGTCTTTTTGCACAAATCACTTTTCTCTAATCAAAGGGTAAGGTAGTGCCCAGCCAACTTCGCGGCACTACACCCTTTTTACAGGAACAACTCAGGTGATTTTCAACCCCCCTCTAACTTCAGTACCAATAAAGTCACAATCTTCAAATTCGCAGTATTTGCTGAGCTGATCAAACACAGGTGGCTCACCAAATTTCAACTCTTTAGCATTAGCGATTTCAGAGATAACACTTTAAAAATCGCAAAAACCGTAACTGACTGACTGATTTACTGACTCACTGACAGATCATCAAAACTATGGAGCACTTTTGAAATTTCGCACAACGGTAGGCCTTGTAGTGCATACAAAGGAAAAAATCAAAAATCTGCAATTTGCTATTCAGGGGGCGTGGCATTCATCCACTTTCTTAAAAATTATTATAAATTATATGGAGCACTTCCGTATGTTGTAGAACGATGAAAATTGGTAGGGCTTAAAGAACTAAGAAAGAAAAAAATTCAAAAAATTGGAATTTTCCATTCATGGGGCGAGGCATCCACCCACATTCTTAAAAATTCTTAAGCCTTGAAGTAGCTTTCAGCAGAAATAAAAATATCATGGTATCAAGAAAATTTTGTGAAAATCAAGCCAAAATTTGAACTTCGTCCATTTCAGATTACTGTAGCTGCACAAAAAAGAGCCGGCCTTCCTAGGGTCTACCTTCATAAAATTGAACTCGAGATTTTGATCAAACTTGTCAGTCGGATGATAGGGAAAACGAAAAGAGTTATGCTTCATTTCCACCTAACGCTAATCTGAGATTTAATAAGATTTACCTCAAATCTTCTTTAAATCTTGAAGATTTACCATACAAATATATTTCATAAATCTTGGAGATTAGAAATTAATCTTGTTAAATCTTCCTAGGACGAATAGTTTTACATAGCATTAGTCTTCCAATTATGTCTCTTTGTTGTCTCTCTGTCTGTTGCCTGTCTGTCTGTTAGGCCAGGGTTGCCAGAACGGGCTCTTTATCGCCAATTGGGCTCCTCGAACTTTTCACTCGCTCCTTCAAATTCAGATTTGCGATAAATCCCAATTTGGGCTATTTGGTTTAAAATTGGGCGACTTTAAGCTCCTTTAAAATTTTTTTTTTTTTTGTCCGTGGGTAGGTGAAACTCTCAATATCGTCTCGAACCGTAGGAACCCCGAGATCCCTGTGAAGATCTTCATTTCTTATATACCATGGTGCATTTACAAATGACCTAAGCAATTTATTTTCAAACGTTTGTAAGATATTTAAATTTGTATCGTATTTGTATTTGCAGGTACAACCCCAGGGTTGTATACCATAAAATTGATACACTTTTGAAAAATCTATTTTTAATGAGCCTAGTTACATTTCAATATTTTTTTAACCACACTCCTTACACTAGACAGTTGATTCAGTCTGCGCACTGTATACACTAACAAGGGCGTACGCAAGGGGGGGGGCAGGGAGGGGCACTTGCTCCCTGACAAATCAAAATATAAAATAAATAAATTGGGTGGCGCAACAGCTCATGAAGAACCAGGGCCTAGTGACTTACAACTCACAACCATACCTGTGTGCGTGTTGTTGGCAGGAATGGAGGGGACCTACAGTTTTTTGCCGAGTCCGAACGGCTAAATGAGAAGCACTTTTTCATGACAAGTAATACTCTTGGAGGATTTGTCAGTTCCTCGCAAGAGGCAGTACCTCGGATAAAACATTTCTGCTTTTAGGTGGCACGGCTGGGAATCGAACCCACACCTTCGGCATGACAGTCCTACGCACTAACCATCACGCCACGAGGTACTACAAAATCAAAATATATTTCACTTATTTTTTGCTGATGAATAACAAACCCTATCTATAAAATTATTCGAGATGTTGAACTTTTATTTTATCAGTGTCTTTTTCTCAAAAAAATAAATATAGGTACATAGTAGAAACTGAATTCGCAGCAATTTTTTCTAAGAAAATAAAAAACTTAATTTGGCATCTTAAAACTAGAATTATATTCAAATACTGATTGTGATTGAGGCCAGTTTTGACATCAATATTATTTCAATAATACAAAATAAAACTTCTATATCTCGACTTTGAATAGATTTAAATGCTTGAGAAAAATGTCGATTGTACAAAGAACCATGCTCTTTAAAGAAAAATGTACGTATCTGCTTTAAAAAGAAAGGCGCTTCCACCATACTAGCACTTGAAGATCATGGCAAATTACCTTAGAAGGTAAATTATTTGCTAGTACATACATACAGGGTGTCCTGTAAATAATGGATAACCTTGCAACTGGTTGTAGCAGGCCTTATGACCTTTCCAGAAAAAAATATAAAAAAAATATTTTCCCTGTGGTTACTATGTTATGATGTTTTTTCCAAAAGTTGTTAACAAGTACTACTTTCCTCGAATACGATAACGCTACGACCATGGACGAACAATTTTTACTATTTTTATATTTTTGTAATATTCTAGAATAACTGTTGTAATAGATGGGTGGTAAAATTTAACAGTAGTTATTGCATTTTTTTTATTATACTTTTTTAAAATATTTTTTTCAGTACAAAAATTTATTTTCGAAAAAGTTTGACCACCTGTAATAAATTAAAATTGTATGAGAACATGAGTGGCCAATTGCTTAAAAAAGTTGTCTATTTAATGCACTTTTCAAAATGGTAACGGGTGATTTCTTAAGAGGTTTAGAACTTTTTTTTAAAAAAAAACACAAAAAATTCGAAAAAATGAATGAAATATTTATTTGAATCGATAGTTTGAACCTTGCAATTTAATGTTTAAAGATAATTTCATGCAAATGTTGACCGCGGCTGCGTCTCAGGTAGCCCATCCGCTGAGTCCAATTTTGGCATACTCTTTCACACATATCGGCCGGTATCTCACGAATGAATGCATGGATGTTGGCTTCCAGTGCGTCAATCGAAGCGGGCTTGTCCCTATAGACATTAGCCTTGACATACTACCCCCACAAAAAATAATCTAATGGTGTCAAATCGCACGATCTAGGCGGCCAATTGACCGGCCCGAAACGTGAAATTAACTGTTCACCAAACTCGCCTCGCAATTGCGCCATTGTTTCGCGTGCTGTGTGGCATGTGGCACCGTCTTGTTGAAACCACATATCATGCAAGCCAAGAACTTCCATTTCGGGCAAAAAAAAGTTTGTTATCATCAGGCCTAACTGCTGGGAACGGCGCCGAATCGACATTTCGCGGTCTTCTGTCACACTAGCTGATACGGCCGCAATATTTTCTTCACTACGCACAGTACGTAAACGTGTTGGTGGTTTAATGTCCAACAAAGTAAATTTGGTGCGAAATTTGGTCACAATCTTCCGAATAGACTGCTCAGAAGGTCGAGAATGCCGACCATAAAATGGAAGCAGCGCGCGATAAACATTTCGAACCGAGCACGAATTTTGATAGTAAAATTCAATAATTTGCAAGCGTTGTTCATTTGTAAGACGATCCATGGTTAAATTGCAAACCAAACTGAAGCTGTTTGACAGTGACACAAGGTACTAAACACACGTCAGCTGTCAAAACCAGTGTTGCCAAAACCAAACCAGCTAAAAAATCACCCGTTATAACACATGCTTGTGTATTAACGAAATAACCAAGAAAATTTGTCAATCATCTAATAAAGCTGCTTTTAACATTTTGGCAAAA
Organism: Dasysyrphus tricinctus; assembly: GCA_963921185.1. NCBI lineage: Eukaryota > Metazoa > Arthropoda > Insecta > Diptera > Syrphidae > Dasysyrphus > Dasysyrphus tricinctus. The sequence goes on along the minus strand of OY992531.1, from coordinate 253,238,891 downwards.
TGTCTATGAAAATGCTACAATAACCTCCAAATTTGGGTTGGACAAAGATTTTCTCTTTTGATGTGTAAGGGGGTTCAGTGCAAGTATAAAATTCGATTTTAGGTGTTGAAAGCCCAACCATTTGGCCACTATATTGAAAAACGAGTTCTGCAAAGTTTTCCATGGCAACTTAAATTTAATTAGTCTTAGAAAAAAAAAACTTTGGTACAATTTTGTAGCAAATTCAATTCTCTTTTATATTAACATGCTTTTTACCCTAAAGTTATAAATAAAAAAGTTATAATCAAAAACATATGAATCTTTTCAATGTTTAAATTTTGATTATAACTTTTTTATTTATAACTTTAGAGTAAAAAGTATGTTAACATAAATTGAAGAGAATTGAATTTGCTACAAATTTGTACCAAAGTTTTTTTTTTCTAAGACTAATTAAATTTAAGTTGCCATGGAAAACTTTGCAGAACTCATTTTCCAATATGGTGGCCAAATGGCTTGGCTTTCAACACCTAAAATCGAATTTTATACTTGCACTGAACCCCCTTACACATCAAAAGAGAAAATCTTTGTCCAACCCAAATTTGGAGGTTATTGTAGCATTTTCATAGACATTTTGCCAAAATGTTTAAAGCAGCTTTATTAGATGATTGACAAATTTTCTTGGTTATTTCGTTAATACACAAGCATGTGTTATACCATTTTGAAAAGTGCATTAAATAGACAACTTTTTTAAGCAATTGGCCACTCATGTTCTCATACAATTTTAATTTATTACAGGTGGTCAAACTTTTTCGAAAATAAATGTTTGTACTGAAAAAAATATTTTAAAAAAATATAATAAAAAAAATGCAATAACTACTGTTAAATTTTACCACCCATCTATTACAACAGTTATTCTAGAATATTACAAAAATATAAAAATAGTAAAAATTGTTCGTCCATGGTCGTAGCGTTCACGTATTTGAGGAATGTAGTACTTGTTAACAACTTTTGGAAAAAACATCATAACATAGTAACCACAGGGAAAATATGTTTTTTATATTTTTTTCTAGAAAGGTCATAAGGCCTGCTACAACCAGTTGCAAGGTTATTCCTTATTTATAGGACACCCTGTATATGTCTCCAAAATGCCAGAAATGTATGAAGTCGTTAAAAAAGGTCATCTCGGATGGACCCAAATTGACTCTAAATGAAGAAAAAAAATTCTAATTTTTTACGATTTTTATTTTAAATCCCTATAGTCGCTGAGGGTTGTAGGAGTAAATTAAATAGCCGTTCTTTCTTGGTTTTGCCTACTAAAGGCGATATTACACTAGCATATAAATATGGCAAATTTGCCATATAAATATGTCTCAAAAGGGTCATATAAATGTGATAGACATATTTATATGATAAAATATATATGGTGCCATATAATATGACCATGATTTTGAGCCATATATTTGACAAAGTGTAATATCGAATCAAAGGCGTTGACATATATATTAGGAAGTTCTGAGCCATATATGTAGTCATATAAAAATCGTTTAATTTTATATATTCATGTATGTCAAGCAATTTTATCATTTATTTTTGGAATATGGATCAAGTGAAATCAGAAGTCTTCATTTATTTTTTAATACAAGGGGAAAGATGCAGTATTTGAACCGGTGCAGTGCAACAACACCCACGGTAATAAGGCCCGTGGGCGTTATTTTCCAAAATAAAAGGAAAAAACACCCACGGGCTTATTTTCCAGTCTGAAATGGTAATAAGACCCACGAAAGAAAAGCAATAAGAAGGGCGGGTGTTATTGCTTTTTGGATTTGTCATTTAAGCCTATCACTTTAAGTATGATCCATGCTCTGCTTTTAAGCACCGCCTATTTAAAAATCTCTAAATTTTACAGCTACAATTATTGTTGGATAGGATAAATTCAAGGTTTCTTCAAATCCAGATTCTTTAAATGCAAAAGAAACTTTGCATACAACCAACCTCGCACCCACCCCTACCGATAGCTTTAGTCCAAACATTTACAAAACTGCTGGTCGGACAAGCTTTATCTGGTCGCAATGGTTAGAAAATGCACTTTTCTGGTTGCGTTTTCCGCTGAATGTACCTATAATATAAGAAAATTATATAAATGGGGTATTCAATGAAAGCTAAGACAGTCCTCTACACGGATTTTTTTTGGCTGTTGCCACGAGTCCGACCACTTTTCTAAAATTTAAATTTTTTGCATCCTTGGATAAAAATTAAAAGAAAGTGGTTAAGGCAGTGTTAAAAAACTACAATTTTTTTTTAATGGTCGGACTCGTCGCAGTAGCCAAAAAAAGTATGTCCGACCATTGGTATCGTGTAGAAGACAGTCTTAGCTTTTATTTTATATCCCATTTATATAAGCTGATTATATTATAGGTACATTTAGCGGAAAATGCATCCTGAAAAGTGAATTTTCTAACCATTGCGAACGGATAAAGCTTGTCCGACCAGTAGTTTTGTAAATGTTTGGACTTAAGCTCTCGGTTGGCATCCAATTTTTGCGTGGCTGCGATGAGATATGTATGTATGCACATATACATAGGTAATCTAACGGTCGGCTCCCGGACTATAGTGATAATTTTCATACCACAAAAAAAAAATTATGTTATTGGCGGAATTTATTTTTGCATCTTTCGATTCAGAGAAAAAGTGACAATTATAGAGCAAGCAGCAAGGATTTATTAAAACCAATTTAAATTATTATTTATTTTGACAAATTAATTTCCATTATTGTCAAATAATTTTTTTTTTTCATATATTTGATATTTCAAAACTAGTGTGATAGCCATATTTAGCTTTGTCATATATATGAACAAAAATTATTTGACGAAGCCATTTGTCATATAAATTGGTCATATATGTATGGCATAGTGTAATACAACTTATCATACATTGAAAACCTTTGCCATACTCTATATGGCAGCTTATAGGCTTTTCACACCAAACCCCAAAACCGGTTTTCGGCGAAAACTTTTCAAAAACACGAAAACCATTCACACTGAACATTACACGTTTTCGTTTGACATTCCAGTTTTTTTTACACAAATCACGCACATTTTTTTTATTTTCTTCCTTTTTTTAAATAAAATCGGTGATTTATTTTATAAAGAAGATCCATGTGAACAATTTGACTTGCCAAAAACAATTATTTATCAATTTTAAATAAAATAATTTATTTTGAGACTCAAATTTTATATTTGATATGACAGAATTTCGTCAGCTGTTTTCAATTTCTTTTGAAAGCATCCCATCAGTTTCTTTTTTGACACTTCAATAGGCGCTGAACTTATTAAAAGGTATGTTTGTTTTGTTCATCTCTGAATTCCAACATGTTTTTGACTGGTTTTATATAAAACTTGTGTTTTACGAAAACCTGAAGCTACAAAAAAATGTATGAGAAAACTTGTGTTTTCGATTAGGTTTTTCCCCAAAACCGATATTTTCGCGAAAACCGCGTTTTGGGTTCGGTGTGAAAAGGCTATTAAGCCATATATATATGATAATGTAATACCGCCTTAAGAAATTCATGTAATATCTGCCAAAAACTCAGAGCATTGGTGGGAAGTAGACAAGAAAAAATGCTACCGGAGGGATAAATACCTCCCTCCGCTTGGTCGGGAGGGAAAATTTAATAAAATAATTGCATACAATAGAAAAAAATACTTACAAAACAACGGCGATACCTACAATAATGTTTTGTAGCATTTTGAAAAGCTTCATTTAGAGCTGATTTAGGTCAATCCAAATATAAAAATTCAAAACTCAAAACCTCTTCTTCACGGCAGCAGTCTATATTAAAATAGACATCTTGTTTTTGAAATTTTGAATGAGTCTGCCCCCCCTGATCGAAACCCTACGTACGCCCTTGTACACTAACGAAGCAAATTGATAATTTGAGACCAGGGATAATCGATTAATAATTAATAATCTTTGACTGGGACCCCTGAATCAATATTTGGAGTTCGAACCTTTGAAGTGATTAAAAATATTTATGTACAATATGTATATATGTATGACTTAATTAAATAAAAAAATTAAGGTATGTGCATTTAAGCATTTAATAAGCATTCAAGGTTTTGTGGTTTAAAATCCAAAAGCCATTTCTTTAAATCTTTTTCATGTTTTTTTGAAAAATTTTACGTTTTTAGAGTCAGAGGTAATTTTTTGAATATGCGACAAGAAACTACACTGTAGAAATTACGCAACGCTGTGGTCCGGTATCTGGGAATCGAAATCATGTTAATTGAATTTACTCGCAAGTTGTGACTGTCAAGAAATCTAAAGTTAAGATTACCAGACCTACGAAAAAAAGCTTTTAACACTTTGAAACAGTATAAATGACGCACAGGAAGAATTTTCAGATAATTGAACAAGGGTAAACTAGGATGTAAACGATTTTTGTTACACATAATCCTTATGATACGCTTCTGTAGTATTAATAATGGCTCGATTTTGTTAAAATGAGTACCACCCCAACAAGTAACACTATACTGTAGTTTTGACTGGAAGATACCATTATAGATTATGCTCAATAATTTCTTAGAACAAATTTTTTGTAGATAGTAGACATTTCTTACAGTTGATCTAAAATATTTTTTAAGCGACTCAGTGTGGTACAGGAAGGACATCTTTGAATCAATTATAATGCCAATAATCTAACATTTTGATGAACGAAAAATATCTTATTCTTACAATAAGATCATCATTATTGAATTGGGCTATTTTCGGCTCCAAGATTTTTCAAATTGGGCTCCACACGTCTTGAAAAATCTGGCAACACTGTGTTAGGCTACAGCCGGATCGATTTTCTTATAATTTGGACCATTGTGGTTTTTGATGATGCCCACCCCCACAATTTTTTTCATTTTATTTTTATACCAAAAATAACGATGACTGTCCAACAATTTTTCAAATTATTATTTTTTTCTCAAACGGCTCCACAACTTTTCTTAAAAAAATCAAAAAATTATTTTAAGTGGAAGCTGCTTTTGAGTGGGAATTTTTTTTTATAAAAATGGTTATTAATGGTACCAGCCAAAGGCCCATTTTTTTGATTTTCGATTTTCTTGAAAATTGTGTGACTGATTTAAATAATTTCTTATGCAGAGGCTTTCAAAAAGTTAAAATTAATATAAATATATAGTGTACCAATCAAAAAAGTATTTTTTGGATTTAAAAAATAATCACATTTTTTTTTTGAAAATTAAACTGTAATTAACGGTTTTAAAACACTTCTTAGAATATGTATTTAAAAAAATATGATTTGGAATAAATATGATTGGAAAAATCTAATTTTTTTTTCAAAAGTGACTCTTACGATTTTGATAAAGTTCGTTGAGTGTTATAAAATTAGAGCTCTTCACTACAAAATATTATAAAAAATATAATTTTTTCATTACTTGCTGATGGGATTTAAAAAAAAAAATGTAAAGCTTAAATGTCATTTATAAAGCTTTGAAAACTTAAAATCAGCCTAGTATGAGCGACTGTTTCTCGGTCGATTTTTATACTAACCATTTTTTTGAATAATTAATTTTAAAGGAAAATTTAATTCTCTTTCTTTATATGCGACAATGCCTATACCTTTCTCTCCTGGTAAGAAAGTAATACGCAAATAAGTAAAAAAAAAATGCGATTTTTCACATTTTTTTTGCAATGATTTCTTTTTTTTAATTTTGTTAACTAAATTTTTTTTTATTTTTTTTCAAAAATCTATTTCGATGGTAAATTTTATTCTCTACAAAAAGTTTTCAGAATTATCTCGAAATTTTGCTTCGTTTTTGAGTTATATGCAAAAAACCAAAAAGGGTGCTGTTGCACCACCTCTATAAAATGTATCCTATAATTTAATAGTACCTACTCCGCGGTTTTCTCATCTTCAATGACCCCTTTGATGATTTTTACAATAAAATTCCATGAACGTTTTCGTTCCTTTAATCAATAACTTATAAGTCCACACTCTGAAATAACATTAAGTGAAAACACATTTCACTTTCTCGATTCGAAAGCTAAATTGTTTGATAAGGATTTTGATTTAAAAAGAATAACTCTTACTTGTCTGCTTATTTATCTTCCTATTTTATTCCCCTTAGTATAAAAAAATTAAAAACACGTTTTAATATTTCGAAAACGATTTATTTAAATTTAATTAAGTTATTTTCGCCTTTCTTCAGTTTTTAAAAATGTTTAAATATTCACAAAAATGTAAACAACTTAAAAGAAAAAAAAAATATCTTTTTTTTTTTAAATATTTCTATGTGCATTTAATACTGAGCAACATTTATACTTTTCTTTTTTTGCTTTTTCTTCTTTTGGAAGGACATTTTTTTTTTGTGACGGAAACGAAAAATAGATTAAAAAACACGAACAAAAATTGCTGCTACTTATTCGGGAATGGAAATATAGATGTGCGCAACCAACAGGACAATTCAGACATTTTTCATTTACATGTTGTTGTTTTTTTTTTCTAAGACTTAGGCATCTTTTAATTACTATTTAACAAGCTACAATTAACAATGATAGGATAGAATGTATAGAAACAAAATTAATCTTCCAAGTTCCTGAAGGCTTGTTGCAGATCTTCGTATAGTTGATCGAAGTCGGCCTTGATCTTAGCTTCGCCATCCTTAACGGGGTCCTTGAATTGGAAATAAAAACAAGTGTTACAAAGAATTTACTAAAAAAAATTAGCTCAAAATAAGCTCACCTTGAATTTCATTGAAGAAAGTTGGTACATAATGTTGCCCATGGCTTCCCTGATCACGTTCCACGTGATCTTATTCTCCGATTGAGCTGTTGATTCAACGGAATGACGGGCCATATCGTAGAAAGCAATAATATTCCTTAGCATGCCGACGGTCTTGTAGAAGGGGCAGAAACGATCGTATGAAGAATAGGAGTTCTGTTGCAGGAAATCGTCCTTGAGCAGCTTGGCTACTTCAAGAGTGATCTTATCAGTTTCAGCCAGTGAAGCCTTACCAACGAGCTGTACAATTTCGGAAAGATCTTCTTCTTCTTGCAGGATTTCCTTGACCTTGGTTCTCAGTGGGACGAATTCAGCGAAATTCTTGTCGTAGAAATCATCCAAGGCACGCATGTATTTACTGTACGAAATGAGCCAGTTGATGGAGGGGAAATGTTTGCGCTGGGCCAGTTTCTTGTCCAAACCCCAGAACACTTGGACAATACCAAGGGTTGCCGATGTAACGGGATCAGAGAAATCACCACCAGGAGGTGATACAGCACCAACGATGGACACGGAACCCTCACGTTCTGGATTACCCAAACACTTAACGCGACCGGCACGTTCGTAGAAGGAAGCCAAACGGGCACCCAAATAAGCTGGGTAACCGGAATCGGCAGGCATTTCAGCGAGACGACCAGAGATTTCACGAAGAGCTTCGGCCCAACGGGATGTTGAATCAGCCATCATGGAAACGTTGTAACCCATATCACGGAAGTATTCAGAAAGAGTGATACCAGTGTAGATGGAGGCTTCACGAGCAGCCACAGGCATGTTGGATGTGTTGGCTACAAGAGCGGTACGCTTCATGATAGATTCAGTGACACCATCGATTTCCACAGACAATTCAGGGAAGTCTCCAAGTACTTCAGCCATCTCGTTACCACGTTCACCGCAACCGACATAGATGATGACATCGGAGTTGGAGTATTTGGACAAAGCCTGTGAGATGACAGTCTTACCACAACCGAAAGCTCCGGGAATAGCAGTGGTACCTCCTTGTACACAAGGGAACAGCGAGTCCAATACACGTTGACCAGTTAACAAGGGATGGTTAGCGGGTAATTTCTCTGTGACTGGACGTGGCTGACGCACAGGCCATACTTGCAACATACTGTGTTTGGTGACCTCACCATCAAATTCGGTCTCCAAAATAATATCATCGACATGGTAGTTGCCAACTGGGGCAATATATCTAACTGTACCCTTTGCACGGGGTCCAACAATCATCTTGTGCTTAACAAGAGTGTTCTCATGCACCAAACCGTACAAGTCTCCTCCGGTGATGTGTGAGCCGACTTTAACGTTGAGTGGATTGAATTCCCATGAAACTGTACGTGACAATGCAGGAACGTTCACACCCTTGGGAATGTAGATAGAGCTGGTCAGCTCGTTAATGTCCTTCAATGGACGTTGGATACCATCGAAAATGCTGCCCATAATACCAGGTCCCAATTCAACCGAAAGTGGTTTGCCAGTTCTCAACACGGGATCACCAACAGTGACACCGGATGTTTCCTCGTATACTTGAATGGTTGCCATATCACCTTCGAGACGAATAATTTCTCCTACGAGTTCGAAGTAACCGACACGCACCAACTCGTACATAGCTGATCCAGACATGGCTTCAGCTGTTACGACTGTTCAAAAGTAGACAAAAAAAAATAAGTGAGTTTAATATGAAATTAGCAGTTATAATATTGAAAATGTTCTTACCGGGACCAGAAACGGCGAAGACTCGTCCGTACACGGACTCAGAATCTTCATCTTCAAAGCACTTTAAGTTCGACATGTTGTTTTAGCTGAAAAGAAAAAAAGTCAAGACCCAGATAAAGTTTGTTTTTCTTTTTTCAAAATAACATTTGCGATTGCAAACAAAAATTTTTAAAAATTTAAGCTATCAACAAATGAGTCAAAATTTTAATTTGCCACAATAAATGGTTAAACTAAAAAATATGATGTAAACTATCTTTGGCTTTTTAAAATTACAATATGTATTTGTTTTTTAATCAAGAAATAAAATGCCCCACTGAGTCGCATGTTCCTACTCTTAGAGTTCGAATTGCTTGGAATTTCAGAAGTCTTAAAAGTATGCAAGTAACGTTATTATAGAAAAATATAACGAACAATATTAATGTTAATATTAAAAAACCTACTGAAAGCGAATTATCAACCCATTTTTGAAAATTTTTATTTTCAACAAACTTGGTAATATTTTATTTAAATCCAATTTTGTTTGCAAAGTTTTTATATGCAATATTTTAAAGGAACTTTTATTAAAAAATTTAATTGAAATCGGTTAAGCTGAAACCCGAAAATTCGAAAATAACGTAATATGGCAGGTAGGTAGGTAGGTACCTACCGTTAATAAAAGTTGTTCGTTTTTAAAAAAAGCAAACCATGCCTAGAATAATTCACTGATTTTTTGTTTATCAAAATCAATAAAGCCGTTTTTGAGATAGATAAGCTTTTCTTTAACAGTTGTAAAGCAAGTAATGTTATTTTTTGAGCTACATAAAACAAAATTTCAATTCCCATCTAGGAATCTTAAGTTCAAAATTTGAAGAAAGTGGAGTTAGTGGCCTAGGCTGTAGGTCCAGGTTTAGATAAAGCTGATAGGCACTTTTCGAGTCATGGTCAAAGCTGTCAGTAAAATAAATTCAACTTAAGCCCTCTTAGGAACAGAAGCCCTTAATAATTTCGATTAGTTTGTTGGACACAAAATTGTGCAGTTAAATATTATTTATAGGTTTGTGCATCAATTTTGATTTCAAATGATTTTCCTATAAATACAAAAAATATTTATAAACTACAAGAATATTTAATGTTCCACTATCTAGGTCAAAAACCAGATAACTCCACTTGTTGAGGAAATATGGTTTTTTGTTTCATATGCATAATATTTGTTTGTAAAAAGAACACTTGGTTGTTTTTGAATTTAATGATGTGTTTTTGTTTTCTTATTTCCACGAACAAATATTTTTCTTATTATGTATTTTGGTTTTAAAGATAGAATTGTGTCATCTTCTCGCATTTAAAAAAATGGGGAGTTATCTGTTTTTCCCATCGGATGATTCGTTTATGATTTTTGCATTAAAACACATCCAGTACGCTTTTTTCGAAGAGATATTTGTCCTAGTTTAAAACCAAGGGCAATTTTGTTCAGAATCTGGCTGTTCGTTGCATAAATGCAATGCATTCTCGAGATCAGTTAATTTTTTCACAACTCTGACAACACAAATATTCTAAAAAATAAATTAATTCAACTCTCTTATTAAGAGACTTATGCATGTAAACAAAAAAAAATCGGTGTTTTAATCAGAATCAACATAAAGATTATGCAGAAGTGAAAACAGTGGATTTCATGACACCTTCTGTCGCGTCGGTCTGTTTTTGTTCTGCATCCAGGAGAACATCAATATTAAGAGCTTAAATTGATGGATATATTTGCTTCAAATTTGAAAAAGACCCTTTTTATTTCGATCGAGAGAGTAATTGAAGCTATAACAACTTGGTCATCGCGAATTACAATCTATTCGCGGTGACCAATTTTTTAACTCAAATGTCACTCGCTAATATAAAAATGTTAGTACCCGCACATTTAAGTTAATTAGATACTACTTTGTCCAGTTTCTTTACGAAAAATATAGGTTTATAAATGTCTTGAATCCTGTCTTGTTCGTTTATTCGTCGTTCTTCGTTCGTTGGTCACTCTCATGAGTAATATTCCTTTAATCTTCGAACCTGTAATATCATTTATAAGCAAACAAATCTTATAAAAAAAAAATTTATTTTGTTTGTTCAAATATTGAACTCAAGATTTTGATCAGACTTTTCATTACCAAGACAAAAAGAGTGGGTCTCACAATTCTGTCTGTTGTCTTAACGGTGACATCAATTTTCCTTAAACTTGGTACATAGGGGTTTTTGGTCACTTCCCAACATATTTTTTTCATTTTTTACAACCAAAAATAACGCACCTAAAACAATTGTTTTTAGTAATTTTGCAAAATCTTATTTTTTTCAAAAACTACTCCACAACTTTTCTTTAAGAAAATTGAATAAATTACTTTAAGTGAGGCTACCATTGGGTGGATAACCGTTTTTCAAATATTGTTATTAACTGGACCTACTTGGTATATTAAGGATTTTTAACACACAGTAATTAAAAAAAAAATATTTAACTTTTATGCAAAAATAACGGCACCTACCATACAAATGTTAAAAAATATAATTTTTTTTAAAATACACAGTAAGCAATAATTATTAACAGTAGGTGTCTCCCCTAGGACGCAGTTTTTAATTTTTAATTATTAGGTACTATACTATTACTACACATCATTTTTGAACAACTATTGAATATCAAAACATTATGATTTTATAAGAAAATTTCAAAATATTTTGTTTTGAAAATTCGATATTTTAAAATCGGGCTGATAGTTTTTTGGAATATTCTATTTTTATCTGCATATTGCTAAAAAATTAAAATTAGCATAACTATCAAAATTTTAACTAAGAACTGTATTAAAAATTTTATAAATAAAAAATTAATTTTTAAAGAAACCGCTTTGTTTAAAATTTCAGATGGCATACCTTTTCTGTAGCTCAAACTATTAAGAGAGTTTTTTAAGCATTTAAAAACCGACAACAACAAAATACAATTTGTATTTTTTAAAGAAAAAAAAGTGCCTAAAGTGTTTTTTTTAATTACTTTTGAGTTTGTATTAAAAACAGCTCTAATTTTTTTCAATTTAGGTAATGAATAAAATTCAAGTTAAATTAATAAATCCAATTTGTACTATTTTTTCGTAAACATTTTGTGAATCTGAAAAGTGTCACTATTTTTCGTTTTAACGTTCGGATTTACTGCTGAACGACATTATTTTCCATATTCGATAAGAACAGTTCGTCAGTTTCAGAGGTCTACCGGAAAACTATAGATTAATAAGTGGAAATATGTACTCCAAAATTGCTTGTTCTTGAACTGATAAACACTGTTTGTCGATGAAAGTTAAGAAATTTGAAAGACAAGTGAAAATAGCTTAAGTGAATAACGAAATGTTACTTTTTCTTTGACTGACAAAAAATTTTTTTTTTTTGTCAGTCAAATTTAATTTTTTATAAATAGGTCAGTTTCACTAAATAAAATCTCACTGAGCGCATATATTTTAAAAATCTTGTACGGAACTTCTTGGAAAATAATTTCCGCTTTACTAAATATTCAAATTGTTGAAGCACAAAACTTTAAGTTCAATTTATTTTATTTTTTTTTTCAACATTCGATCTTTAAGCCTAGTTTGCTTAGTACGCTGCTGATGCACAACAAAATTTTAGTTGGTATTCAATAAAACAACAAAACGTTTACGAAAACAAAGCGGAAAAAAAATCACTGACAGCACAAATTCAAAAAATTTAAAAAAATACAAAATGTAATTCAATAACCGGCAACCATGCTAAAATGCAAAAAACAACAAAAATAAATACGAAAAGAACAATGTCACTTTTCCGCACACAATAATTTCCTCTACTCAGTAACCTCCGAAACAAATCGCAGTTCTCAGGTGAGACTTATTGTCCCACTTAAAAAATTTGTCTCTATCCTCAGAGATTTTATTTGGTGAGACAAACCTATTGAGAGACACTAATTTGACAGCTGATCAAATTCAATTTTTGAATTTGAAAATTTGGCCAATTTTGTTATTAAAAGTGAAGGAAATAATAAAAAAAAAATAATGGACTGTGGATTGTGGAATGAGTGACCACAACATCCATTTCAGAAGATGATTATGTGCCTGATTACAAAGAAAAAAAGGCTGAAAGTCAAGTCTGAAGTGGAAAATGGAATTAAACCAAAATCGCTTATACAAAATGTACCAAAATTGATAATATTTTTGATTCAAACCACAAATTCTTTGAAAATGGACAAAAATTAGGCGTGTTCAGAAAAATGATATTTCAGAGGGCTTAGCATCAAAAACTGAGCAAGCGAATACAATATTTTGTTTCCTCAGTAATTTGAGAGTAAAATTACTGAGGAATCCTGTTCACGAGATTGATATTGCTAAGGGCTCTGAGATCTCATTTTCCTGAACACGCCTAATAATTCTTGGCACAACTTAACACACATTTCATTGAAGATGACTGACAGATGTGTCAACTGATAAAAGACGAAGCAAATGGAAATAGATGTCAATTAACTGACAAAGGCGTTTGTCGAAATTTGTTTGGTTTTGAGAAAACCAACGATTTTGTGTCAATAAAAGTCGAATTTAACAGGCAGTTTTGTCGTTTAAGGACCAAATCAGTATATGTGAAAATATGTCAATTGAAAGACAAGTGGATCAAGAGCATTAGACAACAGTTAAAACTATTATTACTTTTTTCACTTATGTGGCTGTCAAGTTTGACAAAGTTTACTTATAATGCTGAAAAGTTTTACACTGCCTTAGTTTCATATTTCATATTAACCCTGTTCCTTGGTTTAGTCCCAAACAGTTTCAAACAGTTTCAGACCGCCAGATTTGGAGCGGACCAATACAATTTTTCAAGTGTGGAACGACTTCGGACTAAATCTGGCGGTTTCAAACTGTTTGAAAGTCGGCAAGGAACACACCTATTAATAATAATAATAATTTCACTTCTGTTACTTTATTGAGACTTGAAATTGAAGGTTCTTGAATTTATCCATTAATTTTCTACTAATGGTTCCAATGTCGAAAAACTAGAAATGTCAACAAAATCTACGACTTGACTCTAAAAATAATTTGATTACATAAGATTTGGTACAACGCAATGATCGGAGTTAACAACCACACAATAGGTAGGCATAAAATAAAAATATATTTGTGGTCTTAAAATGAAGGGTTAGTTAGGTATAAATTCTTATTATTAATAACACAATTTTTGACGATAGTATAAAATAAATTCCAAAATTTGTCAGTAGGTATATAAACTTCAAATCAGCCACCCAAGGGTACAGTATTTTTTTTTAAATAAGCTCATTAATATGAGTGAAGTGTTAACTCCCACCGCCCTCCACCAATATACCACAGTTATATCAGAAACTTTTGAAGAAACTTAGATAAAAGCAATATTTGCAAAAAGCGAGTATAGGTACGCGTTAACTAAAATTCATCACAAGACTTGAAAAATCATCTGACCAACTGAAATAAAGTAAATCAATCTATAAATGCATTTAAGATAAATCCAACACGATACAAAGAATCTTTATTTTAAACCTTTTTATTCATTAAATATTTTTTTTTTGAAATTGGTATTAGGTATTTCATTCAATTTGACAGCATATCGTCAAAGAGCACATGACAGAATTCATTTTTTCACTCTCTCACTACAGCTTAATGGAAAGCTATTCCATTCCAAACTGTTGAGCTTTCAAATCACAAGACCTATCTGCAGGTCAGCTGACACACAATGTAAAAATTTTCATTTTCAGACATTTATATTCATTTTATTTTCGATTGAAATGATAATTTTTATATGCAATTTCTTATCAAATCACTTGAACAAATTGATTTCTTCCAAGCATAAGTGGAAAAAATCTTCGAAGATACAAAAAATAGCAAGCGGTAACTAAAAACACAGAAACTTCATTTTGCAGACCACGTCTACTTAGACACCTAACCCAAATGTGAAAAAGCTGACTAAATTCAATCTTTAATGTTCGATAGTTTATTTAAATTTTGTAGAAACAATTTATTACCGTTTGCTCTGTTTTAACTTTTTGTAATTAAATCCGTGAAATTGAATTAATATTAATCCAATTTAATTGTGATAAAATGCTGAGAAGTTAATTTTTGTATCAATAATTATGCACTTGAAACGAAAACGTTGCGTTTCACCAACAGAACAGAACCTACTAAAAGCGAAGAGAGAAAAAATGGGCAGTGGGAATAACATCGATGTGCGTTCCAGTGGGCTCCACCAGTTTGTATGGAGAAGTTCCAGTAGTAATATTTTTCCATATCGGGGGCTTTTATTAAAATGATCGTGATCGTGTGTGTGTGGTAAAAGCTTTTTGGGGTTTAAGTGGAGCTTTGAAACTCGTTGAGTTACGATTACGATCAATTCATTAAGGTTGATGCAACATGATTGTGGTTTGCAAAGAAAACATGTTTTGCTTTTTTTTATTAAAAATAATGGTCTATACACAAATGAAAGATTGCACGAGATTTAAAAAAAAAAGCAATAAAATTCATATACATATACGTAAATAGTAATTTATATACAAATTTTATAAATATGTAGATATAAGTAAAAATAAATAGAGTAAATTGAAAAAATATTATATTGGTAGGTATGTGGGTAAGTATAGCTAAAATGAATAATTAATTATAGTTACTTAAAATTAAAGTATATAGAATTTGAATTATTAAAAATTTAAATACAAATAAAAATAAAATGCACAACTGGGTCAAATGAACTTACCCTTGTGGTGGTTCAAAGGAGTAATGTGGCTTAAGCCTAGTTTGTACTCAGATTTTGCAAAATTTTCGAACCCATACAAAACTCTTTCATAAATGAAGGCAAAATAAAATGTTGCCAACATTCGAATCGACAGGTTTTTCGTTTCTTATTGTACAGCATCACTTATTTATCAAAACATGTAATAATTGTTTTGAATTTTAATATGTTCTTTTATTTTTGAGATTTAAATGCATTTTTGCATGTGAAAATGAAAATTTGAAACCAGAAGAGGACAAACGATTTATCAAAACCAAAAGGAAAAACAAATTTTATTTGAGATAGACTTACCTACTTGAAATATTGAAGAAATAAAAATCCTAGAAATATACATACATATGCAAGTGGTGGAAAAAATCTGCTGCTTCTTCTGCTATCTTCGTCGTTCAATGAAAACTCCATAAGTCCGTTTTGTGTTAATTTGAGACATCTGTACTTTTTATGGATTTTTACTGACCAGAATTTGAAAATGTTTGATTTAGTGGAATTTTTCCTTTAGAAATAGACCAACATATACGATTTAGAGACGTATTACAGAACTAAAATGTTTATATTTTATTAAATATATCGTATTTATGAAAGATTTCTCGGTTTCGAAAAAGGTAGACTTAAAAATCATTGACAATGACAATGGGAGCGGTACGATATCCCGCAAAACAAAATCTCGAATTTTTTTAAAACTCTAGAATAACGGAATCTCGGACATTTAAAATCTTGTTTTTCATAATCTCGCTTTTAATAATATCGCACATTTGCAACGGAAAAAAATAGCGCAAATTTCAGCCAAAATGTTCCAAACTAAATTCTCGCAATCTAAAATCTCGCAAATCAAAATATCGCAAATTCGAATCTTACAGCAACGTATAGCTCTGGGCTTCGCACTGAAAAATCCCGCAAAAGGAAAATACAAACTGGAAAACGAAAAACTTTTTTTCAACTTTTAGATATTGTTTAAAATTATTTTAACGATTTAAAAATGTAACTAAAAACCAATATTAAGTTAAGAAAATAGTTTTTTTTAGGGAAAAATTAAAGATTTATATATTTATGGTAAACTAGATATATTTTATTTTGAAGCAAACAAGATGTGTGTTGCAATTCTTCGCAAAGTATTCACTTTTTGACATGTGAAGTCTTCTGTTAAAATATTCAAGGTCAAATACCATTAATGTAGTTTACACATGACGCATAACAATAAAGGCTCTCCCAAACCAACGCGAAACATTTGCTGACGACAGTTTTTTGTTGTTGTTTAGCATTGTGCAGGGCCTTTAAATAACATGGCCCTACCTTAAAAATATCATCAACGAACGGCACAATTTTCTTTAATTTTCAAAACAGAGACAAAAACGGATTTGAAGGAAATCGGAAATGGCTCATAAAATTGATTTTATGTCAAACAAAAATCTATATGTTTTATTCAAATCTCACATACGATGGTGGAATAAACAAACAAAAAGTGGTTTAAATAAGAAGGCTTTATAATACAAATTCTTTATACTACTGAAATAAATCAGCCAAGTAGAAGACTTAGCATTAAGGATTGGACTTGTTGAATTATTGATTCAAAATAGCTTTTTATGGTCTTTAATCCTACAAATTTCCAGCTTAATGATTAGGAATTCTAATCTTGTTGGATAAAGTTTACAGTGGTTTTTTGCTAAAAAAATCCATGTAAGTTTAACTGAACTTAAAACAAATTGCGTATGACAAAGCCCTCACTATGTCACTGATAAGTCCAAGTGGTTATGTCGGACGAAACGCCAATTTGTAGGACAAAAGGCCATAAAAAGCTATTTTGAAAAAGAGGTTTTGTCAAGACGTCCGCCGGTCTTTGCGGCTGTTAGGACCCGTTGTACAAACGTGGCTCAAATTTTGATCCGTGGTTCAAATATTTTTACTGGCTGATTTCGGAGAAATTACTGAGGTTCAACGATGGTTCAAGGTTCAAGTATGTTACGGTCCATTCCCCAAAGTTTGGTGGGTTAAAATTTCTGAACCACTAGTTAATTATTTGTACAATTGGCCCTTAGTCTTTGAGCCTATGCGTATCTACTGTACATTGAGCTAGATCCTAATCGATGGATCAATTTTTTTCAAACGTGGTACAAAGCATTTTTATGAGGTTTCCTAGAGGAGAAATTCAAATCTTTGTTTAAGCTCATCTCGAATGATAAGCTGCCATATACAATAATTTATTTTTTTTTGTTCATATTCAAGGACTTCGTCTAAATTAGTTTTTGTTATGTCTTAAATAGTTTAGGGTTTTTGATATAAAATTCACATATAGTAGAAGAAGTACCTACATACATATTCAGCCTTTTTTATTAGATTTTTTCTTTCGAAAAAAATAGCCATGTGAATGTTGCCAAAACTGTTTCCTTAAGTTGATCATTGACAGTTCGTAAAAATAAAATAGTGACAGGTTCTATACTCGCTAGTGTGTGTGTGTGACACTTACAAATTAAAATCAGGTATTGACTTTAACGTTTAACTTAAGTGCAAGAGTTTAAAAATAAAATTACTTTGACATCGTCTATCATTTAACGATCTATCACCCTCTCCTGACAATATTAAGTACTTCTACTTCTTTTACCAGATTACATCAAGTACAATTTTTAATTCTGCCCTACCTGTTTCCACCACTGCCCTACCTTTGGTTCGACTCTAGCTACGGCCTTGGCATTGTGTCTGCCATATTTATATTTTGTATGATTGCGAATTTATCGTGGTATAGAAGAACCTTAATAATTTATAAATAACAGTGTGGTCTTAAAATAGGCAAAAGGTTGGAAATCTCGAAAAATTTAATCGGATTGCAACAAACACATTTTTTAAATCAAAATCTCACAAATTAAAATCTCACGCGAGATTCTAGTTTGCGTGATTTTGATTTAAATAAAATGCACGACAGGGTCGCACGTACTTGCTCTTATGTTCAAGACACTGCGGGTTTAAGAAAATTGTATATAAAAACATGGAAACTATGAGAAAAAAATGAAGAGAAGCATGAACATACGACATTGAAATTGGCTAAAACAACTCTTTTGACAGTTTGAGGTGGAAAAAAAGAATGCCATCTTAATTCTTAATTGAATATGATTGTATAGGAAAAAAAATTTAAAATCGTTGGAGCGGTTTCTTAAAAAATTAATTTTTTATATATAAAATTCTTATAACATTTTTAAGAACAAATTTTGGTATGCAAATCTAAAGTATATATTTATGTGTATATAAAAACAAAATTTGAAAAAAAATTGTCAACCCGTTTTTGAGATATCAAATTTTCAAAAAAAAAAATTGAAACATTTTTTAAAAATCCAAAAACTTTTTTTTTGAAAATTTTGAAATGCAATATTATTTAATCTTATCTGAAATTTGTATATAAAAAAAATCGTTTTAATCCGCTTAGCCAAAAACGAGAAAATTCAAAATAAAAAAATACGTTCCATGACAGGTACTATTAATAATTGCTAAGTGTAAAATTTTATAATTTTTGGTTGTAGATCGTACTATTTTTAGTATATTAAAAAAGTTTAATCAAAATCGTAGGAGTCGTTTTTAAGCAAAAAAATATTTTTCTTTGTGGTTTTTTAACTTTTGTATGGAAGGTACCGTTATTTTTTCATAAATGTAATTTTTTTTCTAAAAATATTGTAGAGAATAGTAAAAACCTCTTAAATATCGAGTTTCAAAAAAATCGATCATGTCGTTTTCGAAATATTTGATTTTCAAAAAAAAAATTGAAACATTTTTTAAAAATCCAAAAAATATTTTTTCAAAAATTTTGGTACGCAAAACTGTTTATATTTTTTGGAAGCTTCTGTATAAAAAAATAATTGAAATCGGTTGTATCGTTTTGAAGAAAATCAAAAATTAAAAAAATGGTTCTTTGGGAGGTACCATTAATAACCATTTTTGAAAAATGGTTTTCCACCCAAAGGAAGCCTTTACTAAAATAAATTTACTGAATTCTTTTTAAAAAAAGTTGTCGAGACGTTTTTGAGAAAAATACGGTTATGTAAAATTGTTAAAAAAAATTGTATGGCAGGTACCGTTATTTTTGGTTCTAAAAAAAAAATGAAAAAAACGTGTGGGCATAATCACCAAAAACCACTATGTACCAAGTTTGAACAAAATCGATCTGTAGACGAACAGACAGACAGACAGACAGAATTGTGCCACCCACTTTTTTGGTGTTCTCTATCATCGTAATATCATGTTTGATTGTTATCTCAAAATTTTTTTTTTGCACGAATCCAAAACTTGCCTTATAGTACCTATAATCGCAAGTAAAAATGTATTTGTTGCAATCCAATTAAATTGTGCGAGGTTTTAGTTTGCGGGATTTCATTATTGCGAGATTATGAAAAGCGGGATTTTGTACTTGTGAGATTTCGAAAGCGAGATTTTAATTTGCGAGATGTCGTACCCAACTCAATGATAAAGAATTGACAAAGAGAAAAATATCGAATTATTGTTTTTCATAGTGGTACAGTGAGTATCTAAAGTGAGCTAACACTTATATGATTTATGGAGTTACATGGGGCTTAAACCAAAAACTAAACCCGTTCAAATTAGTTGTTATTAGCAAAGTACTGCATTAATTTTATTTTGAATATTTCTTTTTGGTTTATTGTCATTGAATAAAGCTTTTGTTTTTTTTTTATAATTGGTATACAATTTTAAGTTATATGTTTTTTCTAAATTTTATGTTTCTGCAGAAATCATATTGGTGTTAATTCACTTTTGACACTCACTGTTGCTGACTTAGAACCCACTTAAGGATTTTGAATAAACTTCATATTATATAAACAAAATTCAAAAGATACCGCGTTTCAGGTTTTTGCAAAAAATGCACAAAACGGAAAAAAATTTTAACAATTTTTCAGAAAATTGCATTATTTTTAAATTATTCCGAAAAATACCAACCGGTTTTTGAGAAATCTGATTTCATAAAAGAATATTTTGATTTTTGCTTTCCGCAATCAAAAAAATATATTTTTAAAATTTTAAGGGGCAAAATTATTTTAACTTTTTTAATTAAAATTTAATTTAAATCTGCTTATCAAAAATACAATTCTATGGAAGGTAATGTTAATAGGTTCCTAGTGTAAAATTGATTTATAAACAGTGAACACTCCAATAAGCTGACACTCATTATCTCCTTATATTTGGCCGATTATGAGAACTATACAGATAAGAGAAAGGTTGCCAACGTGCAAATAAAACCAAAACTATACTGAAAATAGATCCTAGGCTTTTCCGTTTCTTTAGTTGATAACAAATGTTGACACTTAATAAAATGATATGTCCGTTTGTTTTGAGCAAAAGTAGTCTCCGCGTCCATGAAAAAATTAGTCCCCGAAAGAAAAGTAGACCGTTCTAATTTTATCACCTAGAAAAATTTATATCATAATCGTAGGTATTGTTTTCTAGAAAACTCAGATTTTCATTAACGATTTTTGTATCGAAGTCACTGTTATTCTTGCATAAAATTAAAATTTAATTTTTTTAATACTCCGAATGGTAATTAAAACCGTTAGATTACAAGTTTAAATAAAATTAGCCTTTTATTTTTTTTAATATTTATTTTCAAAAAAAAATCTTGAAAAGTTTGTATCACAATAGTATTCAAACTTTTTCAACGCTTTTGGTTAGAAATATAATTTTTCAAAATTTCTCTGTATTAATATGAGATTTTGTCTCAAGGTAATTTTAATTCAGTAGGAAGTTCATTATTGAAACAATAAGCCGAATTAATCTAAAATTTAGGGCTGGCCACGATACCAAAGCAAACGATACATTTGTAAGTATCTTCTGGGTATCATCGAAACATCTCAGTATCGTCTCGGTATCGATATTTTGCAAAGCAGTCCTTTGAATGGAATCCTCAGGGTGCACGGCGGGTTGGAAGACCAAGAACAACATGGAAATCAACAGTTCTAGCGAAGCAGACTCCCAGAGAAAGACGTGGCCACAGTTAAAATATCTATCTGCAGACCGTGAAGGATGGAAACGATTTGTTGGCGCCCTATGCCCCAACCGGGGTTACAGGACTTGATGATGATGATTGATATAGGTATCGGTCTCGGTATCGGTCTCGGTCTAGGTCTCGGTCTCGGTCTCGGTCTCGGTCTCGGTCTCGGTCTCGGTCTCGGTCTCGGTCTCGTATAAACTCAGTCTCGGTCTCGTAACTCATTTTCGTCTCTGTATTGGTATCGGTTTCGGTATCGGTCTCGGTATCAGTCTCGGTCTCGGTCTCGGTCCCGGTCTCGTATAACTCAGTCTCGGTCTCGTAACTCAGTTTCGTCTCGGTGTCGGTATCAGTATTGGTATCGGTATTGGTATCGGTCTCGTCTGGTCTCACTCTGGTCTCAGTCACAAACAAAAATAAAATGCCTGACTTGGCTACATGTTCTTGATCTTTTAGTTGAACCCGCTTGGTATTTTAACAGTTATTATACAAAGTATGCATATGTATCGTCAAATTTCGGTCCCAAAAGTATGGTATCGGATCGTTATTGTCTTAGTATCGTTTCGGATACCTTGGAGCTGGTATCGTCTCGGCACTCATTATTGAGTGCTTAAGTTGTTGTTTCCTTGACTTTAGATTTTCTATTTGACTTTTACAAATTATTCTCGAAGTGTTATTAAAAAACTTTGCAAATCTTGAAAGTGCATATCACTGCCATTATTATTAACTATCAATATTGTGCATTAAAATCAAGTTAAAGCAACTGTGTGACTTCAAAATTTTCATTGAATTCTTTGTTTTCACTGATTTGAGTTTATTTTCAGTGTTCGATTAATAAGTGCTCGGTGCTCTTTCGAATATAATTGTGCATAAACTGTGAGTGCAAAAACTGTGAGTACATTGCAAATAGTCTCAAAACTCATTGCATATACTTAGGAGTTAATGAATTTCAATTAGTGTTGCATACTTAATCAGCGCAGCAACAATAACAATATTTTCAAATTGAGTTACAGTACAGTCGTAAAACACACCTACAAACATTTTAAATTAAATTTTATTAATTATTAAAAAGAAAATAAATAAATCAAAATACAAATCTAAAAATGTCTGAATGTGGAAAATGCCTTCTAATCTGTGACTTCATGATTGATTCAATTATGTGTCATGGAAATTGCCACAAATCATTTCACGTTCAATGCATCGACGCTCCTTTCAGCA
Source organism: Dasysyrphus tricinctus (assembly GCA_963921185.1). Lineage (NCBI taxonomy): Eukaryota > Metazoa > Arthropoda > Insecta > Diptera > Syrphidae > Dasysyrphus > Dasysyrphus tricinctus. Next base: position 253,216,455 of record OY992531.1, on the reverse strand, counting down.
CAATCAAACTTTTTAATAATTCAAAATCATTTTATTTTTTCTGCGATGAGTGCGATCCTTTTGCTCAACATAACATTGTACGTGACGTTCTCTCAAATACTAAAATGATTGATAGATTACAAAAACATTTACTTTTACTAAGTGATAAAATTGACGACATCTCTAATAACCCAGTGTTAAATCGAAAACAAACAAGAAGTGTTACATCTACACAAAAATCTTTAAATGCCCCTATCGACACTCAGTCCCAAAAACGCAAAAGCGATGATCTTGATGTGACATTACCAATCCCTTCAAAAAAAAAATCCCCTAATATTTCCCCTGAAACTCTACATCTTCAAGCTTCTCTGTTAGAGATACCCTTAAAAATTCCAATTACATCGACTCATCCTATAGCCGCATCAACTCAAAAACTAGCTGCAATATCTGAATCTCCTCCTGGATCGTCCCAACTTCCAGTTACATCATCGATTTCACCATTTTCATCTGAGCAGACAACAATCTCAACATTATCTTGCTTAAATACATCCACTTCTACGACACCGTCAACAGAAACTATATCATCAACTCTAAAACACCAGCCTGCTAATAGTGTTTCTATTCCTGACACATCCCATCATGTAACCTCGTTACTATCAAGCTTTTCATCACCTTTAGAGTCCGAATTAAAAATAGTAGATGGACAGAAAACTTTATTTATTTCAAAACTTGCTCCATCAACGAATGCTCTTGATGTGAAAAATTATATTAAAACAAAAATTGGTTCACTACGTTCGATAATTGTCGAGAAAATGCTCCATCGAAATTATTCCATATATTCTTCGTTTAAAATAAAAGTACCAGATTCTACTTTCTATCTTCTTAACTCAATCTCGTTTTGGCCAAAGGGAATAATTCTACATGAGTTCCAAAATCGTAAGCCAATGAAAAATTCTTATCCTTTTCCACATCACTTGACAACGCCCTCCCTCAAAGCAAGCAGCTACACCAACTATTAATTTATTATCAAAACGTTAACGGCCTTCGGACAAAGACCAACAAGGTCTATATGAACATTAATAACATACCCCATGATATACTTATCCTCACTGAAACTTGGTTAAATTCATCGTTTTTGGATACAGAGATGTTTGATTCGACTTTTCAAATTTACCGACGAGATCGCCATACTGATTCATCCATAACAACTGTTGGTGGTGGTCTAATGATAGCTGTTCGAAACTATTTGTACTGTAGTCTTGTCGACGATTTCCCAGAGTCTAACACCGAAATTATGTGTGTGAAAATTACTATCCCGTCAGGCCATTTATATGTTGTTGCATGCTATATTCCACCTTCTTCGAATAGTGATGTATATAACAATTTGTATGATTGTTTGGATACCATTCATGAAAAAATTGAGGATACTGATGAAATAATCGTAATTGGGGACTTTAATCTTCCTAACCTCGAATGGACCAAGTCAGCTGATTTTGATTTCTTTCTTCCTTCTAATGCGACGAACAACAACGAACATCTCCTTATCGATGGAATGGCTTCATTTGGACTCAACCAACTAAGTGGTATCAAAAACCAATTTGGTAAAATTCTGGACCTCGTTTACTTTTCCGAAGTTTTGAACTCTGATGGTACTGTTTTAATAAATGATACAAAACTTGTAGAGGAAGATCGTCACCATCCAGCTTTATCTATTTCACTAAGTTTAAATATTAGTTACTCACCTTATATTTGTAAGAATCAGCATGAATTCAATTTCAAAAAATGTAATTTTACTCAACTATTTAGTTTACTAAGTGATATTAACTGGAACACGCTATTTTGTAATGTTAATTTCAATGAAATGGTTTTACGTTTTTATAAAATACTATTTGATTGCTTTCTAGAAACAATTCCTTTGCGTAAAAAACGACTACTCAATAATAGCCCACCATGGTTTGATCAACATATCAAGACCCTTAAAAATAAAAGAAATAAGGCCTGGATAAAATTGAATCGATTTTGGACTGATGAAGCGCTTAATAATTATATTGAACTAAAAAATGAATTTATTAATTACTCAAATCTTCTTTATTCGAATTATATATTTAAAACGGAAAATGAACTCAAAGCTAATCCGCGAAACTTTTGGAAATACGTAAACTGTAAAAGAAAATGTGATGGGTATCCAAGTAATATGAGCTATCTTAATTCAATAAGTCACTATCCAGAGGAAGTAGCAAATATGTTTGCTGAATACTTTCAGTGTGCTTTTGAAAATATTTCTACACGTGATACAAATAGTGTTTTTACGATTGACGAGTTTTCACACCTAGGTTCAATTGATTTCACAATTTCCGAGGCAACTATCCTTGAGTACATCGCAAAGCTAGATGAATGTTTTAGTCCCGGTCCTGATGGCTTACCTTCGTTTATGTTAAAAAAATGTGCAATATATGTGTCCTATCCGTTATTTTTGCTTTTTAATCACTCAATAAATTTTTCTATTTTTCCTGCAATATGGAAAAATTCATTTCTTATTCCAACTCATAAGAAAGGTAAAAAAAATCTTGTTTCAAACTATAGGCCTATTGCTAAACTATCTGTCATACCTAAACTCTTTGAATCTATTATTTGTGATGTTTTGTCATTTCATTGTACCTCTGTTCTATGTGATAACCAACATGGTTTTGTCAAGAAAAAATCAACGGTAACAAATTTGTTGCAGTTTACAACATTTTGCATTGATGCATTTGAAAGGAATCAACAAGTAGACTGTATTTTTACTGACTTTAGTAAGGCCTTCGACAAATTAAGTCATCAAATTCTCCTCCGTAAATTAAGAACAATTGGTCTTAATGATCGATTTGTTTCATGGATATCTTCATATCTAAAAGATAGATTGTATAGTGTTGTTTTTAAAGGTGAACGTTCTAAATGTTTTACTGTAAACTCTGGTGTACCACAAGGCAGTCATCTTGGTCCGTTATTATTTGTGTTATTTATTAATGATCTTCCCTCCGTTTTAATAAATTCTATGTCTCTTATTTATGCTGATGACGTCAAAATTTTTCGAAAAATTGACTCAACAATAGATTGTGAACTTTTACAAGATGATCTTCATAGATTTAGGGAGTGGTGCAATAATAACAGCCTGTATTTAAACATTGACAAGTGTAAATCAATGTGTTTTACACGCAAGAAAAATGTGCTTGTCTATAACTATGTGTTGAGCTCGTCATCTTTGTGTAAGTTGTCTAGTTTTACTGATCTTGGAGTTGTTTTAGATTCTAAGCTTACGTTTCGTGAACATTTTGATCTTATTATTAAAAAAGCTAACAAGTCACTTGGTTTTATAAAAAGATTTGCTCGTGAATTTTCTGATCCTTATGTTCTTAAATTACTTTATGTCTCATTTGTAAGACCAATTTTAGAGTATGGGTGTGTGGTATGGACCCCATACTATGCGGTTCATATCAATAGAATAGAGTGCGTCCAAAGAAGATTTATGAGATTTTGTCTACGTTTTCTTCCCTGGTCGGATAGAATAACTGGATTGCCACCATACTCTCATAGACTTCAACTAATTAATCTTCCATCACTTTTGAGTCATAGAGAATATTTACAATTTTGTTTTATCATGGGGATCATTAATGGATCTATTGTATCCCCTTCAGTCCTTTGTCGGTTGAGTTTTAATGTCAGTCAGTGTAGTCTAAGAGCACAATTGCCACTTAAAAATATTTTCAGTAGATCAAACTATGGTGCAAATAGTCCACTAAATCTTTTAATTAATATTTTTAATAATAATTATAGTCTAATATATTCCATTAATGACAATGTTAAATCAAACAATTTGAAGAATAGATTTTTTATACAATACCATTGTTAATGTTATATAGTTTTAAGTTTTATTTCCTTATGTATGTATCTACCGTTAGCATTTAACGAAATAAATAAATAAAAGATGATTTTAATAAAAGATGGTATCGCTTTGGTTTCCGATACCGATACCAAACGATACCGAGACATATCGTGGCCAGCCCTACTTTAATATGCAAAAACAAAAATAAATTGTGTAAAGTAAATAATTATCAAGTCAAAATTTGACAAAACTCCAAGGGAATAAAATAAGATTTTTTTGTAAAATTAAATAAAATTGCATGCCTACCTACATTTCAGAATAACAAGGAAAGCAGCTGCAAAACCCAAAAAATTAATAAAATAAAATTCAAAACTATTGAAAGAATATTGAAATAAAGCCCTACAAATGCAAGTCATTTACAATTTTGTTTATTTGAAATTATTATTGGTTTTTGGCTTTATTTAAACTCGCATACTCTGAAAATTATCATGAAACAAGAATTCTTAGATTTTTGCACTTGTATTAGGGTCAATATTTCAAAACATTAATATTTTTCACTCCAAAGTGGACCCTCGCTCAAAAGAACCTATTTTGGTAGACGAACAATTATGTCTCTTCATAACTCTATAATAACCACTTTAAAACAAGGAGTCATAACATTCGATCAAATTTAACGGTTTTTTAAGTCAGGGAAATGATACTTGTATCAGGGGAATGACAAAAATTTATATTTACTCCGTTGATTAGATGGATATTTAATTTTGCGAATGGTTTCAGGAGTGTAAAGAAAAAGAAGAACAAATACTAACATGAAAAATAGCATCCACGACTATGTTGTACAAACTTGCTCTCATGATTCAAGAATTTTGCGAGACTAAACATTTTATAGTAATAATCGTATTTTTTATGATATTTTGACCGAGAAAATGTGAAAAAATTCAAAACGACTAAAAATACTTCAAATATTTTTAAATGTAATATTATTGATTCTTCTAGAGTTACCAAAACGCAATCAATCATTATAATAAAAACTTGAAAGTCAGGGGAATGACACAAAAAATGATGTTAGGGGAATGACTCCAAAGGGTGTTTTATGAGAATTAAATGGAGGTTATTAGAAAACTAGATGTTTAATATTATTTTTCACGTAGGCGCTTGTAAAAGGCACAGACGAGTAAAACTTTTTAATTTTTATACCACACGGTTTAGTAAAAAACACGCGTTAGAGGAATGACAATTTCGCTTGACGAAAAACAAAATCATTGCCTTAACTTGAAATGAAAAAGACAACAAGGTTTTTTTGAAACCCTTACTTCAATTTTCATAAAGAGCAATTCTGTACCGTTAAACAACAAAAAAATCAGTGTTCTATTTTGAGCCTATATATATTTTTTTTAATTTCCATTGGTGGGATAGAAATGATCAATTTATGGGGGACACTTACTTAATAGCTCCTATTTAAAAAAAATAAAGCAATTAAAAATCATTTAACTATTTTTTAGTAAGGATGCATATATTATTAAAAAGACTGCATCATTAGATTTTTTGTATCGTTTTTATTTCGTTGCTAAAATTCAGACAGTGTGGTAAGTAGGCCTGGGGACACGTCAGGGGAATGACATTTTGGGTGTTTAAATGAAGATAGTGGGTATAATATTTTTTTATTTCTAGAGCGAATATTAGAACCCATTTGTTTCAAGCCATCCAATTAACAAACTTATAATAAAATTTTGTACTTCGGTTCAAAAATGAAGGAGACTGAAATATTAATATTTTGAAATATTGACCCATTAAGAAAAACCGAGCTAGCCAAACTTTTGTCAACGAATAGGCTTTGATTTAACACTGTTTTTCTTGATTTTAGCTTGTTTCTCTTCTAAGTTACTATGTACCATGTTTAAAGAAAATTGACAACTTCATTTAGGCTATAGACGATAGGCAGGCATACCCACAGACAGACAATATTATGAGACCCGTTTTGTTTATCTTCCTTTTCATCGATAATGACAAGTTTGATAAAAGCTACTAGTTCGATTTTTTTTTTACGAATACATAACTTACCATTATTTAGAACCTTTATATTGCAAATACAAATATTATACTGCCTGCCCCATAGAACTAGTAAGATATGACAATTTTTTTTCAATTAAACGATTTACATCGACCATTAATAAATTATGTTTAACGAAACTCCTTTATTCAAGTTGGTGCATATTCAAGTTCCGAAATTCCTCTTAAATTTCAATATTATTTTTTATTTAATTAAAACGCTTCTCCTTCAGCATGAACTAAAATTAAAATTGAAAGAAAAGAAAAATCAATTGACCTTAAGTTCTAATCTAGATAAGGTACTCTCTTACTCGAGATTTTCAACATTACTGGGTCGAAACAAAAACTTTAAATTGAAAACATGAAACGCCAATCGGTAATCAATTCGCATTGATGGTTTTCATTCGATTTTTTTTGCTCAACTCCTGGTGCTCTCAAAATCCCCTTAATGTCCTTGACTCTTCGCTGTTATCCCGTTTTGAATCCTTGCTATATACACACTATTTTCCAATTTTCTGTACATAAAAGCTATGGATTCGTTCTTCAGGGTTAATGGCATATGTAAAGCCATCGAGATTCACGTTCTGCATAAATTAACCACTCCCGCCGCCCTCTATCGCTGTGAAATAATTTGAAAGGTGGGGGTTTAGTTCGATATTGCTCCCCAGATCCTTTTAGTACAAAAATAAACAAAAAAAATCTCCCGAAAAATCGAAAACAATTTTACCTAGCTACATACATACATTCTTACCATATATCGCGTTGTACATTTTGTTATTGGAGCGACATTAAGCTCCACTTCTCTGTCAGTGACTATGTTGGCATGTATGAGTATTCGTATATGTCTTTATGTTCAACATTGTGACGATTTATTCTTTGTGAAAGGGCTCAATCTTGCATCGATGCAGTTGCAGCATCAGAAGCTCCCCCACAATGTTGCACCACTCTCCACCAAACTGACAATTTTATTACATCTCCCTTTCGAGTTCGGTGTTGCAGGTTTTTTTTCTAGTTGTTCTTTTTTAGCTTGCGATATTGGTAGGTACCTTAAGGTAAGTTTTGAATTTGTAAAATAAAATCTACTGGGTGAGTGAAGTTTACCCAAAAGACAAGGTCCCAAAAGAAAAATCTACAAACGCTTAATCCCAATGAGAAAATCTCCAAAACGAAAACCTCAAGAGAAAATCCCATAAAAAGATGTAAAAAATAATCAAATTGCGCTGCTTTTACCGTTCTTCGAGGTTAGATAGCATTTTTCTTGTTGTTTCTCAGTGCTTTCTTTGGGGTAAGGGATCTACTATGAGGGTTCAGGTTATTGTTGCTTGGAGCTTCGGCTTTAATAGGGGGAATAGTTAAGTTGTTGTGAAGAATACTAACTACCGTTACTTTTCCTAGACAATTAGTTGAATTCGAATTACAGTTTAGACATATTTGGTCATTTGAGAAGGATGTTGAGAAATAAAATACACAAATAATAATCGCTTGGGATTTCGTTGCAACTGAAAGTAACCCTCTGGTCCAAGACATGTTTTAGGCGAAATTTTTCTTCAATTTTCATCCAATAAACAAGAACGTACAACCATGTCGTGGCTTAATTTAATTTTTGACAAAAGGTGTCTGCTTCCCCCTGACTTCTTTCAGTCCTTGTTTGCACAATATTGGCTATACCCACCCCCCTTGTTTTAACGCTTTTGTTATTTTTATGCATACATTTTAGCAGAAATTCAAATTGATAGTGCAGAGGTGGGAGGTAGGTTAAAAGCTGATGTTCTAGGCTAGGTGATGGTTGAGGTATTTGTATATTGGATATACCCCGGGTTGGTCCTACGTGGCTGCAATTCAGCACCAGTTATCTGCAAAATTTTTGAATAATTTTTTTTTAACACTATGTTCGTGTAATATTATTTCTGTGTGTGAGTGTGTGTTTGTTACATTTTTGTTGTCGTTCCTTACTGCAGAGATATCGGATAAAATTCACACACATATTTTTTTTTGTTTTATGTTATGGTTTACTTGGCTATTCTTGTTCATACGAGGGATGTTGCAGCTTGCAGTTATTTAAGGACTCGTAGTGAATTTACTTTCAGTGAATTTAAACACAGCCAACAACAAAAATGAAAAAAAAAAATAAAACAAAATTTAAAAAATTACATTAAAAACGATAAAGTTTCGGGATATTTTTTTGTTTTGTAGGTAAACTGCAACTGTAAACTTCTACCTAAGCGTCGAACTTGTCGAGTTGTAGAAGCTGAGTAAGGTCAATGATTCTCGAGATAACCTCTCCAGATGAGTCCTGAAACCAAAGGGCGCTCCCCCAAAACTCCTTCCTCCCTCCCTCCCTCACCCCTCCCCCTCGGCGGTACGGCGAGATGCTGTCCAACGTGTTTCCCCCCCCCCACCTGAGGTACGGCGGTGATGCTGTACGACACTCCCTTCTCGGCGGTACGGCGATGATGCTGTCCAATGAGTTACCTCCCTCGTAGGTACGGCGATGAAGCTGTCCGACGATTCCTATCATATAATTCCTTTCTAGGCGGTACGGCGATGATGCTGTCTGTCGTCTCCTTTTCCCTCACCGGTACGGCGAAAAAGCTGTTCGGTGTTCCTTCCCTCATTCCTTCTCGGCAGAACGGCGATGAGGCTGTCTGTTGCTCCCCACATCATCATATCCTTCCTCTCCCCAAATCTCCTATATTGGGCTGGATCAAGGTGTTATACGACCCGTGCCGATGATCAGCCTGGCTGAGGGCCCAATTCAAATACTAGCTCAGTCGCTAACGGAGTATTCGGACAGATGGCAATCTTCGAATTAACTAGCCTTCTCTGCATATACGGATCTCTGTGCAGAGTGACCACCCCTTCTCCGATACTCGTGGGAATCAAATGAATTTTTCAAATGATGTTAGTGGTAAGTCCGGTTCTTCTTCAAGTTCGGCCGGCAGTGCGACTGTAAAGTCGTCTGCTGTACCTCCTGTCTTGCCTGTTGGTGGCGAAACCGTGAGAAATCATGGTCTAGTTGCTGGCAACAAGAACAGTGAGAGTAAGGTAGAAATACCCAATTTCAGTGGTGGAGGGATCGTGAAGCATGGCCCTTCCACCACTACGGAGAGTAAACCTCCCCAAACTTCGCACCCTCACTTTAGTGGTGGAAGGATCGTGAAGCATGGCCCTTCCACCTCTAACGTGAGTGTAGCTCACACGGGTCCCAGTGGGGGTAGGCGTAAGCTTACACCTGGTGGGTCCTTTTACAAGGATAAGCGGAATGCTGAGAGGATCCTGAAGATCTTTGGTGCGAGACCGAAGGTTGGAGGTGACTCAAAGCATGAAGCAAAAGTAAGGTGGGCTAAGAGCTTCTTAGCTAAACACCAGACCAGCGGCGACTCCACGTCAAAGCGACAACGGTCTATTGAAGGTACCATGCCTTACGCTAAAAGGACAAAAGTGCAAAACACCAGCACTCCCCTCAAACCCCCAATCAAATCTTTTAGAGATGTTCTAAAAGATAAAATCGTAGTTGCGGTTATTGATAGAAGCGATATAGATGGTACGATATCTTCTGATCATTGGCAGATGGTGAAATTGAAGCTCTCGGCTGGCTTCTTAAGTCTTATGAGGGACAACCCGGGACCTCCTCCAATCACTAGTGATGGCGGTTGGCACCAGGGCCATGTCAAGCTCATCGCCTGCGATGATCAGAGATCGTGCGATCTCTATAAGCTGGCTATCAGCAGGATAGGAGAAGTCTGGCCAGGTGCGAAGCTTGAGGTAATTGCTAAGGAGGACATCCCTTGCAGGCCAAGAGCACGTACCTGGATCCCGGCTGAACCCTCCTGTATGGATGAAATACTCCAGATAATCCAGCTTTCGAATCCATCCCTTCCCACTCACAACTGGAAAGTCGCGAAACTGGAGGAACAAAAAGGCCTTTACAGAGGCGCAATCATTGTGATTAATAAAGAATCCCTTGTTCCTCTGGCGCAGACTAAAGGTGTGATTAGGTTCGGGTTTGAGACAATGAACCTTAGGGTCTATAAAAAAGATGAGGTAGATGCAGCTTGCGCTCCTCCACACCCCCAAGAAGACGAAGCTGTGGTCGGGGACCCTGGTGTGTCCATCACCTTCCCGTGTTTGGAAGATGATGCATCCAGGGCATCTTCGGCTCCAGTGGAGTCCTCTCCTAACGTCGACAGCCTTTCCGACATGGAAACTGAAGACTATTTAAACAGTGTTCTTTTAAGTGAGGACGAGCTTTTAAGTTCGTCCTCTGACTTGGAAGAACCTGATAATACCGTGGTGGAGGCTGATCTGCCTAATTGTAGCCAAAATGCTGCAGTTAGTTCAGATTAACCTCCAACACTCCATCAAGGCGTCAGCCTCACTTCTTCTCCGAATATCCAGCAACGGAGAGGATATCGTCCTGATCCAAGAACCTTGGATTGTGAAATCCATCGTAAAGGGACTCAGGACTCCTGGATACTACCTACTGTATGCGTCCGGTAAAGGTGAACCTAGATCCTGCATACTAGTAAAAAGTAGCATTAATGTATATTTACTACCTAATTTCAGCGATCGAGATATTACGGCTGCAAGACTGGAGACGACCAAAGGCACACTTTGGATAGCATCGGCGTATCTCGGCCATGACCACCTTGGCCCTCTCCCAGGTAAAACCCTGGAGAATTTTATCGCTGAAGCAGAAAGGCGAAATATCAGCCTCATTATTGGGAGTGATGTCAATGCCCATCACACAGTATGGGGTAGTACTGATATTAACGATAGAGGTGAGTCTCTTTTCGATTTTATCCTAAATACTAACCTTATAGTAAGTAACGTAGGCAATGAACCAACTTTCGTTACCAGAAACAGACAAGAAGTTTTAGACTTAACTCTTGTCTCCGACAACATCTATCAGATGATTTTAAACTGGAAAGTTTCTAGTGATCACTCGTTCTCTGATCATAGATACATTCAATTCAGCTTGAACGATGAACCTCCTGGCCAGTTAACTTTTCGTAATCATAGGAAAACAGACTGGCCTAAGTACAGAGAAACACTTAAGAGACTTATTAAACCTGACATTTTAAGTGTTCCATCCAACAAAAACGATCTTGACAGCAAAGTCAATGATCTTACTTTAGCCCTAAACAAATCATTAGAAACCTCCTGTCCTCTTATTCTAATAAGGGGTAAAAGGAAGCCACATTGGTGGACTTCGGGGCTCGAACCGCTCAGAAAAAACTGTAGGAAACTTTTCAATCGAGCTAAAAGTACTAGAGTAATGTCCGATTGGGATTCCTATAAAGAATCACTAAAATTATATAAAAAAGAATTGAGGAAAACCAAACGATCTTCTTGGAGGACATTCTGTGGCAATATAGAAGAAGCCTCAGAAGCATCAAGATTAAGAAAAATCCTCTCCACAAATCCAGTTATGCCTAGCTGCCTTCAAAATGCTGATGGCTCCTGGACCAACTCTTGCGAAGAATCGCTCAATTTGCTACTGGATACTCATTTTCCAGGCAGCTCACAGACTGTTAATAGCACTGCCCTTTACAGGACAAGCGAAAAACTAACATTTCCACAAGGTCTGATTACAAGGGAAAAATTACAATGGGCACTCAATAGCTTCAAACCATACAAGTCGGCGGGGCCAGATGGCATCATTCCGGCTGAACTACAGATGAACTTAGAAGTAATTCTGCCGATTCTGGAAGTCATCTTCAATGGTTGCTTAAATCTGGTCCATATTCCGCTTCTATGGAGAGAAGTCAAAGTTGTGTTTATACCCAAAGCCGGTAAATGTTCCCACGTAAACCCTAAAGATTTACGACCTATTAGCCTATCATCTTTCCTTCTAAAAACTTTTGAACGACTGATTGATATCGAACTAAGGTCAAGCATTGATACGAGACTATTGTCTACAGCTCAACATGCCTATTGCAAAGGGAAGTCAGTGGAGACAGCTCTCCACACACTAGTTCGTACCATCGAATATTCCCTCCATTATAAAGAATATACAATGGTTGCCTTCCTAGATATAGAAGGTGCTTTTAATAACGTTGATACATCTGCAATCATATCTGCACTGGTTTCTCTGAATGTGGATGGGTCGCTTGGTGAACTGATTAATCAGATGCTTACAAGCAGGGTTATCAATTCAAAACTGGGCGGCTTTTCGGCAAGAAGATCTGTCAGTAGAGGTACACCGCAAGGCGGGGTGCTTTCTCCCCTTCTTTGGAATTTGGTAGTTAATGAACTGCTGAATACCTTAGAGGCAGAGAGCTACAGAGTGATTGCCTATGCGGATGACGTTGCTATAGCAGTATCAGGAAAACATCCTAACATTTTAAGAGATCTTCTACAAAACGCTCTAAACAAGCTAACACGATGGGCAGATCGATGCGGACTTGGAGTTAACCCCCATAAAACAGATCTTGTCCTCTTCTCCAGGAAATACAAAATTCCGCAAACAGACCCCCCTATTATTAATGGTGTTCCACTAAAATTCTCAGACGAAGCTAAATACTTGGGTCTCATCTTAGATAAGAAGTTAAGTTGGAAACCTAACATACAAGAAAGAGTGAAAAAAGCCACAGTGGCACTTTTCTCCTGCAAAAAAGCCGTAGGTAGTAAATGGGGCCTCCAACCTCGAATCACTCACTGGCTATACATTTCGGTAATTAGACCGATTCTAACTTACGGCGTGGCAGTATGGTGGACTGCCTTGGATAAAGCGACACATCGCGACAAACTAAGCAAAGTCCAAAGAACAGCATGTCTATGTACTACTGGAGCACTTCGGTCGACTCCTTCCGCTGCATTAGACACTCTTCTCCATCTGACACCTCTCGATATTTTCAGCAAACAAACGGCTGCGAGCACAGCCATTCGCCTCAAAGCCTCTTCACAGTGGATCAATAATGAGATTGGTCACTCCGCTATTCTGAATTCATTCGGAACACTTCCTAGTAACACTGACTACACAATCCCACAATTGAATTTCGATAAAAATTTTGAAGTGACCATACCTTCCAGATCCACCTGGGAGGATGTGGAATTCTTAGAAGATCAATCAATTCACTTCTACACTGACGGATCGAAGACCAAAGATGGGGTTGGTGGGGGAGTGTACTCTGAAAGACTAAATTTAAGTCTCTCATTCCGTCTTCCTAATCACTGTAGCGTATTCCAGGCGGAACTTCTAGCGATAAAAGAAGTACTGTCTTGGCTCAAAGAAAACGTGATATCATGCTCGGATATCCGCATCTTCTCTGATAGTCAAGCCGCCATTAAATCCCTGGACTCTGTCCGTACAAACTCTATAACAGCCCTCAACTGTCGATCATCTCTGTTGGAGATGGCGAAACAGTTTAATATTCACCTTTGTTGGGTGCCGGGTCATAGTGACATTCCAGGTAATTGTAAAGCTGATGAACTCGCTAGAAGTGGAACATTACTACCCATTTTACCTGAAAAGGTAAACATTGGTATACCCATCGCTACGTGTAAGCTTTTACTGAAGCAAGATGCGTTGAAGAGAACAAACACAAGGTGGGAAAACATCACTACTTGTTTGGCGACAAAACAAGTATGGCCAAACCTTGACCTCAAACGCTCCAAGTGTTTAATATCTCTAAATAGAATGCATATTAGCTCTATTGTAGGTGTCATAACAGGACACTGTTTAATAGGCAGGCACGCAGCGCGGCTTGGCGTACCTTCAAACGATTTCTGCAGAAGCTGCATGGACGAGGAGGAAGAGGAAACGATTCCTCACCTTCTCTGCACATGCCCTGCTCTTTCCCTCAGACGTAGGCTCCATTTAGGAGTTTACTTCTTTAACGATCCTAGTGATCTGGCAAACACAGACATTTATAGTCTCACACGCTTCGTCAGGAGCTCAAAGTGGTTTTAGCGAGTAAGGAAAGAGTTTTTAAGATTCATGTGGTATCACAACGGACCAATTCTGGTCTAAGTGTGTCAGTACTTAGTACTGACAGCCACTTCTACCTAACCTAACCTAGGTAAACTGCAGCCATGTGAGGGTGTGTGATCGGGTGAGCTTGAAATTGCTTGGAAACGGATACGGATATGGCAGCGAGTCAGTGGTGAAGAAAAATTATGAGCGTGGAAGTGATAGTTTTGGTTTATATATATTTTTTTTAATTTTTTTTTTCATTTTCCATTTTGCATAAAATACAATTTTCATTTTAAAAATAAATGCGAAAATCCAAAGAGTGATGCAAATATTAAAAGTTAAAAAAAAGGGTGTAATATGATTGGATATGAAATATCTACGTAAATTTGCTATGGTCGAGGATAAAGTTTTTTTCGTAGTGATTATTTATATACTCACTTTTAGGAATGGAAATCTGGGTTTAAGTAAAAAAAAAATTGACAGAACTGCATTAGACAGGCATCAAAAAAAATTTTTTTTTTTAAACTGATTGAATGATTCTTTAAAACTTAAAATAAAGTTTAAATAAATTAAATGCACTAAAATACAAATCAAGCAATTTTATGAGCAGGATGTAGATACACGAATCGAGCGAGAAAATAATGAACAATAATAACACCACTTTTTTGCAGTTGTGATAAATTGTGACAAGAAGATTGTATTTTACCAAAAAAAATGGTCATTAATTATTATTCTCATAGAACTCAGGGGTTGTACAAGAATGCAATCTTTTGTGAATGCAATCATAAAAAATCATTTATTGAATTCAATTGAAAGATTGCATTCACTGACTTCAGTTTGAGACTTCAAATTCTGCAATCACCATTCATTTACCGTTTAAAAATTTCAATGATTTTTCACCGAATCATCTTACAACAATCAATTGAATGCAATCGTTTGGAAATGCATGCATTCTTTGCATTCCTTTACATTCTTTGGCTTTCTTTACATTAATTTTCATTGCAAACAAATACAAATGAGTGCAAATTAACTTAAAGAATGCGAATATTGTTAAAAGAATACAACGAATGCAATAAATAAATAAATTGGGTGGCGCAACAGCTCGTGGAGAACCAGGGCCTAGTGACTTACAAATCACAACCACTCCTATGTGCGTGTTTGTTGGCAGGAATGGAGGGGACCTACAGTTTTTTGCCGAGTCCGAACGACTTAATGAGAATAATTTTTTCATGACAAGTATACTCTTGGAGGATTTGTCAGTTCCTCGCAAGAGGCAGTACCTACCTCGAATAAAACATTTCTGTTTTTAGGTGGTACGGCTGGGAATCGAACCCACACCTTCGGCATGACAGTCCTACGCACTAACCATCATGCCACGAGATACTACAACGAATGTATGCATTCTCAAATCATTGTATTCAATTGATTGTTGTAAGATGGTTGGGGGAAGAAATGATTGCAATCTTTTCAAATCAAATGAGTTTGCAGTCCCAAGTGAAAACAATGAATGCAATTTTGTTAAAGTCACAAAATATAGCATTCTTTCACAATCCTGGTAGAGTTGAAAGGGGTTGGGGTCATAATTCTGTATGTGTCAAAATTCGGATTGCAAAATTCTGTAATCCAAAATTCGGTATTTCAAAATTCTGTAAATCCAAAATTCTGTAAGTGCCAAAATTCAGTTTTCAAAATTCTGTATTCCAAAATTCTGTAAATCTAAAATTCTGTATTTCAAAATTTTAGATTTCAAAATTCTGTATTCCAAAATTCTGTAAATAATAAAAGAAAAATAGTTTTGATAATAAAAAAAAGTGCGCACTTTTTTTCATTATCAAAACTATTTTTCTTTTATCATTTACCTACAGAATTTCGGAACAAAAGTGCGCACTTTTTTTATTATCAAAAAAAGAATAGCTTCAAGTGAGACTGAGTATTTAAAAAGGTTAGTCAAGAATCTTCATCTTTATTAGATTACTAGCTGGCCCGCCCCGGCTTTGCTCGGTTAGGCAAATTATAACCTTTCAAATAAAAAAAGGTTTAAAATCAGATCCCATATCTTACATACCCCATTTCACACTATTAGTATTTAAATTTTAAAATGTCTCCAGCCCTTAAGCCTTTAATAATAACCTTCTCAACTTAAGTTTTTTTTTAAAATCATATACTCATTTTTAATTTCTACCCCATATCACCCTATGTATGAAGACAACATCCTCTTAGTAAACTCTATCAAACAGAAAAATAATTTTTGTTATCTCATACCATTTATGTTTTTACCCCATTTATCCCTACAAATTGAATTTTTTAACCGTTAGGCCTTCCCCTTAGAATAACCTTTCAAACTCAAATATAAATTTTGAAATTTCGAAATATAAAAATCAAAAACTCACAAATACCCCAAAAAAAGTACAAACATTTAGATTTTAACGTTGCAATTAATTTGTGTCCAAATAAAATTTAGCCTATGTTGCTCACGGACATTATCTTTCCATTTATTAAAGAATTTTAAGGATCGGTTAAATATATCCAGAGAGTAGCCCATACATGGTAAAACAAACAAACAAATAAATGTTTCATCTTTATAATATAGTATTTATTAAATTATATACATACATAGTTATACATTTTGTTTTGTTTTTGTTGTTGTTTTTTTGTTTTTATTGTTTTTTTGTGCTATCTATTGAACCTTTATCTTTGCAATACTTCGTAATTTTTGTTAATTGAATAAAAGTTGTTTAACGGAGACAATCCTGTTTAAATACAGAATATTAGATTTACAGCATTTTGAAATACAGAATTTTGGATTTACAGAATTTTGAAATACAGAATTCTGGATTTACAGAATTTTAGATTATAGAATAATGGAAAAGCAGAATAATGGAATACAGAGTTATGTTCATACAGAATTTTTTATTCAAATACAGAATTTTGTTCATACAGAATTTTGGAATACAGAATAACGACCCGTTCCCAGTTGAAAGCTGTGACAAAAAAGTCGCAGCTCTCTAAAAAAAAATTGGTGTTGATTTAAAATTTGTAAATATCTGACTCAAATCGAGTTTTTAACTAATGTTAGGGAACATAATTATTTTCTACGAGAAGTAAATTACAAGAAGTAGTAAATTGCACAAAATTAATTTAAAATTTAAAAATTAATGTTTCAATTCTTTTCGTACCAATATACGCATGTCTTAAATAGTCGATATGATTTCTTAAAATTACTAAATTGCATTGATTAATTTTTTTCCGCTGATCACAACTTTGTGAGCCTAAAACGTATTATGCCTACACTAAGGCAAGCAATATGTATTATTCATAAGTTTTTGAATTAATTTATTATTGTATTTATCAATGTATTTATTAAAGCTTGCGTGGGATTACAATGAGATCTCTATGTACTCAGTACAGTTGGCGTACTCATGTCTTGCGTGGTCAAACTTGTATTGAATACAAACGAAATGTACTCAATACATTACTATGAAACAACTGCAGTTAAATATGTAATGACTACGTTAATATTTAAAGCCAGCCATTTTAATAGAAACATGTATTTGCCACAATAAGTTTTGCAACGTGTATTGACTCAATAATAAATTTAAATTAAAACACGCCTCGCTTGAACAAATTGTTTGGTTCACAGCATATGGTTAAAGAACCTCAAGTTTTGAGTCATTCATTTCTTTTATCATTAGTATTATATTTTGTAAATTGACTCATAGGTTATATGGTATCTCATTGTCTGGAAGGATCTGAGCTCAAATCGAAAATTTTTAATCAATTATGTTCAATAAACATCAATATTAAAAAATTTCGAAGACTATTTGTCCGTTTTTGAGCGGATGATATACTTTTTTACACCCTAATTCCGCATTTTAGTTCTCCCAAAAGCGGTTGTTAAGCAAACTTTAACTAAAATAACAAATAAAATTTTGTCAAAAAAAGCTTTTTTTATCCTAGAAATTGCACTAACTAACGTCATTGTTGGATACAGGAGGGGGTCATGGGGGTCATGAACTCCCTCCCAAGTATAAAAAAAAATCAAATACATCTATGAACTCCATCATTAAAAAATGGTTTCATTACTCAAAGGACAAAATTCGTCTACGAACATTTTTGCGTATTTAAGGACAAAATGCAAATAAATTCGTGCAAAAAACGTCACAAAAATAATTCTTTTTAAGGAAATAGTTGCAGAAACTGTGTTTTCGTTCAGTATGTTTTACAAAATAATAAATAATAATTTGTATACAAGAAAAGAGTATAACTTTATGTTAACTTTAATTTTAACGCAAAAATGATTTCAAAATTGGTTTGATGATTTTTTCAAAAATATTAAACACAAAGTTAGTTAAAAGAAAATATATTGACGATTTTCATTTGCGATATTTCGGTTTATTTTCAAGATTTTTTGTTGCGAAATGTTAATGCGATATTGTTAAAACTGTAAACTTTTTTTATTTTGAGATTATTTTAAAAATACGAGACATTGTTATTCAAGATTTTGGTTTGGGATATTTTAAAGAAATATGCTTTCAGATGGGAACAGGTCAAAATTCCGGTTTTCAAAATTCTGCTTTTTAAAATTCTGTTTTCTTCAAAAAAGTTCTGCTTTTCAAAATTCTGTGTTTTTTAATTCTGTCTGACGTAATTCTACTTTCCAGAACTCAGATTTTCAAAATTCTGTCAATTTGTTTAAAGAAGAAGAAAATTCTGCTAATTCTGTTTTTTGTTTAATTTTGTTAACAAAATGCTCTGTTGAGCCAGTAATATGCAGGAAAAAACTTATCAAAACCTTAAGAACAATTTTTGAGATAAATTAGCTTTTCTTCACACCATTCTTGCCAACAACATGCACAGAGTTGAGAGTTGTAAGCCACTAGGTTCTAGTTCTCCACGAGTTGTTGCGTCACCAAATGTATTTATTTAAAATGTTCTTAACAGTTTTATGGAAGAAACCATTATTTTTGGCGTTAAAAAAATCAATGGTCCTTCTATCCAAACCTTAATACCCAAGAAGAAGTCGCTTCAGCGGTTTAAGAGAAAGATTGAGGTACAGAAAGACAAATAGGCACAGTTGCGGATCTGAATTAAAAAGCGATTTTTTTGAACAACCGCATCCTCTTTTATGTTTGCTTTCTCATACCCATTCTTTTTAGGCTTATGATTTTTTTTGTAAAATAAATGCCAACGCTTACCAGTGAATGCAGTTGTTATAAAACAGTCCCTTCAAGCTGTATGTTCTGGTTCTTATATATTCTTTTATGTAACAATTTGCTGGCCTAAAAGTAGGAGGTAATCACATAGACAACAAAAAATTTCGGCATCCAATGCATGAATTCGAAGCACGTTAATCTTAAATCGACATTAAAACTTACATGTTAAGTTCTCTTACAAAACTCTGCATATAATAAGCGCGTGCTTTTTAACATTTTTCAAAAGACTTCTTTTTTATTATTTGCAGAATTTTGTAAAACAGAATTATGAAAAACAGAATTTTGAAAGCAGAGTTTTGAAAAGCAGAATTTTGAAAGCAGAATTTTGAAAAGCTGAATTTTGAAAGCAAAATTTTTGTACACGCAGAATTTTGACCCCAACCCCTTTCAGGTATTACACATTTTTTGAGAGTATCTTACAAATAAGTTGCCAAAAATCTGCGAGCGGTACGATATCCCGCAAACCAAAATCTTGAATAACGAAATCCCACATTTTTTTTTTTGAAATCTCGAAAAACGAAATCTCGGAAATTTTAAATCTTATTTTTCATCATCTCACAATTATAAAATCTCACTTTAAACAATCTCGCATTCACATCTCACAGCAACTTATTGTTCTGTGTTTGGCGCAGTCAAATAGAAATCCTGCAAATGGAAAGTAAATTCTGGAAAAGGAAAAACTTTTTTTTCAACTTTTAATGTTAAAAATTATTTTTAAAAATTAACAAAAAACTAATTTCTTTAGTAAAAAAAAAAAACAAATATAAACTATGTGTTTAGAAATAAATGAAAAATGTATTTCTTATTTTTGGCAAACTAAATAAATTTTATTTTTAAGCAAACGAAATGTGCTTAGCATTGCTTCGCAAAGTATTCAATTGCATTGGAAGTCTTTTATTAAAAATATTTTTCTAAAATTAATTTATGGAACTCAAAATATTTTCTAGTTCAAGGCCATACCATTGATGCAATTTACACATAGCACATTTTAGCTGGATATACAATCTCTTTGTTCTTTTTTGTTCCCTTGGAAAAAAATTTAAAAATAAACAATATAGGCGCTCCCAATGCGAAACATTCGCTGATGACTTTTGATTTTCCAAAAAGCTACAAAACATTACTGCAAGTATTGCCGTTGTTTGTTGTTATGCAATTATTTTATTAAATTGCTCCTCCCCTCCAAGCGGTGGGAGACATTACCCCCCTCCAGTAGGATTTTTTTCTTGTCTACTTCTCACCTACATGCTCTGAATTTTTTGGCAGATTTTACGTGAATTTTCCAATAAAAGGGGCCCCTGCAGTGATTAACGGGGATGAAAATAAAAATCTGAAAAAAATTAGGGATCCATCCAAATATTAAAACTCAAAAAAAAAAACTTTATAACGAGCACCCTAATGTACATGTCTTCAATATCCCGATCATCTAACCTGAAACCTGATGAAACAATTCTGTGCTTGGATATGAGTGGAGGGCATGCAAAACCTGCGAAAAAATATAATATTTTCTCAAACAATTTGCTGACCAGTTAAGAATGACGGTGTGGGGTGGCGTATGTGAAACATTTTTTTTTTTTAATTTTCTAATGTTGTTAATGAAAAATGTATAATTATTGAATTAAGCTATAAGAAACTATTATTATTATTTTATCGGAAGTATTAAGTGCCGTCATGTTTTAGAATATTCATTTATGTGTGAAAAAGTTTGACACATTCATCGTAGCCAAGAATTTTGGTCCATTTTAAATAAAAACTGAGATAAATATCTACTAGCCATTGTCGAAGTTTACCTTTTTGTATCCAGACGTAGTAAAATCGATAGCTTGGATACAAATTTTGACTTTAAAACAACCCCATAAACTATTTCTAAAAAATAAATATTAATTCAAGTTCTCAAATGCACATTGGACCAGTGGAAGAAGACATTTCTAAAATTCCCTTAACAAATCCGAAAATGAACTTTTTAACTAAAAGGTCATAGTTTTAATAGTAATATTGATCCTCTATTTTGTTGGCTTTTTTCAAATGTTTCTGAAAGAAATTGAGAAGTTTTTTTCGGATTAAACATTTTTTATAAATTTTAGATATCAGTAAGTTTTTCTTTTGTGTCTTGAGGATAAATCTCCCAAAAATAGGATCGGACTTAAAAGAAGCTGTACTTCGTTTATGGATTTGTTTGAATATACTGTAGTGTATGTACATACAAGTGTTAAAAAAAAACTTGAATTACAGAGTTAAAAACCTTCCTCCTAATATGAACTTATAATCAAACTCTATTCATTAACTCACATTCTCAAAAAGTTTCCCACAGAGCAACACAATGAATGTATCTTGAGCTGATAAAACTTTTTTAATTTCGTATCAACCTATCCAATGCTTGACCTGTTCCTGTGTCTCTGTCTCTCTGTGAGTTCATGATATATTGCTTCTATATTTTTTTTTATTTTATTTGTTCCTTATGTTCGTCCTTACGTGATAAAATCATGAAAATTGCACGTTTCCATGGATATCCTTTGACATTTATCTCACCTATATACATATATCTTTTGCCAGTATACCTACTCTTGTCAAAGTTCCTTTTTTTTGTTAAATATTTGTTAAAAACATGTCTGTTCACATTAAACTTACCCAATCCCACTCCGGCTGCGAGTGATAAGAATCTGATGAAGGACCAAACGTGAGATCTGTCGTAACATGATGACACAATAAAGAGTTTGACAGGATATTATTATATAAAACTCAGTTTTTCATCATCAAAAGTTTGAGATAAATTTTCTTATTTTTTTTTTGCTGTCGTTTTGTTGTTTTTATTTTTTTATTTTTAAACTCTCACACAAAGATGGTACGCTTCTTCTTATAGTTTCATAAAACGTTCTCAACTTTTGACGTGGCACCAGTCTGTCTATATAATAAATAAGAAAAAGAAAATGATGATGACTATGAGGATGACGATGATGATGGTATGATTATGATGCTGATTTACTTTCTAAGATTACATCCGAGGCTATAAAAGAACAAGTGCTAGAGAGAAGACAAGGAGCAAAAGCGATTGTAATGATGTTGAACTCTCCTGCTGCTGCTGTTGCTGCAATAGCCATCTAGGATTAGCTTTGATCCTTTTCTTTGGTTTCTAATTGAATTCGAAGTCTGATGATGGGGAGGGCAGCAATGATATTGTATAGAATAGAATAGAAAAGAGAACATTTATGTGGGTGTTAGACTCGAGTAACATAAAAAATTAATAGGACTTTTCTG
Organism: Dasysyrphus tricinctus; assembly: GCA_963921185.1. Lineage (NCBI taxonomy): Eukaryota > Metazoa > Arthropoda > Insecta > Diptera > Syrphidae > Dasysyrphus > Dasysyrphus tricinctus. The sequence goes on along the minus strand of OY992531.1, from coordinate 253,194,182 downwards.
ACTAATGGCTAAGTGTCGATTAGCAATTAGAAGGACTTATGGGATTATCTGTTTGGATATCTCTGCAAAGCTCTTCGAAATGTATCTCTTTCCAAAAATCCTATACTTGGGAATTTACTGTAGATAGATAGATTCAGATACACAATGGAGAGTATAGAGAATGAAAGAATTCCAAAGTCAAAATAAGACTTTAATTGAAATTGAAGAATATCCTCTGTTTGATGGTTGGTGAAGATTTTGTAGTTTTGAAACTGAAGCATTTTACAACTGTTGCTTGGAGCTTATTTGATAATCTTTAGAAATTGCTTTGTTAATTTGTACCTCTATGCATATGATGGATATTACCAAATTGCTTTTTCTGTCACAAAACCTAGCTGTTCTAATAATGCAATCATTTTTCTAAATACATTTCTATTTGCATTAACAGAGTTTTCAATCTTACAAACTTTTTGAAGCCAATTTTCCATCAAAAGCAATGAGCGTTCTATAGACTAACAAATCCAAAAAATTGGATGGGCTTGCGACTGGCAAAGGAAAACCTAGGCCTTAGACTCAAGGACATGGCCAAACTAGCTCAAAAAGACTGCTGAATCCTATACAGAGATGCTAAATTCTAAACGTTCCTATATGTACCAAAATATATAAGCTTTAGGCCAACGCATAAATTATACAACGCTTATTTTATCTTTATCCTAAATTATCTACACAAAGATTTTTAAGTTGTCATTTGCATCATCATCATCAGCAACAACAACAACAAAAAAAATACCCAATGTAACAATAATTCAAAAAAATATCTGCCTTTTATTTTAATCAAATACCTTTGATTTCGAATGGGAATACAAATTTAAACATAAAAACACGACCTTAAGCCTCTTGTCTGTTTTATTTTTTTTATTTTTATTAATTAATATAAAAGGTAAGGTTTTTTTTGCTGGCCCCAGAGATGCAAATCATAACATCTCCCCTTCCCCCTTCTTTCTCAACCACCACACTTTTTCCTCTATTTCTCGCTTCAATTATCCCCCGGCAAACATAAGGGCGAACATTCTGCATTTGAATAATAAATGATAATATTAATTAACAAAATTAATTCAGCCCCCGAGTAAAACAAAAAAAAAAATTTAAAAAAAAGCACTGAAGAGCGTAAAAAACCAGATACGTATAGGGATATAGGAATTGGGAGGAAAAGAAGACAAAACTGAAGTTGGGAAAAATGAATAATTATTTCGATTACCGCAGCAGAAAAAAAACTCCCGTCATTTCCTTCTCGCATACATATATTAATTCCCATACAAAATAAAAGTTCTCTCTTAATCTGCAATGACACAAGGGAATGGGTCGACTCATCCAGCTTTAGTTTCAGCATCAACATCCGAATCAGAATCAGAATCAGTACCAGCAGGATCAAAAAGGATGTTGTTATTGTGTATGTGTGTGTGTGAGTGTTGGATTCATTAAATTTCTTGTTTCTTTTATTCATTCATTTTTTCTGGCTATGGTGCAATTCTTAAATGTTAATTCTGCTGACTTTGGTTAAACTATTGCAAGGATATTTTATTAATGGGTAGACTTAATTTGCCCTCTAAAAGTACTTGAGAGTGCTAGGACGCCATATGGCCCTAGGCTCAATGATAGGAAAATCCCTATGCACACCTCCGCGTGGTAGAGGGCGGGTAACGCTAACGTGCAGGGGGACCGAATGGATGCCGGGATAAGCAGACAACCCAGCTATGCTGGTCAGGGCACAAACTTGTCCTCGGGATGGTTAAAAGCCCCCTTAAGGCGGATGAACTGCAGGTGGCGGTCAACGGCATAATAGTCTGGTGGCGGAGGAGCTTTTTTTTGGTAAAAGGCCAACGGCAGCAGCAGGTAGCGTCTGTAACCCATATTGGGCGGCTACAAAAGGCGTCTGTTTTCCCATAGTGGGCGGCCTCGAGCAGTTATGTGTTTGACCATACAAAAGGCGGGTGTGCCTGTCAAATCTGAGCTTATGTATGTTATTAATCATATCTCGGAAAACACCATGGTGGAAGGATATATGCAAATACATGAATTATGACAACAAATGGAAATGAGTCCCCAAGAGGTAATCTTTTTATAGAAAATCCTTCTGTAGCTTCGGCTGCAGTAAACCGCACATCGGATTTGGGGGTGCGGCATCCTTCATGTACGAGCGTCAATCAAGACGCCATAATAATAAATGAATCGTTGACAAATAGAAGAAGTCTTTCAAGAAGCGCAAATGTTACTTTTGGCTACCGCATACGTACGAAAATCGGAGCATGGAACGTTCGATCCTTGTACAGCGATGGTAGATACGAGCAGGTTGAGCGTGAAATGCTTCGCCTAAAGATCAGTATCCTGGGCATAAGCGAAACTAAGTGGAGAGGAAGAGCTGAATACAGATCAGACACTGGACAGACGAGAATGCTGTATTCCGGCGAAGATGAAAGAGAGGGTGGCCAAAGACTGCATGGTGTCGGAATTATGTTGAACGAAGAAGCGAGGCGTTGTTTGATCTCATGGGCGCCCATTTCTGCGAGATTAATGACAGCAAGGTTTCGTTCAAAAATTCGTAACGTCACAATTATTCAGTGCTACGCCCCCACAAATGAAGCGACCGAGGAAGACAAAACCGCGTTCTACACTCATCTTAACTCGGTTTACAGTAGTGTTCCGAGAGCCGACATCATAGTCGTTATGGGAGACCTTAATGCCCAAGTCGGTTCAGACAATTACGGACTGGAACGCGTGATGGGAAGAAATGGCGTGGGGTCACGGAATGAAAATGGTGACTTGCTTGTCGACTTTTGTAACGCGAATCGTCTTGTCATAGGTGGGACTGTATTTAAGCATAAGACGTGCAACAAAATTACCTGGGTGCATCCGGATGGTCAAACCGAAAACCAAATTGATCATATCATGATTCAGCAGCGATGGAGGAAGTCTATGTGTGATGTCCGGAGTTTAAGAAATGCCGATGTGGGAAGCGACCACCATTTGGTTCTGATGAGTCTCAAACTACGAACCGCTGCCGTACAAAAACCAGCGCAGGATGCAGCAAGGAGCACAAAATTTATTACTAATGCTTTAAATGACCCCAACATATGTCGAAACTATGTCACCACCCTTAACGACAGAGCCTCGTCATTAAATGGAATCCAGAATTCAACAATTGATGAGATGTGGGGTGAAATTAAAAGTGTTTTTATGGAGGCTGGATCCGAAACTGTACCCAAGCGAACGAGACGTAGAGACTCTTGGATATCCCAAGACACCTGGGATAAGATCGAACTTCGCAAATCGTTGAAAATCCAAATAAATGCCGAAGCTGATGTTCAACGAAAGGCTGACTTGCGAAGAGAGTACCGCATTGCACATAAGATGGTCTACCGCTGTGTTAGACGTGACAAGAGGGTGAAGTTGGATGGACTCGCAGATAATGCGGAAAGCGCTGCCAGAAGAGGAGATATCCGGGAATTGTACCAAATAGCCAAAGATGTTATCGGGAAAAAAAGCAACACCAATCATCCTGTAATGGATGTGGATGGCACACTTTTGGTATCAATTGAGGATCAGCTTCGTAGATGGAAGGACCATTTTTGTGCCCTGCTAAATGAGGATTCAGTTGAGCAGAGTGCTGAAGTGCCCCAACTAAACGAGATGCGCAGGTCCTATAGGGGTATTGACATCGAACCCCCGTCAGAATCGGAAATTCGTACATCAATAAATCTCCTCAAAAACAACAAGGCAGCTGGACTGGACGGAATACCAGCTGAATTCCTGAAAGCCGATCCCGTAGCAGCGGCTAGTATTTTACATCCGCTGATACAAAACATTTGGGAAAACGAAAGCTATCCCAGGGACTGGAAGGATGGTGTGATTGTTAAGTTGCCAAAGAAAGGTGACTTAAAGAATTGCAACAATTGGCGTGGTATCACCGTTTTGTCCGTTTTCCCAAAACTAATGGCAACAATCATACTCGAGCGAATAAAGGATAGAATCGAGTCTACACTCAAGAGGCATCAAGCCGGCTTCCGCAGTGGTCGATCGTGTGTCGACCATATCAACACCCTGCGTATCGTCCTCGAGCAGTCGATGGAATATCAATCACCGCTTTACCTCATGTTCGTGGATTTTGAAAAGGCCTTTGATCGAGTTAACCGAGAATGTATATGGAGATCGTTGCTTGGTAGAGGAATTCCACCAAAAATTGTTGCCATTATTAAAGAGTCCTACAACAACGCGAGGTGTTTTGTTTTGCACAATGGGCAGCTATCCGACTCCTTCGTAGTGCAACAGGGTGTGAGACAAGGGGATGTTCTATCGCCAATTCTCTTCCTGCTGGCGATGGACGACGTATTGACGGCCAGTGTTGGTACAGCTGAGCGACAGGGCATTCAGTGGAGACCGTTCGAAAGGCTCAGTCATTTAGACTATGCCGATGACATATGTCTACTGGCAAATAACATCAGTGGGCTGAACGGGATGTGCCAAACACTGCAAGTGAAGGGAGAGTCGAGTGGTCTAAGAATTAACAGCAAAAAGACAAAAATAATGCTCACAGGCCGCTCCACACAGCAGCGTATTATTTTACAGGAGACGCCAGTTGAAGTAGTGGAAAAATTTAACTACCTTGGCAGTATTGTTTCTGCTAACGGTGGTACGGATCTGGACGTTAAAAGTAGAATAAATAAAGCTCGTGCTGCCTTCGGTACTCTGTCCCCAATTTGGAAATCCAGTCAAATCTCCTTACGCACTAAGTTGAGATTCTTCGAATCCAATGTCAAATCCGTGCTGTTATATGCTTGTGAAACCTGGAAAGTCACGTCTACCATTTCGAAGAAATTGCAGGCTTTGTGAATCGCTGTCTTCGCCACATCCTAAAGATTCGCTGGCCACAAATAATATCAAATGAGGAATTGTGGCGCAGGACAAGTCAAGAGCGGCTGGACGTCGACATAAGAAAGCGTAAATGGCGTTGGATTGGTCACACACTGAGGAAACCAAACGATGAAATTGCAAAGCAGTCCTTTGAATGGAATCCTCAGGGTGCACGGCGGGTTGGAAGACCAAGAACAACATGGAAATCAACTGTCTTAGCGGAAGCAGAATCCCAGAGAAAGACGTGGCCACAGCTTAAGTACCTTGCAGCAGACCGTGAAGGATGGAGACGTTTTGTTGACGCCCTATGCCCCAGCCGGGGTTACAGGACACGATGATGATGAGACTTAATTAAACCCAATCGTTGTTTAAATTAAAAATAAAGGCAACATTTTTTGTGTGGAAAAATGAAAAAAAAAAAGTAATTGAAATTTAATGAGGTTTAAAAAGACCCAAGACTTATCTTATGCAAACATCACAAATTACGCTCTTTAAAAAAGAAATATGGTAGAGAATTTGAAGCATCCGGTGCAAAAACTAGATAACTTCACATTTTTGAAATTTGAGAAGATGACAAAAATCTGTCTTTACAATTAAAATACAAAATATTTTAAAAAAAAAGGAAAAAGAACAACAAAACGCATTCTTTAAGTTCAAAAATGTTTTAAAAAATTAATGTCAATTTTAATGTTTAATTAAAATTATTAATTTGCTATTTATGAATAAAAAAACCACAGCTTTCTCGTCAATAAGTGGAGTTATTTGGATTTTGACATGGATGCTTCAATTATTATCAGTCGTATTTTCATATCCATAAAGTAATAAATACATTAATATTTTTTACATTTACCTGAGCAAGTTAGACAACGGAATCGGATGTCTTAACCTTGACTAACTATTTTGAACTATTAAAACACCGTCTAAGAAGTCAACCATCTTAAAAAAATCTAATAAGTAGGAATGTTTTTTTTCACAATAAATATTTAAGGCCCATTCCTTATAACGAAACTTACTAATTCATATAGAAATCAAAGTTGCAGTCACCGGTACTGCAACCTCTTGTTTCGACCAAAGAAGTGTATGGGGAAATTCTTTCTAAGAACTGATACTGATAAGTTAGTTTTCCATCAGTTGATGATATACTGCAATCGAAGCATCACATTCAACCTTTTCAATATTTTATTCTAACCCCATTTAGACAATATAAACATAAGCGTATATAGTATATATGTTTATGAATCAAATTTTATCATTTAAAAATTGTTATATAAAATAGTACGTATACGCCTCCGTGTACCATTTCAATGAAAGTAAAAAGGTCTGTAGTTCAGATTTCGTTATTAGATAAAGACAACAAATGTTTATTATTTGTGTGCCATCTATTAAACGGCAAGAAGAGTGGTATAAAGGGACAATTACGTGCAACAGTTTTAATATATTTGGTATGACTCCTTAATAGTTCAGTCAACGAAGGAAAAATAAATGCAATTAATAATGCTCTCTGGGTTATTATTTTATATGGTAAGGGTGACTCCTACTAAAAGTCCCCAGCCCAGGGCCGTTAACTTTAGGTAGGAACAGGGGGTTCAATGTCACCTTTTTTTTATTTTTTGTGAATAATTTAAAAACTAAGCATTTTATCATAAAAGTGTATACTGCAAAATCAAAGAAAATTTAATTTTCTACAAAAAAATTGTATTCATATTTTTGGTAGGAACAAGGCTAAAAAAGATACGGTGAGAAGAAATGACATTCATTTCAAAAACAATGTTATTGTCTTACAATTTGCCCAAAAATTATGAAAAAGTACATATTGATTCATGCTCATTCCAGTGAGTTCATGAGAAAAAACTGGGATGTGAGGAAGGTGGTTGCATTTAAAATATCCTCATTTAATTTATTTTCTTATGATAAACACTTTTTTCCTTAAAGGTAAGAAGTACACTGGATGTTTCGAAGTTATTGTCCAATACCTTATGAAATAATATTAAGACAGAATCATATAGAAGGGGTGTATCTCCCTTTCTGATTTAAAATAGATAAATTGCTATCTAAAACAACGGAAATACTTACAATATAGACCGAGAGTCCACAGCAGATTTTGGGTGTGAGTGATAGCAAAAAAAGAAGTATAGGCGTCTAAGGCTTCATTAAAGGCTAGTAAAAATCAAAGTGTTGCAGTCCACAACTGGGGCCTTTGCGGGAAACAGTGCATCGAAAAAAAAAATGAATACAACTTCGAGGATAATCGTGTTAGCCGAAATTGGTTTTCACTCCTCCCTAGATAAGCTCCTGGGATAAAATCTGAATCTGAGACCATTTGAGTGTATACTTGGCTCTACCAGACCGTTTAAAAAATTCAAAACTCTAACGGTTTTTTTAAACAGTCTGGCAGGGCGAATGAAATACTCAAATGATCTCAGATTCCATGATATGGGATCCGCGGAGCTTATCTAGGGAGGGGTGAAAACCAATTTCGGCTAACACGATTATCCTCGAAGTTGCATTCATATTTTTTTCGATGCACTGTTACTCGCAAAGGCCCCAGTTGTGGACTACAAGACTTTGATTTTTACTAGCCTTTAATGAAGCTTTAGACGCCTATACTTCTTTTTTTGCTATCATTCACACCCAAAATCTGCTGTGGGCGTGGGCTCTTAGGTTAGGTTAGGTTAAATGGGGTGATGATACGAGAAGATCGCATCACCTCACTCGGATCTCAATGGATCCATTGTGCTCCCCTGAGTGTAGGTCAAGGTAGGTATAAGGAGGGGGAAGGAAGTGGATTATTGGAAGTTTAGGTATGGGGGGCCGCCCTGAAGAGCGTGGGCTCTTAGTCTAATACTGTGTTATAGCTTTTTCAAAAGCTTTAGCGCGTATTCTTGTTTTTATTGCCAAATCAAGTTAACAATTTTTGAAAAAATCGTTTGTAAACTCAAAAATAATAAAAATAAAATGCACAACAGGGTCGCACGTACTTGGTTTTATGTTCCAGACGCTGCAGGGTTTAGAAAACTTTATATAAAAACATGAAAATTATGAGAGAAAAATGTATAGAAGCATGAAATATGACATTTAAATTAGCTAAAACAACTCTTTTGACATGTTGAGGTGAAAAAAGATGAATTCTTGATTGAATATGATTGTATGAACAAAAAAAAAACAGTTTCAAATCGTTGGAGCGGTTTTTTAAAAAAAAATATTTTGTTTATATATAAAATTCCTAAAACATTTTAAAGGACAAATTTTGGAATGCAAATCTAAATTATATTTTTATGTGCAGATAAAAACAAAATTGAAAACAAAATTATAAGAAGGTTTTATAATACAAATTCTATATACTACTGAAATAAATCAGCCAAGTAGAAGACTTAGCATTAAGGCTGATTTATTTCAGTAGTATATAGAATTTGTATTATAAAACCTTCTTATATAGAAACTATGCCTGGCCCCGGGCAAAAAAACTTCCAGCTTAATGATTAGGAATTCTAATCTTGTTGGATATAGTTTACAGTGGATTTTCGTTGAAAAATTCATGTAAGTTGAACTGAACTTAATACAAATTGCGTCTGACAAAGCCCTCACTATGTCACTGATGAGTTCAAGTGAGTAAGCTGAACGAAACGCCAATTTGTAGGACTAAAGGCCATAAAAAGCTATTTTGAAAACAAAATTGTTAGCCCATTTTTGAGATATCGAATTTTCAAAAAAAAATTTAAACTTTTTTAAAAATTCAAAAACTTTTTTGGCAATATTATTAAATCTTGTCTGAAATTTATAAATAAAAAAATATCTAAATCCGTTTAGCCGATAATGAGATGCTATTAATAATAATAGAATATGAAGAAAGTTTGAAAAGAAATTCTTCTGATTAAGTGGAGTGACTGAAAATTTATAATTCAAGTTCAAGTGAGCTCAACTCCATAATTGCGTTTCGCCCAGGTACAATATTTATATTTTTATATTAGTCGGTAAACATCGATACGGTACGCTAGTCATGTAACTGATGAGCCCAACTATCGTACCTGGACGAAACGCAATTATGTATTTGAGCTCACTTGAACTTTTAACCTGAATTATAGATACTATTAAAAGTAGCTAAGAGTAAGATTTTATTATTTTTAGTAGTAGATCTTACTAATTTCAGCATATGAAAAAACTTTAATCAAAATCGTAAGAATCTTTTTTGAGAATAAATGTTTTTCCTTTGCGGTTTTTTAACTTTTGTATTGAAGGTATCGTTATTTTTTAATAGATGTAAAATTTTTTTGAAAATATTTTAGAGAGTACTAAAATCATCATCATATCATCATATCGTTTTCGAAATATAATTTTCAAACAAAAAATTGAAATTTTTTTAATAACCCAAAAAATATTTTTTCAAAAATGTTGGTACCCAGAAGCTTCTGCATTAAAAAAATTGAAATTAGTCTTGAAGGTTCTTTGGGAGGTACTATAAATAATTTTTTTTTTTTTTTTTTTTTTTTTTTTTTTTTTTTTTTTTTTTTTTTTGCACGAATCCAAGACATGCCTTATAGTTACGGTGACCATCCGTTCATTATTATAATGAACACTTCTGTATTTGAACATATAAAAAAAAACATATAAATGTTCAGTATTTTAAAAGTTGTTCATTATTATGTTCTGTATTTCAAATCAATTCCTAAAAACAATAACGTTAACAGCTCAAAATCAAAATTTAATGATTAAAATTGATAATACTTGTGTGCACTTTCCCACAGAGCAAAGGAATAAAATATCTAGCATAAATTTATTTTAAACTGGACTTCAATTTTGTGTAGGCCAAAAATCATTCAACATTTAAAAAACGTATCGGCTGCCTGTGGTGTGTTATAACTGAAATGTGTAAATGTTACTTGAAGTTATCTATAAAAATGTAAAAAATAAGTTAACCCTGATGCCAAATACAGGCGAGACAATGCTTATATAGTGTCGGCTTGCAAAAAAAGTACAAATTCGTGAAGAAAACGACTGGCGATGTGAACTGCAACAGATTCATGATTTTTTTCCATATTTTATTAACCAATTTGGAAAACTCAATCTCGAAAAACACTTGAAAACAGTAAAGTGCAAAAAACAACTTAATCTAGATTTAAAGTAAAGCAAAGACATAATTCCTTAGACTTTAAATTATGTTCTATTTTAAGTAAAGTTATTTAACTTGAAAATTGAGTAAAATTTTGTTCATTATTCGGCATTCTAAAATATGGTTACCGTACTTATAGTACCTTTTAGTAGGGGCTTTAGTTTACGATATGACGGCAAAGCTTTCATTTCGACCTGACATGACCCCCTTTGTACGAAGGGGGTGGAAAAAAGTCTTTTTGAAAAATAAAGCCAAGAAAAGTTAATTTTTTTTTTTATTTTGTGACTGAGTGTACCTTGAAATTATATTTGATTTTTAGTTCTGAAATGTCAAGACAAATCTGCCAGAACCTGAAAAATATTATTTGAAAAACACATTTTTCATAAATTTTTTTCCACATTTTTACATTTATGGATATAGTGCATACCCACTCATACCTATCAAAATTCGAATAAGAAATTGTACGTTCTGCTTTTATTTCATTTGCAGATCGTTAAAAATGAGAGAAAAATGTAATGTCATACGGGCTTTAAGAATGAATATTTATTTTTCGATAAATTTATAAAAACGAATTCACTCTTTAATTCAACCCTGCATGGGGTTGATGGTAGAAAATTTGAATCTAAGCTTTCTATACGGTACTTTGACGAACTCGAGGAAAAAGCTGCTTCCCCAATCTTCTACAAAAAAAAAATACTTAATATACTGGACCATATGCCTTTGAGCCTATCTTTGCTCCGAAAAAAAGTAATGCGAAATTTACAAGAAAAATTAAAAATTTATTAAACCATCCACTTTGTTAAAAAATTTAAATTTGAACAAAAAAGTTTTAAGTATAAAATTGTCAAATTCAGCTTAGTTTCTGAATTATACCAATAATATTGAAAAGTCGCCAGTGTGACCGTTCTCTCAGAAACTGATGGTTGAATTTAAACGCATTTTCGCCAAACAAACATATTCAATAATAAAAACCCTCACACGTATTTGTTCCTTTTTAATAGGTACATATATTCAACCCAGTTAAACAAACTTGAAAAATTTTGATTAATTTTCATTCCTCTCATTAACACTACGTTTGCATAAGGTTAAATGAGGTAATATCTCTCCAAATTTCCAAATACGATATCAAATCAACTGATTTCCCATAAAAGTTTAAATTTTGAAATCAGATTTGCATGAAATAAGGTTATTAAGTAAAAACTTAACGAACACACCCAATTTGAAACCGTTTGAAAATGTCAAAAACAGAACTAGAAAAAAAAAACAACAACAACAAGCGATTAACGGCTTGGTTGAAACTCAAAAATGAAATGACCTGTCAAATGAAATATACATTAGGTATGTTCGTGAACTTCCCAAAACTACCAATTTCTACCCGTTTTAGTCCAAAGTTCTGTCAAACTATACATACAAAAAATTTAATTGACAGAATTTTGGATTTAAATGGGTAGAAATTATGGAAAGTACATGAACAGAGGATGAAAACACTATTTCATTGATTAGCGAAATTACCTCAATTTGGCTCTTATGAAAATGTAGTAAAAATCAAATTTATTATATAACTTTCAGCTCAATTCACCACCTTATTGAAAGTACTAGGTAACTCACTTTCTCAGCTATGAAAAATATCGGCAAAAACGTAATTATTTGGTATTGTTAACGGAGCTCAATGCAAGATGTTTGTGAAGACAACAAAAAAAAAATCATTTTCATCGCCAGTTTCCAAACATTGAAATAGGCATTTACTTATCTTGCAATCAGGTGACGATTGTTAGTTTTTGAGTTTTTATTTCATTTTAAGATGTTTTTGCTAAGAATCTCAATTAAGATACATTTCTTCATAGGAAATGTAGTGAAGCATTTTCAGCACAGTCAGCTGAATAGATTCTAAGTTTTAGTTAAGAGCGTCATCTATGGGTCAACTGCAAAATGATCACTGCCGTGAACTTTTGACTTTACAACTTATATTTTGCCTAATCTTCAACTCTATCTCTGATGGTTGGCTTTTGAGATTTTTGTATAGTAAACGATTAGGAATTTGTAGATACATATATCTGGAGGTGTGTACAAATTATTAAAATATTTGAACTAGTTAGTGTACCTACATCAGCGCTTTAAAACAGAAGGTTTTTTTTTTGTATTTCTTTTAAGCAATCTTGTCCAATGTCCATTGTCCATGTTCAATGTCCATGTTCAACAGATTAGGTGTGATGTTCCACTGAAAGCTTTTTCGCATCACAAATGAAACCCTCTCATCAAAGTCCCCCATTAACACAAACTAAACACATGACATAAACATTAACACCAAGTTAAACCGCAGAACAAACACACACAGAAAAAAAGCACTCAGTAGCCTTCCACTAAGTCCCAAAAAACTGTCTGCACACTGTCTGGGCATCTGAACGCCCTCCTGTTTAACATGCCATTACAAGCGCGGTGAAAGACCGTCAACTGCCACCACCAACTGCCATCGTATATGGTTATTTCATAGTTAAGCATTAAAACGATGGCAGTTTTCTGTTTTTTTTTTTTTTATTTATTTTACAAGTGTCCTGTTGAGTTACAAGCCCTGGCGGTTTGGCAATTGGCCGGAACAATAGTGCTAGGCTACGAGTATTATGATACAGTACAGATACAGATACAGAGAGTCAGACAACTTTCGGCTGTCAGCCAACAACTCCGAACAGAAGGCATGCAAATTTCAGAAAAAAAAAATTCAGCACAAAAAAAAAATAAACGGGCTAACTCTTCAGCCACATCCTTCCGCTGCAGTCGACAGTTTGCGTCGAGAGTGCGATTCATATACTTTTTTTTTGTAAGTTGTTCTTGTTGTAGGTAGTAGGTATATCCCCAGCAATTGTCCTTTTGGTCCTTCAACTTGTTGGTTAGTATTTTTGTTTCACAAAATGTTCCCGTTTATAATTCTTTTTTTTTCTTTGTTTTTGTTTTCATATTTCAAGGACTTTTCACCGTTTGGCGTGCTAGTAAATAAAAATGTTAACGGTGAATAGATTCCTTTTATAACTGCCACTAGAACTGCGTCGCGGCATATGCACTCGAGCAGTATTCACGCTGCTAGACTGTTCAGTCGTTCAGTTCAGTGTTCACCAGTCAGACTCAATTAACTGCTCCGGACAGTGACTGTCAGGAACGTTTAACTTAATGCTTCAAGTCCATAGACTTTTGTTGAGTGGATCTTTATTTTTATAGCTCCCGTTGATGTCGTCGTTGTTCGTTGCCAACAACGTCACGAGAGGCTTCAAATTTAATTAGCTTCTACTTTTTTTTTTATTTTAACTCTTACATACCTTCACTCTGACAGTATATACGAGTAAGAGGAAGCATTTTTCTTTTTATTTTAATCCTGCACGTCTGCTTGTGTATATGTTATAAAAACATTAACTGCGAAAATTTTTTTTATTTTTAAAACAATCTTTTATTTTATAGAAAAAAAGCAAACAATATACATAAGTTTAAAATTATCCAAATTAAATAATTTTGGCAAATGATAAGCATATACAAAAAAAAAACTCTATCCTTACAGGAAAACATTGAAAGCTTTCTGGATTTTTCGAAAAAAAAGCACTACAAAGGAGGAAAGAAAGGAATGTCGTTGCAAACTGCAAGAAATTATCAATTTTTAAAATATGATGTCTAAAAAAAATTAAAATAGTTGCAGACTTGACTTGAAAGTACATAATGAAGTTATCTCTTTCAAAAAAATAATTCCACATAAAATTAATTCATAAATTAAAGCATTAGTATAAGTACTGAGCGATGTTCAAAGGGTTATGTGCATTCAAGATGACACAAGTGTCCACAGATTTTTTTTGTTGAATTAACCTCTGTCTGGAGTGTTCCCACTAAGGCACTTCTCCTTTCATCAAGTCGGAGTCAACACGGTGGCGTCTACAGTTAGGTTGAACTACTCAGTGAAAACCTTATAAGGGATACTGCAACATATTTGGAGCTCAGGTCCATAAGGAACGGTTAATACGACTCCCCAATTTTGGAGTCATACTAAGGGTCTAACCTTCCAGGTTGGAGATCGTGTCGTTGGGGTGACTTAACCGCCACATACAGATATTTATTTCCGAAGCAACAACAAGCCTCGGACGCGGACGGATTAACTGACGAACCAAGCAAACGAAATAAGGACAACAAACTTCGGATTCGCACTTGGAATGTCCTGCCTCTCTTTAGACCACGTGCAGCCGAACATTTAGGTGAGGCCTTAGACTGCTACAAAGCAGACATCACCGCCATCCAAGAAGTGCGATGGGCCGGGCAAAAGAAAACAGAAAGACTGCGCGACATCTACTACGGTGCTTTGCTTCCGACCACAAAGGCAGCATCTTTTTGGGTGTGAATTCGTCGTAAGAGGTAGATTCAGGCAAGAAGTCTTGAGCTTCGAACATGTAAATGAGCACATCATGACAATTCGCATCAAGGTTTAATTCGCTCCAAAACCAGCATCAGACTCATATGCCCGCATGCTTCCACAGAGGAGAAAGATGATGGCATCAGGCATCAGGGAACAGTTTCAGGAGCCAAGATAATGCAACGGATATCCAGACCAAAGCCAAAATAGGGGCAAACTGTGAAGAAGTTTGACGTCGAAAGAAATCGTCAGGTCCTTTTCCGATCGGATCTCCCGCACCTTTATGAATAGTCCTATGTCTCCAACTTCAAGCATCGACAACCAGTGGAAGATTTGCCAGGTAATCATAAGAGATGCCGTCTCTGACGTGCTGGGCCTCACGCACGACCACCACAGCAAAACCCCCTGTTCAACAAAGAATGCTGTCAAGTTCATGCAGCCTAACAACAGGCATATAAAGCGGCACTGCATAGAAGGACAAGAGCTGTTCGCGAGTTGTACAAGCTGTAACGGTTTAGCTGTCCCTATCCTAAGATACGATCGGATATATTTCCCACTAACACAAAAAGGAACAGGAACCTCTTTAGGTTCAATAGGACATAGGATAGGTCGTCCTGGTAGGGGAGTGCGGCAGGCATGCTTGCAAACGCGTGACACTAGCTCGACGGAGTCGTGGGATCTTGCACTGCTACCGGACCCGTTAAATTTTTCATGCCTGAATTTTGTTTATTAATTATACATATCTCACTTCGAACCAAATGATAACCACTTAAAAGATCGTTTCATTATTCTGAATAAGGATTGGAAACGATAAGATGTTAGTTGTTTCCTTGGCGCTACCCACCCTCAGTCGAGTTACCTGAACTCAGACCATCCTTGGCTAATGTCTCGCAAAAGTTATATAACATTAGCCCCAAATTTAAAGTTGAATAAGTTAATTAAATTTACTCACTATCCGTCGAATATACCCTCTCATTGTACGCCCCCTTCTAGCACAAAAAGTTAACTCAAATAATCATTACGATTATAGTACTCATCCATGGAAAAATTAAAAACAGTCGGAAACCGAAAATGTAAATTTCATATTTGGATATCTTCTTTATTCATGCATCTTTGAATTCTTTGCGTATCGATTTAACTCTTAAAACTAACAAATTCAAAAACCTATACTCTCTGTGATCATCTGTGATATCTATTTACTTTAATAGCTTTTTACTTTTTAGCCAAGTTATATTCAAAGTATAAACTTAGTCAACTCTGTGATATTTACTTTATATTTTAATGATCTGTGATATTATTTTAAGTTTTAATTCTTTTAATCAATTTTTTTAAGTTACTCGTTGTTTCATTTATTGTATTCTTTATAATAATCTAGAACAAATTCTTTTGTGAGGATTTAAATTTGGGCTCTCTTTATTCGCCTTTTCTCATTTCGCTTTTGTTCCACTACCAAAGCTTTAAAATAATTTAATATGTAGGTAATTTCCTATTTATTTGTATGTAGGTCATAAATTCCCTTTAATTAAGAGTTTTGTAATTCAATTTTTTTTATGCTCTCAAAGCGTCAAATTAATACATTTAACTAATCTCTATCTATCATTCTCTTTTAAATGTGCGGAAAAAACTACTCTTTACTTTCATTCAATAAGCCATATATGAACTCTCTCTTTATCTTGATAATAAATTTGCTCAATATTTCAACCCTTAAAAATTCCTTTCGTTCAATAGATTTAAGATAATATGCAATAAAAAAAATAAAAAGATAAATGGACTCACCAGGATGCTTCATTTGTTAAGCTTACAATGTATATTTATATTTTACTTGAACTCAAGTTGGCCCGTAACTCCGACGATGTTGTGCACAGCATACGTAGAAGAACTGCTCCGACTTGTTGGCTAAATGCTGTCAAAAAAAAATTGCAAAATCTTAAAGCTGTATTGAACGTTCAGATCATAATGTAATACTCATCTTGACTTTGTTTGTTTTGATCTTATTTTCGTTTTGATCTTCCTATTCTTCCGCAATGCTAAATCTACCACTGATCACAGAAGAGCTTACAATTCAATTAGACAGCCTATACCTAAATCGATACGTATGTAGGATGTGATCATAGGTGATGATCCCAATGGTGAATTTGCGAGACGTGTCTTCGACTTGCCTCTCCTTTGTCTTATCAGCTCTGATAAGATTTTTGGCGCTTTTATCGATAATGAATCGATACTCTAACACAAGAGCTGGATATATATGGTAGAGCTCGAGTGCGAGCTCTTCGGCTAGCGGGCGCGGGTAGGTTGGCGAAGTTGTTGTTGGTTGGGTCGATGATGCTGCGTGGATAGGGATCTGAGAAATTGGTAAATTCTGTGCCGTCAGTTTGTGTTCGTGCTTGTCAGAAGATGTCGTACTGATAGGGCACTGGCAAACAAAATTGTGTGGTGCACGTGCATCATATAGGTCGTAGCTTCTTGCTCACTAATACGATGCACGTGGGTGACGTCGTTGGTTGGATGATCGTGGCGATGAGGAGGGTGTTGCAGAATCCAATCAATTGAAATGGAATATGCAATGGTACACTGGTTTGGCTGGATCACCCTGACCTTTGCAAGTATGATGCTATTTTTGGAGTCTTTCGAGCCAGTCGGACTCGATTCTCTAAAGTGTAGGGTTTTTTTTGTCGTTCCTACTGTTTTCGATCGTGGCTGTTTTGTTGGTTTCGTGGCCAAGTGTCACGTCAGAGAAGGAAGGTTCTGGCACTGCACGTGCCGGTTTTTGAAGGCCAATCCCTTTTCTTCTGGCGATCACTTCACTTGCTAGCAAAATATTAATTAGCACTCAATCAAGTTTAATCGCTATTATTAATTGGGAATGAGCTCTGGATTCTGTATGCGGCGGCGATATATGGCGAACTTTCTTCTCCCCCTTTTGTGCCAAAATAGATTACGTACTCACGTTGACTTATGGTAGGTATAAGTACATATAATTTGTAGGCTAAATTATCGCACCGTGTTTGCGTTACTACACTTGGCCAGTATCGAAAAGAAAAGACATATCGATTGCTCTTATCAATACTCGAAGGCTACGATTGAAGATGTCACCTATTTCCTTTTGGGTACTTAACGAAGCGAAACAGATGGTATATCTTCGAATAAAATTCTTCTGAGTACAGGGTGATTCTTTTCTGATTTTTGTTGTCTGTGTGGAATTCCATATGCTCAGACGTGTCATATAAAATTTGTGAATGGGGTCCCTACAAAACTTTTCAATTTTGTAAATTCATTGTCATAAAATTGAAATGAAAATGGACCTATTTTTTTCTTTTTTTTTTCTTTTGTTGTTTATATTTCCTGTAAGTATCTTAAGTTTACACCCTAATATCTTTAGCGTGGAATACTCCAAGTTGATTGCCTTTGGAATCAGTTAATTCATACAGATTGTCACTGGGTATACTTTTGACAAAAGCTGGAGTAAATTTGGGGCATAATTTCGCATTTCGTTTCTTTGCTTTGTCACTCAGTATGAAATTTCTTTTAAAAACTTTTTGACCAACTATAAATTTTTTGTCTTTACTTCGTAAATTATATGTATTTTCGTAGGTTCTATGAGAATTTTCTATTGAGTCCTTTAGATGCTTATGAATTAAGTTCATTTTGCAACTTTTTGGTAGAAGCTCGATTTCGGAATTGTTTAATCCTTTTAGTTTTTTAAGAAGTGCGTAGTCGTGTCCGTGTTCCATTTTCGATTGCCCAAAAAGGGCTTCATGAGGGGACATGCCTATAGCTGCGTGGGTGGTTGTTCGCAAGGCACTAGCTATTGAGGAAATATGCTTATCCCAGTTGGTTTGGTTAGGTTCTTTGGCGATGTATGAACGTATGGCGGTTAGAATTGAGCGATTTACTCTTTCGCTGGCGTTCGCCTGTGGCGAATACGAAGCTGTTCTTACATGCCTAATGCCATAGGTTAGCAAAAGCTTTGAAAAATCTTTGCTAATGAATTGCTTCCCATTGTCGGAGAGAAGTGATTCGGGTACACCAAAAATTGAAAATACCTGCTCTTCGAGAAATTTCATGGCCGACTCGCTGGTTGCTTTACGTAAAGGTTGGATCACGACAAATTTGGTAAGCTGATCGAGACATATAATCATGTACGCATTACCTTGTTTGGATCTAGGGTAGGGGCCTAAAAAGTCGACGAAGACGTGCTGAAAAGGTCTCTCTACCACAAACGATTGTCCCATTGGCGGTCTTAGGGTTGAATTAGGAGCTTTAGACGACTTACAAACGCTACAGTCCGCGATGAACGTTTTAACTTGTACCGCCATATTAGGCCAGTAAAAACGCTCACGTAGGCGATACAGCGTTTTTGCAACTCCACCATGCGAAGCCTTAGGTGGATCATGTGCCAAATGAATCAAGTGAGACGTCATTGCCGAAGGTATCCATAATTTCCATGTTTGGTCATCCTCAATCGGATTACCTGTACTGAATTTGACCTTCTTATAAACAAAATTTTCTGTCACTTGAAGATCTGGCAGTTGATTTTTATTTTTATCCACCGTTTCTATCAACCTAACATACTCATCAGACTTAAAAGATGGATCTGAAAGATCGACATGTAGGACATCGAAAGAGCTGACTTCATTTGTGTTGCCAAAAACAATCTCATCAGCACAATGGACTCGAGAGAGTGCATCAGGTACCACATGCTGTGAACCCTTTCGGTGTTCTATTTCAAATGAGAAACGTTGGAGTTTTAGGCTCCACCTAGCAAGACGTCCACTTAAATCCTTCTGACTCATGAGCCACTTCAGACTCGCATGGTCAGTCACTATCTTGAACTCTTGCATCTCAACATAGGACCTAAACTTTTCAACGCCTAAGACGGCCGCCAGGCACTCTAACTCGGTAACACTATAATTGCGTTGCGCTGAGTTGAGTTTATGCGAGTAGTAGTAGATGGGCCTTTCCATCCCATCTTCGTCTACTTGGCATAAAACGCAACCTATACCAAACGTCGAAGCGTCGCATAAAATGATAAAGGGTTTAGAAAAATTTGGATTGATTAAAACAGGATCAGAAGTAAGAGCGCGCTTAAGTTCTTCAAAGGCTTCCATGGCTTCTGGTCCAAAGACGAAAGTTTTTCCTTTTTTGAGGGTATCTGAAATCGGAGTAGCGATGGCAGAGAAATTCTTAATGAATCTCCTATACCAGCCGGATAATCCTAAAAAGCGTCGAACTTGTCGAGCCGTTTTTGGTATAGGGAATTCTCGGATTGCAGCAACTTTCTCGGGATCAGTTCTCAGACACCCGCCTCCCACTATATAACCCAGATATTTAAGATATTTAAAACAAAACTTGGACTTTTCTAAGTTTATAGTTAGTCCAGCTTTTCGTAAACATTCAGCTAATTCTTTAAGGATGCACATATGTTCTCCAAATGAACTTGAAATGACTAAAAGATCATCCAGATACACAAACACTTTTTGTCTCAACTCGTGTGGGACCACTTTGTCCATAAGCCGACACAACCTTTGGGCTGCGCCGTGAAGACCAAATGGCATAACCACAAATTGGTACAGGGGCCTGCCAGGCACAGAAAACGCAGTCTTTTCCCGCGATGACTTCTCCAGCGGTATCTGCCAGAAGGCGTGCTTCAGATCCACACTGGAAATAAAGTGTGTATCTGAAGCTCGACTTAGCAGTGCTTCCATATGATGAAGTGGATAAGCGTCGGTTTTGGAGCATTTATTGACTCTCCGAGAATCGAGGCACAAACGATTTTTTCCCGGTTTTTGTACCAGGACAATCGGTGAGCTCCAAGAGCTATTGCTCTCTTCTATAATGCCCATCTCCAACATATTATCCAACTCATCATACATAAGCTTTTGCACCGCTGGAGACACGGGATAGTGTCTTTGCTTTATGGGCTCGGTATTACCTGTATCTATATAGTGCTCCTCGAGATGTGTCCGTCCAAGGCCACATTTAGCAAAGGACGGAAACATTTGGATCACATTTTCTAGGACATTGGCTTGATCTTTCGACAATTCATGAGCATTTGGGTCACATTTGTTTACAGATGTACTTGATGCAATCTCCGAAAGTAATTTGGGAGCGATCTCAAACAACGTCCAAAAATTGACTCCCAAGTACAACTGTTGCTCCAAAGAAGGCACAAGATAGAAAGTTACATTCTTAGTTTCACCCTTGTAGGTAACATCAGTGGATATTTCACCAACAATGGCTTGCCGCTGACCACTGGCAGTCCGAACATTCGAAGCAAACATTTTAAAAGAAACTCCAACGTCCCTTAACAACTCTAAACAACCAGCTCCGAGACAGCTTATACTGGCACCACTGTCCAGTAACCCAAGCATGTTTCTGCCAAAAACGGATATATTTGCGTATGGACGCGGATCATCACTGCCACTAAGACAGGTTGCAGAGATTGCTTTAAAGACATTCGTTTTTTCTTTAAACCGCTCTCGTAGTTTTAAAATTCGTTTGGACGGTTTTGTATTGAAAATACGATCCCTCACTTCGTAATAATTTTGAAGTCTTTCATGAATGGATTTCGGTTTTTCTTTTGGTACAGATTCATTAGGGATTTCTTGTGGTCGCTTCAATATGGTTATCTATTGAGGTTTATCTATAAGTAATTCATTTTCTTTTTCCAAATCCGGGTTAGGTATTTTAGGTAAGTCCGGTAGGTAGGTTTCATCAGGTAAGTTATTTTTATTTTGTACATAATTAGTATTTGTGTTATGGTTTTCTTCAATTAGTTTTCCGGGTTCTTTGTTTGAGGGCAACTCTCCCCGGAAGTTGGATCGCCCCGCTTCCGGTTTCCCGTACATCTCGGGCAATTAGGAGATGTCGTGTTTTGGAAGCCACACTTGTAGCAGAACAATGTTGCTTGCGTGCTTGGACATTCTCTATAGGAATGACCCTTTTGCTTGCAGTTCCAACATAAATAAGAAGACGTATCAAACTTTTTCTGAGTAATAGACATTGCTTCAAGTTGTGGATCAAAAGGATCTGAATCCAAGTCTAACTCAGAGACTTGTCTTCGAAAATTTATGGGTGGATTTGCTTTCATCCGGGCAGCATCTTGTTTGTTTATATACCTCTCAATGGTTCGGCACACATGGACCATTTCAGGTAGGCTATTTGTGTAAAAGGTTATAAGAAGTTCTCCTATGCGTCTCTTCACGTTTTGTTTTAAAAGGTCAATAAGTTCCCTTGGAGTCTTTGGCCTATAGAGACGACTATTAAGCTTTTGGATCTCGTTGAAAAAATCATCAAAATTTTCGTTGGCCCCTTGACGTCGGTCAAACATAATCCGAGACAATTCGGAGTCAGTCTCCAAGCTCCTGAATTGTTCGAATAAAGCTACTCGAAAAGTAGACCAGTCAGTGTTGGGATGTGCATGCAGATACAACCAGTACCAGGTTTCTGCGTCACCCGTAACAAATTGATGGAAATTCAAAAACACTTCTTGCCATGTTGTGTTGTAACATTCCCTAAGCCTACTCAATCTAAAAATGAAGTCATCTACAGTCATTTTCTTCGAATCAAATTTTAGACCCCATTTATGGTAATCTGTTCGTTTAGACGTAGATGCGGATGTGGCACTTCCGTTGGCGGTGGGTGGTACGACATTAGGCGTTTCTGTGCCTAGGTTTAGATTTTCCATTCTATGGAGGAAATCCTGTACATTCTGGCTATATTCTTGTTCAGCTCGGGAAGTCTGGGTCGAGGCAGCAGCTTGATGTGTAGCTCGTATTTCTCTAGGGTTATGCTGTCTAACAACATCATAATCCTCAGGTGTGTTCCGTGTAGGAATCGGTGCATTCAAATATTTTTGAACAGTAGCTTCAAACATTTGTTGCATTTCCTCTTTTTCTTTTGCGAACTCTTCTTGCCTTCTGCGAAGGTCGTCAGCTTTACTAAGACCAATAGCTGCGTTTACTACAGTCTGAGACTCTGTGAGACTTTCATTGTTTAGTTCACGAAGGTTCAGGTTGTCGTTGGTACCAACGGCATTTGATCCAGATTGAAAATCATCATTCTGACCTAGGTTCACCACTTCTTCTCCAATGGGCTTGGGAGCTATACCTGGGGTGTTCCCTATTTTATTGCTTTGAAAATTACTTTTTTTCGGAGGCATATTTAAATTTAAAAAAAATTAAACCAAATCGATGGACTCAAGCAAAATATTCAAAGGCCTAAACCAATACTTTCAATATGGATTTATGGGCAAAATGGACAATATATATTCAGACAATTTTTGTTCGCTTTGAAAAATTTAATTTTCTTCAATGAATTCGCAAAACGACGGCCAAGAACAACTTGAAAATTTAAATATCGCTGTATGGGTATGATAATTATAGTCGTATGTTTCTGGTAGATTTGTGTTCAAAAAAAAATGAATTGGTTTATCGGTAAGTATGTATTGGTAAAAGAGATGTTTACGTAATTTTGTGAGAAAATTTCTTATATTGACATTCATAAAAAGATTCGGTAATTTGTTTGTATTTAATTCATAAAAGTGCTAGGGCTTGTACAGTGAGTATATAATTCGACGGTTTATTCAGACTAAGAAAAAGTTAAATGATAAGTTTATATCTACAGATTCCAAAATATAAAAATTTATGCGCAGTGTCAACTGAAGATTAATCATTCCTCAATTGAAGTCGAAAATAATTTTTATATCGAAACCTGTGTACGATGTGTATGGTTCTCTAATTCACAGTTCGAGATAGTAATGTATGTATTGTAAGGCAACGATGTAGATTGTTAGATATTTTTATGTCAAAAATCACTGAAACAGAACCGAGGCGCGTTGCGAAGAGTGATAACTAGAACCAACATTTCGAGTCGTCTCAAGAACTCCTTCAGGATAAAAAAATTGGTTTTTCAACAATCGATATTGAATGCAGCGCAGCTGACGAATAGTGGTCTCTGGAACCGATAATTCCGGTCGCCACAATTCAAAACGAAGTTGTGTTTCAACTTCTAAATACAAACAAAATTGCAACTCACTAAGAATAACAATAAAACTCTTCAGTAAGGTCAACCCAATTTGAATTTAGCAAATTCAACGAAATAAAAAAAATTTTTAGATATTTTAAACAAATTTATGGTTTGACATAATATCAAAAAATGCGGAAATTTGGTTCTTAAACAAAAATTATTTTTCAAAATATTGTGTTTCGTTGCCCCACGATTGGGCGCCACCTGTGTAACGGTTTAGCTGTCCCTATCCTAAGATACGATCGGATATATTTCCCACTAACACAAAAAGGAACAGGAACCTCTTTAGGTTCAATAGGACATAGGATAGGTCGTCCTGGTAGGGGAGTGCGGCAGGCATGCTTGCAAACGCGCGACACTAGCTCGACGGAGTCGTGGGATCTTGCACTGCTACCGGACCCGTTAAATTTTTCATGCCTGAATTTTGTTTATTAATTATACATATCTAACTTCGAACCAAATGATAACCACTTAAAAGATCGTTTCATTATTCTGAATAAGGATTGGAAACGATAAGATGTTAGTTGTTTCCTTGGCGCTACATACCCTCAGTCGAGTTACCTGAACTCAGACCATCCTTGGCTAATGTCTCGCAAAAGTTATATAACATTAGCCCCAAATTTAAAGTTGAATAAGTTAATTAAATTTACTCACTATCCGTCGAATATACCCTCTCATTGTACGCCCCCTTCTAGCACAAAAAGTTAACTCAAATAATCATTACGATTATAGTACTCATCCATGGAAAAATTAAAAACAGTCGGAAACCGAAAATGTAAATTTCATATTTGGATATCTTCTTTATTCATGCATCTTTGAATTCTTTGCGTATCGATTTAACTCTTAAAACTAACAAATTCAAAAACCTATACTCTCTGTGATCATCTGTGATATCTATTTACTTTAATAGCTTTTTACTTTTTAGCCAAGTTATATTCAAAGTATAAACTTAGTCAACTCTGTGATATTTACTTTATATTTTAATGATCTGTGATATTATTTTAAGTTTTAATTCTTTTAATCAATTTTTTTAAGTTACTCGTTGTTTCATTTATTGTATTCTTTATAATAATCTAGAACAAATTCTTTTGTGAGGATTTAAATTTGGGCTCTCTTTATTCGCCTTTTCTCATTTCGCTTTTGTTCCACTACCAAAGCTTTAAAATAATTTAATATGTAGGTAATTTCCTATTTATTTGTATGTAGGTCATAAATTCCCTTTAATTAAGAGTTTTGTAATTCAATTTTTTTTATGCTCTCAAAGCGTCAAATTAATACATTTAACTAATCTCTATCTATCATTCTCTTTTAAATGTGCGGAAAAAACTACTCTTTACTTTCATTCAATAAGCCATATATGAACTCTCTCTTTATCTTGATAATAAATTTGCTCAATATTTCAACCCTTAAAAATTCCTTTCGTTCAATAGATTTAAGATAATATGCAATAAAAAAAATAAAAAGATAAATGGACTCACCAGGATGCTTCATTTGTTAAGCTTACAATGTATATTTATATTTTACTTGAACTCAAGTTGGCCCGTAACTCCGACGATGTTGTGCACAGCATACGTAGAAGAACTGCTCCGACTTGTTGGCTAAATGCTGTCAAAAAAAAATTGCAAAATCTTAAAGCTGTATTGAACGTTCAGATCATAATGTAATACTCATCTTGACTTTGTTTGTTTTGATCTTATTTTCGTTTTGATCTTCCTATTCTTCCGCAATGCTAAATCTACCACTGATCACAGAAGAGCTTACAATTCAATTAGACAGCCTATACCTAAATCGATACGTATGTAGGATGTGATCATAGGTGATGATCCCAATGGTGAATTTGCGAGACGTGTCTTCGACTTGCCTCTCCTTTGTCTTATCAGCTCTGATAAGATTTTTGGCGCTTTTATCGATAATGAATCGATACTCTAACACAAGAGCTGGATATATATGGTAGAGCTCGAGTGCGAGCTCTTCGGCTAGCGGGCGCGGGTAGGTTGGCGAAGTTGTTGTTGGTTGGGTCGATGATGCTGCGTGGATAGGGATCTGAGAAATTGGTAAATTCTGTGCCGTCAGTTTGTGTTCGTGCTTGTCAGAAGATGTCGTACTGATAGGGCACTGGCAAACAAAATTGTGTGGTGCACGTGCATCATATAGGTCGTAGCTTCTTGCTCACTAATACGATGCACGTGGGTGACGTCGTTGGTTGGATGATCGTGGCGATGAGGAGGGTGTTGCAGAATCCAATCAATTGAAATGGAATATGCAATGGTACACTGGTTTGGCTGAATCACCCTGACCTTTGCAAGTATGATGCTATTTTTGGAGTCTTTCGAGCCAGTCGGACTCGATTCTCTAAAGTGTAGGGTTTTTTTTGTCGTTCCTACTGTTTTCGATCGTGGCTGTTTTGTTGGTTTCGTGGCCAAGTGTCACGTCAGAGAAGGAAGGTTCTGGCACTGCACGTGCCGGTTTTTGAAGGCCAATCCCTTTTCTTCTGGCGATCACTTCACTTGCTAGCAAAATATTAATTAGCACTCAATCAAGTTTAATCGCTATTATTAATTGGGAATGAGCTCTGGATTCTGTATGCGGCGGCGATATATGGCGAACTTTCTTCTCCCCCTTTTGTGCCAAAATAGATTATGTACTCACGTTGACTTATGGTAGGTATAAGTACATATAATTTGTAGGCTAAATTATCGCACCGTGTTTGCGTTACTACACTTGGCCAGTATCGAAAAGAAAAGACATATCGATTGCTCTTATCAATACTCGAAGGCTACGATTGAAGATGTCACCTATTTCCTTTTGGGTACTTAACGAAGCGAAACAGATGGTATATCTTCGAATAAAATTCTTCTGAGTACAGGGTGATTCTTTTCTGATTTTTGTTGTCTGTGTGGAATTCCATATGCTCAGACGTGTCATATAAAATTTGTGAATGGGGTCCCTACAAAGCAGGAGAGGAGAGTAGAGGAACACCGGCTTCTCAGAACGAAAATGAAAAAGCATGAAAAGCTTGCGATCGGGGAAATAGAGGGATGTCATTGCAGAAATGATGTTCGGAAGTTTCAGCAAAAAGTAAACAGAGCTTCCCAAGGTTACAAAGCCTGAACCGAAGCCTGCAAGGACGATCAGGGGGACATCATAGTAGAATCGCAGTCGGTGCTAGGGATATGAAAACATTATTTTTGCTAATTGTATAATGGCGATGACGAGCCAAATTCCAGTACCGTCCAGATTGCATCATTCAACCTGGACGACACGTAGGCCAACAGTTCCGTTCATCCGATCTCGACGAAGTTAACACTGCTATATCTTAATTTAAGTCCAATAAAGCTGCTGGAGCTGTTGGCCTTGTTGCTGAGTTATTCAAAGTGGCTGGCGATGAATTGGTTAGGCGTATGCACCAGCCGATCTGATGCAAAATATTGTCAGAGGAAAGCATGCCCGATAAATGGAACCTCAGCACTGTTTGCCTGATCTTGAAGAAAGGTGATCCCCTGGACTGCACCAACTACAGAGGCATCAGTCTTCTTAATATCGCCTACAAGATTTACTCTGCGCGTACTTTGTGAACGCCTGAAGCCATTTGTCAACAGCCTGATAGGTCCATATCAGTGTGGCTTCAGGCCAGGAAGGTCTACCATCAACCACTACAGTAGATTTTGGTAAAAACCTAGGAACTTCAAATTAATATCCATCACCTTTTCATCGATTTCAAGGCTGCGTATGGCAACATCTATAGAGAAGAACTATATGGAGCATTGTGTAGGCGTCCTTACCAAAATCTTCCGTTTGTACTGGATGACGATGGAGAATGCATGCTGCTCCATCAAGGTCGACAAAGACCTCACCGATACCTTTGATTTCAAAAAATATTTTAGAAAAGTTGACGACGCGATGCGCCGTCATGCGACTCTTTCAACATCGTTCTATAAAGAATAGTGCAAAACTCTCACGTCAACACAGAGACACAATCTTTCAAAAGTCCATCCAATTACTCAGTTACACCAACTATATTGACATAATCGGACGAACAAAGCGTGATATTACTGGTGCTTTTGTGAGTATTGAGGAGGAAGCCAAGAAGATGGATTTAACGGTGAATGATGGCAAGACCAAGCATATGCTGTCAACAAAAAAGGAACACCCATCACCGAGTCTCGGGCAGAGGACGTCACTATAGAAGCTATAAATTTGAGGTGGTCAGAGACTTTGTCTACCTAAGCTCCGCTATCAACTTAGTGAACGAATCAAGTGCTGATATCAAACGAAGAATTACTCTTGCCAATCGCTGTTTCTTTGACCTAAAAAGGCAATTGAGAAGCAAAGCTCTCGCTCAAGCAACCAAAGTGCCCCTGATGTATAAGACGCTTATCATTCTGGTTTAGAAGCATGGACACTATTAACGGTGGATGAGAATGCTTTAAGCTGTTTTGAGAGGAAAATTCTCCTTGTGATTTTTGGTCCCATCTGCATAGATGAGAAAATGGAGAAGAAGATACAACAACTAACTATACGGGCTGAACAGCGACTCCGACCTAGCCAAAAAATTGAAAAGCCAACAATTGAGATGGCTGGGTCACCTAGAGCGAATAGACATCAATGCTCTGGCCTGCAAGGTTTTTGAATTCAACCCTGGGGGATAGCACATTATAGGAGGAGAGCGTAACAGGTGGCTTACGCAAGTGGAAGAGGACTTCAACCAACTTGACGTGTGAAACTGGAGACAGCTAGCTAGAAACCGAGCCGACTGGAAGAAGCTTGTTGGTTGAGGCCCTCGTTTACCCCGGACTATAGTGCCACCTTAAGTAAGTAAGTAAGTAACAACCCAACTGGGTTTTCAAGACACGATGATGATGAAAAATAATGCAATGTTTCTGTTAACACGGTCCTTTCCAGTCAATATCTAATCAGTTTCCAATTCCGTTATCGGTCTTTCTCGGATTCATTACCAGTTCATCTCCAATCTGTTCTGATCCGTCTCTGATGGTCCACCTAAGATCCATCTCCACGGTCCGTCTTCGATTTATCTTCGATTCTATTTCGTGTTCTATGTTTAAAATCTCATACTTATTCCAGTTCCATTTTTTGTTTTCTCAACTTAAAAATCAACGAAAAGCTCTTAAAGATTCATTTCAGTTACCTTATTCATCTTCGTATTGTAGGTTAGAAAATTTAGAAGCTAAAATTTCATCCATAGTTCAATAATGTCTATGTCATACTCTTTAACCTTTTTCCAAAATAGAAAAATAAACCCAGAACTTTTTTTAAAACTCATTGAATTTGATGAGATTGCGTTAATCCTTCCTCAAGTTCGTTTCATATCCATAATAATCTCATTTCTGGTCAATTTTTCAAAAAGAAAAAACTTTTTGCCTCTCAAGTATTATAATTTGTTTTTTTTTTCTCTTGAAAAAATAAACCAAGTCATAGCTATTTATCCTCAAACTTTTTGTTTCTTCCTATATACCCAAAATGCCATGACTTAACATAAAAAAAAAAATACCTTTTGGTTTTCATGGCTTTCAAAACTTTTTTTTACTTAGCAAAAAGTTTTATTTTTGTCAAAACATATCCATATACATATCTACCTACCTTCGAAGGATACCAAAAACAAAAATAGAAAGTTGAAAGAGCAAAAGACCTTTGTGTACAAGTTTAAGTCTTGTATAAGCTCGAACTTTGCCCCTAAGGAAGGGAAAAGGTGACTAAATTTTCTTCTCACATTTATTTATTTTATTTTTTTTTTTGCTGTGGCAGCTAAGTGGCAAATTCTATATCTGATTGATTTGTTTCTAATATTTGTATTTTTTGTCAAAGGAAAAGGACTTTTTGAATTTTATGTTGTTCTTATACATATATTTGTTAAGTTTCTTTTTGATAAGTTTTGTATAAAAAATATACATTTGAATGTGAGCAACTATAAAAGTAGATTTTGGAGAAAATATTTGCAATTTAGATTGTTTCACTTGAATACAAAAAAAAAATAAAAGTTTTGCAATGAATTTTGTATAGCTTTATAGAAATGTGTATGAAACAAAGAGGACATGTTGCATAAGTGCAAACTTTCAATGACAATCACTCGAATCATCAGGAGTAGGTTAAAAATTGAAAATAGTTATCTTCAACTATAGTTCTTCCGATACCTCAATATTTATTCTATGTTAAAGAAGTACAAGCATCTGGAAAATATTGTCTATTCATGAGAGGAAAAAATGAAACAACTAGAATTGTGGAACTTACTTAATATAGATTGTCTTATTTCGGACTTTTCAGAATTTGTTGTTTTTACCCTCCAAAGAAGGTCATTGTGCGAGAACTATCTTCCGAAACGAGTTGTTTAGATAAAAGATATGAAATTTCTTAATGTGCACGCACTAAGAGACTTTGGGTACTCTTAAAATTATTCACCCTGTGCGAGTGGATTAAAAGGGTGATACACTCACTCAATATAAGAGAAGTTTTCCAAATTAGATATTCTCAAACATAAAAATAAAACCAAAATTAATTAAAAAAAACACTTATTTTATTGCTTACACCTATGCTTATAAATAATTTTCTATGTATACAATATTTTTAACAGTCTTTGTTTTTTGAACTTAACAGGCTTCATTTTTCATCAGGAATATTTCATCTCCAGAAGTATGCCTGACTTTATCAGCAACACAATTAAATTGACATTCATTACTATATGTAACACCATCAGATCCACAAACTGGAGCCAGCATTCTGTTACATAAACAGGGATCCCTTACAGCAGCTCCAGTAACAGCAGCAGCCAAAGCGAGGATAACAGCGATACAAATTGCGAATAGTTTCATGGTTTCTAGAATAATGTAGAATGTTTTTTCTTGAAAGACTTTGAACGAGTGATTTGTCAAGTGAAAAACTCTATGCTTTTATAGTTAAACAGAACATCAAAATAGAAATTTGCTATCTACATTGTATTTCATATCAGTTTAAGATATTAGTAACACAAAACCACTCAAGTTGGTTCTACGCAATCAGGTTAACTTTTGTATCTGATTGAATTTGTTATGAGAGAAATGTGTTTGAAAACTTTTATATCTGAGGTTTTTGAATAACTAATTAAAAAAAAAAATGAGATATTCAAAGAGAATAATGTTTTTAAATTAATACTTGAAAGGGTTTTTTAGATTTCGAAAATTTGAAAAAGAAATTATTTTTGTATTTTTGCCTATCCAGATTAAAGCGATTCCTTCAATTATTTTTACCAAAAAAAAGCAAAGTTTTTAATCTGACTTCTTCAAAATTATCACTAAGGATAGTTTTTAATTCTAATAAGGGATGAAAAACTAATTTTAAGAACATCAATTTGGTAAACTTTAAATTAGAAAAAAAGTACCAAATTTTCAAAATAGTAGTAGTTCTTAAGAAATTATAATATACACTGACGAGCAATAAATCGGAATCACCCTTTGGCTTTATTTAAGGAAAATAATAGCTCTGGATGTTGTTGGGAGATACATAAAAGTTTATTGATCGTTAAAAAGCTTAAATCATTAGCTTTAAATCAGGGCTCGTAAATTATTTGGAAAATTTCCTTGGTTATTACAACGATTGGTACCTTAAAACAGCGTTTCCCAAAGTGTGTTACGCGGAACCCTGGGGTTCCGCGGGAGAGTTTTCAGGGTTCCACAAATTTCTTAAAGTATAAACAGTAAAATACAAACAATAAAAGAAAAAAAAAAATCAAAATTTCCACAAAAAAAAAATTGAACAAATTTTTTTTTTTAAGTTTATATTTTTTAATCGAAGTTTGAACTTCATAAACTGTTTCATGAGTAAGCACATCATTAACTGGGGAAAATGTATTGATATATGCAGCAGCGGAGCCGCAGCAATGGAGGGAAAGGTTAAAGGGGTTGTTTCAAATATTAATAAAAACTTTGCCCCAAGAAGTACCAGCAGTCATTGTATTTTCCATCGTTATGTAATTGAAAAGAATGCCAACTGATTTAATAAAAAATTCTCCACTGCAAACCTCTTTGATGTATTGCATGATGGTGAGCAATGGATTACGAAATTAGCTTTTCTTGCAGACATTTTCGAGAAGTTAAACGAAACTGCTACAGCTCTGCAGGAAAAATCAATTACAGTATTTTTGCGAGAGACAAATTGGCAGCTTTGAAAAGAAAAATTAATTTCTGGCTCTTAGCCCATAGTTAATTTGTGGTCAAAAAGGCTCTTTGCGAGCAATTTGTGGGGTTTTTTTTGATATTTTCCTTCCTATATGATTTTGGGGGTGGTGAAACCGAGGTTTGCCAACAAAATTTCGTTACGCGACATGGAAAAAACGCAAAAAATGATGCAAAAATGCATTTTTTGGGAGTTTTTCACTTTGGCTCGAAAACTACCTAAGGTTTTTTTCTGCGACAACCCATTTAGACTCCAGCGGCTTAGGTAGTAAGACGAAAACCAACGATTTCTCGAAGACGAATGGAGGTAATTGAAAGTTTCATATAGAATTTTGAAGCAAAACATTCACACTTCAGAATGACCATGAACATTTTTTCGAAAAAAAATTACCTCGAACTCAGCGCGTCAAAGACCAAAAGTATATCTTCGTTCATGTTACAGACAAAAATTCAAATTTTGTCACACAAAGCAATTTCTTAGCGCTTTCGAGTACATTTTCGAAAACAGTTAGGGCTCTGCATGATAGTCTCAAAGTTACTTGTTTTTAGCTAGAGGAAGGCTAAGAAAGCGATTTTAGTAAAATGCACCCACTGCCACGCCTATTTTTAATTATATCTTGGTTTCTTGGGAATTGCTTATACGATTGGGATGAAATTTTTATAATTTTCGTAAACGGCTTGTAAGCGATTTGGAAGAAATGTAAGGAGTTGGTTTGTTATTAACACTGAATGCGACCGAGACCGATACCGATACCAAACTTAGTCATACGAGACCGAGACGAGACTTAATAATACGAGACCAAGACCGATACCGAGACGGTACCGACATTTTTCAATTTAAACGATACCGAGACGATACCAATAAAAGTCTCGTTTGGTTTGGTATCGTGGCCAGCCCTAAAAACAGCTTGAGTCGAAAAGAGTTGTCGCAGAAAAAAAACCTTGCATAGGGATTTATTGTAAATTGTGTATGCTTTCAATGGTAGCTTGATGTATTTTACGAATAGTTGGTAGTTTTCGAGCCATTAGTGAAAACCCCCCAAAAAATGCATTTTTGCATCATTTTTTGCACTTTTTCCATGTTGCGTCATGAAATTTTGTTGGCAAACCTCAGATTCGGATTCAGCACCTCTGAAAATATTAAGGAGCGAACAAATCAAAACTACCCCACAATTTGCATGGTAAAAATACAAAATGACTGGATTATCTCATGTGTACAAAAGAACAATTTTGAGTGTCTTCCAGTTTTACATGAGTTCTTGCAAGAAAACATGCTTCAACTCAGAGCAGATATAGCAATTTTATGGCTCTCCATTTGGTGAGTCTCGAAGTATCCATGCTGGATTACTTTCCAGATACAAATACTGACATCGAGTGGGTACAAAATCCATTTCTAATGAAAACCATCAAGCCTATGACCCTGAGTATACAGGAATACGAATCCCTGATAGATCTGCAGAGCTCCTCTTCATCAAAATTTGTATTTGATTCTGTATCATTAAACGAATTTTGGATTGCTATTAAAGGTAGATCTATAATAGTCAGAAGGGCACTGAAGCTAATGTCAAAAACCAACGAAAAGTAGCTTTCCGTACCGTCAGAAGGGGAACGCACCCATAATGTTATTATCATCTATCTCTTTTTGGCATTCCTATTTCACCAAATGTCAGTTTTACTTAAGTAACCAAAGTATAAGAACGAAACTTGACGAAACCTTCAACTCCGCAATTATAGCCGCGTCATATGCTTTCTGTGCATTCGCTTGTTTTCCTCCGACCACTTATGTAATTGCCCCACCGAGCATTATAGTTCTAGCCTAAGAATGAATTCCCTGAGCTTGCCAAGAAAGCTATATTAAATTTGCTACCTTTTGTTACAACGTACCGCTGCGTTGTGAAATAGGCTTTTCAGCGTCTACTTACACAAAAACTAAATCAAGATCGAGGCTGAACGCTGCCCCAGATATGCGAATACAACTTTCGGACGTAGAAGTTAGTTAAAAAACAATAATTATAAATCAAACAATGAAACAGATTCATTCTTCACACTAAATAAAAATTGATTTTTAAATGTGTTGTTTTTCATATTTTGCTATTGTCAAGATGGGGTTCCGAAATATATTTGGGCATTGTTAAGGGTTCCACAGCTTAAAAAGTTTGGGAACCGCTGCCTTAAAATATAGGTGTTAAGTAGACGCACTTTCGAATAAAATGTCAGTGTTTCCATTAAAATCACTTGAGGAGTTTAGGAAGTAATCGTAAAAGTTGAAACTTGTAAACAAAAACTGAGTAAAATTGAAACAGAGAGTAAATAGAAAATTAAACATTTAAAACAAAAGCAAGTCCAATTTTTTGATTAATATTTTGTATTGCCTTTCCTAGCTCTTATTACAGCTTCTAAACGATTCTACATTGGCCTGATGAGTTTTTCGACTGTATCTTGGGGGATTCCTTCCCATAAGTCTAACAGTGCCACTTTAAGTTCATTAACTGTTTCAGAAGCTGGATTTCTGGCCCTTACCCTTCGCTTAAGCTTGTTCCACAAATTCTCGATAGGAATTACGTCTGGGCTTAACGCTGGTGAGTCCATATTGGCAATACCGACTTCCCTAAGGAACTTAACACTTCTCCGCACAATGTGACATCAAGTGTTATCGTGCCTTATGTAGGTCGAATTTGTTTTTTTCGCCAATAAAGTCAGCATAAGGAAACGAAACGTACCGGTCTGAAGTTAAACTTCCTCCACAACCACCACCGGGCACAAAAAACAGCTCGCTTTTGCCTTCTATTGAAATGCCTACCCATATCATAACAGATCCTCTCCCGTAAGCCACGGTTTCAGCAAAACAGCATTGTAAAAATCGCTCACCACGACATCTGAATACTCTACGTCTACGATCACTTCCATGCAGATACATTCTGGGCTCATCCGTGAACATAACTCGCCTCTCCATTGGTCAACTTCCCAACAGTATTGTGCGTGAGGAAATCACAGTCAAGCTTGCCGGTGATTTGTACTTTTGTAGTCAATTTTGGTCCTATTTAATAGGACTTTTCGGGGTAAGATCGGCTTCGTTAAGTCATCTCCTAACTGGACACTCACTAACGATGCTTCCTCTTTCATGTCTGAGCTGTTCTTGGAAGTGAACGTCCGCCAGTCAATTGACGATTTCAGAGAGAAGTCATTACGACAAATCTATCATCTCTCTCTCAGTGGTACATCGCGGGCGTTCAGTGCTTGGTCTTTTCACTAATTCCCCAGTTTCCCAGAACCTTCTGATGTTTTTGAGACGCAAGATTGGCTTAGATGGAGCTGAGGAGACACTGCACGTTGTTGCACGATGCACACTTGTTTCAATAGTGTGACGAATTGAGCAGCTTCTTTGGGAATGGTAAGGTCAGAAGATCTTATAAACCGAAATATGTCAGAATTCACTTTTAACAGAACACCAAAAAACACAAGCCAATACTTTAATTAGTGAAATTTTTGGTTTTCAGAATAATGACGGAAAGCGTTAAACTTACGCAATGGATTTTTATGTTATTTTCCTCAATTTAAAGTTTAAAGTTCAAGCTATAAAATGTAACCATAAACATTTAAGCATAAATGCTGTATTCATGGCAATTGTTGTTTTTAGAAGGCAAAAGGGAGTGATTCCGTATTTTTGCAAGCAAGGTAGTTAACTACAATTTGCTTACATAAAGTATTTGTATCAAATTTTTGGTCACTTGGTGACTAAAGTCTAGTGGAAAATTAAATACATATAT
Source organism: Dasysyrphus tricinctus (assembly GCA_963921185.1). Taxonomy (NCBI): domain Eukaryota; kingdom Metazoa; phylum Arthropoda; class Insecta; order Diptera; family Syrphidae; genus Dasysyrphus; species Dasysyrphus tricinctus. Next base: position 253,158,851 of record OY992531.1, on the reverse strand, counting down.
GAATTTTTGTTTATGTTTTAGATTCTATTTTTATTCTTTTATTTTATTTGTTTTTGTGAAGTGATTTGGTTTTGATTTGAATAAGAGGTTGTCTTGACTACTGCTTATCATAATATGTACCCCATGAAAGGGAAAAATAAATCAAATTAACTTCATATTAATCAGATTAAATAATAATGGATTTTATAAGTACAAGTAGTAGGTGCGGTTGTCAAGTAAAATATATACATATGTAGCTAATAGATGTGTTTATAGAAGCAAAAGTAGTTCGCAATCTGAAGAAAACAGCTTCTTCAAATAAACACTCGAACATAGTGAGAGTCAATTTGGTTCGAATCAAATCCCGAAGACAGTTAAACCAAGCTAAGAGACTCTGAGTCTACCATTTTGAGGAATTTGCAGGCTTTTGTGTATCCCTGTCTTTTTGCCACATCCTAAAGATTCGCTGGCCACAAATAATATCAAACGAGGAACTGTGGCGCAGCACAAGTCAAGAGCGGCTGGAAAAAAAACATATTTTTGAAAAATGCGATATTTCAACATCAGCTTCATATTTTTTTGGAAATTCAATTTTTATCTGTTCGTTAGTAAATATTTAAAAAGAAAATGTCCAAAAAAGTATAGACCAAGAACCCAGAGTCGATTAAAATGAAACATAATATGTGGATTCAAACGGCAACAGTAGCAAATAATTAATATGAAATTATTTCCTTAAAAATAATTCCCCGAGATTGTCTATGAAATTTTTTGTATATCTCTTAGTTCCAGTGAACGACCACAGTTGAAAAAAGGGGGTTATCGCTCATACTGTCACACTAATTGCCAGTTTGCTCACAGCTAATCATCTTTAATCAATGATTGCTGTGACTGGTACATCCTTGAATGTGTCTGTTAACTAAGATTTTAGTCAAAATGAATCCATAGTTTGAGTTGTTAATTACCAATAAAAATCTATAATCTTTTTACAGATTAAGCGTAATGTAAATAAACTGACCCAAAGTTTTAAAAAATATAATCAAACAAAAATATTAAATCATAAAATTTCAATAGTCCAGTATATTTAGTCATAGCTCCTATGGGAATTTAACAAAACGTTTGGGTAGACATTTTTTCTTGTTATCGTTAGAGTACTTAATAGGAAACTTAAATCCAAGTTTTCGACCATCAACCCTTTGCAGGGTTTCCGCCATCTTGGTTTAAAGAGTGAACTCAGTTTTAGCTATTTTCTAAACGGGAGGAGGTAGAAAGATGTTTTTTCTGTATTCGATAGATTATGCCAATTACAAGAAAGTCGTAGGTGTAGTGAAAAATTCGGAAAATTAAAGGAATGGAGATATGAACGTTTAAAAGTCAAAAAACGGGAAAGTAGATGGCTAAGAAATAATTCGCGATAAATCAGAATGACATTTATTTTTAGAAAATTTTATATTTTTGGAAAGGTAAGAACAAATTATTTCACCCATATGTTCGAGGAATTTTTGATTGTTGGGTTAGTTTTTGGAGCTAAATTTGTTTGAAGATCGCAATTTTTCGAGATATATTTTTTTAATTACCTATTTAATTTTTATATTTTTAACGAATGGGTTTAAAAATTTTAAGTCATGAGAAATGATGTAGACTATCAATCTCTATTTTTGGTCAATCCATTCATCACATAATATTGAGCGCAGTCACATTAAATTTTTTGTTTGATATCAGCTTATAAGAGTAAAGTGCGAGCATGTATTAATTTGAGTTTTCAAATACATATATAAATGTTAGATATTATACTTGTTCTTCCACCATCTTGAGTGAAAGAGTAAATTCTGTTTTCGCAACTAACAACAAAGCCTTGCTTTTGATTCAAAACAAGAAAATAAGGAAGGTATACAATTTTTCTTGCAATTTGTAAGTTTGAACTTTTAGGAGAAACATTGAATACAAAATATGTGAGCTCCATTTTTTGCTTATTATTGGTTATTGCTCTTTAAATACACAAAGCATGAAAAAATACCACAAAACAAACTTGTAGAACTTATTCTTCTTGCCAGGAATGCATTTGTATTTTTTTAGATAAAATTAAAATACGGATTTTATTTTTGAAAAACAAGTTCACTCCTTTGTTGAAAATAGCGGCAATCCTGTAATGGATTGATGGTCGAAAATTTAGATTGAAGCTTTCTTTAAAGTACTTCAACGAACTCAAAAATAAAAAATATATTCCCGGTTCCATATTTAGAAAACCCCACTCACACTTTTGAAACAATTTATTAGGATCATGTGCGGATACCTTTCAGGCAATACAGTTGGTAAACAGTTGCTTATAAAAAGAAAATGTTAAGAACAAAGCTGTAGAATATAGTGATTACTAGTACTTTTGAAAGAAATATTCACGTAATACTGAAAGAAAAAAAATTTACTAAAAAAGTGTGAACTCCATTTTTATTGCTTATGAAAAATAAATATAAATTGTGTGGCGCAACAGCTCATGGAGAACCAGGGCCTAGTGACTTACAAATCACAACCATTCCTGTGTGCGTGTTTGTTGGCAGGAATGGAGGGGACCTACAGTTTTTTGCCGAGTCCGAACGGCTAAATGAGAAGCGTTTTTTCATGACAAGTCTCGTCAAAATCAAAATCTGCAAAAACACCATAAATTCAAATTTGTAGAACTTACTCTTTTTGTTAGGAATGCATGTTTATTTTTCGATATTATTCGTTAAAAACCAATTCACTCTATAAATTAATGTAGTGGCAACCCTGCAAGAGATTGATGGTCGAAAATTTAAACTTAAAGCTTTCTGTATGCTACTTTAACGAAATCAAGACAAAAATTGCTTCCCCAATCTTTTGTAAAAGAAAAGTTTAAATTGACTATTTCCCTTATAAAAAAGGTAGGTATACGCACCACAGGTATATACCACAGTACACAAATCCAGTAATATACATTACTGCGCAGGTTGTCGAAATTGAAAGTTGTAGTAATTAAAAATGACTATTTGAGAGCCCCACAAATATCACGTAATCACTCACAACTACATAACATTTTGACATTTTACAAGTAAATGGACCTCCAGATTTGCCATTTGTACCGATTTGATTGAAAAATAAAACGCTATGGATATTACTTTTAATATTTGTATTGTGAGTACTCGCTTCATGATTCATTTACCGTTTTATATGTCACTATTTATAACTACATATTTTGCGTTTTTTGTAATCAATGACAGTTGATTCAAGAGAAATTTATGTATAGTTATGGTTTTTAAACCGGTCATAGCCAGTCCCGGGGATAACTTTTAAAGATATTAATTTTTGTTACCTACAGTGGATGCCCTTTTGATTCATATACTTATGTTTAATCTTTATCGATGCTGGGATTTTTTGGGCATTCTCCTTTTTTTAACATTTTTAAAAAATCTTATTTTTCTCAAAAACGGTTCCACAACTTTTTTTAGAATTTCTTTTAGATTTTCTTGAAAACGGTGAGGCTGATTTTAAAAATCTTTTTATGTAGAATTTTCTAAAAAATATAAATATGTAGTTACATATGTGTACAAAAATTTAAAAAAAAATTATTTTTTGGATTTTTTAAAAAATACAATTTTTTTTTATTATTTTTTTGAGAACGATACGATTGATTTTTTTTTTAAATTCAATATCTAAAGGCTTTTAACAATCCTTAGAATATTTCAAGAAAATATTTTACTTTTATGCAAAAATAACGGTACCTTCCTTACAAATGTTTAAAACCCTTTAAGTAAAATCTTATTTTTTCTTAAAAAAGGCTTCTACGATTCTGAAACAAATCGGTATGCGATCTACTACGAAATATTATAAAAATGTACACTATTAGAAAATATTAATAGCACCTCCCATGGAATAATATTTTTATTTTGAATTTTCTCGCTATCGGCTGATCAGATTTAAATAAATCTTTTTAAATACAAATTTCAAATAAATTGAAATACTAGTATTACGTATCAAAATTTTTAATATAGAATTTATTGAATTTTTAAAAATAATTTCAAAACTTTTTGTTCGATATCTCAAAAACGGTGCAAAATGATAAATATTTAAGACTTCCATAGCAAATTTTTCGCTCAATCAAACCTTTGAGTTTAAAACAACGCAAAACTGAAGCGATTTAAACTTTATTATGGTCAAAAGGGAAATCAAATAGTTACATTTATGTAAATGGATATGTATGGTGTGTTCTCAAAATAAGTGATGGAGATGCAAAAAATGGAAACATAGATTTTTTTCTTCCCTGCAATTACCTTGAAGTCAAATAAAATAATACTTTTTGTATCTCTATTCTTCAATAAAAAAAAGAATTTCATAAATAAAAAAACTACAATCTTGAACTTAAACAAATGTTATCATTTTCATATTTCATATTTGGTTGGCAACTCTCTTCTGAAAGTGTATAGTTCAATCTTAAAATCGCTCTGTAACTTTTTCAAATTTAAATAGTTTAAACTTACCAAAAAAATATATTTAACCCATATAAATCTTACATATCTGCCTGATTTTATAAACACCTACGAAGGACAGGTAATCTTAGTTTATTAAGTCGTGAAACCATATACCTAAGCATCAACCCTAGTCACATGACTGATAACAAGAGAAAAATTGAACAAATTTCACCCGAACAAAATTCAAATCCATTGTTAAACAACAACAGAGCACCAAAAATTCATAAGCTGCATAATACAATGTCGATCTCTCAATCAGATCTGGAAAAAATTAAATTTATGTTCGAGGAATCCCTTAGCACTGAACTCTCTAAAGCGACCGCCAATTTAGCAACGAAAGACGATGTCAACAAGTTGAACGATGAGATACACTCTTTACGTCAACAAAATCAAGATTTATCGAAAAAAGTTCAGAACTTTGAGGCTCGATGTAGAACGCTAGAAGAGGAGCTTGAGTTGCTGAATCGTGAAGTCAAGGGGAAAAATATTATTTTCACAATTCCAAATGACCAAGTTGACCCCCAACAAAGAATCCATGGTATAACCAAACTTTTGCTGGGAGACGATTTAGTCCAACAACAAATGCCACATGCCGTCAAATTGAGCGAAAACAACAAAGTGATTAAATTGAAACTAAACACTGGATCTAATGAGACTGCAGCGATTATGCTTAAAAATGCATCTAAGTTAAAAGGCACAGGTGCCTATATTCAAAGAGATTTGAGCAAACAATCTCAAATAAAACGTCAAATTCTACTAAAGTACAGGAAAGTTATTAAAACAAGTAAACCACACGAAACAGTTTTAATTAAAAACAACAGCTTAGTAATTGGAAAGAAAACATTTTATTTAAATAATAACAATAATCTTAAATATCACGATAAAGATGGAGAAGAAGAACTAGAAGCTATATTTGGCAAACTCAACTTTGCTGCTGTCAAAGAAATGGAAATGTCAAATAATCGTCAAAATGAATGGTCTAAACCAGCTTCACCAGGGATGCCACTCTATGTTGAAACTCCTCACTCTAGTACTATTGTTAGAAATTGAGTATTAGACGCCGTCAGCTCAAACAAATTTATTTCTGCTAAGATTTTATCATATAATATATCCGGTTTAAATAATAAAATACTTTTTGCAGACTTTTTTAATTACGTTAAGAACTTTGAAATTTTCTTTCTTTTTGAAACACATTTAACAAGAGATAATTTAAGTAAATTTAATAAATATTTCGTCGGTTTTAAGCTTATTTGGATTGAAGCAAACAAGCATTCTGTTAAAGGCCGTGCAAGTGGTGGAAGCCTGTACGGTATAAGAAACTCACATTTAAAAACTTATGATTTTGCTGAATGCGGGGGAACCACCATAATAAAATCGTTAAAACAACATAATCTGTATATCGTTCCGTTCTATATAAATTGTACAAAATGGACTCATGATTTTGAAAAGCTGAACAATACAATGTTAAACTTAGCAAGCAAAAGCGTTCTACTGATTGGCGATTGGAACGCAAGAATAAGTAACTCTCAAACCACTATAGCACAAACTTTAACAAATCCTGTTATCTGTTGTACCAACCGGGAGTCAAAGGATAATGTTTGCAATGCAAATGGAAGTGACATGCTTGAGCTACTCCAATTGTATGGCTTAATTGTGTTAAACGGCTGTACTGAAGGAGATAAAGAAGGCCATTACACTTTCGTAGGAGGACAAGGTAAATCAGTGATTGACTTTTGCGCTGTAAACAATGACTGGGCTGACCTAATTACAAAATTTGAGGTTCAATGCAAAACTTTTTCGGATCATATGCCTATTGTAGTTGAATTTAGTGATGAAACTCCGTCTCACCACATAAATCTTACTCTGCTCCCTCGGCTCAAATGGAAAAATCAGGAAATAAACACATATCATCATCGATTGGATAGTATGCTTCTAACAAATGATCTGGTACCTGAATCTACAGAGTTACTCTCATCCCAAATCACATGTTCCATAAGAAGTGCAACTTCAAATACAATTTTAAACATGAAATCATCGTTTAAACAAAAATGGTTTGACAAGGAATGCTTAAATGCACGGAATAAATCATTTTCCCTTTTGCGAGCTTTCAGAAGATCTAATGACCCAGACGTAAAAAATTGGTATATTCAAACAAATAACCACTACAAAAAATTGTGTATTGCAAAAAAAACTAACTTTGATAATCAACAAGCCTACTTATTAAGTCAGACAAAAAGATCAAAGGATTTTTGGAAGATAGTGAGGGAGATCAATGGCTCCAGCTACCAAATAGGTACAGGAGTATCTGCTGATGAACTGTCTTTTCATTTTAAAAATCTTTTACTCGACAACACAAATTTAAAATTCTCCTATGCCGAACCGCTAGTTTCCGATGACTTTTTGGATGGTGAAATAACGACTGCGGAAATACATGCTGTTATTTTAAAATCAAAAAATGGAAAAGCACCAGGGGAAGACGGGATTCCATACGAATTCTTCAAAAATGCTAATCCCACCCTAATCAATCATTTAAAAGTGCTGTATAACAATGTTTTCGCAAATGCTGATATCCCTTCATCGTTCAAGAAGTCAGTAATATTCCCGATCCATAAAAAAGGTGTCTTGGACAACGTAGAAAATTACAGAGGAATATCATTCATGAATGTTTTAGCCAAGATATTTTGTGGTGTCCTTGTGGAAAGACTAGAGAAGTGGGTAGAGGAAAAAAATATTATAACGGATTTCCAAGCTGGATTTAGAAAAAACTTTTCAACCATTGATCATATATTTACGCTATCCTCAATTATAAGAGCATTCCAAGCTAGAAATAAGAAAATCTATAGTTTTTTTGTAGATTTCAAAGCAGCATTTGACCTAGTTAACTGAAGTGCACTTTTTTATAAATTATCGCAGCTAGGCTTGTCTACGAAATTTATAAAAGTTATCAGAGAAATGTACACTGAATCAAAATCAGCAGTCTGGGATGGAAAAGTTTTTTCAGAATGGTTTGCAACAGAAACTGGTGTAAGGCAGGGGTGTCTTCTAAGTGCCTTATTATTTTCATTATTTATAAATGATATAGAAAAGGAGCTCCCAGGTGGAATACGAATTGCTAATACGGTTGTCAATGTACTGTTGTATGCTGATGATCTTGTCATTCTATCTGAATCACCAGAAAATCTTCAATTAATGATAAATCGGCTAGCAAACTACTGTACAAAATGGGGACTTACTATCAACACTGACAAATCGAAAATAATGATCTTCTCACGATCACCACGAGCACATAATGGAAGCAGTTGGTTTTACAACGGAAACCGTTTAGAAGTTGTGAAAGATATCAAATATTTGGGAGTAAAATTGAGCTCATCATTAGAATTCAGCAAACATCTAGCGGATAAGGCTAAATCCTCTCAAAGTTTATTGAATTTATCATGGAAGAATGTTTTTTCAAACAAACAGATCTCATTATCAACAAAATATAAAGTATTTGATTCAGTTGTTAAATCAACTCTCCTTTACGCATCTCAAGTTTGGGGATCAGAACAGTTTGAAGAAATCGAGAAATTCCATAGAAACTTCTTAAAAAAAATATTCAATTTACCAATGAAAACACCTAACTACGCAATTTACTTGGAGACGGGTCTTCCAATGCTGTTTACAAGTACTCTTAAGTTTCAAGCAGACTATATTATTTTAATATGCTCATATCCAGACACGCCACGTTTAACTAAAAAAATGCTCATGTATGAATTGAGAAACAAGGACTGGTGGGTGAGAAGATGGCTAACTATTGGAAGTGCGTGTGGTGAAAACCTAATATTCGATCTTACCAACCTGAAGACCTTAAAGGATCAACTTTATCTTATAATCCAAAAAAATGAAGATTCTATTCGAGACAAATTTATTGAGCAAGCTCGCTCATCCGATAGCAGAGTATTATACTCTCAGCTCAATTTCAACCTGAATGACAAGAACTACTTCCATGACAGTCTCAGCTATACTGAAATATCTCTAATTTTCAAAGCACGGTGCGAATTACTTGGTTTAAACGGTAGCCCATATAATGGAAGCTTCAACAGGTTTTGTACTGTATGCAACTTAAAGGCAAAAGAAGACTGCTTCCACATAATAAGTGTCTGTCCAATTTACAACCCCCAAAGACTGGCATACTTCGGCAAAAAAACCTTGACCCTGCAGGAGTCAATACAGATTCTCAACGAGTACGATTGGAAGAAATTATATAATTATCTTCAAAGTATATACAAATACAGAAATTTACTAGTAGCTGAATATTACGATTAAGTTTATCTATTAAATCGAAAAAAATAACTATATTATTGTAAAACTATAAACATATGTAATTAAATAACTCGCCAACCTAGCTGACGGCTAAGCCATAGCTTTATATTCATAAACAAATTTTGTAACTGAAGTAAATATGTTAAATAAATGAATTCTTACTACTACTACTACTACTACTCATTTTCATATTTTCATCAGCTAAACTTCAGTCCAGATTTGGCAAGAAACTTGATAGTTAAATCGTCTTATAGGGTAGGTAGGTAGGTAAAAATGGTGGCAAGAGCGTAACACTCGCTGTTGCCCAATTAGCACTGGATTGCGCCGTTTTGATACCATAACTCGTTTGACCTGTGTATGAAAGTAGATAAAAGCGTTCCTTGCTTTGAAATAGGACGGCTGTGGAGCATGGTTAATGTATCTTGTGAGTTGGGGTCATAGGACACTCACTCGATCGGATCGCATCTCGCCCGAGCTTGCCACATTATGCCGAGCTCGGCAGGTTGTAGAGTAGCAACGAAGCGATCGATCAGATCATGTGGTCATCATTGCCATTGAGCATCATGAAGCTCCTCAGAAACCCGGGTTCCGATTACTCGCGGACTTTGGATCTGGGGGGGAACATGATGCAGAACGCAACAGATTTCTGTCTCAGAACCATTTCGTGGCGTTAAGAAAAGAGATCAAGTCTTTGATCTTCATTTCGGAAAGTTCGTTTAGGTCGTCAAAAAAAGCCATTCCAAACGATTGTGCTCTCATTCTGGCTAGAGCTGGACATTTACAGAGAAAATGAAGGACTGTTTCCTTTTCTTGCTGGTCTCCACAACTGCGACAGTGAGTATTGTAAGGAATACCCAGCCTCGCCGCATGTTCTCCAATTGGCCAGTGTCCAGTGCAGGTTGCTACGACCCTGGCTATGTCCCGCCTGGGTCTACATATGAGATCAATTGTTCGGGATTTATTTAAGGCGGGCCAGATCGTTCTGGATATTTTGCAGTTGGTCAAACTGCTCCACCTACGGTTAAATTCCCTAAGAAAAATTGACAATATATTGCCCTTCACAACTCCAAGGGGAATGTAGACTCTTTCCGCAAGTGAGATGTGAAGGGCTGATCCTTGCCTGGCTAGTTCATCTGCCCGTTCATTACCCTCAATGCCACTGTGACCAGGAACCCAGATAAGAGTGACCTTGAGGTTAATGTTTAGACTTGCGAGCTCATCTCGGCATTGTTGGACCAATTTAGAGGATGATGTAGCCGAATCAATGGCTTTAACAGCCGCCTGACTGTCTGTAAGGATGGCTGTATTACGATTTTGGTTTGGATCTGCTTTTAGCATCTTGCAAGCCTCCCTGATTGCCAGTATTTCAGCTTGAAATACACTAGCGAAATTCGTTAGCCGAAATGACTTGGAGATGTTGAGAGACTCAGAGAAGACTCCTGAGCCAACACCGCACTCCATCTTTGAGCCATCAGTATAGATAGTTGTGTCGAAGTCTCTCGTCACGGCGTCATCATCCCAGTCCCCTCTGGATGGGAATAAGACTTTAAAATCTTTACTGAGGCTCATTGTAGGAGCGCGGTAGTCAGTCGTCTTATACCTTGAGTTGATATAAAACTTCAAAGCAAGTAGCGAAAAGCTTCAATATATGATTTTTTTTTTCTCAAAATCTTTATTAATAATGTATCTGCAAACATATTTCAAACACATTCAATTAACATTATTCAAAAATACAAAGAAAATTATTTTGACAGCTCTTGCTGACAATATTGATGCTGATGCATGACTTTTAAAAGCATAAGTACAATACAACAGTGTTATCCTACAATTAGAAATATGTACATAATTACATTCAAACCATTGCTTTACTGAAATACAAAAAACAAATGCCTCTTTTTTTTCCTTGTTGAATTCGACAAAATATAAAGTTTTTGCCTTATAATTCAAATTTCTTAAAACCCTTTTAGCAAAATTTATTCAAAAGTACCTAATGCATTTATATTTGTATAGAACGGATAGAACCTTTGTATTTCAAAAAATTGCTCACAAGAACAACTTCATTTCATTTGCCTTCACCTTCCGCTCAATTTCACCCAAAGATGATTTTTTAACATTCTTCTTTGATTTATTAACTGTGGCCAAATAATCAGGCTAATTAAAATGTTAAATATCAAAAATGAAAAAAAAAATGAAAGCTGTTGTAATTAACACTACAATATGGCAAGGATATATAAAATTCATCTCCAACAAAGAAATATTTTTGAAAAAAAAAGGAAAAATATTAACGGACTCAGCAACCTTTACAAATGGGATGCTTTTGTGTAGCAACAAAGTAGATGTAGTCTTTATTGTAATCACCACAGTAAATGCGAGAGAATGAGTCATTTTAACAACAATGATTTTAGCTTATTTTTTCCCATTTTTTTTTTTTTTGCATCCTTTATCCTGTGAGAGATAAGAAATGATGAACAAATTAAGCAATAAAAAGAATATGTTTCTATTTTCCGTTAGAGTTTTATTTGTTACCAAATTAAGTTTCGCATTAGACTCTGAGAGTCTAAATTTTGGTTTTTGATTTCGAACAGTTGATCCTGTCAGTTTTCTTTTAAGAATATCTTGTGATAGCAGTTTTAACTTAAACTCTTAGCTGTGAAAATACTATTGAAATTGAAGTACAGTACTATCGAAATGTTGGTTGGATGTTGTAGGAACTGAGGGCCTCGAGCTGTATCTTTTCCTACACATCAAGTGCTTACAATACCTCCACGTTTGGTAGCCGCCGGATACTGGTCTTGGCTTTATGCCTTGACTTGCTAAACTTGTAAGTGCGAATGTTGACCAAGGAAAGAATTGCAACATTAAACCCTTGGCCCTACAGATTGGAGGTTAGTGCGTTGGGCTAACGACCCGACCACAGTAAAAAAGCCACTTGTTATGAGAGAGACGCGAGAAGCCTCGGATAACGACCCCCCTCAAATGGCAACCAGACCCGGAATGAAAATGGACTATGACCTACGAGTATGCACCTGGAATGTAAGGACACTCTATACACCAGGTGCTACTCAAAAACTTGAATCTGTCCTCTCGCGGTACAAGGCAGATATTACCGCGATCCAGGAGATACGATGGATAGGATCAGGTATAACGAAAAGAAAAGATTGCGACATTTATTACAGCTGCCATCAAAGACTGCACATGTTAGGATGCGGATTCGTCGTGGGAAATCGACTCAGATCGAAAGTCATCGATTTTAAGCCGATTAGCGATCGCCTGGCTGTGATCCGCATCAAAGCTACCTTCCAAAACATCAGCCTTATATGTGCACACGCCCCTACCGATGAAGCTGAGGAGTCTAACAAGGAGGAGTTTTACGACCTCCTGGATGGAGCCTACGGAGCCTGTCCGGAGTACGATGTCAAAGTCGTGCTCGGAGACTTCAATGCTAAAGTCGGAAAGGAAAACATCTTTGGCGGATTAGTTGGAAAGCACAGCCTCCACGAAACGACAACAGATAACGGCTTCCGACTAATCGACTTTGCTGCAGCTCGTAATACGGTGATAAGTAGCACTAGGTTCCCCAGGCGAAGGATACACACAGCAACCTGGCGATCTCCAGATGGTCGAACCGCCAACCAAATCGACCACGTGCTAATTGGCGCAAGGTATGCATCGAACATCTTGGACGTGCGAACTTTCCGAGGCGCAAACGTGGACTCTGACCACTTTCTTGTTGTGACAAAGTTCAGGGCCCGACTGTCCAATGAAAAGAAAACGAAGACCGCCCAAAGGAAGAAATTCAACATTGCATGCCTTAGCACATCTGAGAAAGCCAAAGACTACAGTGAGCAATTGACCGGGAAACTCTCTGCCGTAAACCCAGCCACAAGCGTCAACAACCAGTGGAACCAATATCGCGACATCATTAAGGAGACAGCCGAGACCACCATAGGCTATCAACCACCCAGAAAAAAGAACCCGTGGTATGACGATGAATGCGCGGTATTGAAGCAGGAGACGGAAAATGCACGAATGCAAATGCTGCAACGGAAAACAAGAGCAGCAAGAGAGGAGTACCGTGAAAAGAGAAGGAAAGAGAAAAAACCCTGCGTAGAAAGAAAAGAGCATCCGCAGCCTCTCAGCTCAAGTATCTCGAAGAGTCTAGCACCGCCACCAACACCCGCCGGTTCTACAAAACAGCCAAGCAACTGGCATCTGGTTATAGGACTGGCACGCAAGCTCTTCGAAACAGCGAAGGAAACCTAGTCACCGAAGCACAGGGAATTGTAGACGTGTTTAAGCAGCATTTCCAGCAGCTGCTTAATGGGCATTATGTAGAGGAGGCAATAGAGGAACAAAGAAGCATAAGACCAGTCAATGAAGATCCAGTCCCAGCGCCCAGTACTGAAGAGGTTAAGAAAGCCATCCACAAGCTTAAGAACAACAAATCCGCCGGCTCAGATGGCCTACCTGCGGAACTCTTTAAGTATGGAGGAGATGTCCTGGTAGGGTGCATGCACCAGCTCATCAACCAAGTTTGGGAGGAGGAAAGTATGCCCGACGACTGGTCAAATAGCTCCATATGCCCAATCTACAAAAAAGGCGATCCTATGTCCTGCAAGAACTACAGAGGCATATCCCTGCTTAATGTTGCCTACAAGATCCTATCCAACGTACTATGTGAGCGTCTAAAACCTTTCTGCAACACTATGATCGGCACGTACCAGTGTGGCTTCAGGCCAGGCAGATCAACGATAGACCAAATCTTCACATTGAGGCAAATCCTGGAAAAGACCAACGAGACCCACCACCTATTCATCGACTTTAAAGCCGCATATGATAGCATAAGTCGCCAAGAGCTTCTATTGGCGATGTCGGAACTCGGGATCCCGAAAAAACTGATCCAGCTATGCCGCATGACGTTACAAAATACGCGGTGCAACGTGCAAATGGGTAACAGCTCATCCGAGTTATTCCAGACGTGTACAGGGTTCAGACAAGGAGATGCGCTATCATGTGATTTCTTCAACTAAGTCCTGGAGCAGATAGTGCGCAAGAGTGGTGTTAACATGGAAGGCACTATCTTCAACAGGTCTTCTCAACTGCTTGGCTATGCGGACGACATCGACATCATCGGCCGCTCCAAAAGAGCTGTACTTGAAGCATTCACAGCTATTGATGAACAGGCGAAACGCGTTGGTCTTGAAGTGAATGGGACAAAACAAAGTATATGCTTTCAACAAACAAAGCCTCATCTGTCCATCGCCTAGGACAAAACGTCACTGTTGGTAGCAGTAATTTCGAGGTAGTCAAGGAGTTCACCTACCTCGGAACAAACATCAATCCCACGAACGACACCTTAGTGGAAATCCGACGAAGAATTACCCTAGCGAACCGCTGCTACTTCGGTTTGGCCAAACAAATGGGTTCAAAACTCCTTTCCCGAAAGACAAAGTGCACGCTATACAAAACGCTAATTTTACCAGTTCTACTCTACGGCACCGAGTGCTGGACGATAAGCAAAAAAGGGGAATTGATACTGGGCACTTTCGAGAGAAAAATTCTTCGGCGGATATTTGGTCCTATATGCGAAGAGGGCGATTGGAAGAGAAGATTCAATCGTGAACTATACGAGCTGTACCAAGATGTGGATGTAGTCCAAAGAGCCAAAACACGTCGACTACACTGGCTCGGCCACATTGAGCGAATGGACAACAACGCTCCAGCCAAGAAAATCTTCGAATCCCAGCCCCCAGGTTCGAGACGACCAGGAAGACCGAACCTCCGCTATAGGGACCAGGCGGTCACAGACGCAAGAGCGCTTGGTCTCGACGACTGGAGGGAGCGTGCGAGGGACCGCAACCGATGGAAGAACGCAATATCTCAGGCAGAGACCCTTCATGGATCGGGAGCCGGATAAGTTAAGTTAAGTTACTAACGAAATCAGCCTTTTAATGCCGAAATGAAATTTCTTTGAGAAAAAGTATCTCATTTTGAATTGCAATCATTGATTCCTCAATTCAAGTCGTTGGGTATAATTTATAGCCAACAGCATAATTCACTTACACAAATTACCTCACACTGACTTGGTGACACAAAGTCACCCCTCCTGCCCTCCTCTTTCCATCTTAAATAAAGTATAAAATAAATTTCTATTTCCACATCAGCATTCTGTCAATTTGCCAAGGACCTAGGACCGTACACTCTTGATACAAAAGTTAGAGAAAAAGAATTCAAAAATTCCTCCGCAGTTGCATATTTAAGTTCAAATCCAGCTTAGTTGTAAAACTAAAAAGGGCCAACATTAAACAAACAAAATAAATAAAATAAAACGATATCTTTTGAAACAACGAACAACAAATACATTTTTTTTTTCTTCTCAGAAAAATCATACAGAAAAGACATCTAGAATAGCATCCACATACAAAATTCCACCAGCAAAAACACCAACAACAACATGGACAGGACATATAATAATACTCAAACACAGACACCCAGAACTCTCAGAGAATTCTTAACTATGGTATATTTGTATTCCCATCATTTTGGCAATATCGCCAAGGAAGCAGCTCTCTTAAGCTCAATCAAGCGTTTTATTCGTGTATTTGCAGACACATTAAATGTGCATAGCAAATCGGTAAACATTAGCTTTTGCTTATGCTCGAAGGCGAAAAGGATTTGCCAGCGATATAATCTTATTCCTTCTTCTTCTTCGTATGCATGTCGAACGAGTATGTATGTATGAATATACGTGTTTGTCGATATAGATTGGTATTTTGTATAACCTAAGTCATTTTATATATCTATTGGGGGGTTGGCTGGGTAAGAACGGCATGCTTTTGACTGGGTGATATATTCTTAAAGTAAATTTATGTAGATCTTGGAAATTCTATCGGAAATCTCAGAGCCGGTGTTTTTAGATTTAGCTGGTCAAAGGCCCTTGAAATGGGGGATAGAGGTTCTAAGAAACATAGCTGTGGTGGAAGTCAGACTCAATTTTTACATTTTTGGCTCATAGTAAAAATGTAAAAATTGAGTGTGATTCCCTCCGCAGCTTATTGGTCGGATTTAAAGTGTTCAAAAATCTTAAGAACTTACGTCCATTATATAAAACACATTTTCCATGGTTTAATAAGTTGAGTACAGAATTTATAGATACAAAAAGACTATACACAAGAAAATAAAATATTACGGGTGTGACAATTTAATGTTACGCATGTGACTTAGTATAATTTTAACCAAACAGAAGATAACAAATTAAATTCAGATGGGAAATAGATGGAAAAAATAAAGAAATTGGGAATTTATTCTTTTTTTTGTGTGGAAAAATAACCACTTAAAGTGGATTAAATTCTTATATGGAGGAAATATTCTGTGACTCACATATTTCTCAACTTAATCCACATAATCAACAAAAAACACGCAAAACTAATTCAAATGAATGATTTATTTAATAAATATGATTTTTGTTACGGTTGTGACACAAACTTTAAAATTTCAAATTCAAGTCGGTCTCAGTTTAATTTTCAAAATAAATGAAATTTTGTCTGATGGTAGATAACAATGTTCTCCTTATTTTTTCAAACTTTGAGTTTTACGCAAACATTTTTCTCAACTTGTGAATCAATAGCACACAAACTTAATAGCCAAATGAAATTACACCAAAACTTGGTCTAAGTTCATTTTTTGTTCCTATATCCCTTACCTATAATTCACCAGTCCCCAATTCGAAATATATCATTCACGTCACGCAAATGCTTATAATTTGAAATTCCCTTAATTCAGCTCATCTTAACCGTTGTTTATCATTCAGGAAAATCCTCCACGCAAAATCCAAGATCCCAAAAGAGAAAATTCATTCAATTGCAAGCAAACTTTAAATCATAAATTTTCCGTTTGTGTTTTATGTCATTATCGTCACAATGTTTTTTTTTAGGTAAATTAGGGAAAAAAAATTTTGACTTTTGTTTTTTTCGAATATTTATATTTTTTTTTTTTCGAGTAAAAAATTAATTATAAGCTAAAGTAAAATCATCTTTAAGATTTTTTCAATAGCTATCCATGTCACATTTTGTCATTTTCATCACAATTTTTCCTTTTTTTTACATGGAATTGATTTTTCTATTTATTTTTCTTTTTTTGTTTAAACAGGAGTCGACTTGGAACGAGATAAGGTTGACGCCATAATTTTCAGTTGAATTTTGTGACGTTAATGACACAAATCAGAACACAAAATCTATTTTTTTTTTTCAGTTCTTATACCTGTCATATTTTATTTCTTGAAAAGCTTTCATCTTAGCACTCCGCCTTTTGTACATTATTATTGAAAACCGGTCCTGTGACATTTGCAAATCTGTGTTTTTGGAAAATAGATTTAGAAATTCAGTTTCTTTTGAGGAGAAGAAGGAAGGATAGATTTTTGTACTACTGACTCAACCAACTAACCATGCATGAATACAAACGTAAAAGTGTTTATATGCACCAAGCACGAACAACAACCAAATAACAGCATCCTCAGGAAAGCATAAGCAGCACATACCTACCTAACCTCTTCCTACATCAACCATGCCATCATCCAGAACACACAGCCACCCCATATCTCTAACATTTCTCTCAATCACTGCATCTCCATAAAGGATTATAAATATCCTGATGCAGAAATAGATTTAAAATATCGATGCCAATGCTCCTATCGTGCTATATTGGATATGGAGTTTGTTGGATTTCACTTTCTTGTATGTCAAAAATGGTCGGTCTTCTTCGAAAGAGCTAGAAAAGAGAATGTGCTAGTGCTACTAGAACCTCGCAGAGGTACATACACATACCTAACCTATAGCATACCGATTTCAAACGTAATCGTGTAGTCATTTGTCATATTCAGGATCTGCTCCAAGGACTTTCAAACTCGATGACACGACTACGGCTATGGATGCTATGAGGCTATATGACGCCCGAGAAAAGGCAAAAGGAATTTCAATAATTCAAATCACACATGCAATTGGTCGGAAACTAGAAACCCCTTTTTGCGAAAATTCATAGATTGTTGCTATAGCATCTGCAGAATACCGGAGCTGCTGAACCTGAGTTCAAAGAAAGCACACATCCGGATTGATGGGATTAATTAGAAAGACAAACATATCCTTGGCAAATAAGTTATTCATCGAAGTGGATACCTTTTTGTTCAGAATCCGTTGAACTTAAATATGTATATCGAAGCTACAAACATATCATCATACATATTACATATGTACAGGGTGTTGCTGAGTGCCTAGTGCCTCATGACACCCTGATTCCTGATGAATGGGAAACTTTCTATATATATTTCTTGTAAGTTTATTATATTTAACTTTGCATAAAGGATGGAGATTAAACATTAAATCTGCCTCTGTATTCCGTAAAAAATATCAGGTATACCTATACCCATACAAAGATTGAATAATGAACGCTCTGCATCTATGCAGATTATTTTGTTGAATTTTATCAATAATTCAGAAAGGATTTTGATGCCCTGCCTGGGTGTAATATATTTTTATCTTATACGGATATTCTATGGAAAACCCAAAGTCAAAATAGAGACGGAACATAATTATTATTATTTTTTGAATTTATCATCATCGTGTCCTGTAACCCCGGCTGGGGCATAGGGCGTCAACAAAACGTCTCCATCCTTCACGGTCTGCTGCAAGGTACTTTAGCTGTGGCCACGTCTTTCTCTGGGATTCCGCTTCCGCTAAGACAGTTGATTTCCATGTTGTTCTTGGTCTTCCAACCCGCCGTGCACCCTGAGGATTCCATTCAAAGGACTGCTTTGCAATTTCATCGTTTGGTTTCCTTAGTGTGTGAACAATCCATCGCCATTTACGCTTTCTTATGTCGACGTCCAGCCGCTCTTGACTTGTCCTGCGCCACAATTCTTCATTTGATATTATTTGTGGCCAACGAATCTTTAGGATATGGCGAAGACAGCGATTCACAAAAGCCTGCAATTTCTTCGAAATGATAGACGTGACTTTCCAGGTTTCACAAGCATATAACAGCACGGATTTCACATTGGATTCGAAGAATCTCAACTTAGTGCGTAAGGAGATTTGACTTGATTTCCAGATTGGGGACAGAGTACCGAAGGCAGCACGAGCTTTATTTATTCTACTTTTAACGTCCAGATCCGTACCACCGTTTGCAGAAAAAATACTGCCAAGGTAGTTAGACTATTTTACTTCTTCCCCCGGATAAACCGCTGCTGTGTCAAGCGGCCTGTGAGCATTATTTTTGTCTTTTTGCTGTTTATTCTTAGACCACTCGACTCTCCCTTTACTTGCAGCGTTTGGCACATCCCGTTCAGCCCACTGATGTTATTTGCCAGTAGACATATGTCATCGGCATAGTCTAAATGACTGAGCCTTTCGAACGGTCTCCATTGAATGCCCTGTCGCTCAGCTGTACCAACACTGGCCGTCAATACGTCGTCCATCGCCAGCAGGAATAGAATTGGCGATAGAACATCCCCTTGTCTCACACCCTGTTGCACTACAAAGGAGTCGGATAGCTGCCCATTGTGCAAAACAAAACACCTTGCGTTGTTGTAAGACTCTTTTATAATGGCAACTATTTTTGGTGGAATTCCTCTACCAAGCAACGATCTCCATATACCTACATTCTCGGTTAACTCGATCAAAGGCTTTCTCAAAATCCACGAACATGAGGTAAAGCGGTGATTGAAATTCCATCGACTGCTCGAGGACGATACGCAGGGTGTTGATATGGTCGACACACGATCGACCACTGCGGAAGCCAGCTTGATGCCTCTTGAGTGTAGACTCGATTCTATCCTTTATTCGCTCGAGAATGATGGTTGCCATTAGTTTTGGGAAAACGGACAAAACGGTGATACCACGCCAATTGTTGCAATTCTTTAGGTCACCTTTCTTTGGCAACTTAACGATCACACCATCCTTCCAGTCCCTGGGATAGCTTTCGTTTTCCCAAATGCTTTGTATCAACGGATGTAAAATACTAGCCGCTGTTACGGGATCGGCTTTCAGGAATTCAGCTGGTATTCCGTCCAGTCCAGCTGCCTTGTTGTTTTTGAGGAGATTTATTGATGTAAGGATTTCCGATTCTGACGGGGGTTCGATGTCAATACCCCTATAGGACCTGCGCATCTCGTTTAGTTGGGGCACTTCAGCACTCTGCTCAACTGAATCCTCATTTAGCAGGGCACAAAAATGGTCCTTCCATCTACGAAGCTGATCCTCAGTTGATACCAAAAGTGTGCCATCCACATCCATTACAGGATGATTCGTGTTGCTTTTTTTCCCGATCACGTCTTTGGCTATTTGGTACAATTCCCGGATATCTCCTCTTCTGGCAGCAATTTCCGCATTATCTGCGAGTCCATCCAACTTCACCCTCTTGTCACGTCTCACACAGCGATAGACCATCTTATGTGCAATGCGGTACTCTCTTCGCAAGCCAGCCTTTCGTTGAACATCTGCTTCGGCATTTATTTGAATTTGAATTTATCATAGTCGGAATCAATTAGTAAAATCGGAGCTTCCCGCTATTTCTCGAATTTCTGGCTGTTTTTGGAACTAAATACATACTCAGTTACGATGGATCAAAAGTAAAGAGTTTTCTAAAGCCATATCGGGTTGAACTTTGCGTGTAAAATATCAACGAATTCATTTTGCTTGAAAGGTCATATCAATGACATTAACTTTGTTCCACAAATTTTTGAGCAAAAATTTGCAGTTAGAATAGGTACGTACTTATTACTCCTTTTTCTACGCCCATGATAAGACTTTTGTACATGGAAAACCTTTTTATAAATGGATTTTGAAATATGATATTCAATTTTTGTTTGTCCTTTCTTGAGCTCAAGGGCATACGCAAGGGGCACTTTTACCTGCCCCTTCCTAATAAGAATTATATTTCATACATTAGGCAATTTTTCTCTTTTGAAAGCATTGAAAAGCAAGATTTCTGTACCGAAACTATTTTTTAATTCTTTTATACAAATGGAATCCAATAAGAATTCGTAGACCAGTTAAGCTCCGTTCCGATTTCATCAAAGTGATTTGACTATTTACTGGATCCGGTATATCCGTTTCCTCACAATAATATCCGATAGTTTTCAAGGTAGTCTATTTTCTAGCTAGCTTGCTAACTTTCTGAATACACATATTTAAAATGTAATAGAAGTTTTGTAAGGAAAGCTTTGGTAAGTCCTGTTTCTACGTTAAGGACGTAATTTTTCAATAAAAAATTGTTGCAGTTTTTCGATTTTCAAGCCCCAAGCTTGAGCCAATAGTTCATCACAAATCATGCTATTTTTTAACGTTTCTGATTCCCATAGATTCACAAGCAACTTCCATTTTTGACAATAATTTACAAAGCTGTTAATCATTTTATGTAAAGAATGTGGGGTGTCAGAGAGTAGCACGATATCATCGGCATAGAGCAACTTATTAACTTGCCTTCAATAGTTATCCCATCCGGTAGCGTAGAGTCGAGGTAATTTCAAAACAGGGTTGGAATCGGCTAGGGTGATTTGTGATAGCTGACAGTCCCAACATAATAGCAAAACTATAGTATTGTGACTGTTAACTATCACATATCACCTTAGCCGATTCCACCACAGGATAAAAAGAAGAGCATAGAGAAGTTTCATACAGTTACAAGTTGTTGTGGTAAGTGCCTTTAAGATCTTTGCTGATATTGAAATGTTCAAGTAAACAAATAGTCAAACGGTCAGCAAACCATACGAATCTGCTACGACAAGCTAGTCGAACATCGCCCTCGAACGTCTATAAAAATCAAATTCCTTTTGATTTTGGTGAGACCAAATTTTTGGTTTAGTGGCACCAAATATAATTGGTACTCGAGCCATCCCGCAGACAACTAAAATCGTGTTATAACGCTTACACTTTACAGATCCCTATAGAGTTTACAAAGGTATTTTGTTTCTTTTTGTTCAGATTCTACAAGTAAAATAAGATCCCGGGGACCGTTATGCATTATATTTGAAGGACCTCACAGATAGATAGCAGTTCCGTTTTCAAATCAATATTTTGAAGCTAACCTCACACAAAACCTAAAATAAAAAAAAACTTACATATACACTTGTTAATTAAAGGCAATTAATATCTTGAACAATGGTTTACTTCCGTAATCCTTCAATTTCTAGAATAACAAAGATTTCAAGCCAGAAGGTATACATACCTCAACTACTAAAAACTATTTTCTGAAACTACTATCCCCAATTGATTTGCCAATTTCGCCTTTTCAAATATATATCTGTGGGAACTAGCTAACAAAACTTTCTTAAAAAAAACATTTTTCATTCAAAATTCTTCAATTGTGTATATATTCCACTTACTCAACATTAATAGCAAACATAAAAGTTAAGTGCCCAACAAACAGCTTTTAAAGCAAATTAACAATGGAAACTTTTCTATTCTTCTAAAGTACCTATACTATATCTACTAACTTTCATACAACAAAAAAAAAGAGCTCTCGTTTTGTAACAACTTCATTCGATTTCATTCTGCATCAATGAGATGAAAATAGAAATGTGAATATGAATATAAGTTCTTCTTCTAGATGAAGTTGCACTCATGCCTTTTGTTATTGCTCCTCCTCTTCCAAACATCAATATCTACACAAATATAAGTAGTATGAAGGCACCATGTTATGCACCAACCCAAAAGCCACATGTTTTCTAGAGTTTTGTGATCTCTGGACATTGCTAAGTGAGCTTTTTGTATATTTCTGATGATGTTGATGAAGAAGAAGAGGAGGGTTAAGAACTTATGTATGTAAATTTCTGGAATTTCCATGAGCTGCCTCAGGGCCAGATTATTATTATTGAAAAGTTTGATACAAAAATATCTTAATACATAAATTAAAGAACCAACAAAAGATTTAAAGCTCATAAATATTCAAATGCGGTTGGAATTTTCAGTACCTTTATACGAATTAAACAAAATTTTGATAACAGTGTTTTCCAAAGCTTATTTTAGCTGTTAAAATATGTATATGTAACAATTAAAATCAAAGAAGTTTAAAACAAAAACTAAAATTGGTTAATACAATTCACTTCAAAAATAATAATCGCATTCTTTGTATTTCTACGCTTCGATTTTGCATTCAAATACTTCTAATATTTCCAGCTTAATGACTTCATAGCTAAGTTAGTCAAACTCTCATTCAAATATGACCCGCTTTGAATTCCATAATCAGCTCAAGGTTTGATAGGCTCAATTGAGGACATTTCTTTATACCTATGATCTATGAACTTATTATGAATCTTCGCCCTTTTTGGCTAATATTACTCCTTTTACCCACAAATAGACCATGTTCTTTTCTCAACTTTATTCTAGTCACTCTTGATATGAACTTCGATTAGAATCCATCAAATTATGACGAGGTTCGTTATAACATAGCAACTGGATAACGTTAACATAACCAAGTTGTAGTAAAAAACAAACATAATCCCAGGCTTTTCAGATACCAGATTTTTATTTTAAAAGAAGTGGCTTGTTGATTTAATTCTTATCTTTTTACTTTCTTCAAGAACTACAAAACGCTTTTTGTAATGTGTGGTGAAATCTTATTTCTTACCACTTTTTTTTAATGAATCACACTCAAGAGGTGATATATTTTCGTAAAAAAAAAAAAAAGTTTAATGGAAAGCGAAAATATTTGCCCTCCATTATGCCGATTCGAGCTAATCCGATAATTGAGAGATTAAACAAACAATTTGTTTAAGCCAAAACTACCTTATCTTAAATTATAAGTTTCTTATTTTGTTATCAGCTTAAACTATTGTTATATATCTGAAGCCACAGGGGGCAGCTTGACTTGCACATGCAAACGTTTTATAAACTAGTCAAACTATCCTTCCTGTGAGCTTTTTACTTTTTGGACAGTCTCTTTTTCGACTATCACTCTTCGAGGTAAGACATAACCATTTGTACGAAATAAAACATAAGAAATACTTTTATACTAAAATCGATTGTGTTTTCTTTCTATTCTTTCAAATTATTTAATTACCGGGATCAATTCTGCATCCCAACATATGGTCCTACATCGAGCCAAATAATATAAAATCTCCGATTTTACACGAGTACTTCTACTCATTTGGCACCTAAAAAGAAAAACCTGGAATTTCATTCTAAATCATCATTAAGCTCTGCTCCGCAAGACTAATCCATACACGTGACAGCATCTAAACTACACGAAAAATATCCATTTCATCTCTAAAATCATCTTTAATAAAATATTATCATCAGGTTTGACAAATTTCATTTGTTCAAACCACATTTGTCCATCTGAAAAGAAAAATCTACATAAAAATTAAAATCATTCATCAGCAATCCTCATCATTTCGCATCTTAAACATCATCATCAGTATCTTCATTAATATCCTCATCATCTTCATCAACCACCACACAACGTTCCTGCATTGATCATTTACCTATATTCACCACTTCACTCGAAAAATACAAAGTATTCTCATCCAATAACTTCATTATCAGCATAAAAAGCTTTCTTCCATTCAACTTTAATTATCATCAAGAAGTATCATCTCTTATCACTCAACTAATCGCAGCAAGATCACAGCAGCGCGATATTCACCACGATCTTTTCAAGGTCTTATCATCAATAACCAGTTTTTTATCATCATTCATACGCTCGACGCCAACAGGTACGTGTGCTTGACTTTGTTCTTGTGCAAATCTATGAATATATTTGATACATTTCATATTTCTTACTTCTCTATTATCTATCCAAAAATTTATTAAATAAAATTGAAAAATAACTTAAAGTTATTGCATTTCGCTGCAAAGAATCAAATTTCGTATATCTTTTTGTGAAAATTATTTAGTTCGTTATTTTACCTATTTAATCTTTGAACGGAATAATAAAATGGAAAATTTCATATTTCATGCAGATAATCTAGTTGAATATTTCGCGGATTTAAAGGAAATTAATAAAAATTCCCTATCGCTGCATTCGTGGGAAGCAAGGAAAGTAGAACTTTCAAGTTTATGGGCAGATGTTAAAATTGCATATGCAAATTGCGTTCGTAACACGGTTGAGCCAATAACTCAAGAAAATTTAAGTGCAGTGAAATCTAAATATAAGGCTTCAACGGAAACTTATGTCTCGTGCTTGGAATTTATTTTAAGTGCAATTAATGCGTTAAATCCTACTTCTAATGCTGGTGAATCTTCTAAATCAATAGATACGTCTGAAAATATTGCTTTGGGTGTGTCTCAAGTGCTACTTCAGGTGAGATCTCTTGCCAAAGCAACCGAAAATGCTGCGCATGGATCCTTAACACTCCCTGCTTGTGATTCAAGTGTTTTTTCCGGTGATTATCTTTCGTGGCCTTCGTTTCGCGACATGTTTACTGCGGTTTACATTAAACACCCAAAGCTTAGTCCAGTTCAGAAGCTGTTCCATCTTCTAGCTAAGACCAGTGACGATGCTCACGGCATCGTATCTAAATTTTCCTTAACGGATGACAATTTTGAACTTGCATGGAACGCTCTTAAAGAGCAATACGAAAATAAGAGAATATTAGTTAACAAACAATTAAAGATTTTATTGAATATTTCACACAATGCAATTGAAACAGATAAGGGTCTAAAACAAATTAATAGAGAGGTAAACGATTGTCTAAGTGCTATGGTTTCATACGGTATTCAAACCGAAACATGGGATTCATTCCTTACATATTTGGTTTCAAGTCGTTTACCCGAAAAAACATTATCACTGTGGGAAGAGAGCTTAGAAAACCCATCAGAGATACCGACATGGAAATCCATGAGTAGCTTTTTAGTATCTCGATACAAGGTGCTTGAAACGGTAAGCGATATTCGTGTTTCGAATCCTAAACAAAATATTTCTGTTCCACAGACACGACCAATGAGAAAATTGAAAACGCATCATGCTAAGGTCAATAAAGTTTCCTGTCTAGATTGTCAAAGTAAACATTCCTTACGCGTTTGTCCTTCGTTCTTACAAAAGTCAGTTCTGAATAGAATTGACATTGTAAGAAAAAACAAAGCTTGTTTCAATTGTTTGTCTATTTTGCATACTACACAACAGTGTAAAAGCATTTTTACATGCAACCATTGCAAAAAACGACATCATACTCTTTTGCATTTGCATGAATCGATTCAGACAACTCCTCTAACTAATGAACAATGTCAAAACTTGAAACCAACTATTCAACCCAATTCAAATACGAATTCTCAACCAAATAATAATATACAGTCCACTTCGATATCAAACCTACCAAACGTTAATTCTTATTTTTCAACGTCATCGAAACAAATTCTTTTAGCCACCGCTTTAGTGAATGTCTTTTCTCAGGGCACAAAACATACTCTCCGAGCTTTAATTGACCCTGGATCTGAAATTACTATGATTTCAAAAGCTGCTCAACACCGTTTAGATCTTCATTGTACCCCCACAAATGCGACAGTTTGTGGAGTTAACGCTACCCTAGCAACAACATCAAATATGTTATGCCATTTTACAATGGGTTCTTACTTCAACTCTAAAACCGTTCCGGTGCAAGCCCTAGTTGTTGATAACCCAACAGGAAAACTTCCTTCTCAATCAATAAATTCTTTCGATTTTTCAAAACTATCTGGGATTCAACTAGCTGACCCAAACCTTCACAAATCTTCTCGAGTAGATTTGCTTATTGGAGCAGATATTTATCCTAATATCATTCTAGAAGGACTTCGTCGTGATATTTATGGAGACTTGATAGCACAATATACAATTTTTGGCTGGATTATTTCTGGTCCCCTTCAAAAACCAAATAATACTACGCCTTCAAAATTTGTATCTTTTGTTAACCAAGTCGTAATTGATGACGAAATCAAACGTTTTTGGGAGCTAGAAGAGATTTCTACCCCTAAGCCAATGTCACAAGAAGATCGCTTTTGCGAAAATTTATATTCAGAAACGACTTATCGACAACAGGATGGTAGGTATGTCGTAAAACTACCTTTTAAAAGTGAATTTCCTCATGATTTACAACTTGGTCTCTCGAGAAATATCTGTTTAAAACGGTTTATTTCTTCCGAAAATCGTCTAAAAAAGACACCTTTACTTGAAGCTGAATACAATAATGTTATACAAGAGTATTTAGACGTTGATCATATGAAAGAGGTTTCTTCTCAAGAAATATCTCTTGACAGTAAAATTATTTCATATTATCTACCCCACCACGCTGTTGTAAGACCAGAGAGCTCAACAACACGTCTGCGAGTTGTCTTTAATGCGTCGAGTCCATCTCAAAACGGAAAAAGTCTTAACGACGTTCTTCACACTGGCCCAAGCTTACAACAAGATCTTCTTTCGCTTATGCTTCGTTGGCGTACATATCGATACGTTTTTAACGCAGATATTGCCAAAATGTATAGGCAGATACGCATTCATCCTTCTCAGACATCATTTCAGAGAATTCTTTTTAGAACATCACCTGACAAACCCATAGAAGATTTTGAGCTCCAAACGGTCACTTTTGGTGTCAATTGTGCACCCTTTTTGGCAATACGTACCCTGTTGCAGCTTGCAGATGACGAAGAGTCAAAATATCCCTTAGGTTCGAAAATGCTCCGCAACGATTTCTATGTTGACGATTTACTTTCCGGCTCTGATACCTTAGACCAATCTCTTCAAGCACAATCAGAAATCATTTCGATTCTTGCATCTGCTGGTTTTGTCCTACGAAAATGGACAGCAAATGATAGATCTCTATTAGACAATATACCCAAAGATCAAATTTTAAATGACCTTTTTCTCAATTTAACAGATCAAAGCTCTGTTAAAACTCTTGGAGTTTTTTGGAATGCCAAATCAGATTCATTCTATTTCAAAATAAACCCAATTTCCTTTTCATCTGTTTGTACTAAGCGAGAAGTATTCTCACACATCGCAAAGCTCTATGACCCTGCAGGATGGACTGCACCTATCATAGTTAAAGCTAAAATTCTTATGCAGCAGATATGGAAAGATAAAACTCTTTGGGATGAAAACTTAAAACTTCATTCTTTAGCTGTTTGGGAATCCTTTACAAAGACATTTATCGACATTTCAAAGTTAAAAATCCCTAGATGGCTCGGAACAATTTCTTCAGATGTAGTTGAAATTCATGGGTTCTGTGACGCCTCCGAGCAAGCTTATGCTGCTGCTATTTATGTGAAGGTTATTTATCCAAGTACAAATAGTAGAAGTCAGCTCTTGTGTGCAAAAACAAAAGTAGCACCAGTCAATACGATTTCATTGCCGAGACTGGAGCTTTGTGGAGCGGTTCTTTTGTCAAAGCTTATGAAAAACGTGCTTGGTATAGTCAATGTCGAAAACCTTTCTGTTTACTTATGGACAGATTCATCCATTGTACTGGCGTGGTTGGAAAAACCACCTTGTTCTTGGCAAACTTTCATAGCTAACCGAACAAGCCTCATAAAGAGTAACGTAGGTGATATTCCTTGGAGACATGTATCCTCAGCAGAGAATCCAGCTGATTTGGCTACTAGGGGGATGGCTCCTGGTGAGCTTCTGGGCAATGACTTGTGGTGGCACGGTCCAATTTGGCTACGTACTAATCGAATACCTTACCCCTCTACCATTCGTTCATTTGTCAACGAAGCTGACCTAGAGTCTAAACCTATAAAAGCGTTTCACACTTCTCAAAATAATCCCGAAGATGTTCTTCAAAACTTTTCATCTTTTCCAAAAGCATTAAGAGTAATATCGTATATATTTCGGTTTTATAGACTAACGAGCCCACGGTTCAAGGTAAAACCAAATTATAAAAATTTTGAGGTCCAGAGAGATGAGGTCCTTTTTGTAAAAGAAAGACTCATAATGCTTTCTCAAAAAACTTACTTTCATTCTGAATACAAGCATTTAGAATCCAACCAATCAATCAGTAGATCAAGCCCACTTTTAACACTGAATCCAGTTTTGGATTTGAAAGGTGTTATAAGAGTAAACGGTCGTCTTGTGAACTCGAACCTTTCTTGGGCTGAGAGGTATCCCATTATTTTGCCATACAACTCTTTGTTTGTAAAACTTCTTGTGGATTTTATGCATGGCATAACTCTTCATGGGGGTAATCAACTAATGTTTGTTCTGATTCGGCAAGAATATTGGGTCCCTAAGCTCAAGAACTTGATCAAGACTCGCATTAACAAATGCAAAATTTGTGTGATTCACAAGAAACATCAACGCTCTCAACTTATGGCTGCCTTACCGCCAGAAAGGTCGGACTTTTCAAGGCCATTTTCCAAAGTTGGAGTAGATTTTGCTGGCCCTTTCAATATTAAAACTTATTTTGGGCGCAGTTGTCGTATAACTAAAGGCTATGTTTGCATTTTTGTATGCTTTTGTACAAGAGCCATTCATTTAGAAGGAACCACGGAGTTATCTACTGCATCATTTTTGGCAGCTTTTTATAGGTTTGTTGGAAGAAGAGGACTTCCACAAGACATTTATTCCGACAACGGAACGAATTTTGTTGGAGCTGATCGAGCTTTTAAAGAGGATTTTAAAATTTGCCTCAATGAATCCACTTCTCAATTTTGTAATCATTATAGCAATTTGCCTTCCTGGCATTTTATTCCACCTGGTGCTCCTCACATGGGTGGTCTGTGGGAGGCAGGGGTTAAAAGCTTTAAGACCCACTTTAAAAAAGTTGCAACTACTTACAACTACACCTTCGAAGAATTCACAACACTTCTGTGTCGCATCGAATCATGTCTAAATTCCCGTCCAATCAGTGGACTTACAGAAAATCCATCCGACAATCTCTCCCTTACTCCCGGACACTTCCTTATTGGAAGGCCACTTTTGTCTGTACCTGAGCCAAATCTTCAAGAGTCTCCTATATCTTTAGTTAATCGATGGGAAAAGCTAAAGATCCTTCACCAAACTTTTTGCAAACGTTGGAAAGAGGAATATCTTAAAGAATTGCACAAGAGATATAAGTGGAAGTTTCCTCAGCGAGACATAAAGGTTGGAGATATTGTTGTGGTAAGAAAAGAAAATTTACCACCAAATGAGTGGCGGCTAGGTCGTGTTACGAACGTCTTTCCAGGCAATGACGGAAGGGTACGTGTGGCTAGGATTCAAACGCAGCTAGGTGAAATAACTAGACCAATAGTAAAGTTATGTGTAATTCCAACTGAATAATCTTTAAATTTCCATTTTCTTTATAAACTTACATCTATTTTTTTATAGTAAGAACAAATTAGATATATTTATGAATTGCACTTGAACATTTTTAAAGTATACGTATCGATTATCTGTATTATTGAAATCTATATTACTAAACTCTGCATGCATATGCATATATTATTCGATCTATTTGATTTAATTACAACAAAAAATGTTAAAATTTCTTTTGATTCTTTAAAATAGTTTAGATATCCCCTACTAACCTTCCTTCCTCCGGAGTGAGTGGAACCCCTTCGGAAAATTAAAAGGTTCCCAATCTGAAATCTCATTTCAGATATATGTAGGGATTAGATTTTCATAGTTATTTTATTTGAATATTTGCAGTTATATTACTGCAAGGTGGGCGGCAATGTTTAAGCCAAAACTACCTTATCTTAAATTATAAGTTTCTTATTTTGTTATCAGCTTAAACTATTGTTATATATCTGAAGCCACAGGGGGCAGCTTGACTTGCACATGCAAACGTTTTATAAACTAGTCAAACTATCCTTCCTGTGAGCTTTTTACTTTTTGGACAGTCTCTTTTTCGACTATCACTCTTCGAGGTAAGACATAACCATTTGTACGAAATAAAACATAAGAAATACTTTTATACTAAAATCGATTGTGTTTTCTTTCTATTCTTTCAAATTATTTAATTACCGGGATCAATTCTGCATCCCAACACAATTCAAACACTTTTTCTCCCCCATATCACATTATAATAGAATTCAACATTCAGATTTCACATTATACCTACTTGTATAGTCAGTATCCTACTAACCGAAGCGCATCGTATCCTTGAAGAGGATAATGAAATTGACTATTCGACACATATCCATAGTTTGGAATATTTGAGTAGGACGATGTGGTATATTGAAATTACATACCGTATTTTTTTTTTTTTTTTTAGAAGGATGAACTTTTTTATTTTCAATTCTTGGTTGAATTTTGGAACAACTGATGATGATGACGGTGGCGGCAAAACTATTCTTCTTCTGTCCAATAACAAACATTATAATTTTCTATATGCTTTTTGATGAAATATAGATATCCATTTTCCACTGCTGTCGTATGCACATATAATTTTATAGTTCAATCAAAATGTGAAATATAGAATCATGAGGAGAACTTTAATTGAATTTGAAAAGGACATTTGCATGGAGAGAATGTTGAGTAAGTTTTATTTTATTTTGGTTCATATTAATGGTATTTGACCACAATTTTTTTTTTTTGTATAACTCTATGTTGAATGGAGAATTTGATTGGCATGGAAATATGTATATGTAAAGTTTTAAAACTTTTCTTACATACAAGAAAAGTGAATCTGGTCAATCAAGTGCTTTTGAAGCAAAAAAGAAAAAAAAACAAATACGTTTCACTTAAGATGATTAGATTATATCATTTTGAAAAGTGCTTCAATATCTGACAAAAAGCCATTACAGTAATAGGACTCCAGATATTGAGTTGAATACTTATAAAAAAAAATACGATTTTAAAGGGTTTTGTTGCTGTTTGATTAAATGTTTTTAATAATTTTTTTGTAATTCATGTCCTTTTTGTACATATTAAAGCTTTTCTTATAATTAAATTGTTGGGAAATGCAAATTGTAAACTACTCAATTCATTTTATTACTGAACAGTACTCGCAATTAGAACGAAGTGATAAATTTCATTTCTTAACTTTAAATTCAAGAAAAGGTGTACTTTGAAATTTGTCACGCCACAGAGCAATATTTTCACGAGCTGTGTGACATGTTGTCACCGTCCTATTGAAAATTAACTGCACGTCCATTCACTGAAACGGCCGAATCAGCATCATTAAAAAAAAAATGAAAATCCAAATAGATCGGTGATCGGCAAAATTGTTTTGATTAAAATAAAAACAATGAACATGAGCCCCAAGACTCGTACGATTTCATGTAAAAAAAATCATTGATTTTCAGCACTATTGGTGGGAAATTTAAAATGACACCTCTTGTCAAATGACCCTATAGGCCTAATAGGCGCGTCTAACCAACTGAAATCTCACTGAGCCCTCAATGTCAAGTAAACGGAGGCGGAATGATTTGGTGGGACAAGATGCTCCGTTGAATTGTATAAAAAAAACATGTGTTATAATTTTCGTACTGAGCTTGTGAAAACAAAATTTCAACAATGCTTAAAATATTTAAATGTTTGAGCACAAAATTTTATAAAATGAATGAAAAATAATTGTAAGTTCATTATATTTTCATTTCTGTTAACATTTCACCTATATTTTGTATTTTTATACCGATTTACTATTTGCACATCACCGAGAAATTGAATTTGACTGTCAAATGAACAGCTGTTTTAGCTGAGATAGAACATTGAGAAATGAATCCAAAAAATTTTCGTCTCAGTAATCTCCGGAAAAAATCTCAGTGCTCAGGTGAGATTTTTTGTTCCACTTAAAAAATCTCTGAGCGCTCTGAGATTTTATTTGGTGAGACGCGCCTAATCAACAACAGAAGCCTTATTTCGAATTTCATAATTTTTAAAAAATACATATTCTTTACGAATGATTGATATTTTAAGTTTAAAAATATTTTTTTATTTATATTTATTTTTTTTTATTTGTATTTATAACCAAATTTGATTTGAAAATAAATCCACATATTGCGGAGAAAAGAACAAAAAAAATAATAAACAATTTACAATAGAAAAAAAACTTAAATTAACTTTCAATTCAAGCACTCATTAGCCACTGATTGGTATTTTTCATATCTCCTTTTACACTCACTGTTTCTTGTTCATGCTTTGCTTTGCTTATTGTTTCTTCGTTTCGTTTTTTTTAGAATATTGTTATTAATGCAAATACACCATATAGAAGGGCACAAGGATAAGCAATCAGCACTTGTTGATGGTCCATCGAATATGCAGTCACGAAGAGTTTCGATGCAGATGCTGCACACCAGAGAATGCTGATTCCAGCAACGATTAAACCCAACGGACCCCTACAAGGAGAAATAAACATTAAAGTAAAGCTTAAATGGACGGACATACTCGTATACATATATACATAACACAGTTGCAAAAAGGCTTACTATTGTACTGAATTCGGTACTATTGGACCTTCCCGAGTACGCAAGTACCACTTTTAAATTTTCAGTACTATTTGTACTATTTTTAATTTTTAAAAAGGTCAACTTTCATAAATCTCTAAAATCAAGCAAATATGTTCAGTCAGACTTCACCACATCTTCACGTAAAGAAGCTTTTAATGAAAGACCCATATTGTCAATAAACTTACTAGAAATCTCTCGAGGAAATCTATTGCGGGGCCGAACGTGAAATTCTGTACACTTCTAAAAATTTAGCTGAAAGCGAAATTTATAGCTTTAAAAGTAATGCACGGATGATTTATATAACTGTACTCGAAGATGTGAAAAAAAGCTTTAATTTTGAAGACATTTTTTGAACTCGTTGCAACATTTTTCACAAAATTCAATTTTAGATGGCCAAGTAAATTCAATTGATTTTTTCCTGGCGAACAAGAAAACATTGAACTCAATAATAAAGAATATCGAGCTCTAGCTGACTTAATAAAATTTAGAAATGCTTCTATTTCTGAGTTCTGGGCTGAAATTGGCCTTGTGAAAAATGAATGCAACGAGTTCATGTTTTCAAATATAAACCGAATTGTCCAGGGTGCATATGAATGCAATGTGAATACAAAGAAAAGACTTGTGCCAAAGCTGCTATCCGTCCATAAGACTTATTTTACACTTTAGAATAAAATTATACCAATTAAATGTATAGGTATATTTAATTTATGTATTTTTGTTTTAAAAAAATATTTATTTGAATTGTTTGCGTTGTTTTATATTTTAAAAAAGTTCAGTACTATTTGGTCTTTTACAGTACAATTTTTTTTCCGTTTTCAGTACAATCGACAAAAGTCAATTTTCATCACTGATACATAAGTTAAAATAAGAAAAGAAAAAAAATATGAGAGCAAGAAAATAAAATTTAATAGAAACAAAAGCAAAAACAAAATGAAAAAAAGCAACAGAACATCGTAGAAGAAAATTGTCGTCTCTATCGTTTGCTGAGTTTCCTCCAAATGCTTAAAATTCAGATATAACAACGGGCATAGAATCGCAGATTAAGAGTATGCAAATCTCATACCGTGTTTTTTCTGCATTGAATTCAATATCGAAACATTAGATTTCCAAATTAAATCATTATTTTTATTTACACATCGAAAAATTGTTGATTTGTGCATAGGTGGTTAACGCAGAAAGGAGACGATTTTTCCAGGATGAAAAAAAGAATAACACCACAAACTACATTAGGTATTACATTAGCGTCGTCTTGGATCAAAAACTCATTTTTCATTATGACTTATGAGTTCGGCCAGTTATACCCATCGCTTCTTCTTCCTTCTAATTGAGAAATCATTCCATGCCTAGTCAACATATCAAATATGTGTTCCATGCTGATGTAGAGCATGTTTCTGGGTTTGCCTTTGGGAACTCTTTGACTAGTATATTTAGTTTATAAATATGCTTTTTCATTTAAGACTTCCACTATAAAATATAGTTATTTTTTGTATTTCTATTAGACTTCGCAGCCAACCTTTGTCAACCCTTTTACAACAATTAGATATTTAAAATTGCAATCTAAATAATTCTGGTCTGCACCCTTTTTCCGTATGACCAATAGGAATTTAAATAAATATACTAATACCAGAACTGGGGACGTTATGAGATAATAGACACCTAAATTTCAATCCACTGTGCTAATTCTTTTCTATTCTTTCTTACTAGTGCCGTGCAATTCAGTAAGCATTTAAAAAACCTAAGGTCTTGCAGGCATATAGTTTAAATTATTATACCAAAACTTTCTTGCTTAAAAATTTTATAGGTTTTCTTCTGCAAAACAAAATAACAATCACCTATTAAAAAAAAACTATTTCCCCTGAAATAGACAAAAAAAAAAACAAATACCAAACAATCAATGGGAATCGAACTGAAAGAGGGTTTAACACCACCCACTGTATGGATAGCCTTGACTGATAGATACACTGTACTGGTATGGTTCTTCATTGTAAATACTTCAAACAAAACAAATAACAACAAAATAGAAAAAGAAGAAGAGAAAACTGATAAAAATGTTCTTCTTCTCCCTATTTGCAGGTTGTGGGAACACCCGTTGTTGTTTTTAATCAACGCATTCATTGTTTGTACAATACTGGCCATAATGGCTGGGTAGTGGGTGGCTGGATGGTAGTGGATACGTAATGGTGGCCCTGTTAAATAATGAAAATAAAAATTGCAACAAAAAAAAACAAATCGAAGGAAAAAATAATAAGAATAGTAAAATAAAAAAAAAAACACATAAAGCATAACGCAAAATTAAAAATGAAAAAAAATATATGTAATAATAAGAGATACTGAATTGCAAACAAAAGAGTATATACTCACTGAATGGTGATTAAAACGTTAATGCCGGACAATACAACCATCGGAAGCAGGCAATAGCCTAGGACCGATATAACAGCTCCGAATGTGACCTGAGCCTGGGTGGCCATCACCGACAAGAGGCAGTAAAAAGCAATGCAACCTATCACTCCAATGCTGTAGATGTAGGAGAATGTAACTTTGCCGCTCTGTGAATGGACATAAGCAAAACATGATGTAAGAATAAATTGAAATTAATCAGTAGTAGTTGGCTGAGGGTAGAAATTAATTTTCATGTTGCAGGTTTCTTCTTGCTCACTCACCAATAAAAGGAAGCCTCCGAGTGCTAGACAGAATGCCAACGGTCCAGCCATGTCTGTGTCCTGAAGAATACTTTGATCCGCTCCACGAAGGGGATTAAGCACGGCCAAGGTCTGAAATAATTTGAAAAAAAAAATTTAAACAAGTTCAATGTTCAATGTTAGTCATGGATAATGAAGGTTGTACTGCAATTAATTTTTACTAACAAGGCACAGATATACTCAGATAATTGGAAGGCTTCAAACTTTGTAGCTTCCTTAGTTGTCATCAAGCTTTGTAGGCTATTTTTTAATTCATTATTTATGTATCTTTCGAAACTCGTCCATTTGCAAAGAAAATTATAATTTCAAAGTACTTAACGAGTATGGTTAAGTTGTTTATTTGGATAATTTATTTTGATGAAAAATTGGATTCGATAGCATGAATATAAAAATCTCAACACTTAAGTATTTCCACAGATAAAGGTCGGAAAAACATGTTAGTT
The DNA here is from genome assembly GCA_963921185.1 of Dasysyrphus tricinctus. NCBI lineage: Eukaryota > Metazoa > Arthropoda > Insecta > Diptera > Syrphidae > Dasysyrphus > Dasysyrphus tricinctus. The sequence goes on along the minus strand of OY992531.1, from coordinate 253,122,618 downwards.
TAGGTATTTGTTTAAGCGGAAAGTTCACATGAGAACAGGTTTGAATACAAATTCAATTCGATGCTCAAAAATCAATGATGAGGGTTGATGGGTTTACTACTACTCTCTGTGTGTATACAATCAAACTTCAATCAATTAAATAAAACACGAGAATATTTTCTCTTTTTGATTTTGTTAAGCAAATGTTTGATTAAATACAAAAAAGTGCATTCGCGTTTCCCAAGGAAACCGTTTTATTTTTTTCAACCTCCTATTTTTTTCGTACAGGATGTAAATAAATAATAATATTCAATAGCCCCACAGAGAAGTACCTACATACTAGAGTATTTTGACAGTAGTTTTATTTAACATTTAAAAGGCCCACTACTACGAAATTCGATCAAAAACATGAACAACCAACATTATTTGTGTTTGATATGCAATCGAAAGTAATTTTTGTAAATAACATATTGAATTCAATTAAAAATATTTGAATATAAAACTAATTGCCAGATGTTTCGAATTTCAATGACCATAACTGAGAGGAATATTTTTATTCAAGTGATTGCTAGTTATCATTATTATTATTTGTATTCAAAATGCTTTTTTGATGTACACTTTTGGTGTAGGTAGGTGCTATTTATGATATTTGACAAGTAAGAGGGCGAGAGTTTGCGAGTTATATAGTGCAAAATTAATAATTTATTCATTCAATTTATGGGTTTATACTCGATCTATAGGGCGGTTTAGCTGTGATTTCATGTGCCTACCCCAACTAAATACAAGGTTTTTATCAAACCTTGCATTACGATAACGAAAAATCTCTGATTGTAAATCCCTGGAGCAAAAATATTATACAAATGGCTCTTCGATTTGTATACTTTGTTATTATTAATTCGATTTGTACTTATAAATTTGTGATATTCCAACAATTTTTAGGTTTACATGGTATAAATGTATTTTCTTCTATTTATTACTATTTTTCACTTCAAGGTGTTAATCATCTAAAAATGTTCAGTACTTTACCATTCAACAAGTGACGTTAAAATCTGTAATTATATTTGGTACCTTGAGACCACATAAGGGGCTCGAAAGTAAGGTAAGCTTACAGTGTCTGATTGGCCAGCTGTCAAAAATTAAGCCAACTTTATTAGAAAATCGGCTAAAATGTTTGTAAGGAGCTCAAGTGGATTTGTATCGAAGTATCAGCTTTTAACATTTTGTCTCAAGCTGAACTACATATTTCTTATCAAATGCCAATAGTCAGCAGGTCATCACAATCAAAAATAGTAGGGTTACATCCAATGAAGAAAAGGCTCCAGATTTTGCCGACCACTTCGAAGAGCACTGCAAGCCAAATATATCTTGGGATCTCGAGGTTCTTTCTAGCAATTATCTTTTACAACTACGTCAACAACTGCTACTTCCACAATACATAAATGGAAAGGTGCCAAAATTGTGGCTGTAACAACGAAGCACAACGATAAAGACTTCCTAAGATAGAGGTTCATCTCACTGTTAGGCAACATTTATTAGCCCTTGAACTTGAGGAACTGATATTAAGATGGCTTAAAAAATCTTTCTGTTACAGTCAATGGCGATCGTTATCGGGCCATTTTGAACGAATTTTTGTTCACAAAAATTCAAGAGGAGGATATTGGCAACATTTGGTTTCAACAAGACGGCGCAACGTACCACACAGCTGAAGCTACACTCCATGTAGTAGTAGCATTTTCAAAAAAAAAAAAAAAGTTATTTGGCGGACCCTTTTTAACGTTTGGAATACGGGAAAATAACTTTGGATGCTTCATGCAGAACTGAAATTACAGCACAATGTTGCTTTCACTCAGAATACTAACCAAGCCACTTTCGGTTGTTTTCTCGACAGTCGATAGTTTATGGATTCGAGGACTTATTCATAAACATTACCAACTCTGATTTACTCATTCACTTATAAAAATAATTTATAGTTTTCTTCATTCCAGATTATTTTGTGCAGACAGGAAATTAAACGACAATGAGGACAATAAGAGCTAGAGTTGCATAAGGATCTAAATAAGGACCCTTTTTATTCAATATCTATACATCTAATCAGCATCAACCCTAAGAATCTCCTCTTTGCTGAGGATTCTCTAACCTCTGTAACTACAATTTTAGCCGCCAAGAGATTCGTAGCCCATATAACACGAGTATATGAGTTTTACTAGAGATGCGGTATTAAAATCAACCCCAAAAAGCTGAACTTGTATGCTTTAGACGACCAAATGGTTTAAGAAGTTTACACTTAGCCAAAAACTGCAGAAAAATCAAGATCAACCATCCCAAAGGAAGGCAATTGTCAACTTAAAGAGACGCTAAGGACCTTGAAGTACAATTCAACGAACTGTTCCGGCTTAATAAAAGCTTACTTCGCCTTTCATCGCAAATATAATTACTTAGCCTGGAAACGAAGCTGCTTTTTTTTACAAGCAACTCATCACACCGGTTTAAAGTACTGCTGAAAATGTTTGAGAAGATAATCTAGCGAATTTGCAACTAAAGTATCTACACAGAAGCTAAAATAATTCAACTAGACAGATACCTGCTCCAATCCAGCAGAAGATGCCTATAAAACTTGTCAAGCCACGCGAATCCATTTATTGGATGAGTTGTAATCCAGCCAAGACACCCAGATATTACTACCTTGACCCAATGGGACTCCTTGGAGATAATCTAAAAGAACGAAAAGAGATTTCCTTCTATGCTGACCCAGAATTTGCCAACTACCCTAGCTGAAAACTTGATCCCCCTACCAACAAAATGAAAACCGTGTTTTTAGTGTATTTTCATCTTTATAAACAATTAGCGTTAAATACAAGATAAAAATGCATTAAAAAACAAGACGAATGTAATTTAACTTAAAAAAAAACACAATTCAAGTAAATAATAAATTTTCAATGAAAATTAGCTTTACCTCTTTAAACCTCCATTACGTTTGTCCCATACAAATCATATTTTGCATTTTTTACAAAAATTTATTTAAAAGAAAGTGTTCGCATTATTTGAATAGAGCCAAAATTACATTATTGAAATTGATAATATTTGATTGATTTTTGTATTTTTTAGCAATTTTTGAAGTGGTCTATACTATAATGATAAATAAATGTGGAGGTAGCCGCTTTTCACTCTAAGCCGACGATATGAGAAAAATATTAGAAAATCTTTGAAATTTTATGACTCTCAAACGGTTAAATTTGGAAGGAAATTCTTTGGCATTACATATTTGTGTAAAAATTGAACTCGTTACTTCTAATCGATTACTGCAAAAATTCAAATATTTTGTATTGCGATGCATTCACTGCATTATAACTCCATCAAAGTTTACAGCCATGGAAATCATTCATGAACATGAAAATGAATAAAAAATGTCTAAAACAAAGAACAATTTTAATATTCAAACGAAACTGATTTAAAATAGATGTCAGCACCATGCGAATAAATATATTTTTAAATCCATTGCATTCCAATTCAGGCCAAAGGATGGTGCTGTGTTCCGAATCGATTGTAAACTACAATGTTACACAATTGTTATGTCCAAATCTGTATATATGTACATATATGTATGTATGTATAAAAATAAATCTTTAACTTTTTTTTTGTATATTGTATTAATTTTTCCATAACACTATACTGAAATTGAGGTTTTGTTGTAGTTAGGGGTAGAAAGTTAAGGTAGTACGAATGAAAGGATATTTCCGGGAGTAAATATTTTTGCTGCTTTATAATTGATTGCATGGACGGATTCATTGATAAATTGTAAATCAACACAGCAATATAAGCAAGAGGAGGCAGAGGATGCGTGAAGGAAATATTTATTTTTTTTTTCATTGAATGGTGGGTGGCTTGGTTGGTTTTTGGAAAAATTGCCAATTCGATGTGAAATAAATAGATAGAATCTCTCCTTTATCACCCACTTTTTTTAACAAAATTGTTATTTATTTATATTTAACAATTTATGTATGTGTTATTTATTTTTAGCATTCGACAACAAATTATACGAGTACGATGGAAAAAATATTTGTGTTCATTTGTTAGCCCATGTTTGTTGCTGTGATGGAGAATGTATATGTACTGTACCCTACTGTACTGTCTCCCAGCAGGATACCTACACAAATTTTTAATTTAAATTCAATCGAAAGAACTCCTGGTGTTAAATAAAATTATTTTTTTTTATCAATATCAATATTAATAATAAATTTTCAACAACTAATAAGAATTTTTGATTGGATTGTTTGGCTCTTGTAGTTCTAAATTAGATTTCAGAATGAGTGAATCCCGGATTGAAACCAATTGGAATTGACGAAAATAAATTTCGAATCAGCCAGGAGTGTGAACATTTTTCAGTTTTTTTTTTTTTCAAAGTGATAAAGAGTCAAAATAAGTTAGCATAGGGACGGGGAAGTCTAATGTGAATATTGTAAACTACTCACAGAAAACGCCCAAAGCATCAGTCTTAGATCGAAAATCATCAAGTTAAGTCTAACGTTGAGATAGGTCGCAAAGTAGTCGTAAGGTTCGTAGAGATTTTAAGCGGACCTCAGGTCCCAGGAGTCTCATTCCAATAGAACGTTTCAGTTTCCATTTACACAATTGTAAATTGATAAACAACGAAACCTGCATTGGGATAGAGCTAACCATGTGGCTTCAGTGGCGCGGTGTGTAGTGCATCGGCCTCTGAATCGCAAGGTTCATGGTTCGCACCCATATGACGGCAGAGTTTTTCAATTAATACAAGCATAACCAGACTAAGCACCACTAAAGGAGTCTGATGATCGAGGTGGCTCTCGTGAAATAGCTATAACTCCAGCCTATAAACTTGGTGGTAACACACACAAGTTGTTGTTGTTCATTCAAAATTATTCAATATAAATTGATGTATAATGCGCAGCATGCACTGCACTTGTGTGTGAATTTCCATTTACACACAAGACCCAACTTAAAAAGTTTCAGTTTTCAATTTAAAGTCTATATAAAATTTTAGACCGTTCTTGCCTTTTAATTCTTAGCCAGTGTTAAATCATTCATCTATTGCCCTACCTTTATGTTGGCTTATAAATCGAATACGGTAAAAAAGAAAGAAACCTACTGAACAACAACTAGCTTCTGTGGGCTAGTTCTAGTTAATATGCTAGTCAATGAGATCGGTTTTTGGGATCCAGTCACAGTTAAGGTTTTAAGTTCGAGTCTCGGGGCGAGTAAAAGACCAAAACCAAAGGTGTCACAAAGTAGTCTGACGAAAACAAATTTTGTTCAAAGTAGAAGGTTTTCAAAATTATAGTTTAAGAGCTGGCTGCAACTTTTTGGGTTGAACGCATAACCAGAAAATATGTATGAGATACTGTAGTTGCATGCTAAATTTTTGTTGGTCCCTGTAGTAGGGGACTAGGGGTTGAAAATAGCGGTTTTCAGACTATTGTGTTAGGGGCACATGCACTTCAATTAATTTATTAGGTACCTTTTAAAAGTTATTTAATTTTAAAAATTTGAGAACGAATTTGAATTCGAAAAATTTTAAAAACCGCTGGTATCGACCTTTAATTGTTATCCTAGCTTAGATTTTTTGGTCTCAGATTTTAGTGTCAACCTAAGATTTCTAGTTATTTTGCCGTTCCAGTGCAGGTTAATTTTGAAAAGATAGCTCTACTAAAGAAAGCAAATTTTCGGTTTTACTGCAAAAGGAATCTCATATCTTTCAAAACTTTTCCCCTGCGGTCTTGCTTTTGGCCACTTTCTTGTGGCTGGAGAAATGGTGAGAGTAATTTACCAACTAAATCAACAAATCAGAGGATTTCCACCCTAAAACCTTTTCGCCTTATCAGACTTCTTGCATTTCATCCAAAATACATCGAGAAGTTTAGAAAACAAATGTTTCGCCTTATTGCCGTGGTCAAATCGCCATCAAAGAGCTAGTGATTGAAATTGAAATTTTGTCTTTCCTTACAGCATTCAGGGATCATAATTATACGAAAAAATTTGTAAAGAAAAGTCTTGTAATTTTGTTTGTAGTCTCGTTCTAAAAAAGTGACAGTGGACCAGGACTATCATGGCAAAGGAGGCTACCTGGCCAAAAGCTTTTTGTTTGTCCTAACCTTCTGGGGAGTAAGAAACCAAGTCAAGTATATGGTCAAGTGCTTGTTAAATACATACATACAAACGAAAGCAAATTTTTCTTGAATAGTCTCTTAAAAAAAATTGATATCATTATTGTAATATAGGAATAGGAAAATACACGATGACCGGGAAAATAAACAGTCACCGTACGTTACACAAAAAAAAAAAAAACACATTTACGAAGGAGTTGCCTCACAAATGAAGAAATATATCTGATCTTTGCGAAGAGTATTAAGTTATAAAAGTCTTCAAGAAAGAGGATATTTTCGACACTGACATAATTTCCTTGAAAATACTGAAGGCATAGTAGATTCCGTGAATACCCCGCGATGATTATATAAATAAGTTTCCGTCTACAAATCTATTTTATTTACCTTGTTCTTATAAGGGATTCCAGCGATTGGTTCTACGAAATATGTTAGAGGAATTCATACAAATAATTAACGAATAACTTGTTATTATATTGAAGCCTTTCATTTGGGCTTTGGGCTTATGTAAATAATAAATTTTTAATAAGGACCCTGTTTAGATTGTCTTTTCACACCATGACGATCGTTTTGTGGATGCGAAAGGTGAGGATTCCTCTTACCAATCTCATCGACAAAACTCTCGTTTTTGCCGATTAGATGTATATAGTGCTTAATTCACAGAAAATATGACTTACTTTTTGGAATATATGACTTGGATTGATTCCCAGCTCTGAAAATTAACATAATTTCGTTATTAAAAGATAATTAAGTTTATTTAATTTAACTACAAACCTTCCAGCAGTGGTGGTTCATCATCGAAATCTGAACCAACTTGAGGCTTGAAAGCTTTTTCTTGTCCATAAGAATTATCCACGTAAGCATTGGGATCATAGAAACCACTTACACCGCTTCCAACATCCGAATAGCTGGCACTGTAGTTTGGTGGTACAGATGTCTGTGTATTGTCGAATGTTTGGAAGTTTCTGAAAACAACCACAAAATTATGATATCAAATTTTAGTAATTTTATAACAAGGCTTACAATTCCTGACCGAATTCTGGAACTTCGAAGTTGTATGTTTGTTCGGGCTGACTACCACTACTTCCCCATTGGTAGTCGTTTTGTGGTGCTCCATAAGGTGATGCCATTGGTTTTTCTAGAAGAACTAGTTACACTTTCGGAGAATGGAAAAATGATTTGGTTTGAATCAAGTTCGTAGTTTTCGATTTTTCACTGAAAATATTTGCAAGTTATGGAATTTTTTTGATTTTGTCGAATATAATAATTATTGACAATGTAGTGTTTGATTTGTTTAAAAGAATTTATTAGTTTTTTACCAGAAAAATAGAAAAGTTATGAAGTGAAATGTGAATTTACACCAGCAAAACAAAATTTATTTGACAATATCTCTCCGGTGTTATCCACGTCATGAAGTGACAGTTGGCATTGGTGACAGATGGTTTGAGGATGAGCTAAGATCTGTTCGTTTGGTTGTTAAAAGCAAATCATTTTTAAGGCATACTTCACACGGTTGTACCATTTTTCATCAGTTTCACCCGGTGATTCATTCATTCGGAAAACGAATCATTCATTCTTTAAATCATTTTAAAATTTAGATTTCCAGCAAGAAGTTTAAAATCTTATCCAAATTAACAAAAAAAAAAAAAAAAAAATAACAAGAACTTTTTTCTAATAGCCCTTCCATACTATCCCATTGAGTATTAATACAATGTCAAAAAAGTGTGAAGAAAGTCATGTATTGGCGAATGGAGTCACGGCACCTAGCAGTCAGCACGTGAACCCTATGTGGGGGATACATTTTTTTTCATTTTGACAATCAATGTATTTCCCATAAGAGATAACCAAAAAATGGTCTTAAAAACATTACTTTTGCTAATTAATTTTCTATGAACACGTATTCATTTTAAGTTGCAATAGAAAAAGAATTTATGTGAGCTAGTTAATCAAGAAGAATATGTATCAAAACTTGTGTATAACTTCCTATATTTTGCAGATGAAAAATGTAAACAAACCTGTATTGTTGTTGTTGCTTTCCAAAATGGATTCATTTCGTAAGCAAAATTGGTGTCACTTGCGTAGTCAGGGAAGGGGTTTGATAGACAAGAGTCAATTATGAAGATTTTTATATTATATATTTTACTACTGTTTTCTAATAAGTAAAAGCTTACGTCACCGAAACTTTGCAGTAATGTTTTTATGAAGATGTAGGTATAAAGTATTTCTATATATTTATGTATTGCGTTTGTGTATTTGTATTCTTGAGAAAAAAGGAGCACAGTACACTGTTTGTGCAACAGATCAATAAAATATATTTTGTGTTTAGAAACTAGCGAAGCTCATGGGGTCAATAACACCCTTTATTGACTAAATAAAATTTTGCGTTTAATTTTTGACAATTCTTTTTTTCAAAATATGTCCCCTCCAAAAATATCAGGAAATAATAACACTTCAATCGTGCCTGCGTCTTTTGTTAATGCCGCATTTACACGATTGGAGAACTGGCAATATAATGACAAAAACATTAACAGAAGACTGGACAAATTCATTATTTTGTCATTATACTGGCAGCTTTTCACCAGTCGTGTAAATTCGGTATAACGAAGAAGCATTTTAAATATTTACATACTTCCAAACCAAAAAATTCTGTACGTAGGTAAAAATACATACTTGAAAAAGTTTTTTTGTAATTAAATTGGTAAATATATGTATGTGCAAGAAATTTGCATTCCAAACAAAAATTTGTACATTTATTTAAAAATCTTCATTTTCAATACAAACATAATTAACAAAGAAAAAAAAACTGTTCATGTTTTAAATAAACTTTGGCTACGTCTCTGCGCTGCTTTTTTCTCAAACGAGTGTTGTTGTTTCTCGTTGTAGAAGTAGTTTGTTTACATTTTTCATCTTAAATTTAAAGCATTTGAGGCGTCAGTTTTGATTTATTTTTTGCTAGATTTGTAAACTAACATGTTTTGTTATTCTATTGCATTCATAAAAGTTGTATCCGTTTATATAAAAGTTATTAGAAAATGTAACATGAATATGACTCTATTTTGCTTTTCTCTTATGGGAAATACATTGAACGTCAAATTGGAAAAAATTGTATCCCCCAGATAGGGTTCATGTGCTGAAATGCAGGTGGCGTGGAAAGCAACTTACCAGGTGTCAATAATAGTGTGGAAGCAAAATATGAAATTTCATCACACACAACTTGACATCGCATCCTACACGATTTGACATGTGTTTATATCTGAAAATATTTAAGATCGGTTCTAAAACCATCACACATTCTATTCCACTTGCGCGTTTGAGGTTATGGTGAAACTGATTTGTTTTGATGCAAGGGTGGAAGCAAAATATGAAAATCATTTTCATCACACAAATTTGGCAGTCGTATGAAATTCTTTCCCACTTTATTCTGACAACTGTTAATACTTTGTGGGATATTGTAGAGGCACTTTAACATAACAAAACCTTCGATTTTCAAAACAAACTGACTTTAGAATACATTTTTCAGTGCAACAGTTTAGAACAGCACCTGTTAGGTATTATAAATTTTCTAGTATCCATGTTCCCACTACTGAGCCTATAACTAAGCAATTTCGAGTGTTCAATTTCAAAAATTGCGTATTCCTCACATCGGGAATGAAGCACTTTCGTTGGAAAAGTCCCGCCCAGTTTGAGTATATTCTAAGTCCCCTTTCACACGAAGAAACAAGTTGCTGGAGATTTTTTTGACGTTTTCTTTTAATCTCCTTAAAAATCTCTTGTACCTTTCATACGAGGAAACAAATCTCCTGGCAATTTTTGAAATTTCCTTTGAAAGTCTACTGGTTGAACACACCTAAACCTAGATGTGAAAGGAAATGTCAAAAAATCTCCTCAAATCGTCGACCGGGGAGATTCTGTTCGCCCCTCTTTCCTCCTGCCCTTCTCACCAAGGAACTAAAAGTTGCTGGCAACTCAGTTTCCTCGTGTGAAAGGGCACTAAGCTGCTGTCACTTTGCTCTAAATTGGGTGAGAAACTTTTTAAATGGGTAGTCAATACTTTTATCAATACGATGTGACAAAAATACAGGAAAATATCAATGCCAAAATAAACGAAATTCCCGAGATAAACACAAACTGACAGCAAAATTGCTGTCTTTGCTCATAGTTTCAAGCTGTGATGAATTTCATCAGAAAACTCGTTTTAACTGATATAGTTTTATGTTCTCACTGGAGGAAATAGCACCGTTATGGAAAATTGTCCAAAATCATCGTCAAAATTGTACAAGCAAATATAAATACTCACCCCGGTAAAAGAATTCGATGAATGAGCTGCGGAGGGAATCAGTTATTGACATTCTGAGCCCCTCCGCAGCTCATTCATCGGATTCTGTAATCGGGGTGATTAATGCCAAAACAAAATAGTGTTTTCACGTACCTGAAGTTGCGGAATGTTACACAACCTCACTTATACTCTGATATCACTGTCAGCCAGTTACGAATTGCTTTTTCTTTTTTTGTCTTTCTTCTTTGAAAAGCTGATATCGGAACCTAGAAAACGTGACAGATTTTAATTTTACTATTTTCAAAAGCTATCCCCTTTCATTCGATCTTAATATGGAAAGCATAAGCGTTTTATTTTGTTTTGATAACACAGGACAGGCCCTTTCAGTCAAATTTTAATGACAGTGGAAGTCAAAATGGGAGGTAGCTTGGAATTCAAATGAGAAAACTGGAATTATTTGGAATTAAAGTGATAAAACTGGAAGGATCGTTTTCATTCATTTTCACTTACGCACTCTGAATTTTAAATGAAAGGTAAAATGTTCAGATCCTTGCATTTTTTTAAATAAAATAAATCTTTATTTATAAATTATCCCCCATATTAATAAACGGCGGATAACAACGTGCTAGCGTTTATACATCTGTTAACTAGTAATTCTTATTAACAAATGCGTAATAGTCTGTGACGTGTGTTAACGTACGGATAACTTTAACTAGCCAGATTCCACGTATAATGAACGGATAACTTCTTAACACATACACGCACGCGTATGATAGCACCGTTTACTACTACCAGTATACACTTCGTAAGGCAGTGCATGCATGTGACACATGTATTAGAAAATCCTCATAATTTGATGAAGTGGTGAATTTGGTGAAGTGATAAATACTGGAAAGATATCATATCTTTTTAATAAGAAAAGTTATCAAACGGACAAGTTGTCTATCCATGTGCCAGTTAACACGTGTGTTAGGGAGCGGATACCAGTTTTTTATTAATACTGCTGTATTTATTTTAGGCTCTGGACCTTTTGGCACCTCACATTGTGGAGTACTTTCGGTTGAATTGCAGAGATCACGAACACCAGCTGAGTTGCAGGGAGGATTTCTTTTACATTTTTCCCACAATTGAAGCCATTTAATATCTATTACTTCCTTTTGTTCTTACTATTTCAATTTGAATTAAAAGACTGTAAACACAATTTTTGTTAATTTCAATCTTGAAGCATTATGCTAAATTAAATTTTGTATTAAATAAATAAATAAAGTGCTTTTTTTACTATATGGGAAATTTGAAAAAATAAAAATATATATCATCTAATTGGTCAGAAAAGGTCAACTAGTCCAAGAATAGGTCACACAACTTGTAATCAAGGATCAAAGTTTTTCAATGCCACGCAATGGTCACGCAAGGCATAATTTTTGGCACCTCATTTGTGGGAAGTTTGTAAAAACTGTAGACCGTCCGAAAGATCTCTAGAACTTGATAAAAGGGCAACTATTTTCAGTAATTGGTCAGCCATAGATTTCTTATAATTTTTTAAATTTAATTTCAAGGTCGTTCATGATCTTGACAAAAAAAAAACTTAAAAAAATCTTACAAAAGAATCTACAGCTGACCAATTACTGAAACAAATTATTGACCTTTTACAAAGATTATTAGGGCCCCTTTGAGATGGTATACATTTCTTGCAAATTTTCCACAAATGAGGGGCCAAAAATCGTTATGATCTTGAGCAAAAATTAATTAAAATCATTAAAAAAATTATAGCTGACCAAGTACTAAAAATAGCTGACATTTTATATATAGATCTAACATGCTGGCTCCACCTGCCATGAACGATGTCAAGACTATGAACATGTTTAATAAAAATCCAATGGAGCCTGAAAAATCCATGTCTTGTCGACGACATGTCGAAGAAAACAAACTTTTGAACAAGACATTAACGCTGTTCAAAGCCTGCCATGAGATTTGTCGTTTCACGTGTGTGTGAGTTTTTTCTGGTTTTCCTTGTATCTAGAGGTAGCTGGATATTTAAAAAGGTCTTTCTACTTTTATCTGGAGTCTAAAGGCCGTTTATTATTGCAAAAAATAGAAGTAGTGGTGAGAGGAAAATGAAACGACATGACATGAACTGCCCAGCGAGAAAAAATCTGCTGATTGTTGATTGGATTGTGGTTGTGATGTTGGGCATCTGTATGTCCTGTGGAGTCGGGGTGTAAGGGCCTTTCAGGTAGTATTAATTTTGTACAAATATCCCATAAATGAGGTGCCAAAAATCGATATTATCTCGACATTTTTTAAAAATTCATTAAAAAAATATCTCACCAATTACTGAACCAAGTTGACCTTTTCTATAGATATAGAGATTGTTCAGATAGTATACTTACATACATATTTTCCAAATTTTTCATAAATAAGGCGCCAAAAATCCCTATTCTTTTTTTAAATTTATTAAAAATTTCAGCCCAATTCTAAATGACAATTCCCGGGGAAATATTTCTCTTATAGATCTATGGTTGACCAATTTTTGAAAATAGTTGACCTTTTATCACGTTCTAGACATCTTTCGGATGGTATACATATATAACTTTATTCTACTTTCGAATCTATTCGAAAGTTGTTTTCAAAGCTCATTATAGTTGGTAATATGTATGAAAGTGGGATCAAATTTTAGTGCTTCCGACTTTTTGCCACAGAATCTTCAATTAACGCTGTTCTATTTTCATTTATATGTGCTTGGTAAAGATTTAGCGAGCTGTGATTTTGCGAATTCGAACAATTTTTTTGTAGAGTCGAGTTACAAAGTTGGGCCGCAGCTTTTCAAATTTCCCACAAATGAGGTGCCAAAAATCAGGCGTGACCCTGAAAAACCTTAAGCCTTGATTACATCTACGGCTAACCAATTTCTAAGGCTAGCTGACTTTTTTGGACCAATTAGATGGCATTATTTTTTTTTTCAAATTTCCCATAATAATGAGGTGCCAACAGGTCCACAGCCCTTATTTGTACCTGAATTAAAGACACGTATTATATGGGGCCCAGTTTGCTATGTGCATAAAATAAACTTGGTGCTGCAGAGGTCAACAAACAGCTAAATAAAATTTATTTGAAAAATCTCAACATTTCAAATCGAAAAGAACTTAAGTACTTGTCAAAACTTAACAAATTTGCCCTGCAAGTGCAATTTCAATGCAAGTGTAATCGATTGCTGACGATAAAGTGAAGTACAGAGGTGTACTTGTTGCAAATACATTTATATAGCACTCAATAAAGGGATTTGTACGACGGTAGGGTGTCATTCCATTTTTGAAAATAAGGTACCTATTATGACTTGCGATTCGCCGAGTCGAACATTCGAATGTGCAATAACCGTTTGCGATTGCCTGAATTGAGTTCGCCTTAAAATAAAATTTGAATGTCACTCAATACCTTTAGCAAATGTTCGCCTCTATCGTCAATGTAGAACTGATGTTATTCTTGGTGACTTTGAACGAAATCGCAGCATTTATTTTTAAAAAGTCGAACGTTCGAGTTGAGTCGAACGTTCGAATCGACGAATCGCAAGTGATAAAGTACCTAAACATTTAAGGTGATGAGAACCAAAGCTCGCCATAACCATATCAAAAAAAACTCTTCATATCCAAATTTAATTGTTAAATAACTTTTAAATGTGAGAAGTTAGAGAGCAATTTTTAGTATCCAATCAAAGGTTTGCAATCTATTTTTATGGTTTAAAAGAAAATTAAATCGAAAGTTCCGTAAAACAATAATTGACAGTTACATCTGGCTATGATAATGCTAGTTTTGGTTCTCATCACCTCTTTTATTTGTTTTAATTTTTGAATTTTAGTTCATGGGGAAATTGTGCAAATATTTTGCAAAATTACCCTAATTTTCAATTATATACCTACCAAATTTAAAAAAATTATAAAGTATTGATAAATAATAATCGTAAAAGGGGTGAATGTTATGTGAAGCTCAAAAAGAAACTTAAATGATATCACTAAAGGAAACAGACTCTCAAAACAGATTAACCGATTTATTGTGCAACAATAATTTTTCCACTCTACATGATCGTCATGGTCTTTGAACAATGAAAACAGCTGAGACTTCTTTTCTGCCAATCTGAATGATTGTACAAACATTTCAATTTTTTGTTCAACTATAATCAATATAACATATATGTATTTATAGGTATACGTATATTTTTGTTTTGGTAGTACATACACAGATAATATTTTATTTTACAATAATAGGTACTTTACAACAAACAAACAAAAAAAAAACTAAAATATTTTTTTATTTTTATTTCCAAGCATATGTCGGCAACAACAACAACTAGACAACTAATCTCAATATTCTCAATCGAATGCATGTGTAAATTACATGTTATTATAAGTTTACAACGGTATAATCTTTGATTATCTTTTGTTTTTTCTTTTTTACATTTTTGTTACCATATTATTGTTTCGTCTTCCTTAACTTTTTTTATCGTCGTTGATGAGGATTCTTAATTCTTTTATTCTTTGTTCTTTTTTTATCATTATTGTAAAACATCTTAAAATGTACACATAAAATAGTTATTACATACAGCTGCAGTATTTTTTATATATGGCTTTTTGTCTAGGTAGGTAGGGATTTTATGGGCTCTTTCATTTTTTGCAATGAACAATTCTTTGTATTAGTGGTAGTTTTTTTTTTTGTTTTTCAATTATAACTAAGTAACGTAAACTGGGATGGTTATAGAGAGCTGCGGGGCGGCTAGAGAGCTTAATCCTCCAAATTTCTGAAGGCTTGTTGTAGATCTTCGTGAAGTTGGTCAAAGTCTGCTTTGATCTTAGCTTC
Source organism: Dasysyrphus tricinctus (assembly GCA_963921185.1). NCBI lineage: Eukaryota > Metazoa > Arthropoda > Insecta > Diptera > Syrphidae > Dasysyrphus > Dasysyrphus tricinctus. The sequence goes on along the minus strand of OY992531.1, from coordinate 253,107,378 downwards.
TCCATCTTTAACGGGATCCTAAAATTATACAAAACAAAAGTGCTAATTATGTTCTTTTTTTATTTCAAGAAAATTAGTGCGTTCAATAAACATTTTGACCCGTCAGAGACAGCAAAGGTGCTTTCCCTGAAAATCCCTTTGTAAGAAACAAAATATTAAGTAGCCATTACAAATAAAGACCTCGAACTAAAAAAAGGGGGCACATTTAAGCATGATGGAACAAATAAGTTAAGAGATTGCTAGGCTGCATGAACATATTTGAAGTCAAGGCCTTGAAGGTGTGGAAAAGCAAGCGTTAATTCATGAAGAATTATATACCAACTTATGAATGTAGGTCGGTTATAATCTAAAGTAATCAATTAAATTAATGTGTATAATGTAAAAATTTAACCACTGACATGCCTTTCTCACACCTATCAGCCCTATTCTGCTATTCGATTCGATCTTTACTTAAGATTCACATGAGGGTTTTATTCAATTTGATTCAAATAATTATTTGTCTCCTATATGCTATATTTCAAGTGCAATCTTAAGCGGCATTTATTTTAGAAATCTTGAAGAGCATCTCTGTTTGTTAAAAATATTTTTAAATTATATTTGATTTTGGAAATATATTTACAGATAGCAGAATAGAAACGTTCCCACGAAATAGCAAAATTAGGTTGTACAATGTACACATGCAATAAAATACACAAACAACAAAGAAACACGCTTCTTGGATTGTTTTTGCTTTTTTGTGTGCATCTCGAGCAAACAAAATTAAACAAGAAGAACTAATAATAGAACTAGCAACAAATAAAATAAACTTTTCGCGTCTGTCTCCCAAGTGTCTATCAATAGAATTAGAATAAACAAAATCAAATTGAAAAAAAAAAACAATCAAAGAACATCTCTTACCTTGAACTTCATTGAAGAGAGCTGGTACATGATATTGCCCATTGATTCCCTAATCAAATTCCACGTGATTTTGTTCTCTGACTGAGCTGTCGACTCTACTGAATGACGAGCCATATCGTAGAAGGCAATCATATTTCTCAACATACCGACGGTCTTGTAGAACGGACAGAACCGATCGTACGAGGAATACGAGTTTTGTTGCAGGAAATCGTCCTTAAGAAGCTTAGCTACCTCAAGTGTGATTTTATCGGTTTCGGCCAGTGATGCCTTGCCGACCAGCTGCACAATTTCAGAGAGATCTTCCTCCTCTTGCATGATCTCCTTGACTTTGGTTCTTAGTGGAACAAATTCGGGGAAGTTTTTGTCGTAGAAGTCGTCCAGAGCTCGAGTGTATTTACTGTACGAGATGAGCCAGTTGATAGAGGGGAAATGTTTGCGCTGGGCCAGTTTTTTGTCCAAACCCCAAAACACTTGGACAATTCCAAGAGTTGCCGATGTGACAGGATCAGAGAAATCACCACCAGGCGGTGATACAGCACCGACGATGGACACGGAACCTTCGCGTTCGGGGTTACCCAAGCACTTAACGCGTCCGGCACGTTCGTAGAAGGAAGCCAAACGAGCACCCAAGTAGGCTGGGTAACCTGAATCGGCTGGCATTTCAGCGAGACGACCAGAGATTTCACGAAGAGCCTCAGCCCAACGGGATGTGGAATCGGCCATCATGGATACGTTGTAACCCATGTCACGGAAATATTCCGAAAGGGTAATTCCTGTGTAGATGGAAGCTTCACGAGCAGCTACTGGCATGTTGGATGTGTTGGCGACCAGAGCGGTACGCTTCATGATGGACTCGGTCACACCATCAATCTCAACAGACAATTCAGGGAAGTCACGAAGTACTTCAGACATCTCGTTACCACGTTCTCCACAACCAACATAAATGATGACATCAGAGTTGGAGTACTTCGAAAGAGCCTGCGAAATGACAGTCTTGCCACAACCGAAAGCCCCAGGAATGGCGGTGGTTCCACCTTGAACACAAGGGAACAACGAATCCAAAACACGTTGACCAGTCAACAAAGGATGATTGGCGGGTAATTTCTCAGTGACTGGACGTGGCTGACGCACTGGCCAAACTTGCAACATAGTGTGCTTGCTTATTTCCCCATCGAATTCCGTTTCCAAGACCACATCCTCGACTGTGTAGTTGCCAGGTGGGGCAATGTAACGCACTGTTCCTCTGGCACGTGGTGGAACAATCATTTTGTGCTTAACCAGAGAGTTTTCATGCACCATGCCGTACAAATCTCCTCCTGTGATATGTGCTCCAACCTTAACGTTGAGAGGATTGAAATCCCACGAGTGGGTGCGTGACAACGATGGAACATTAACACCCTTGGGGATGTAAATGGACGCAGTGAGCTCATTGATGTCCTTCAATGGTCGTTGGATACCATCAAAAATGCTGCTCATAATACCAGGACCCAATTCAACGGACAATGGCTTTCCGGTACGCAATACGGGATCCCCAACTGTGACTCCAGAAGTTTCTTCGTATACCTGAATGGTAGCCATGTCACCTTCAAGACGAATAATCTCTCCAACAAGTTCGTAGTAGCCAACTCGCACCAACTCGTACATAGCAGATCCGGACATACATTCAGCCGTAACGACTATGAGGAAAACAAAAATTCATTAAATTCAAAAGTAAAAAGCAATATTGCAAATAACAACTCACCTGGACCAGAGACAGCATAGACACGTCCATATTGGTCCTCCTTCTCCTCATCATCGAATCTCTTCAGGTTAGACATGATTTATGGTTGTTTTATTTCTCTTACTTAGACTCTTTTATCTGGAAGAGGAAACGAAAAGAAAATTGTAAGGCAGTTTCTTTGTAAGACTTCTAGCAAAGACTACGAGGTGATATAATAAGATAAGATTTCCAAAGCCAGATGCAGTCATATCCAAACCGTGGCCGAGGTTTAAATTTCAAGTTATATTCTGTTGTTTAAGTTCTTATTTTTTGCGCTGGTGGCTGTGGTTTTCTAGAGCCAAAAATTTCAAATTTAAAGGAAGATTTTTTTAGATAAAAAGCCCTCATTCTTGTTTTAAAGTCGTTTTTGATTTTTTTTTTTTGTTGTCTACCATGCAGCCCGTAACTATTATATGGAGAGTTCGGCAGACTGTGCCCCTACTAACAAGAACTTCAGAAGATTGGGCTGTTTTTGCAATCTTCACTAGGTACACTTGGCGGTGGATTTTTTCCCACTTCCCATATATTACACAGTAGATCGTTTACCACTTTTATTTCATTTTTTGCTTCTATTACACTTTGGTTCAAGTTTCCATATTTACCTTCTCCTTTTCTTCCCAAATAGGAATACCTAAATGTTTTTTTATTACTGTCCCGTTTTAACGATGTAACATTCTATTGGTTCACTCTGAAAACCTCTTTTTCATATTTTGCTATGGAAATTTAAGGCAAAACATTTTAATTTCCTTGAATGACAAAGACTGGCACTTTGATTCAACTAGAATCCTTTTTTAAGGATTAAAATTCAAGCTAAATTTATGTACACATTCTGAAATATGGGCGTCATCATTAGTGACAATAATAAGTTCATTAAAAATGATTATTCTATTTTTTACATGCCCTAATAACAAAAGCTGCATATAGTTAAGCGACTCACTCAATAACTTTCTTCGTTCAGATTTAAATTTGAAATTGAAGTGGTTTTTTTGAACATTTTAACGTTTTTTCCTAACCACCTTTCCACTCAATTTATTAACAACTTAATTTTTATTCAAAATTTATAACGATTTTTTTAACTTTATTATCTCGCACGAAATTTGGCAGTTTTCCACATCAAAGCGAATCAATGTCCTTTATGCTCACAGGTATTGATGAGAGATTGCATTTAGGTGTAGGTATAACTTTTTGTTTTTGTGGACATGCATTTTAGTATGTACTTTGTTTTTTTTTTTCGATGCAAGGGTTTTGCGTAATTTGTGCTTCATTTTTTTTTCAGCTTGCACAACTAAATCCCATCATCCTTGATTGTGTTTTAATGATATTTTTTTAATTTTACGGAAGTCGCACAAACACTGAATTCGTAATACAAACAAAATGGAATGGATTGGGTATATCCCGGGATGATTTTCATTGACAGGCCCAACAGAGTATAGAAGAAAAATGATTTAAGACAAATTAAATAAATAGAACATCCCACTGCCCACAGGGCCTTGCAATTCAAAGTAAAGATACTTTTCTGTGATAATAGTGAAACGACCTCACTAAATTGATTTAACCCAGAAGTCAACGTCTCTGTCGTTGTCGTCGCTTTTCACGTCATCTTCACTGACAATGCCAAATGTTCATTACAAATTCTTACCCAATTTAAATAGATTTATATTGTCTGGATTTAATGGATGACTCTTTAATCCTTTATCCTCTCGTGGATTTACAAGAAAATTACGTTTTTTTTTATTTGTCACTATGGCACTACTTAATGCTGTCGTCGTTTTGTTCTTAAGTTTTTTAGCTACGTATTGCTGGGGATTTTGTATTCGACATGAATGAAAAATTCTCCACTTTTGCGAAAATTTTATCACGGTCGACGTAGAAGACGACGTCTTCGGAGCAGACTCTTGTTCATGCGCAAAATTTGTATACATATGGATGTACACCGTGCACAGAGTCTATCGATTTTTCTACTTTTTTATTTTTTATTTCTTTCGCTGATTTAACGAATAATTATCGAATTTAGATTAAATTAATATGATTTGAGGTATTTAACTTACTCTGGTAATCAATAAATATGTGTGCGAATGGATATATTCCTGTCTGCGATGGTCCTGCGGAACCTTTTCTCAAGAGATTCAATTTTCTATTCTTATCGCTTGTCGCAAAAAGTCTACTCGTCCAACCAAACTGACAGAATGGTCACGGAAAAAGCACAAGGAGCGATGAGCGAACACAACGAGTGAGAATTTATTTGAGTTGGAGTTGCGCTGTTTGTTTGAGTGTTATTATATGAGAGAGACAGGTAGGATATGTTTGAACGAAATGTCAATTTCTATTTGTATGCACAGGGTGCTCTGAATTAAACTGATTTTTGTAGTTTAAAGGCTCACCCAAACCAACGCGAAACATTCGCTAGCGATGGTTTTTTGTAGATGCAAAGCGTTGTGTATCTGTCATATTCTGTACTATTGTAGTTGTGTTTTTTTTTCATGTCCAAATAAAATTGTGTGAAAAAACGATAATTTATATAGAAATTTCAAATGTTTGTTGGTAAAATAATTCAAAACGAAATGGCAGATTGAAAAGGTAAACAAATGTTGAAATGTCCCGATGTCGTTTTTTTCACCAAACTCTATATGGACATGTAAAAAAACGCAGCTTGTGAATGATTCGCTACTAAACATTCGCTGATGACAGTAGTTGTTTTTGTTATTGTTTAGCATTGTCTATCTATCATATTTTGTATCGTTGCGAATGATTCGGAGGAAAACAATCGGAGCGATATAAAAAAGGCACAATAAAGGCTCCCCCAAACCAACGCGAAATATTCGCCAACGACGCGAAATCATTCACAATAATACAAAATATGAAAGATACACAATGCTACACAACAACAAAAAATCGTCTTTGCGAATTATTCGCTACGAATTCGCGTTGGTTTGGGAGAGCCTTAATACTAAATAACAACAAAAGCTGTAGTCAAAGATGCTCATTCGCTAAAAATTCATCACATTCACAAGGAAAATTCATGACTATCAGTTTTTTTGGCAGCAAAAATGTTAAATCGTCATCATTCTGTAATCCGGCTGGGGCATAGGGCGTCAACAAAACGTTTCTTAATTCACTTATGTAAATGGACACTACGCCGACTTCAGCGTAATAAATCACCTTTTTTTGTTGGCAACCAAAAGCCTGGGACAACACTGCATTAGCTTTTTCAATTTGGTATATGTTTTTCCTGGTGTTACAAAATTATTTATGTTTTATCATACAAAATTCGTGCTTTATTTATTGTTCTTCAGCCAGTCACGAACGTTTTCCATTCGCTTTGTGAATTAAAAATTCACAATTTTAATAACAATACCTACTTATTACTAACTTATTCACCTTTTCATCCAAATTTCCCTCAAATAGGTCCGTCCCTTTATATGTATACACCGCAGCAGTGAAAATTTCGCAATAAAAAAGAACTGTCAATTTTGCATCAAGCGTTGAGAGTCACCGTGTAATACCACGTGTCTCACGAGATGATTTTCAAAGAGGAATTCGAAAAAAAGGGTTAAGCTAGAACTATAATGCTCGGAGGGGCACTTAAGTGGTCGGAAGAAAACAAGCGAATACACGGAAAGCATTTGCGGCGACTATAATTGCGGAGTGGAGCGTTTCGTCAAGTTTCGTTCAACTTTGGTTATTGACAATTGATGAAATAGGAAGGCGAAAAAGATGATAGTTACGTTATGGGTGTGTTCCCCTTTTCTCGGTACGGAAAGCTACTTTTCGTTGGTTTTTGACATTAGCTTCAGTGCCCTTCCGACTATTAAGGTAGAACTATAATAGTCGGAAGGGCACTGAAGCTAATGTCAAAAACCAACGAAAAGTAGCTTTCCGTACAGAAAAAAGGGGAACACACCCATAATAGGTCTGATCCTTTACTTTGGGTTTCTGTGATTTTTAGTCCAAACTTGTGTCAAAATATTTTTTTTATATAAACTTTGACACAACATTGGACTGAAATGCGCAGAAATGCACAGAAAATCACAGAAATCCAAAGTAAAGGAACAGACCTAATGTGACTATCATCTATCTCTTTTTGGCACTCCTATTTCACCAAATGTCAGTTTTACTTAAGTGAGGTGCGCTCCGGAGCGCACCTCACTTCCGTAACCAAAGTTCAACGAAACTTGACGAAACGCTCCACTCCGCAATTATAGTCACCGTCATATGCTTTACGTGTATTCGCTTGTTTTCTTCCGACCACTTAAGTGCCCCTCCGAGCATTATAGTTCTACCTTCAGACGCAAGGAATCATCGTGTAATAGGGGACTAAAGGCCACTTTACACGATAATAGAAGTCATATGACCTGTCATTATATTTTCTGTAGGATTTCTCAAATGAGCTGTCATTTTAAGTCAAGTCAAACGGTTTTACTTTTTTTATGTTTACACGTTTTTACTTCGCATTTGATTTTCTCTATGGCTATCTTCAAGTCCAAAATAAAAGAAAAAAAAAGTCATAAACAAATACATTTTTTAAGTGCAAAATTACTTTTTTGCAATTATCCATTGTTATTTTCATTCAAAATTTTATTTTTTTGTAAGAATATTTTTGTTTTCAATACTCTGAACTCACTATTTTCCATCAAAACAACAAATCCCATTTGATTTCTCAAATGGAAATAGCTGCAGCTCTAATGTCAAAAAAGTCATATGCTTTTTGCTTTTGAGAAGTCATATGAGATCTATGAGTGCGTTCAGACGATTTGGTATGTTTTTCTGACAGGTCATATGAGAAGTCATATGACTTCTATTATCGTGTAAAGTGGCCTTAAGCTTTTATCACTTCATCTATGCCCTAATTTGAGTGACTTCTGTATGGGTATTTGAGTGCATCCCGAGATCATTTTCACTCGAAATTTAAAGCAATAAATTATTAAATAGAATGCAGGAGGAATTTTGTTATAGGTTGGAAACTCCTTAAATCCTGTGTATTATGTTTTTCCATTATTTGTATGGAATTCATGTTAGTTTTAAACAAATTAGTAATCAGTTATAAAAAGAAGGTACTTACATCACCATCGAATTAGTACTAGCGTAATTTCCAGCACTTAAAAGGGGAACAACGAAAACCACCACATTGAATAAGACATTTAATCCAAACCAAGTTGAAAAAAAATCGCTATACATTCAAGTTTTGAAAATTAAACTACATAAATTCTATATTCTATAATCTTATCATATCCTTTAGTCATTCATCATCAAATCGCTTCTTCCACCCATCGGTGGCTCATAGGAAGGATGTAATGCTTTGCCGCGATGATTAAACGAATAGAAAGAAGGCAGATTACTCAATGTTTCCCAAGACTTTCCTTGCAAATCGACAGCGGCACGGATTTCCTTGAAGTCCGCCACAATTTGAATGATATTATAAATGATGACAATTAAACTAATAGCTGTTTGGATTATTATCTAAGAAAAGAGACAAATATTAAATGGTTTTTATCAAAAAATTGCCAGCAAATTGTTTCGTCTTTACATCGAGAGGCAACTGATTCCAGTCCTGTTCAGTGACACGAAGATAAGTCCGATCTAAAATCGAAGAAAAATTAAATGGAAATATATTAATTTATGGTTTTTAAAACTTACGATGGGCAGCAGAAAATGCAGCATGAGCTAGTGATGCAAATCCTCCTAAGAGCAACAATTTATTTATTAATTTAAAAGACATTTTTTATTATTTTATGTTAAAAGAAATGGAAAACGAGACGAAGAAAAATTTAATTGATTTGCGAAATGTCATCTACCAAATGACAGGTGTCAGTTTTTATTTTTTGTAGTTGGCGTACTTGTGAATGCAAAAAATTAAATATACACAACAGGGTTAATCTGTAAGCACATTTGAAGTGAAATTTTTGATTTATGTGAATTCCTTACAACCATTTCAAATCGATTTTTTTTTTGTTGGTTGTAAGGAATACACAAAAAATAAAATTTTTGCCGTGGGATTGTGTGTGTGGCATTTGACACTAGCTTTGAGGCAAAAAAGTAAAAAACTAATGTGCAAACAAATTAATTACAAATATTCAAAAGTGCATTCAGTTTACTGCGTCCATTTGCTTAACTGAAAACATATATTTGCGAGAAAAGTTGCAAAAATAGACAAAAGTTGTTGTGCGGTCATTAAAGTGAAGAAAAAACAACCAAAATTTATGCAAGAAACACATCAATCAAGGAACACATCGGCGAGGGCGCGCGTTATATCTTTAAATCGGCTTTGGGCACTATGCAACGAAGTTAATAGATTTTTTGATAACTTCTCATTAACTATTCACTTTTTTTTGATGAATTAAAATTTGTTTTAATTTATTTAAATGGACGACGAACACTTTAGAATATTTGTTTAACCCGCCGCAGACTTCAGAGACATATCAAATCTTGCTAGTGTGTGTGAAATCGATTTTGTTTAGAAAAAAAACGATTTTGTTCAGAAAAAAATCGATTTTGGGGTTGTGAGGAATTCGACATTACATTAGATCTGTTTGGTAATCCGAAGTTGTTGTGGTGTCTTCAATTTTTTTTTAATTAGGAGTAAATGATCATAAGTGTTCTTCACTTTTATTTAAGGTTGGTTTTCTTACGCTTTATTACAGTTTCATTAGCTCCCTTTCACACGTAGAAACAAGTTGCTGGAGATTTTTTTGACGTTTTCTTTTAATCTCTTTAAAAATCTCTTGTACCTTTCACACGAGGAAACAAAAATCTCCAAGAAATTTTTGAAATTTCCTTAAAAGTCTATTGGTTGAATAACCAACATAGGAAACCCATATTTTAACGCTAACGACAGCAGCCACAATTTAGAACTTAAACAGAAATTTTGACTGTATTATATATGAATAAATCATGTTAACATAACTTTTTGTGGAAACTATTTTTTTATTATATATTTAAGCATACCACCAATAAAAACACTATTAAATTCAATTCAAACGATGCTCTACAATTATTATCGAAGCCAGAATTTTTCGTCATAGTAGTAAAAGTGAGGTTAGAAGAAGTATTACATTCACTGCCTTGACAGAAGTAACATTCTGTCCCATTACTTTGCTGACAACTTTGAAGTTCAGTTATCGTTAAAGCTGAAGCACATCCCCGCTGGATAAAATCTCCTATAAGAAATTTTCAAGTTTAAAGCAGCCTTTCTTTCAATTTTGTAGACTTACCATCGATTCTCGTGTAACATCCACGTTCTTCAAATCCCAACGAACCATCTCGGCACAGACTACCCTCTAGTATGCCAGCTTCTGTTGTACATGTATTATTTTCACTTATACTGCCTCGACATGAAATGCATTTTTGAACAACTTGACTTTTTCCATTGCAACCATCGTCCGTACAAGTGTGTTCTAAATATTCGTCACTTACATAAGTTTCATTTAAGTCCAAGCTGCAACCTCGACTGGTTGAACCATCTGAAAAACGTCGAATGTAACAACTCTCCATTGTCAAAAACTTCACATCTTTCTGACAGATCTCCATGGTGTCATTGCCTTGCAACCAACTACAAGATTTTTCGTTTCTTGAGCATTTGTGGCAAACGAGAGATGCGGGTCGTCTTATTGGCATGTTATTGCATCCAGGCCCAGCGCAAAGTCTGCAACCACTACCATTTTGTGTAGCTAATAAGCACTCATAAAACAAATTGCGATCCGATCGACAGCCACGAACTACAGTATCCTTTCCGCTTAAGAATTCAAAGCATGCATCATTTGGGTCATACTCGGCACATGGTAGTACATTTGAATTATCAACAATATTACTACACTTTTCCCGTCCATCACAATGATGACACTGTAACCTCATAGCCGGATACACTCCATCATTGCATAAGCTACCTGAGCAAGGGTAGCATCTGGCTTGAGTGTAGTTACACTTAAGTTGAGAGCTCTCACATCCTCTTAAGGTCTTGCCATTTCCAAGGACTGCACTGATACATTTCGCTCCAGCTATTTCACAATATTCTACATCGATTATATTTGGATTCGCCCACTGACCACAATTTGGGCTGTCATCGGATGTACACTTGTAACATCTAGTGATATTTGATTTATTACAACCTTCCCCTTGGCATTCATAACAATGGGTGTCCGGTATGTTGGGTGGAACTCCACAACCCCTCCGTACAGTGCCATCTTTCAACTCACATGAATTGCAAGACGATGCCTCAGCACCTTCACAAGCTGTAGCTGTCAATGACGCCGGATCACTTATGCATAAGTCATTCGATTGAGAGTCACAAATAATACATTTCTGCTGTCTCATGCATTTTTTGTTACACAAGTTTGTGTTGCAAGTTTCAAAATTGTTCGCATCAAGAGACAGCATCCCGCTATCAAATGTACATCCTCGAACAATGTGGTCTAAATTGGTGTACAAGAAGCAGCTTGGTTGTTCATGACCCAAGAGAGACAAATCACTACAGGTTGTCTTATTAGTTATCACACACGATGCGTTATAAATTTCAAAAAGGTCCATTTTACAACCTCTAGCATCATGCGAATCACACTTTGAGCATGTTAGTGTCTCTACACCTGCCAAATCATTGCAGCCATTAATTTCGCAATAGACGGCCATTCCACTAGAAACTCGCGTACCGTCTGAATCACAGCCTCGGTAGGTGTCAATTTCATCAATAACGTCAGTATAACAGTTGTCTTCTTCAACAAAATTAACACAAGGTGTTGGTTTAGTCAATGGCTTCGAGGCACACGTTGGCCCACTACATTGATGACACTTAAGACGGCCTGGAGGATAGACGCCATTGTTGCATAGGCTCTCTGCGCAAGTCTTGTAGTATACCGGGCCATGGGGTGTGTTTGAGCTGCAACCCCGGTAGGTTACTGAATCCACTGAAAAGATTGAGTTTTTATTTTTAAAGTAGTAGATTTCGAATGGCACATTCCACAAAAAAAAAAACACTGAAAAATTAATCTCAAAGAACTCACCTATTGATGAAGCACAAGAATACGCACTTCTGCATTCTTCCGTTGGTAGAATTTCACTCTCCAAACTGGTTGCACACTCTGGTAATGTCACTGAATCACATTTATAGCAAGTAATCGCAAAACATTTGCCTAAGAAAAGTCAATTTTTGAGTACTGCAGTTCCAAACAACTCTGTTTTTTTCTTCACCATTATTTACCTTTTAATGTTAAAATAGTTAATACCAAAAGGGTCCAAGGTAAACGCATTGTTTATATTCTGTCAATTAATTTGCTATAAGTTGTTAAATTATTCGATGGTTACTTTTGATTGAGCCCCTTGTAATTTGTTAAATGTCGTGAGAGCCATCACATCACTTTTCTAATACTCGTATCTTGAAAATAATATCGTTAAGTAGTTTGATAACAAATTTTTGATAAGACTCTTGAGTTTGCCATTATTGTTTTAAAACTCTGAGTAAATGAAAATGCAGTCTTATGCTAGAATGCAGTGATAACACGTCATTACTACACTTAAGAAAAAAAAAAAAAAATTATCATCCTTACCTATATATTTCAGTATGATAGCAATTTTGAAGGTCTAACATGGGCATAGTACCTACACATACATTATGTATTAATGGTATCGTAAGCGTTTTAATTTTTGTTCAGTTCTGCGCATCTATCAAAATTAGTGTCAAATGTCCATATTTTTTGTTGCGTTTACGTGTCTTTCAAATGGCCATTTTATTTCAGACACTTTCAATTTTGACAACCTGCGCAGTATATTACCTTCGATTTGTGTACCGTGTTACATGGGCATATTAGGTCTCTAAACATTTCTGCCTTATTTATAAACTCGTTTTAGGGATGCAGTAAGGTTTTTCTGACTTTAAAACGCCTCTCATCCGGAAAAGTTTATTTATAAGAAATACACGAGGAATAGAGGTGGAGCAAGTTAAAACTGGTTCATAGGAGGTATAAAGCCGGAGTAAAAACGTTTTAGTATCTAGGGGCCAGTTGTACAAATGTGGTTAAAATTTTTATCGGTGGCTTAGCAATGCTAACTCACCAATTAACTGAGGTTCAACCCAAATCGGTGAGTTAAAACTGCTGATCCACGATTGTAAAACTGGCCCTAATTGTAATTTTTTTTTAATTTCTTATCAAAATTCCACCAATAATGATTAATTGAAATGAATAATTGAGGAAATCAGCAAAGGTTTGTTTACGTTTGTATTAACCACAGTTTTAGATTGGTCATTTTCTTGACATAAAGAGAGCGTAACTTAAGCGGCGTGATCATATTCATTTGAATAGGTGTTGTGTAGTGAAAAATGATGATTGGATTTTTATTTAAAATATATTTTAAAACCACACAACGGTAACCATAAGCACATTGTTCTCCGATGACATTGAACAAATTTACAATTACAAACATTTAAGAGCGTGGTACACTGGTCTTCAATGAAGCTTTAAGTCTATTCTTACTTATATTTAAATCAAAAAATTTAGAGTTCAAATTCAGAATGTTGCACATGCGGGTAAAAGGCTCATGCATTCCATAATTGGTACGGTGTTGAGATATATGCATTAATGTCAGTCTCACTTCAGTTTCAAAAGTGAACGAATCCAAATCTGCATAATCCACAATTATATCCGCTTGTTTCAAATGATTTCCTTGCATTCGGTCATGTATTCTTCCTAACATTGTAAATTATCGCTGCATCTACTAGTAAGTGCAAATCACCAAGTGGCAAAAAAAAACAATGGTGTAGCTGTAAATGTAACTCGTCACAATGTCAAGGTAGGCAAGTACGAGAATATAGTGTACAGTGCTCCAATTAGACACTGTGTGTGTAGCAAGAAAGTTAACTTCAACTTTGGTACAAGCTGCCGCTATTTTTTCAATTTCGCCAAAAAGGAATACAAAACGGATATATTACTACTTTCAATAACTGCAGTTTTGGGTGTCTTCTCGTTTTGAAGATTCGTTAAGCTACATTTCTTTGGCTTATGACATAGCAAGAAATCCAAAACTTCATAGAAATCAACGAAATTTCCGATGAATTTTCAGATTTCATAATTTTCTCAAAAGCCCCATGTAACTCGCACAGTAAGTGTAGTAAAACCATCGTGTCGTAAAGATCGGAAACGTATGAAGTGCCACAAATCAAGAATTGCTTCATGAAATGTAGTTAAACCATCATTAACGTTGTAAGTTTACTATGTAGTAAAAGTGCCTCTACACTATCCCACAAAGTATTAATACATGTCAGAATAAAGTGGGAACACTTAGAGAAAAACGTCAGGTAAATAATTAACCTGGGCCTTGTTGAATTCACGAGGTGCACAATCCCATACAAAGTTACTGACATTTCAGAAATTTACCTGATTTTAGTAACCTTTTATTCAGTGCAAAATCAACCTGGTGGACTTTCTTGTCATATTCAGGTTGATTTAAGAAGATGACCTGTAATTTTAACACTAATTTCTTGTAAATAAGAAATTTTAACAAGAATATAGTGTCAATTTTAACCAAGGTCGTGTTTTTCTAACACTGTATGATATGAGTTTCTGTTTTACTACATATCAGGTTGAACTTACATTTAATGTGTTTTTTTTTACCTGTTGTATTTTACCTGACCTCATGTTAAAAAAGCACTCTGCCAGTTCATTCCAGCGTGACACAAGTGCTGAAACGCTCACACACTGACAATTTAAGTAAAACGATTTGAATTTAACCTGGTCTCCTGTTAAAGAAGCAATCTGCCAGTTCATTTAAACGTGACATTAGCGTTGAAACGCACACACACAGGCCATTAAAATAAAATTATTTGAATCTTACCTGGCCTCCTGTTAAAGTAGCACTCTGTCAGTTCATTTACACGTGACACTAGTGCTAAAACACACACACAAGCCATCCAATGAGTTTCAACTAAGGTATTGATATTTGGCACCAGTTTTTTGTGTAGTGAATTGGCCCAGTGGATGAGTGCTATCTCAGTCGATCTCGATCTGTGAAGGTGTGCATACGTTTTCGGCTTTCACAGTGATTTCAATTTATATATTCGGAGTGATTAAGTCAAACTAATCTTTAGCCAAGCTATTTTTTAATAGTGCAATAGCACAGAGCAAGAGGTGGGCGGACCGTCAACCTAAGGGTCACGGGTTCGAATCCCAGCCGGGCATCAAACTTTTATCTGCTTTTTTACACAACAGGGAGGTAGAAAACATCATATATTGGGACAATAAGAAGATGGAAAAGGAGAAAAGTGCGGGGGCACCGAAAGGTGGCCCAGCAACAAGATCGAAAGGTCCAGCGGTACCAGTTGCGGGTACATCGAAAGATGTCACAGCAACGGCATCAACGACCACGATATCAACAACAACGGCGACATCAGCCGATACTCCCGCAAAGAGAAGGAGAAAGATAAGATGTGCGCCGAACTTGGTGAAGCGGCGCTCAACCACCACTCCAGCAGAGCTGCCAGCTGGGGGGGGAGGGGCGTCGACTTCAGCCATAGGAACAGCAGCATCAAACTTGGATCGGCAACTCAACTCTTCGCACTCCGACGAAGAGATAGAGTACATGTCCGAAGGGGGAGAAGGAATGTTTACGACGACGGGAGATAGTAACATCCTCGATCTCTCCACACCAGAGGCGTCCGCAGACGAAGATGACGCGGCGCCAAAGCAAAATGAGGATGACGAGAAGACCATCAGCCAGCAGATTGGTGCCATTCAAGGGGAGATGGAACGCCTAAATGCCATCCTTGCGCCCCTGATTTTGAAGCTAAAATCAAAGCAAGAAGCTCGCCGCGAAAGAGAAATACTGGAGCGCGAGCAAAAGAAGGAACAACAGGCGCCTCAGAAAGGGGCCCAAAATCAAGAGCGGCAACCAACAGCAATCCAGCAAGAGCAAAACTTGCCAGCGCAGCAGCTACAAGAACAGCTGCCACATCAGAAGCAGCCAAAACAACAGCTGCAAGCCGAACAGCCACAGCAGCAACAAAAACAAAAGCAACAACAACAGAGCCGACAAGAAGAAAATACAAAACAACAAAATAAACAGCAGCAGCAGAACCAACAGCAGCAGAACCAACAGCAGCAGAGTCAGCATCAGCAGAACCAACAGCAGCAGAAACATCAACAACAGAAGCAGAAGCAGCATAATGAACACCAGCAGCAGCCACAGCCTACCAGGAAAAATAAAGAAAAGGTGCCACCCATCAATACTTACAAGATGGAGTTACAGGATACCATTGAATTATGTAAGTCGGCCATAGGCCAAAATTTTACTATTAAAAGATTAAGCAAGGATAGGCATGCGATTCACTGCTCCACAGTGGCGCAACATAAAATTATTAAAAATTTATTAAAGGAATCCACGACTGAGTTCTTCAGTTTTACCCCCAAAGTGGATAAATGTCAAACGGTCCTCTTGAAGGGCATAGATTCCTGCACGGAACCAAAGGTGCTCTTTGATGAGCTCCGTGAAAAAGCGAGCGGCGATCTCGAGTTTATCGGGGTCAAGCCGTTCTCTACAGTCAGAGCCAGACGGGAGAAGCGGTCTTTGCCGTTCTTCTTAGTTCAGCTCTCGCCCAACAGCAAACTGGATAGTTTGAGGAGTATCTCCGTCCTCAACTACCAGGTTGTAACTTGGGATAAATTAAAGAGACGCGGCGACATGCTTCAATGCATGCGCTGCCAAAGGTTCGGCCACGCTGCAGCAAACTGCGAAATGCAGTCACGCTGCGTGAAGTGTGGTGAGAACCACATTAAGGGAGAGTGCAAGCTCGGAGAGGAACGGGTCGAAGACATGACCCAGCTTAAATGTGCACTTTGCGGAAAGGAGGGGCACCCTGCTAACTATCGGGGTTGCTCAGCTTTTCAGCAAATACGTATTAATAAAGCGGCTAGGCAGACAGTAGTTGAGAAACGCCCCCCAACGCGGGCTCCCACAACAACGCCCGTCAACCCCCAAATTTCCTACGCCCAAATGGCGGCAGGAAGGGGAAACACGGTACAGCCTGCAGCTAAAGTAGCCCAACCGGCCCTCGTGCCTAGGGCTCCGGACGCTCAGGCCGAAATTAGAAGCATGTTGCTGGCAATTCAAGGCCAGTTGACAGGACTTCAGAAAGAGATCAGGGAGCAGGCGAATAGGGTAGACTATATCTACTCTGTTTTGCCTAGCTTAACGCAAATTAGAGGTTAAAGGCGCGCTGTCGGAGAGGCCTCTTAGGATCCTTGCTGTGAATGTAAATTCACTGATTAGGACCGAACGTAGAGCTAATCTTTTCCAACTGTTGAAAGACCAAAGTCCAGATGTGTTTATGGCCAGCGAAACTAAGCTGAACCAGAAACATAAGTTGACTAACAACAATTACAATATCGTTAGAAGAGATCGACCCAACTCCACTCAAGGGGGGGGCGTCGCAATCTTCATACGAAAAGGCATTAATCATAAAGTTATATATAATAGTGATCTGCGCAGATTTCGGCTGTTAGAGGCGTGCATCGTGTGCATTCCTCTCCAACAGGGGAAGCGAATGTATGTGATCGCGGCCTATGCACCGGAATCACCTCAGCCAACTGATTTTATGACAGAGCTTGAAAAACTTTTCGAATGTCTACGCTTGAGCTTGGAAGAAAATTACTTTCTCATGGCCGGTGATTTGAATGCCAAACACCTAGATTGGGGAAATCAAGTACAGAATCCAAGAGGTATTCATCTTTTCAATTGGATGAGTCGATATAACACTGAATATGGTGTCGACCTGCTGGCTACGGATCGGCCATCGTTTCCAAGAAGCGGTGCCTATCTGGATCTATTGCTAATAGACTCAAGACTGACAATTACTGACACTGTGGGTCAAAGACCAAGAAACTGTCTACGAACGATCGAGTACGACAGTGACCACTGCGGACTCGCCGCCGTAATACAGCTTCCGAACGAGCTCGTGGAGTTGGTTGAGTACGTGCCTGTGCATACTTACAATTACAGTAAGGTGCGCTGGCCACGCTTTACCAACGCCTTATCGAGCGAAATCAGTTCGAACAACATATCTCCACCAAACAACAGGAATTTGACAGATATCGAAATAGACCAATACCTTGAACAAATGGACGAGACAATCAAACGAACAATGGACAGAACGATACCAAAGTACAAACAACGGGACGCAACCGACATGTACCGGAATGCGACCATTGACGCATTACACAGACAAAAAAGTGGACTGCTGACAAGACTCAAACTCTTGTACCGACGGTTTACTGACCCACACAATCTGGAGATTGGGACACTGAAGTCGTCGATCAAGAACATCAACCAGCTTATTAAGGAAAATTATCGGTTGTCGATTAATTTGTATTGGGATAACAAAATTCGGGCTGTTAACTCTAGCGACCCGAGTATGTTTCCCCAAATTAACAAGATATTTAGAAGGAACGATCAGAACGACCTTCCGTGTCTTAAGCTCCAGAGAACGACAGATAACAGAGACGTACTTCTGACAGCAGGAATTGATCCAGAGGACGCCGTCTTGGACGATGACCTCTTTATTGTCGAAGATCCGCAGGAGAAAGTGGAGGCTGTGGGGGCTGCTTTCCAGCAAGTGTACAAGGTGAATGCATGCATTCGCCCGAACCATGACCTGGAAAACAGAGCCTTGCTCCACCACTTCTACCTTCGGAATGACATAACGCAATGGCGATCAGAGAACCTCGGCTTCACCAGGTTCAATGAAGATCATTTGGCAAACGCCATAATCGCCGAGCGAAATGGGCCCAGTTCCCTGTTAATTACGAAGGTGGAGCTTCAGCTCATTTTCGATTCATTAAAGAAGAAGAAGTCAGCAGGAGTCGATGGCATATCCAACGTTGTACTTCGACATTTACCACAGGAAGCAGTAGACATTTATACCACACTGTTTAACAACGCACTGAATAATGCATATTATCCAGTGCGTTGGAAGACAGCTGTGGTGCATCCTCTCCCGAAAAAGGGAAAGGACAACTCCAATCCGGCGAATCTCCGGTCGATAAGTCTTCTTCCGAGTATCAGCAAGGTATTCGAAAAAGTTATCAATAGAGCTTTGTCAAAGTGGGCAGAGGACAATAATATCATACCGGATAATCAGTTCGGTTTTAAGGCGGGACATGACACCATTCATGCCGCGTCTAAACTCGTTTCTGATGTCCAATGGAACAAATCTAAAAAGCAGTGTACGGGTGCCTGTCTGGTTGATTTGGAGAAGGCCTTCGACACCGTATGGCTAGAGGGTCTTTATCTAAAGCTGACCAGACTTGGCATTAGTAAACCACTATTATATATGCTTTATGATATGCTAAATGGTAGAAAGTTTGTTGTCAAGAGTGGCAATGTGACTTCTGCCACAACCTTTAATATTAAAAATGGTCTTCAGCAGGGAGCGGTTAATTCGCCGATTCTATTCAGCATTTACACCAGCGATCTGATAAGTAGTCTAACTCAGGCAATTGCTTATGCCGACGATCTAATTGCGTACAGAACAGCTCCAAAAGTCGAGGTCATCAGAATTCTTTTGCAGCGTGACTTCGAGAAGATTCAGCAATATTGCGATGACTGGAAGTTGAAAATCAACTTCCAGAAATCAGAAACTATCTTGTTTAGGACTCCGTTGCATGGAGCCACAAGGGATACGAGAAAGAACTGGCGTAAGCTGGTGATCGTAGGACCAAATGGACAGCCACTGGCGAGTAAAAGTGTAGTAAAGTACCTTGGCATCTGGATGGATCAGTATTTGTATTTCGACAGACATATAAATGCTGCTCTGTCCAGGGCTAGGGGAGCTTTTGCCCTGACAAAACGGTTGTTTTATAGCAGCCGGCTTGACAGCAGGGTGAAGGTGATTTGCTACATGGCCCTCATACGGCCGATGATTGCCTATGGGTGCCCGGTTTGGTTCAACGTTGCCCCATCTCAAATGGAAAAGATTCGGGTGTTTGAGAGGCAGTGTCTTAGACGCTGCCTTGGACTACACAGAACACCAGAGTCGGAGTACAAACATTATTATTCCAACCTGGTTCTATACAACGGCGCCAACATAAACAGGATAGATAATTTCTTGCTGAAGCTTATTCGAGGTCACATTGCAAGAGCAATGTCCTCGACCAACAGCTTAATTTTTGGGGCTTATTACCCTAAATACGACTATTACGAGAGTGTGCGTCTAAGCGGCTTTATTCCGCCCGATGCATTCCTCTATTTAGACAGTCGAGGGCTGATCCAGGATAGAGCGGCGGTTCCGCTAATCTACCACGTCGGCCGTAGAACTGTAGATCGGCGGCTCCTTTACAGTCGAGACGTCCTCGCACAACACGGAGCGGAGCACCTTCGGTTCAGTAGGACTGTGTCCGATCGGGACCGAAGAGATAGGGTAAAGCAGGAGAACCAGTTCTGGTGGTTGAAACCTGAACATGAAGATTCTTCGGATATTTAAAAGTTGACTGCATTTTTCTATGCCATGGCCGACTTACATAGGTTTAGGTAGTTAGTTTTAAGTAGGGACAGTCAGGGTGGCACCAAAAAAAAAAAAAAAAAAAAAAAAAAAAAAAAAAAAAAAAAAAAAAAAAAAAAAAAATTATAAAACCAATAAAAACACAAAAAAAAAATTATAAAACCAATAAAAACACAAAAAATTATAAAAACCCGAAAATGCTTGCTGTGGCTGTTCTAGTTTGTAAGTAGTCTGTAAGTAGTTTGTAAGTAGCTATAAGTAGTTTTATAGTAGTTTTAATTAGTTTTAATTAGTTATAATTAGTTTTAATTAGTTTTAATTTAGTTTTATTTAGTTTGTAAGTTTTATATAAAACAAAAAAAAAAAATAAAGACAAAGATACCGAGTTTTTTTTTTTAAATTCTTCTCGGTGAAAAATAAAACCGATATGGATTCTAGTTTTAAGATAGTTCTTAGGCCGAAAGGCATTAGCATTAAGTTAGCAGTTTAACTTAGAGCGCCCAAATGGGGCCAGTAAGTTAGTTGTAAGATATTGATAAGTAGGCTAGTTTTTATGAATTTTTGTCTAGCTTTAAGATAGTTTTAAGATAATGGAAAAATAAAAATGAATTTACAAAAAAAAAAAAAAAGTGCTATCTCCGTGTGTGAAAGGTTCCCAGTTCAAAACTGAAGTAAGTATCACAAATAATTTTTAAATTAAAATAAATAAATTATAAATTTCTATATGTATTTTCAGAATAATGCTTACGAGTTGAGCGATAGACAGCGCAAGAGACGGCTCTTAGACGTATAAATTCATGAATTATGCCGGATTTACTCGATTGGAAAACTGCCAGTATAATAACAAAAGCAACAAAAAAATAATGGACAAATTATTTATTTTTGTCATTATAGTGGCAGCGTTCAAGTCGTGTAAATCCGGCATTAGATACAGGGTTGATATAACATTGAAACTTGTTAAATTAACTATAGGTTGTCAGGTTAAACTAACCAGATTTTCATGTTAAAATTACAGGGCATTGAATATTTTGTCAGGTTAAATTAACTATATTTGCAGGTAAAATTTACAGGATTACAATGTTAAATTTTCAAATCAGGTATCAGGTTAAACAGTTAACCTGATCTACCGAGTTGAAAAATAACAACCTGAAAATCAGGTATGATTGGCCAGAAATTGGTTGATAATACCTGCTTTTTTCTCTGAGTGAAAGAATTTCATACGACTGCCAAATTTGTGTGATGAAAATAATTTTAATATTTTGCTTCCACAATCCACACTTGCATCAAAACAAATCAGTTTCACCATAACCTCAAACGCCCAAGTGGGATAGAATGTGTGATGGTTTTAGAACCGATCTTAAATATTTTCAGGTATAAACACTTCATGTCAAATCGTGTAGGATGCGATGTCAAGTTGTGTGTGATGAAATTTCATATTTTGCTTCCACACTATTATACATGATTTCTTCACACTTTTTTGACATGTATTAATACTCAGTGGGATAGTGTGGAATGGCTATAAGTGAATTCTTTGTGAAATCTTTTACTTCCTAAAGCTGGCCATACACGACCGAGCCGTCCGATCCATTTTACTCGGTTGGATTTCAGATTGGCTGAAAATCCAAATGGATCGGCGGCCGATCCAACCCACTCACGACCGATTTTTGGATTGGCGCGGGGCCATTCGGCTCTTTGGCTCTGTCTTGTATGGCCAGCTTAACGTTTACGATGGTTCAGCTACCGTGCATGAATATTCTTATCGTTTATCGTGAACTTGTCGCTGAGTATTTGGGTCATAACCATCGTAAATGATGAAGATGTATAAGGCGGTATTATAATGACAATGGCTGAAGGCTGCAGGGAATAACTTCACATGGGACAAAAACTTCAACACTAGTGGGAAATAACTTCACTCTTTTGAAGTGAAGTTATTTCCTACTGAAGCTGAGAGATAATTTCACTTTTTTGTGGGAATGCACATCACTTTAATGTGCGTTTCCTTAGATCCAGAATCTTTAAATGCAAAAGAAACTTTGCATTCACCCAGCCTCGCACCTATCTCAAATCCTATAGTGTGCCCAAGCAGGGGGGCAGCATGGCAACCCAAACATACCTCACTGTTTATTTGCCGTAATGCTTTGTCTTACATAAATGCAGTGCTAGCACCCAGAATTATGGCGAATAAACAGTCAGGTTTGTATATGGGGCGGCTGGCATGCTCCCCCCTGCAACCCCCGTGCTTGGGAGCACTATAGGATTTGGGGTAGGTGCGAAGCTGGGTATATGCAAAGTTTCTTTTACATTTAAAGAATCTGAATTTAAGGAAACGCAATTTTATATTTGTGTAATTTTTATCATATCATATGTGGGAAATAACTTCACACAATTTTCAGATGAAATTATTACTCACCTTCAGTGGGAAATAACTTCACCAAAACAGAGTGAAATTATTTCCCACTAGAGGTCAAGTATATTCCCATGTGAAGTTATTTCCCTGCACCGGCTAAGGCTCATTTAATTGGTTTACCACACCATTTACTCAAGACACATGAAACGAGTGCTGGAAGATTTAACGACGTTGGAAAGTTCCCGACATCTCATGAATAATTTTAATAGTTTTTACTACTACACTAGAGTGTGTAGGTAACATGTAGCACGAATACACGTATTATTAAAAACCCGCCCGAAATCGAAGTCTCTAAAATGTAACTTTCAAAAGTCACCTTCGTCCAACATCTATTCAACGATTCATCATTGAACTTGGAAGATACCCACTTTTATAAGCTTCATAAAATCAATCTGCTGACATACTATGTATCCATGTTTAACTAAAAATGTGTCCTTCGTCCCACGATTAAAAATGTAAATTTTAACAAAAAATAATTTATGATAAATATCGATTTTATTGTTGTTCCACTTTTCAAACAGTTATTATTATTATGAAAGTTCAATTGATGACTTAAGGGCTGTGAGGCAACACCGAAATTTTCAATAAACCTTCAGGACGTCATTGCCGGTTGTCGTTATACCATAATAAAAAAACAAACGCTCATGTCACTTCCGTTTTGATTTGCATCGATAAGAGATTTTTTTTGTTCATATAAGTGGTATTGAAGTGGATGTGACTCTTATCACTGGACTATTATATACGCTACCACGACCGACGCACGGTTGCATAGTCCTTTTATTTGAATAGTTTTTGTCCATAAATTAAAATTCTGCAAAATTCATTTTAGCTGACGTGAATTCAGTTAAGTAGTTGCCATCATCAGGTTGTGGAGTAATATTCAGATGAGAATCTACAAGTCTCGCAAATTGTGAATAACGGGGATGTTTTAAAGTTGATTTGATAATGGATTTTCGAAGGAAAACAAGTATTCTTATAATTTCCGTTGTTCTTATTATAAGTGGAATTCAAGGACAACTAGATGGTGGGTAAAAAAAATATAAAAAGTAGTTTTAAAGGTTGTAAATAAATTGAATTGGACTTTAAGAAGTTAAATAAAAAAAAAATGCTTAGAAAATTTCATATATTGTACATAGATAAAACTACAATCATAGGATTTTCCGCAGATTAAAATTATTACGGTATTTTCATAGATATAATATTGAAATACTTATCTAAAAGCATTTTATTGATAAGGTTAATAATTAAAACCGATTCTGTCTTCATCATCAAGCAAGCGCACTCTGTGCACTTTGTCGTCCAAAGTCACACGTTTATTGGAAATTTTTTTTTGTACCAGCACCTGACTTGAGAGTATATTGCTGTTCACTCTATAGGAGTATCAATATGGGACGAAAGACGGTTTCAATTGACCCTATATTGCAAAATTTTACTTCTTTGTTTGTTGTTTGTTACGCTGCTAAAATATAAATAAGCGTCGAACAAATTACGGCTGATTTTCTTTTAACTTAAGGCATATTGTATCTTCGAATTTGTACCTACACCTCAAACAATGGTAGGTACCTGAGGAAAGACTTTTTCAGAAAAGGGTTATATTCTCGAAAAATCTATATGAATTAAATCACTATGTCAAGTGGCCTAAATTTAGGTAGAACTCAATTTTCCCAGTAGCGATAATTTGCAGTATCTATTGCTTTGTAGAGCTCATTAAAGCTCAATCAATTTCATTACAAATTTTAGCACTGGAGCTTCTTAATACTCTCATTGAACTTTTTTTTAATGATTCTAGACTTCATGAAAATATGTGACTTGTGCAACGTAGATGACATCCAGGATTGTAACTCCACTAATATATTCCATATCAACATGACCATTAACTGCGAGATGACGAACAAAATGTGTACTTTGGGAATAAGTAAATATAAAAAAACAACAATATAAAATTATAATATTTAAGATTAGGTTTGTATTATCTTTTTAGATGAATTTTTTGAAGGCTTTGAGAATCTAACACTGCATGATATCGATCAGAAACATATTTGTATTTTTAAAGAAATATCAAAAGACTTAGCAGATATGTCGACAAATATAGTTTATGCTGACAGCCTTGAGCATCTCGAAACCACAAGCCAAGGATACTACGAAAAAGAAAACACTATTACAACCTCTTCGGATGAAATTACATTCCTTAAAACAACCTTTAGAGATGAATTAATAGAATCATCGACTATTAAGACAGTTTCTACTGAAATCTTTGAGAATCAGGAAATAACTAGCGAAACATCTTTGCTGGACTTTGTAGACAATCAACAAGATGAAAATAAAAATTTGTCTTCTTTAAGAAAAACTACAATGACAGTTATTACAACTTTTCCTGGAAATCTTGAAAATTCGATGTTAGAAACAGAGGAACCCTATTTAGAGAATTCTATTGAAATGCAACGTGATGAGCCAGCAGACGATCTTAAAAGAGTTTTAAATGAAAACTCAGAGGATACAATGGAAAAAAGTGTTCCGATACCTATTCCGTCGATTGAAACAGTTGCATGTTTTGCTTGTGAAAGTTCAACAGATGAAGCTTGTTTGGGTAGGATCGAAGAATTGAAGACCATAGAATGTCCAAAACTAACGGGATGTATATCATATCATTCAAGTAAGTTGCACAAGATGATATTCTCTTTTCCTGATTCTGTACACGTTTGTTAAATCTTCCAGTAACTGACTATTTATTGAGTGAACTTATTTTTTTTTATTTCCCTGTAGATGGAAATCTTATCAGGAACTGTGGATCAGTAGTATCACCGGAAGAAGCTGAAATGTGTCGCAAACCCAACAACTCTAGCTGCGATATTTGTCCTTTAGCAAAATGTAATAATAAGCTATGGAAGCAGTGCTTCAAATGCAATTCAAAGGATGATCCAAATTGTGCCCTTTGGTCAAGTGCCGAAACAGTCCCTCTGGCAGTTTGCCCAAATCACAACGATAACTGTTTGGTTCGTGTAGGAAAAGAAGGTGAAACATTACGTGAATGCTCACCACCTGATGTCAAATGTTCACAAGATGAGCTTTGTTTGGTTTGCGAAGGACCTCTGTGCAATGCAGGAGTCTACCCCGCAGACCGACTTCAGTGTATACAGTGTAAGGAATGTGAAGAAGCTCAAGATCCGAATAATGCACTCCCTTGTCTCCATTACAATGTCAATGAGAAGTGTTTTTTATATGTCACTGCTAAGAGTAAGATGATTCGAGGTTGTGTTTCAAATGTCACCGAAATGCAAGAGTGTCAACATAACGAACCTAAATGCATAACTTGCGATAAACAAAATGGATGCAACAGTGTACCTTTAATGAAAGAACCAACTCTTTCGTGCCACAAATGCAAGTCAAAGGATAATGATCCAAGTTGTGTTTGGCAACAGCCGGAAACAAGTATTTCGAAGTGTATCACCAAGTTTCTCTATTACTTAACAGAAACTTGTTTAACACAATTTGATCCTTCATCGGAAGAAACTGTTCGTGAGTGTTCATTTGACTACGGAGTGTGTACCACGGAAGATAAGGATTGTCATTCGTGTCCCGAAAATGGATGTAACCGTGGTAGCTTAAAGGTACAGCAATGTTTTCAGTGTCAAAGTGATCAGCCAGGGCAAATTGAATGTCAAAAGCAGGCAGCAGGTATACCACCTACTAATTGTCCACTTGAAAAACTTACTTTTGAGAATCGTGGCTGTTTTACGATTACTAAAGGTATGAATATCAAATAACCATATTTTGATAATTTTGATGAAGTAACTGTTAAAATTTTCTCTTTTTTTTAAGGAAATGTAACGTCTCGAGGATGTGTATCAAGTCTATCTATTGATGACTTACAGCTTTGCAAGAAAAAAGGCCAAACTTCGTGTGCGATTTGTACAAATGATTTATGCAACAATGCTTTAGCGCCATCTACAAGTTCGAAGACAGTACAGATTTCGTTGTTTGCTTTATTTTGTGTAATTTTATTCGTGATTTAAGCTCAAATTTATTCAACTTGTCTAACCCGTACTTTTATGTTTGTCTATGAATTACAATATTTTGTTTTTTTCTGCAGAATTATTTTACTTTTATTTTTTTATTTGGAGGGGATAGAGATCTCTACCAAATTGTCAAAGTCAAAGTGACAGCTCAGAACTCGGCACGTTTGACAGACGCAATTACCAACACAAAAAGAATCCAAACATTTACACTTCACTTCAAATGAATAAGGACACACATTTTCAAAGGTACTTTTTCAATTTTTTCTTAGCATTGTGCATTAATGAATCATTTTATTATCCTTATTGTTTGTTTATGATGTTGGGAAAAGAAAACAGAAAGATTAATTCAAAAAGCACTGCTATTTTTCATCAAAGTCTTTCCATAAGGAAAATGCAGTCTTTTTGTGTCAGCTCAATAAGCAAAAATATTGAAACTGGTAATAAAAGTTAATGGATGGAAGTAAAACAAATTTGTTTGAAATAGTTTTTATTGTTTATATTTATTCTCGGACAATGCGCAATGTTTGAAAAAAAAATTGACAAATAACTACGAAAATCCATGTGCTCATTCTGTTGAATTGGAGTGTATTGGCCTCCGAAATAAAAAAAGAAAATGGGCGTCATTTGTGCCGAGGTCCTGGGTTTGACATTTAGAAATGAACATTCGTATTTGCTAAAAAGCCCTATAGAATTTTGCAACTTGGTAGTTTTGTCTTTCTCTTAAAAACAATGGAAACTATCATGCAAGAAATATAATCGTGCAAGAAAACTATCATGCGAGAAAGCAATTGTCATAGCGGGAGAACTATCAAACTATATTATGCGAGAAAACTATCATGCGAGAAATATATCATGCGAGAGAATTATTTAGCATAATAATCTTAAATTATTATTTTGACATTTAGATCATATTCACACTACTGTCCCAATACCATAACACTCGCTCTCTGTGGGGTAAAATATTTGTACACGTCTCTGATATCGATCGAGTTAATATACATACTTAGGCCAGATTCTAATTGTAGTGCCAATATCAATAAAGTCTCGATAAGATATAATATTCTTACACAACACATCAACACACACAACACAACATAACCATGAGTATAATACTCACATCATTGTTATACCGGATACGCTTAACGCTTTCGCTCCTCTCACTTTTTCTTGTTAAAAACTATTTTATGATAGCGAGGGCGAATCGGCACAATAGTGTGGATCTAGTCTTTTTTTATCATATCAAGACTACATATATCTGTATTGGCACTAATTCGAATGTAGCTTCAATGTTGTCACTATAAAAAGAATGAAATACAAAATCATTGTGCTAAAATTATTTTGTAAATTATGACGAACGATAATATTTACTTTGAGCCAAAAGATGGTGTTAATTGTTTGTGTTTTCATTTGCGGAAGTGCAAAATATAAATAACATGAATTTAAGTTCACATTTCATTCATTTCGGACTGAAGGGTTGAAGTTGGGATCGCCTTAATTATTGTCTTAATGAACTGCTTCAATTCAGTCAAATTCCTGGGATTCGTTTTGTTCACCTCCTGCTTGACATAACCTCATAAAAAAAGTCTGGTGCAGTCAGGTCAGGTGACCTTGGGGGTCAACGAAAAGTGGAGTTCCTGGAAATTAGTTTGTTTGGGATCTTTTGTCGGAGTTCCGCCATAATTGGTCTGGTTATATGTGCATTCCTCGTCGCAGTTTTGGCTTAAAAAAACTCATTCAACATCTTTAAATATCATCTTTGTAGCACGATTCGTTCGCCACCCTGTACACATGTACAACCTTTATTTTGTAGAAAAGTCAAATTGTTGAGGAATCTAGAACTAATTGCAAAGGAACATCTGTAAATGGGGTCTTATGGGAATTTTTGCGTAAAACACAATGGTGGAATGCCTACCACTCTTTCATGACGTGTTTAGCCAATATGGCCGATTTTTCAAAATGGCCACCCATTATTTGACATTTTAGTGTAAAACTGTTGAAAGGGTCGTCCTGCATATGGGTCCAAAAATATTCAAAAATTAAGGAAAATCTCGTTCCAAGTTTTTTCATAAGTTATTCCAGTGATTTTTGCGGTTTGGGACTCAGACTAAAAGTGCCTTAGCTGACTCTTCCAATAATATAAACTTTTTGACAGTGAACCATATGAGGGGCAGATGAAAAACAAAAATTAATTTTGAAAGTCCTGATGAAATAAAAAACCCTTTTAGCGTGGCACCATATTGGAGAAGGAAATGCTATATGACATGGAGAGCAGTTAGCTATACTATGGCACTTTTAAATTTGAGATCCAAATATCAAAATAATCGCAATAACTTATAAAAAAATTTTGGAAATAAATTCTCATAAATTTTCGGATATTTTTGAACTCATATACGCGAATTTTCAGGAGGACAATTCCCCTCATTCACATGATGTGCACAGTCAAAGATTTGATATAGGAGCCCTACTATCTGACTGTCAGTTTAAGGAAGGAAAATTTCAAATTGCAGCAATAAAAATTAACCCGAAAGCTTTGCAAACTTTATATTTATTTATGAAATATTCCAAGACAATTATTTTAGTTAATTCTCATTAAAAATAATTTTTGGTGGTATTTTTGAGTTTCCCGACCCAAAAAAACACATAAAATGATACCCCACATGGAAACCTTAAACGGTTGTACACTAAAATGTGAAATTTTGTGCGGTTATTTTGAATAATGGGCCATATTGGCTATATGGCTAAAAGCGTCATGGTAGAGTGGTAGACTTTTCACCATCGTGCTCTACGCAAAATTTCTAATAAGACCTCATTCACAGTAGCAATTAGTTCTAGGTTAGGCTATTCTTTGAGCTAATTGGACTAGACTACTCGTCAAACTCATCCGATAAAATTATCAAACCTTTATTTAACACAAAATTTTCATTTTTAGTTATTGAGGATATTATGGCAACTATTACCACTCATTACCATTACCACTATTATCACTTTTGTAGAGGACCAATTTCTCTATCGAATTGTGCTTAGCAATAGGCAAAATACAATAATTCATCGAATCGAAATGGATTTTTTAGTGAAAACAACTAAACTGGTCAACAAGGTTTTTGTGACAGAAGCTAAAATACACGTTCCCAAAGTTTTTCGGTGTACTAAACTCGAATCCGAAGTTAGAAATATGAATAATTTGTACTCAAATTTGGCATCTTAAATCAAGTCTTGTATACTTATTGTGAGTTACTTTCGTGCACTTGGGTTAATTGGTCATAATTTTGACTTAAGCTGAAATAATTAAAAGAGTTTAGTTTAAATTGAAAAAGTACGCATACGCCGAGTGTACCAAATTGTTAAAAAGTGCTTATTACAAAAAACCTATTTTCCCTACATTTTGAATCAAGGATTTTTAAAAAGGTTTCTGTTTATTGAGCATGCATAATACTACGCAAATTGTAAAAAAATTTTGACTCCCAGACTTAGAAGAAAAAGAAATCGTCAAACTGTTTAAAATTTTATAAATCATTTTTCATATGCTATAATTATGGCTGAATATTTGAATTATAAATATTAAATTATGTGCAATTTATCGGGCGTTTTAACTTCCCCTTTTGACAACACATTTATTAATTGAAAGTTGTACTTAAATACCAAAAAAAAAAATATATACACAACTTAATTTTGTGATATTTTATTAATATTTAATTTTAGTACAGAACATTACATATCTATGGTTAATATTACACTTAATTATGGAATCGTAAAAAAAATTTAATAAAATATTATTTAAACAACAAAAATTCTAAAATCTCAAAAGAACTTCAAAGCCAACAAAGATAAAACGAGTAACCCACTTGCCAAAGCCATACTATGCGCTGAATTAGGGGGCTTAGCTGTGTTGCAATTGTCACCCTTACAAGTTGCACATTGCTTGTAGTTATCATTCAAACAATTTGCTTTTGTCTTCTTATCGGCGTCATCAAGACAGCTTCTTATGACAATACCATCTGAAATAATACAAGAGAAAACTTAATATTTTTCTGATACACTAACTAATCTTTTAAACTCAACCTACTCCATAACTCAATATAACACTGTGGAGCATCTGCAGCATCTGATGCTATTTGATTACGACATAATTCAGGTTTGATTTTATCTTTATCTAATTCGCCATCACAGTTTTTATCATCGGTACTGCGACATTTATAGCAAGATTTTCCGTTTTGAACACCGTTATTACAAGCATTACCACTGGTGCATGAAGTGCAAGTTGCAGATGCCGCAGCACAATCGAAGTCTTGCATACATCCTCTATTAACTTTTCCAGGTTCAATCTTATTTGTATAACATCCCTGGGGCTTCCAGTACTCAATTTTATTACTACATGTCTTAGCATCCTCTGTTGTGTAGTTGCCAGCACATTTAGCGTCATCTGATGTACACTGGATGCATTTAACAGTTGATTCCACTTTGTATTCATCAACATTGCAACCATCACTTGTGCACTCCTTACATTTGTCTTTAGGGGTCTCGCTTGAACATTTTGCATATGCACTTGTATCGGAGAGACAACCTCGTGACATACTGGTATCAGAAGAACCATGCTCAAAACACTTTTCTGACTCTTCATAGAAAAGACAAGGATATGATATGATATCAGCAGTATTTTTTGTCGGAGTCGCACATTTAGGATCTTCCGAACTACACTGGAAGCATTTGCGACGACCACTTGGAAAAGCACCCTTATTGCAACTAGTTTCAGAGCAAATGTTACACGTCTTTTCACTTGAACAAGCCTCATCATTTTTGGTCACACATCGACGTGAAGTATGTTTGTCACTCTTAATTTCCATTAGACATTTCGTAACACCAGTGTCACAAAATTCATTTGGTATGGAGTTTTCATTTTTCCAATAGGCACAATCAGCAGTAGCAGATGAATCGCATGTCTTACACCAAAAAAAGTCAGTTTGAACGTTGCATGGTGCTTCGACTGCATCACATTTTTTGCAATTTTTTCCTTCACATTTTTCAGCAGTGTCATTCACACAGCCACGTTTTATATTGCCGTTGCTTTCTGTAAAATAACATATAAAATACATATAAAACTATAAGATTTATGTTTAATATCTAATTAACACGCTTGACTTTCTTATGATACAAAATGAGAAGAAAATGGCAAAAATATTACGATTTGTCATCCAGCCTCATAAGATTCTATAGGTATGTCTGATTCTGATACAATTTTATTATACTTTGTTCATTTGAAAGATGATACTTGTCACACCCGAAGCATTGTATATCCAATCTATAGTATTCTCATGAAACACGACTTTGTAGGTAGACATTTGGTCGATAGGTTCGCTGTGATCGCCTTACCGAGATCCCTTAGCAAAAATTAGTATAACATTTGGACGCATAGATGGCCACGAGCTTTTTTTCTTCATGAGAATACTATAGAATTTATATACAATGCCCGAAGCATTAACTTGTCACATTCGTAACAATTACATTACTAGAATTTAGAACAGTTTTCAAATTTATTTTTTATCATCTCTAACCAATTACTGAAATTTTAATTTTCAAGTATATATCAATATGCGTTTAGCAAAATAGTATGAGATCTTGATGCAATATTTTACATCATATAAGCATTAGATGTCCCATTTGCAACTGAAATGACGGACCCAAAACTTGTATTCAGTTGAGTTTATCTAGTAATTTATTTAAAAGAAACAATCTAGATAAGGAAGCTGAAGATCACTGCATCGAAAGAAAATAATTTGGTTGGGGAGAGGATCTGAAGATATTTTGATATGCATTGTGTTGAGCGTACATTTTTTTTGCTAGATGTGACGTTTTTTATTTGTTTCGTTGTTATATATTTTTTTTTTTGTCAAAAATCGATATTTCTAACGCTTTCGATAGAGCTTGGTACACAGGTCTTTTATCAAAAATTAGTGCATTTGCTATCGATGAATTTCTTCTTCGTTAGATTATAGTAACTACCTTTCTCAATTGAACATTCAAGTTGTTTTGGATGGTTTAAAGTTTGAAGTTAGCAAAATAAATGCTGGTGCCCCCAAGGTTCTGTCTTGTCTCCAACTCTTTTTCTCATTTTCATAAATAATCTCTTTTCTGAAACTTCTACTAAACTGTTTTGCAGAAGACAGCGCCCTTGGTTTTTCCATAATTATTTCCAGATTCATATCCCAGTTTTTCGCATTTGGAACTGCAACGGCAGCGTTTAATTCCGATTTAAACAGTATTGTTAAATGGGGTGGAATTTATGCTTCCAAAACTAAGTGCTTTCATTAAAGCAAAATATTCCTCCTTTACCATAATCCATGAATGATACTACACCGTCCTTGGTATGTGCATTACCGACTACCTTTTGTGGAACGATCACATATTAGTATAGATATTTCTAAGAATTCAGAAAATGCTAAGGTTTCCTAAAGCGATGTAAGAACTTTTTTCCCCGTCTGATCTGGCAAAAATTTATGAGGCATGCATACGCCCAAGACTAGAGTACAATTCTCATATCTAGGCTAATGCATCCAAAACATCTTTACACCGCTAGAAAGAATCCAGAATAGAGCCCAAGAAAATGATCGGTGACAGATCAATTTTGGAAACATTTGTATCGCTTAACCATCGACAAAACGCATCATGCCTCTCACTGTTCTATCGCTTCTTTTTTAAAAAGTACTCTAGTGAAATACCCAACTGCATTTCTCCCCTTAAACAATTTAGCCGTTCAACCCGCTCAGCCAGGAATGCTCATCAGTATACCCTTGAGCCTAGCTTTGGATGTACCATTAAATGCAGAGATTCTTTCTTCAACTGTACTACACGAATGTGGAACTCCTAACCCAGCTCTATTTTTCCTCCTTCCCATTTTGATATTCATACGTATAAGGCAAATGTGCTTCGTTATCTCGTACTTGATCCTCTTACTACTTCCTAAACGCTCGCACTATGTTAAATATAACAATTAAAGGGTATTCATAGCCCCTTGAGTGCGTGTCAATAATTAAAATATATTTAAAAAATTGAAAAGTAGTAACCATTTTCTTGCAAAACTTTGATATTTCGAAACTTTCTCCTTTCGTAATTTCTTTTTTCGAAACATTGTTTTAGAAACTTCATTTTTTCAAAACTTTGTCCTTTGTAAGTTTGCCTTTTACTATGTCCAAATTTCAAATGCTTTTAACCGATAATGAGAAAAATTCAATTTTATGAGAGGTAGGTACTAGTACTATTTGCCAAGTGTAGATTTCTATAATTTTTGGTAGCAGATCACACTAATTTAAGCATGTTTTTATAAAAATCGTAGGAGACGTGTTTACGAACAAAACAAATAATTTCCTTAAAGGTTTTTAACAATTTGTATGGAAGGTACCGTTACTTTTTCGTAAAAGAACATTTTTTTTCTTAAAATATTCAATAAGGTTAAAAACCCTAAAATAAAATATAAAATAATAAAACATTATATTTTCAAAACAATTAATTTTCAAAAAAAAAAAGATGTTTTTAAAAATCCAAAAAGAAATATTTTTTTTAAATTTTGGTAAGAAAAACTACCTACATTTCTTCTATAAGAAATATAGAAATCAGAAGTACTGTTTTGAAGAAAATCGAAAATAAAAAGTGTTTTTTTGGAGGTACCATTAATTACCATTTTTCGAATAATTATTTCGCACCCAAAACTAAACTTGATTAAATGAAAACATACATTTTTTTAAGAAGCCATTTTGTAGAAAAATATGATTTTGTAAATTTGCAAGAAAAATTAGTATGACAGTATTGTTATTTTTGGTTCTAAAAAATTAAAAAAAAAAAAAGTAGTGGGGGGGGGGGGGGGGAGAATCACCAAAAACCGCTATGTACCAAGTTTTAAGAGAATTGATCCAAACAGTCTTCACTATCATCGATTGAATGATCAAAAGCTCGAGTTCTTTTTTTTTTTACGAATGCATAACTTGCCATAAAGTACCTACACTGTATCAAAAAATTGCACATACAGCAACACAAATCATATAAATTGTAGGTATTTATGTAAGACTTTTGCGGCTAGAAGTTAATTGTTTTGCAATTATTTATCACGGTTTTCTGTTTTGCTTTTTAAAACAGTTCATGTTATCTTAGTTGACGAAAATACGTCAACATTTTTGGATTAAACGGTCGAAAATTTGGTACCAAACACCGAACACAAAAGTATAGGTAAGCAATTTAAAGACTACAGTGAATCATGAACGCATTGTGGTTTGGGGAGTTATGAATGCAAATGGTGTCTGCAACTTTTTTTTTTCATTGAAACAACAATATGGCAAAACACAAAAATTTTAATATTTGAGTAAAAAATTTAAGGCCAGTATTGAAACAATTGAGTTATTGAATGATTTCATACTGTTAGACGACAATGACGGGAAGCATTAGTCTATATTAGTAAGCAAGTGGCTCCTTTACAGTGTAAAATCTTAGTTGCCTCATCCACCACCATCCTCAGACCTTAGCCCCATTAAGCATTTGTAGGGCTTTTTGGTAAATAAAGTTCAAAAACTATCAAAAATCCTCTCAAATCTGTAGTTATGGAGATATGGAGAACACTTTACCAACAGAAGTTACCTCAAAGCTTGTGTTTTTAATAAACAACCGTCTCAAATTAATAATTAGAGCCAAAAAATGGCACTTTCAGTACTAATCTGAAAGAAATTTGACTTTAAAGGCACTGTACGTGCAATTTTTTGATGTATTTATTTCGTTTCTCTGAATTTTTTAATTTTGTTTTTTAAATTTAAAAACAGCTTAGAAGTATTAAATTTCGTCTTTTTTTCACAGTGGACCCTACTAATAATCAAATTTAGTGAAGACTTAAATATTTCATTGAAATGGACTATAAATAATAAACCGTATATTGTATGACCTTAGTATTTAATTGGGCTCTAAACAATGAACCATATGTGGTATGAACTCCAAAAAAACTAACATTCCATGCATGGTTTCTTATATGGGATCCTTAACATTATGGTTTATTTCACTGAAATATTTAACTCGTTGCTAAATTTGATTATTGGTAAGGCCCAGTATGTATATATCGCAAGTACAAATTGTGTCTTCTAATTCTTTACAATATAGATTATTTAAGCTTTATTACATATCCATATGTACAGTAGGGAGCAAAAATGAGTACATGTTTGTAACTCGCGCACTTATTGATGCATAACAACAGAAATAATAAAGCAAATTGAAAATTTTTGTTTGCCCTGTATTTTATGTTCAATTCTCAACAAAACGGTATATAATACATAACGGAAAGGAGCAAGTTCTAAGAAAAAAACAAATAAAACAAAAATAAATCGCATGTACTCAATTTTGCACCAAGCGGTAATCAGCAAAAATATCGAAACTTGCTGTCAGATTTGCAAGTTTTTGGTTTGTTTATGACTTCCTTTATATTTTGTAGTTTGAGATATGTTTAATTGCGTATGGTTAGAACTTTCACCAGCGTATTTTAATAAATGAAATAAATAATTATAAAATTTTCATTGCTCTTTAAGATTATGAGGAAACTATCACGACAGATTGAGGACAGTATTGTAGTCATGACAAAGAGTGGCTTCTCGACACAAATGATAGCTAAGAAGCTTAAAACAAGCCAATCGGTTGTCATAAAAGTCCAGAAAATGCGAGTAATTGTTCCTAAGGCACAAGTCAAAGGCCGCAAAAAAATTTTGACGGATGCGGACGGCCCTCGCAGGATATTAGAAATGAAAAGGAACAAGTGTTTAACACCGAATCATGCTTTTTTATGCAATAAATAAGCCCGTTAGCCGAGAAACTTTAGGAAGAACCCTCAACGACATTGGTTATATCTCAGCGGTTAAAAAAACAAAAGCCTGCATAGTCTGTAAAAATGGTAAGGTGCGGTTGAAGTTCGTCAGAAAACACAGAAATTGAACAGTAGGTAATTGGAAACGTGTAGTGTGGTCAGATGTCCAATTTCTGTGTTCTCTGTCGAGCTCTAACCACACCTTAGCATTTTTTCTGACAATGCAGGCTTTTGTTCTTTTAACCGCTGAGATATAACAAATGTCGTTGAGGGTTCTCCTTGCAGTTTCTCGGCTAAAGGGCTTATTTATTGCATAAGAAGCATGATTCGGTGTTAAACACTTGTTCCATTTAATTTCTAATATCCTGCGAGGGCCGTCCGCATCCGTCAAAATTTTTTTGCGGCCTTTGACTTGTGCTTTAGGAACAATTACTCGCATTTTCTGGACTTTTATGACCACCGATTGGCTTGTTTTAAGCTTCTTAGCTATCATTTGTGTCGAGAAGCCACTCTTTGTCATGACTACAATACTGTCCTCAATCTGTCGTGATAGTTTCCTCATAATCTTAAAGAGCAATGAAATTTTTATAATTATTTATTTCATTTATTAAAATACGCTGGTGAAAGTTCTAACCATACGCAATTAAACATATCTCAAACTACAAACGATAAAGGAAGTCATAAAAAAACCAAAAACATGCAAATCTAACAGCAAATTTCGATATTTTTGCTGATTAACGCTTGGTGCAAAATTGAGTTCATGCGATTTATTTTTGTTTTATTTGTTTTTTTTTCTTAGAACTTGCTCCTTTCCGTTATGTATTATATTAGCCTATTGAATAGACCGGAAAATGAGGGGTATAAAGGAACAATTACGTGTAAGGTTTTTTTTTTTTATACACTTCAGATTCTTTGTTGTAGTGAGCTTAGAGCAAGCTGCAACCTACAATCAGAGGCTCATCATAAGTGCATGTGTTAGTGGTTAGTAAAAAAGGCTATGTTTGCTTGGCCCATAAGCATGTTTAAAACTGAAAATGCTACTAAATTCACCCATGCGTTTCTGAGAGAATGGTCACACTGGCCATTTTTCAATATTTTTGGTGTAACTTGAAAACTAAGCCGAATTTGACAATTTTACATATAATACTTTTTGTTCAAAATTAAATTTTCTATTGGAATGGATAGTTCAAAAAATTTTACGAAAAAATTTAAGTAGGAAAAGTTAACAAAATCCAACCAGAAAAAAATAAAAAATCAAGGATATCTAAATTTTTTAATAAATTGTGCATAACTTTTTTTGAAGCAAAGATAAGGTCAAGACATGCAGAAACAAAATAAAGTAGAGACTATAGGGCTTAATATGGCATGTTCAGAAATTAATATTTGTTCAAAATTGACAGAGATATTCTCATTCAAAGCTTATCATTTCTTATAATTTTTCGCAATTTTGGCCCGAAAGTCCCTTTTTCGGTACAATATGGCAAATTTCACTTTCGTTAAAATGTTCGAAATCAAATTTTTGTTATAATATGACATTAGAACTATAGAGAATTTATAAAAAGGATGTTAGTTCAAAATTCCGTTTTCGGCTGGTTTTAAATGCTTTCAGACCTACAGACCGAACGGCTGGTCCGATTAACATAAGATTTGGCACTAGGTGCTAGGAACGTTAAATTTGTCATAAAGTACCAAAAAATAGGCTTTCGGACAAAAACTGCGAAAAATGATAAGAAATGGTAAAGTTTGAATGACTATATATCTGCCAATTTTCGAATATTATGGCTTTTTTTACATGTCATATTAAGGCCGTAAGACTCCAGTTTACTTTATTCATGCATAGCTTTAGCGTATCTTTGCTCCGAAAAAAATTATGCGCAGTTTAGAAAAAAATGTTAAAATCTTTGATTTTTCGATTTTTTTTTTTGAACAAAAAGTATTATATGTAAAATTGTCAAATTCGGCTTAGTTTTCGAGTTATACCAAAAATACTGAAAAGTGAACAGTGTGACCATTCTCTCAGAAACGCATGGGTGAATTTAGTAGCATTTTCGGTTTTAAGCATGCTTTTGGGCCAAACAAACATATTCAATAATAAAAACCCTTGCACGTAATTGTTCCTTTTTAAAAGGTCTATTCAATAGGCTATATACCGTTTTGTTGAGAATTGAACATAAAATACAGGGCAAAATTTTTGTTTTCAATTTGCTTTATTATTTCTGTTGTTATGCATCAATAAGTGCGCGAGTTAGAAACATATACTCATTTTTGCTCCCTACTGTATGTTTAATCTATAAATCATGAGTCACTAAGTCGCACCTTTATTAATATTTTTTTGTGTTATCTAATGAACTTTGAATTTATATAAAAATTGTTTTGTCTTTGTTATAGGGATTATTAAAAACTTTTATCAAAAAGCTGCACCGTTGTCAATCTAAATTTTTTGCTTTTAAAAACTCATGAAAATTGTTTCAAATTTTTGACACTTTTTCACACATTTTGGAAAGATTTCTCTTAAAAAAAAAACAAACGTATTTCAGTGCAGAACGTAAGCAACTCTGTCAAATATGAGATGCCAAAATTCATCATACTGAAACTGCTACCATATAGTACAGGTAAAATAGTACGAAAAGTCTTTCGAATAAAAAAAAAATTAGTACCATCATGAAACTTGGTGAAAACGTCTTATGCATTATGAGAACGAAGAATCAAAAGAGTCTATACAAATATTTTGCATGGAAGGGTGTGTTTTGAGGGGGAGAGGGGGAGAAGTTGTGGTGTATCAAACAGAAAAATGAACTTTGGTGCAACATTAGCATATGACACATGTTTTTAAGGTAGTTTTAAATGCTGAATCAAATGACACCAAAACCAAGTCAATACGGCCTCCGTGAAAAAAGTTACTGTCATTTTTATGTAAGGATGACTATATTTTCAGTATAAAAGTAAAATATTACCGAAAACCAGTTGAAAATAATGGTCTGTCGATGAAACTTGGCATCAATGGTTCATTTGTCATGAAAATTAATAATAAGAAGAGTCTATAAAAATATCTGTAGTTAAAGTGTGTTTTTTTTTGGTGAGTTGGGGTAGTGGTGCCATATTGCCATAAGACCTGTGACAAAAATGGTACCCCCATGAGATTTTGTTAAAATGTGCTATTAACTTATAGAATGAAGAATCAAAAGAGTCTATAGAAATATTTTGCGTGGAAGGGTGTGTTTTTTGAAGATAGGGGGAAGTGTGTGGTTATTTTTCAAAAAAATGGAAAAGGATGGTAACCCTCAAGAAACTTGGTAAAAGTGTTTCATTTACTGCGAGAATGAAGAATTTACGTAGTTTACAAAAATATCAAAGAAGAGAGGGTGTGTTTGTGGGCTTGGGTAAGGGGTGTTATTTGTTTTTGGAAACAATTTTAGTGTTTGGATAAAGTTTTATACATTCCTTCACCTATAGAAAACATCCTTCTACCATATAGATATTTTTATAGACTCTTTTGATTCTTTATTATTGTAGTTCATACCACATTTTTATAAAGTTTCATGAGGGTACCATTTTTGTAATAGGTTCTATGGCAATAATCCCACCATAACCCCAACACTCACTAAAACCCTCAAAAAAACACCCTTTAACCACAGATATTTTTATAGACTCTTCTTATTATTGCTTTTCATGATAAATGAACCATTTATGCCAGGTTTTATCGATGGACCACCATTTTCAACAAATTTTCGGTAATATCTGACTTTTATACTGAAAATATAGTCATCCTAACACAAAAATGACAATAACTTTTTTCACGGAGGTCGTATCGACATGGTTTTGATGTCATTTGATTCAGCATTTAAAACTACCTTGAAAACATGTGTCATATGCTAAGGTTGCACCAAAGTTTATTTTTCCGTTTGATACACCACAACTTACGCCCCTCCCACTCTCAAAAAAACACCCTTCCATATGAAATATTTTTATAGACTCTTTTGATTCTTCATTCTCATAGTACATGAAACGTTTTCACCAAGTTTCATGGTGGTACCAATTTTTTTGTTTTATTTATCCTATTTTACCTGTACTAATAGTAGTTAAGCACTCTTAAGCTGGATTTACACCTTCGTTCTTCATTTGGCGAACGTTGTTCCACAAACAACGAACAACGAGTAAAGTTCATCCAAAATTCAAAACGGGTTTTAATTTCTTCGCTGTTCTCATTCGGTGTTATCATTTACACCTTCGTTGTTCCACGTACGGGCGACCAACGAACATCGTACACGGACGATAACAACGAAGGTGTTAATCGAGCTTAATATCAGCTCTGCTTGGACATATTCGTATACATTTCAACCAGAATTTTATTAATTTACATAAATTAATTGTGACAAAAAAAAGTTACATTTCCTTAGGCGAACACCATGTATTGCTTTTGCGATATTATTTTCATATTCTGTGTATTTCCGGTTGATTCACGTGGTTGAAAATAATATTTAAGATATCACTCCAATTAAAAGCTTTGTATATTTCAAAATATTTGCATCCTAAAAAAAAATCATACATACGCAAAGATTTTCTTTCGCACTTACCAATTAAAGTAAAACATTTGTCGGCTGAGCAATTTGATGATGTTACTGAACCAGGTTCCTTTTGGCACTTGGGGTCACTGCTATCACATACTTTACAGTTTCCTTAAAAAAAATAACAGCACTTATTTAGTAAGTTTGAAGTAGGTAGAGGTACTGAGGTAGTTTGTTTTCTTTGTTGAAATTATTTATTATATACCTGCTGCACTGACACTACCAAAAGCTAAAATTAGTGCGAAAGCATATAATTGCCATCCAATTTCCATAGTTAAAGGAAATTTAATAAACTTCTTTCAACTTGTAAATAGAATCTTGAAAAAATGAATTTTGGTTCGTAATGAAACAAATGTCGCTAACCAACTAAAAATTAGGCGAATTCAAGGTATCTACATGTTCTCAGGTGTTTAAAATGATAATAAATAATAATCTTATCGAAAAAATGATAATTATCGAGTGTTTGAGCACATTTTAATATCAAATTGAAAATGTGTGCTTCATATTAATATACATTATGTACTTACAGTAAACATGTCTTAAAAAAAAATAAGTAGTACTAACTTCTAGAACATTAGGTTTAAGGCAGAATCTCAAAAACCGTAATCCAGAAACCCAAAAATATAGAAAACTGAAAAACCCTAAAACCATAATCCCAACAAAAATTTGATTATTACTTCCATACAAATAAGCAAAGTATAGGCTAGTTTTTGCATTTCAATTGCTGGTTGGATTATTGGTAATGGTTTAAATGAATAACTGAAGTGAATATGCCGAAATTAAGTCAGTTTTTAATGTGTTTGATTTATAATGAATATTCACTTAAAAAAGTGGCCTTTGCAAAAATAGACCGGTTCTACGGAAAGAAATCGCCGACAATGTAGGAAGAAAGTCACGACCAATTTATGGCATTAGTACATTTATATATCTTCAAAAACATATATTTGCACCGTCAATTAAGGTAAGAAATAGGGTTTTGGAACTGCTTGGTATTCAAGTTCCACGATAAACTGTAAGAAGAAGACCTATGTATAAATTCTGAACTTTTCAGACAGTACAACTTTCCTTATAATTTATGTTTTGAATTGTAATGATATATTTCTTTATAAATATGCTCTTGTTTCTACCTTCGCTCCGTGAAATGTTTATTTGTAAAAAGTCTCAATTTATTTTCAGTTGATAAGATAAGACTTAAAAAAAAACTGATTAGATACACAGAAGGCAACAAATATTGTTGTTGATATTATGATAATGGCAATCGATTGCAGTCATATTAAATTTAATAAATGTGATAAGTCCTTTTTATAGAAACAAAATGACAAGTGATTCACACAAATTAACATACTTAATGAAATTGTGGATAATAGAACTATGACTGCTTTTAAAATCTTTTAATAACTTAAAAAAAGAAAAAAAAACAATAAATATTTATAAAGTTTGTCAGTTACTCTCATAGAATAAACATTTGATCAACATGAAGAAAATTAGTAAGAAATCTACTTCTATTAAGGTGAAAATACTGAATATATGTAGTTCAATTTAAAGTTCAAGTGAAGAAATTAAGGTTGATGTCACTTTTAAACTTTAAATTGGAGTGAAATTATTTGTCTTGATTTAATTCGTTTTGTCATGGCGAAGTAAAAGCGTCAAGTATCCTCCAATCCTCCATTCCTCCACCCATGGGAAGACTTGAGATATTAATAGTTTTCTTTTCTCTTCTTTTGAATCGCTTGAGGTCGTATTTTAATTTTCTGAATGGCTGTTTGTATGTATACTGTAGTGATTTTGTTCTACTTAAATACTTTTGAAATTTATCGAACACATATCGAGAGTAGGCTCTAACTATTATAACTACCTCCTGAGTATAGACTACATACTTCGTCAATCTTCATGAATGCAAGGTGTCTTTGCTCTAATAATGGAAATAATATAACAAACTTTCGAGTGGAGACTTCCAATATCAAACTTATTGAGTTGAATGGATTTTAACTTCTATAATTTCCAATAAGCCGTATATTCACTGAAAATCAAACATTCAAGAAATACACACCTATCATGTTTGTGAAAGATGGGACGCTGACGGTTTAATTTTAAAATTGATAAAATAACATTTATAGTGAAAAGATAGTGGGAAGTCATATCATTTGTGTTGCATACTATTGAGTGATTAATAAAACAAATTCAAGTGGAATAGAGTGTATTTTATTTGTGAATTAATAACAATGTAGAAATTAAATGGAGGAAATAAGTTTTAATAACGAATTTGGGTTTGGAAACCTGGAAAGTCACGTCTACCATTTCGAAGAAATTGCTGGCTTTTGCGAATCGCTGTCTTCACCACATCCAAAAGATTCGCTGGCCACAAATACCTAATATCATATCAAATGAGGAATTGTGGCGCAGGACAAGTCAAGAGTGGCTGGACGTCGACATTAGAAAGCGTAAATGGCGTTGGATTGGTCACACACTGAGGAAACCTTGCTAATCAGTCCTTTGAATGGAGTCCGCATAGTGCATGGTGGGTTGGAAAACCAAGAACAACATGGAAATCAACTGTCTTAGCGGAAGCAGATTCCGGGAGAAAGACGTGGCCACAGCAAAAGTACCTTGCAGCAGACCGTGAAGGATGGAGACGTTTTGTTGACGCCTTATGCCCCAGCCGGGGTTACAGGACACGATGATGATGATGAACGAATTTGGGTAACAATGTTACAATGGTGTCAGAAGTAGGATAATACTTATTTCATATGAGTATTCTGATAATTTAGTCCAGTCAACGAAGGAAAAATAAATGCAATAAATCATGCTCTCTGGGTTATTACTTTA
Source organism: Dasysyrphus tricinctus (assembly GCA_963921185.1). Taxonomy (NCBI): domain Eukaryota; kingdom Metazoa; phylum Arthropoda; class Insecta; order Diptera; family Syrphidae; genus Dasysyrphus; species Dasysyrphus tricinctus. The sequence continues at coordinate 253,063,615 of OY992531.1, read as the reverse complement.
TGTGGTAGGGGTGACCCCCAGGTACAACATACTTAAAGTCCCCAGCCCAAGGCCGCGAGCTTTAGGCAGGAGAGGGGGTTAAAGGTCCCCTTTTGTAACTTTTCGGGAATATTTTGAAAACTAAAAGCTTAAGCGGAAAAGTGTACACTACAAATTGAAAATTAAAAAAAGAAAAGAAATTGAAAAATGTTGTTATTTGATTTTCTAGTTTTTATTTTACACTATAAAGAAGTAAATTGTATTTTATTATTTAATGTTGTTATTAGTCTTTAGTTGAACGCTGAAAACCAGACGGTTTTAGGAGCTTTAGTTTTTGAGAAAATTGAAAATTATAAAAACTACTTTTTTTGATCATTTTTGTTGATTTAAAATGATTTAAAAAAAGTTGTTTACATAATTTTCAATTTTCTCAAAAACTTTCAGTCTGTCTGTCTATCTGTCTGTCTGTTTGTTTTTGGATCTACAGCCTAAGCCAATGATGCCACTTTCTTGAAATTTTGAACTTAAGGTTTTTTTTGTAACTCTCCAGGGGGAAAATTTATATTTTTTAGCTCCAAAAATAGCGGTACTTGTCATATAACCGTTAAGGAAAAGCTTATTTATCTCAAAAATGGCTCCAACGGTTTTTATAAAAAAAATCAGTGCGTTATTGTTAGCATGGTATACATTTTGGCAGACAAAAATTAATTAAAACTGTTACCAACGGTACCTGCCATACAACGGTTTTTTGAACTTCGATTTTTACATTAACGGCTTAACGGATTTCAATCAAAATTGTTATGAAAAAGCTTATTTAAAATGTCAAAAATATTGCATATCAATATTAAAAAAAGGGATTAAAAAAAATATTTTTTTTTTGAATATTCAATATTTCAAAAACGGGTTCATGAATATTTTCAAAAATCTGTATCCAATTTTTTTTTTAAATGTTACTTAAATTTTATATATAAAAAAATAGTTTTATGAAAACCACTCCAACGATTTTTTTTAATATATTCCTATTTTTTCAAGTAATAAAATGGCATACATTAGTTCGATTTAAATGCTTTTTTTCAAGAATATGAATTGAACTTTTATAACTTTTTACATAAACTAATATGAAATTGGATGAAAGAACTTGAAAATGAGAAAAGTCACGTTTTTGAAGAAGGAAATAACCACCGAAAATTGAAAATCCGTTTTATTTAATTTTATTTTTCTTTTACTATAGATACAAATTTTAATTAAGAGAAGTTAACGAAAATCAATATTTTTGACGTTAAAGCAGGGAAAAGACAATTTATTATAAGGTGATTTTACCCCTGGATTTGTTGAATTATGGGACACCCTGTATATTACCTTATAAGTATACATTTTGTGCTTGAAAGTTGAAATGGTAAATTTCGTACATTTTGCTTGTTATTTTGTTCCTTTAAATCTAATTTTTATCAAATTTTAATTAAAATAAAAACACATTAAAAAATTCTGCGTCGTTTGGTATATTTAAACAAAATGCATGCACCCTCCAGTAAATAAATATTTACTTACAGTAAAATCATGAAAAAATTCTTTACCGATTAAATAAGAAAAAACATATAACGGTACATTTTAGAGAACTGCAAAAAAAACATTGAACAACTCCGAATTGCATTTAATATAAGATAATATTATGATTTTTGTTTATATTTAACCGTTTAATCTGTAATCTTTTAACAATAACGTGAAAAAGTGAACATTTTAACCAATTTTTCACGTTATTTACTTTTAAAATGAAATTTTAAACAGAATGTAATTAAATAAGAAAAACATAGTTTTGCTCACTGTTTTATTTTGCATTGTTTGAAATACTTTTGATTTTTTCTGGGGAAATTTCTCGAATAATTTCAATTAAATCCAGGAATCATAAAAAAATATTTCAGGAAAGTTGAAACATAAATGATGCAAAATGTTAAAATTTTTAGAAGTTGAAAAAGTGAAAATGTAAACTGAATAGGGATATTCCAGAAAACGCTAGTTCTCTTCAAATTCATAGTTATTCAAGGAAATTTTTAAGTATGGATGAACTTGCCAGAATTAGAATTATTATACTTCGTGCTTTATCAGATAGAACAATAATACCGGTATACCCAAAGGCATATACTCAAGGTGCGAAAAAAATGTGCGTTTATCCCTAATAGGGAGACACACCTAGATTTTCTTGATGAATAACAGAACCTATGTACATTTTAAAAATTTATCATCATCGTGTCCTGTAACCCCGGCTGGGGCATAGGGCGTCAACAAAACGTCTCCATCCTTCACGGTCTGCTGCAAGGTACTTAAGCTGTGGCCACGTCTTTCTCTGGGATTCTGCTTCCGCTAAGACTGTTGACTTCCATGTTGTTCTTGGTCTTCCAACCCGCCATGCACCCTGAGGATTCCATTCAAAGGACTGCTTTGCAATTTCATCGTTTGGTTTCCTCAGTGTGTGACCAATCCAACGCCATTTACGCTTTCTTATGTCGACGTCTAGCTGCTCTTGACTTGTCCTGCGCCACAATTCCTCATTTGATATTATTTGTGGCCAGCGAATCTTTAGGATGTGGCGAAGACAGCGATTCACAAAAGCCTGCAATTTCTTCGAAATGGTAGACGTGACTTTCCAGGTTTCACAAGCATATAACAGCACGGATTTGACATTGGATTCGAAGAATCTCAACTTAGTGCGTAAGGAGATTTGACTGGATTTCCAAATTGGGGACAGAGTACCGAAGGCAGCACGAGCTTTATTTATTCTACTTTTAACGTCCAGATCCGTACCACCGTTTGCAGAAACAATACTGCCAAGGTAGTTAAATTGTTCCACTACTTCAACTGGCGTCTCCTGTAAAATAATACGCTGCTGTGTGGAGCGGCCTGTGAGCATTATTTTTGTCTTTTTGCTGTTAATTCTTAGACCACTCGACTCTCCCTTCACTTGCAGTGCTTGGCACATCCCGTTCAGCCCACTGATGTTATTTGCCAGTAGACATATGTCATCGGCATAGTCTAAATGACTGAGCCTTTCGAACGGTCTCCATTGAATGCCCTGTCGCTCAGGTGTACCAACACTGGCCGTCAATACGTCGTCCATCGCCAGCAGGAAGAGAATTGGCGATAGAACATCCCCTTGTCTCACACCCTGTTGCACTACGAAGGAGTCGGATAGCTGCCCATTGTGCAAAACAAAACACCTCGCGTTGTTGTAGGACTCTTTAATAATGGCAACAATTTTTGGTGGAATTCCTCTACCAAGCAACGATCTCCATATACATTCTCGGTTAACTCGATCAAAGGCCTTTTCAAAATTCACGAAGCGGTGATTGATATTCCATCGACTGCTCGAGGACGATACGCAGGGTGTTGATATGGTCGACACACGATCGACCACTGCGGAAGCCAGCTTGATGCCTCTTGAGTGTAGACTCGATTCTATCCTTTATTCGCTCGAGTATGATTGTTGCCATTAGTTTTGGGAAAACGGAAAAAACGGTGATACCACGCCAATTGTTGCAATTCTTTAAGTCACCTTTCTTTGGCAACTTAACAATCACACCATCCTTCCAGTCCCCTGGGATAGCTTTCGTTTTCCCAAATGTTTTGTATCAGCGGATGTAAAATACTAGCCGCTGCTACGGGATCGGCTTTCAGGAATTCAGCTGGTATTCCGTCCAGTCCAGCTGCCTTGTTGTTTTTGAGGAGATTTATTGATGTACGAATTTCCGATTCTGACGGGGGTTCGATGTCAATACCCCTATAGGACCTGCACATCTCGTTTAGTTGGGACACTTCAGCACTCTGCTCAACTGAATCCTCATTTAGCAGGGCACAAAAATGGTCCTTCCATCTACGAAGCTGATCCTCAATTGATACCAAAAGTGTGCCATCCACATCCATTACAGGATGATTGGTGTTGCTTTTTTTCCCGATAACATCTTTGGCTATTTGGTACAATTCCCGGATATCTCCTCTTCTGGCAGCGCTTTCCGCATTATCTGCGAGTCCATCCAACTTCACCCTCTTGTCACGTCTCACACAGCGGTAGACCATCTTATGTGCAATGCGGTACTCTCTTCGCAAGTCAGCCTTTCGTTGAACATCAGCTTCGGCATTTATTTGGATTTTCAACGATTTGCGAAGTTCGATCTTATCCCAGGTGTCTTGGGATATCCAAGAGTCTCTACGTCTCGTTCGCTTGGGTACAGTTTCGGATCCAGCCTCCATAAAAACACTTTTAATTTCACCCCACATCTCATCAATTGTTGAATTCTGGATTCCATTTAATGACGAGGCTCTGTCGTTAAGGGTGGTGACATAGTTTCGACATATGTTGGGGTCATTTAAAGCATTAGTAATGAATTTTGTGCTCCTTGCTGCATCCTGCGCTGGTTTTTGTACGGCAGCGGTTCGTAGTTTGAGACTCATCAGAACCAAATGGTGGTCGCTTCCCACATCGGCATTTCTTATACTCCGGACATCACACATAGACTTCCTCCATCGCTGCTGAATCATGATATGATCAATTTGGTTTTCGGTTTGACCATCCGGATGCACCCAGGTAATTTTGTTGCACGTCTAATGCTTAAATACAGTCCCACCTATCACAAGACGATTCGCGTTACAAAAGTGGACAAGCAAGTCACCATTTTCATTCCGTGACCCCACGCCATTCTTCCCATCACGCGTTCCAGTCCGTAATTGTCTGAACCGACTTGGGCATTAAGGTCTCCCATAACGACTATGATGTCGGCTCTCGGAACACTACTGTACACCGAGTTAAGATGAGTGTAGAACGCGGTTTTGTCTTCCTCGGTCGCTTCATCTGTGGGGGCGTAGCACTGAATAATTGTGACGTTACGAATTTTTGAACGAAACCTTGCTGTCATTAATCTCGCAGAAATGGGCGCCCATGAGATCAAACTACGCCTCGCTTCTTCGTTCAACATAATTCCGACACCATGCAGTCTTTGGCCACCCTCTCTTTCATCTTCACCGGAATACAGCATTCTCGTCTGTCCAGTGTCTGATCTGTATTCAGCTCTTCCTCTCCACTTAGGTTTCGCTTATGCCCAGGATACTGATCTTTAGGCGAAGCATTTCACGCTCAACTTGCTCGTATCTACCATCGCTGTACAAGGATCGAACGTTCCAAGCTCCGATTTTCGTACGTATGCGGTAGCCAAAAGTAACATTTGCGCTTCTTGAAAGACTTCTTCTATTTGTCAACGATTCATTTATTATTATGGCGTCTTGATTGACGCTCGTACATGAAGGATGCCGCACCCCCAAATCCGATGTGCGGTTTACTGCAGCCGAAGCTACAGAAGGATTTTCTATAAAAAGATTACCTCTTGGGGACTCATTTCCATTTGTTGTCATAATTCATGTATTTGCATATATCCTTCCACCATGGTGTTTTCCGAGATATGATTAATAACATACATAAGCTCAGATTTGACAGGCACACCCGCCTTTTGTATGGTCAAACACATAACTGCTCGAGGCCGCCCACTGTGGGAAAACAGACGCCTTTTGTAGCCGCCCAATATGGGTTACTGACGCTACCTGCTGCTGCCGTCGGCCTTTTACCAAAAAAAAAAAAAAAAAAGCTCCTCCGCCACCAGACTATCATGCCGTTGACCGCCACCTGCAGTTCATCCGCCTTAAGGGGGCTTTTAACCATCCCGAGGACAAGTTTGTGCCCTGACCAGCATAGCTGGGTTGTCTGCTTATCCCGGCATCCATTCGGTCCCCCTGCACGTTAGCGTTACCCGCCCTCTACCACAGGGAGGTGTGCATAGGGATTTTCCTATCATTGAGCCTAGGGCCATATGGCGTCCTAGCACTCTCAAGTACTTTTAGAGTTTTTAAATGTATCTAAATATTTTCTAAAAATTTTCATCCAAAATTTTTTTTTTAAATGTTCCTAAAATTGTATACATAAAAAAATAGTTTTTGTTTGAAAACCGCTCCAACGATTTTATTTTCCTATTTTTTTCAAGTAATAGAATGGCATACATAAGATCGATTTAAATGCTTTTTTTCAAGAATATGAATTGAACTTTTATAAAAAGAAAAAAATTTACTCAACAACGTGCTTTTGTGAATAAACTGATCAAAAATTGGATACAAAACTAGAAAATAAGAAAAATCACGCTTTTGAAGAAGGAAATAACCACCGAAAATTGAAAACCCGTTTTATTGAATTTTATTTTTCTTTTACCATAGATGCAAATGTAAGTTAAAAGAAATAAACGAAAATCAATATTATTGACGTTAAAACAGGGAAAAGAAAATTAATTATATAAGGTGATTTCGCCCCTGAATCTGTTGAGCTATGGGACACCCTGTACAGTACCTTAAAAGTATAAATTGTGTGGTTGAAAGTTAAAATGGTAAATTTCGTACATTTTGCTTGTAATTTTTGCCTTTCAATCTAATTTTTACCAAATTCTTAATTAAACAAAAAAAAAAAAACAGTTTTGCACTCGAAAAAGTACTTACTCTTAAAATGAAATTTTAAACAGAATGTAACAAAATAAAAAAAAAAACATAGTTTTGCTCACTGTTTAATTTTGCATTGTTTGAAATACCACTGATTTTTTTCTGGGGACATTTCTCGAATAATTTTAACTAAATCCAGGAACCATGAAAAATGTTTAAGGCCGAAAACTTAAAAATAAAAAAAAAATATTATATTTCAGAAAATAATGCAAAATTTACCAAAGCATAAATTTGTATACCGTTTTTTTTTTCAAATATAATGTCCTAAAATTGTTAAAATGTTCAGTGTTGAAGAAGTGAAAATGTAAACTGAATAGTGATATTCCAGAAAATGCTAATTCTCTTCTAATTCATACTTATTCCAGGAAATTTTTAAGTTATTAATGAACTTTTGCCAGAATTAGAATTATACTTCCTGCTTTATCAGATAGAACAATAATATTGGTAAACAGTATACCCAAAGGCATATACTCAAGGGGCGAACAAAAATGTGCGTTTATCCCTAATATGGATACACACCTAGATTATCTTGATGAATAACAGAACCTATGTACATTTTAAAAAGTTATCGGTATGTTAAACTTTTCTTTCTTACAACAATCAAAATACATTGGAAACACTATTCATATTCCAAGAATAAGGCTCTTTAAGGTGCATGCAAGTTGGTTTGGTGTATTGTGCAGAAGCTGTATGGACGTATATCGTCTTTTATCAATTTTTTGATGTTTTTGTTCAAAACAATCAGTTTCCATGGTCTAATTATACTTGCATTAATGCTTTTTATGATAACTACGTTCAATATTTCAAACGCCAAGGAATATCTAGCTTTACATACTTGTCCAACTCCAAAACATACATATTAGCAATTTTCACTGATTGGTTTACTTAGACACTGAAATTGGCTGTCTAAATATTTTGTTTAAGTAAATATGTTCAATAATTAATGTATGGCAAAACATTCCCTAGAGCTTGTACTAAAATTCATTAATTCATTCGAAAATGAATAAAATCATTGAATAACTGAGGTCATATTAAGACAACTACTGGAATGCGTTTATATAAACGGAGTACGGAGATGTCTAAAATATTGAGCCAATGAGTAGCTGGACATCTGTCCAAGTGTGTTCTAAGGAAATCTAATAAATACGACTGTATTATGTTGATGTTAACATACCTATTACAGTACGCCCGTGGTAAAACCAACCAATAAAAATACGGACAGTTGCGTTAATTTAGGTTGTTGCAATAACTGAGTCACAGCAAAATTGAGCCCTCTCGATTTGAATATTAGCTGAGCAATGGTAAATTTAATCGCAAATACATTCCACTTACGATCTACCAGTGTACAAAATTCTAAGAAGTAGATATAAATAACTTCCCAGTTACAATAAAATTAAACAAAGAAAAAATAGAAATATTGAACAAACGAAATAAGAGATAATGGAAGCTTTTTGAAAAGTTGTAATTACTGAGTCACTTATGGTACACATTTGGGTGTTAATTTAACCTAGGTATTGCGTTTATCGAGGGTTGTTTTTACCGAGGGTGTACTGTACCAACCTATTGAATTCGACATTTTAACTATTCAATTTTTTTTCTGTGATCATTCGTATAATACCCAAAGAACAAGTTGAAAAATTGGCAATTGACAATGCGGTAAAGTTTTTATTCTATTTTTTTGATGATATTTTAACTAGTCTAACATCCAATTTCTACAATTATGAAAGTGCCATCCTAAGGAGTTTCAAATTGATTCTCAAGAATATAGAAAAAGTCTTCTAGATTCATGACTAAGTGTGTCAGCTCTTCTTGCAAATAGCCACTTTAACCTTACCTAACCTATAAATTGCTTTGCATGAATTGCAATAAACTTTTAGAAAAAAAAACTTTTTTTTTCAAAATTCTAGTGGTTGGACTCTTATACGAAGTAGGTACTTGCAACCCGGTCGTTTTTTTTTTACTAAAAAAATCTACTTTGATCAGCTACATTGAAATATCTTCTTGAAGTTAATCTCATATAAAATTTATGGTGCACACTTGTTTTCTCGAATTATCAGAGCAAAGTTATCAAAATTTGACTAGATAAAATATGAAGTTGCTCTAATATGCTACTGAGCATATCAGTTAGATTGTTTAAGTTTCGAAGAAATATAATTCTTCCAGAAACCAGTGAGCTAAAATAAAAAATGAGCAAATTTTTCAGTTTGAAAAATTCCAGAACATATAATGCCTGTATTTACTTACAAGGAAATGTTCATTGGAACAGTAAATTACAAATATTTTAAAATGAATTTGTTAAACAAACAAATAAAGGCCAACACAATAATTAATGTTATGAGTGTTTTCTTTTGATTTTTCCTAGAAATAATTATTTCTAATTATACCAATGCATTTTAGTTAAACAAATGTTGAACGCAACTCAAGTGCTTGATAAGATTTCACTTAAATAAATTCAAAAGCCTGCTGCCGCTATTTAGCTTTCAGTTATAATTCTGATACCAGATTTGATTTGAAACTTTTATTTACTTAACTAGCAACTTATTTTGAGATTTGAGTACTACACTTGAAATAAAAAAAAATCACCTTCCTTCAGGTTTCTGCTACATATATTAATACACTCCTAATTGTAAAATTAAGATAAGAACATTATTATTGTTAATTGCTAAAAGAAAATAAACGCAAACCGGAAATGGAGTGAAATGAAATGTTATGTATAAGGTGTTTTTTTTTTACACTTCTGGTTTTCAATTTGGAAATACTTTTTTCGGAACTGGTCTTTTTGACAGCTGTCACTTGATTTATACTCAGTTTGGTTTGCCATTTTATAATGAATAGACTTACTCCTGAACAACGTTTGCAAATCATGCACATTTATTACCAAAATAATAGTTCGGTTCGCGCACTGCGATGAAAAATGAAGCCGGCCATAATGCTATAGTCAGTGGGGAACGCTATAGAGCCATGGTTAATGACTTTTTCGTGCCTGGATTGGAGGATGTTGATGTTGACGACCTTTGGTTCCAACAAGACGGCGGCTTCATGCCATACAGCCAACGAAACAATGAACAATGCGTTATTGCTGACATACGGCCCCAATTGCTGCAAAAAGTGGTCGAAAATTGGGCCTCTCGGCTGGAATTTATTCCAGCCAGCCGCGGCGGCCACTTGCCCGAAATCATTGTTAAAACATAATAGCAAACGCTGAACTCAAATCCGTCATCCGTATTGCTCTGGTTTTCCAGATACATCCGTTAGAAAGTGCAAAAAAAACCCTTTTTCACCATTTTTGGGGTTATGTAAATTGATTTTTTTTTAAAGGTATATATTTCTGATAGTTCTAATCTTAATCTTTAAAATTCAGCTTTATTCGTTCCAATATCTCTTTTACTTTTTGAGATATTAAATTAGTTATCACTCCTCATCTGACTACATATAATTTTAAAAATGCTTTCTCTTTGGCTTACGTCGTTTTTGACAGGAGCAGGTAAAATATGTTCTAAAAATAGTTTTTAGTGTAAATTTCAAATCTGAAATCCATGTTTTGCTATCAGCTCAACTTTTGGAAATAAATTAAAACATCACCCGTTTTGACCATAGTTTTTTTTTTTTAATTTGAAGAAAACTCTTACAAATTAAAACAAAGTGTAATGGGACTGCACTGGTTTATATAAATTTTGGTCCATTTCACATACAGGAGACCAACAATAGTCTTTTAACATACCATCATCCCAACAATCCCTGTAACTTTTTTCTATTTTTCTAAATCTTGGTGAAGTCGCTCTCCTTGCTCATCACAATATAAAAAAGATATTGGGACGCTTAAAGCTGACTTTTGAAGATTAAGATTAGTACTTTCAGAAATCTGTACAATAAAAAAAAAAAATCAGTTCGCATAGTTACATAACCCCAAAATTGGCAAAAAAAGGTTTTTTTGAACTTTCTAACGGTAATATCTCGAAAACTAGACCTGATAGTGAAAAACGGATAGTGGATTTGAGTTCAGCACGAAACGTTACCCTTAGATCAACTGTTACTTATAGTCGTGTCAAAAGCCTTGTAAGCCTGTGTTATATGCGTTTTTTTTTCTTGAAAACGACACGTCTAAAAAAACACCCTTTATTATTTATTTTTTAAGTGTGGGGCTTATACATATCTAAGTTCTTGTCGTTAAATCAAAATTAATAACTATAACATAAAAATTCTCAATTTTTCTGGATTTACACAACAGACAAGCACTCATATTTGTAGCCATTTTGATTTAATTTGTTTAGAAAAGATCAACAACTAGTACAAACTTATCGCAACACCATCAATATCAATTCAAACATATTTCGCTCTTATTAACATTGTATTTAAAAAAAAAAATATATATCTTAGAATATGGAAAATTGCAAATTTTGGGTCTCCTGGGACATCTCAGCTGGCCCACTGTTTGCCAAAGACAGAAACAGTGAATCAATGGATGGTATATACACAGTAGGCAAATGATAAATTATTAATTCTGTTTATTCGTATTCATAAACAATTATTGCTAGAAAAAAAATTAAACATTTTTTTTTTTAATTATTTTACTAATATTCAGAAAAAAAATCAGACTTTACACAAAAAACCAATACAGAATGAGGGGGATAGACTACGTTCAAGGGATTTTATTATTGAATATGATTGTTTGGGGTACAAGCATGATTTAAAACGAAAATGTTGCTTAATTTTCGCTTGTGTTTCTGAGATAATAGTCACACTGGCTACTTTTCAATATGTTTGCTACAGCTCGCGAAACTAAACAAAATTTGACAATTTTACACTTGAAACTTTTCGTTCGAAACTAAATTGCCTGTCGGAATGTAATATTTGAAAAATTTAAGTAGGAACGTTTAACGAAATCCAACAAAAAAGAAAACAGAATAAAGAAGAGACAGAGACAGAGGTATAACTTTACCATTTCCTATACTAAACAAGTAAACAACACAAAAGAACTATGACGCAATAAAACTTTTTAGACAAAGAGATGGCAGCAAATTTTGTGGGTGAACGCATAACCAAAATCTGAGTATGAGGGTTTGTATGTGCATGCATCTTGATATCGAATATCAAAGTTTGGCAGGATTTTTTTGGCACCCGTAGAGAGGACGAGGGATTGAAAATAGCGGGTTTTCCAATTCCACAATTTTTAGTAAGGTTTCTTGCTTTAAAAAAACTGGTTATTGAATATTTTTACAAGTTTAAAAAATCTAGTTTATAGAATAAAACTACCTCGAAGCCAGTATCATTGTTTGTTCTCAAGATATTTGAGACGAACAAAAATTTTCCACAATTTTTGTAGCTTTTTCGCTTAACAAAAAACAATTTTCTAATTTTTTACCAATGTTATCAAATATCAATTATAAGCTAATGTGTAGAATTAAATTAACTCAAGACAATGCCATTGTCTGTTCCCAAGATATTTGAGGCAAACAAAATTTCAACTATTATTGGTGAAAAGCTTGCAGCTTTTTTCGCTTAAGAAAAAATTGTTGATTCAATACTTTTAAAAATTTATTTATTTTTATTTATAAGCTAGTATAAAATAAAATTACCCCGGAGCCGATTATTATAACCCCTATAATAAGAGGCAATTTACGCCTAAAATGTGTTTTTCCAAGCCCTAAGGGAATTGGAAAAACAATGAGAATGGGGCTAGCAAATTTGCTTGTGGGCCAGAGAATATCAAGTAAAGTAATTCGATTTGCCTACAAGCTGAAACGAACAGCTGTGATGATTAGATTTGCAAAGTATTAGTGAAAACGCACGCATATTATCAATCAACCAATCAAATGCAAAATTATCGTGCATTCCCAAACTTTTTGAAAGTATTGTGTTCGACTGTGTATACTTTCATTGCAAATCATTATTTTCTACGAAACAGCATGGGTTTCTTAAAGGTAAATCTACGACCACTAACTTAACAGAATTTGTTTCCTATGCATTAAATGCAATAGAAAATAAAAGCGAAGTTGATGTTATTGCTACGGACTTTAGCAAGGCATTTGACAAAATCTCACATAAAATCATCTCATTTAAACTAAAAGCTCTAGGATTTCCTCCTGGTTTCATTCAATGGATGGAATCATACTTATTGGATCGTAAATATCGCGTTTTGTTTCGATCCTCAGCATCAGATCCTTTCATTGCAAAGTCTGGTGTCCCACAAGGCAGCCATCTGCGTCCAATTATTTTTATCTTGACAATCAATGACGTGGAATCTGTGATTCGGCATTCGGAACTTTCGACGTACGTGGATGATATGAAAATTTGTAGAGTAATTTCTGCATCTAGCGATGTTTTACCTCTGCAAAATGACCTAAACAATTTTTTAGTTTGGTGTCAAAAAAACAATTTAGAGCTTAATGTTAGTAAATGCCAAGCAATCACATACTCCCGATAAATAATGTCCTTGTTTCCAGAGTAACAACCATTCGGGACTTAGGTGTGGTTTGTGATAGCGAGCTCAACTTTAGATCGCATTATGACAACATAATTGCTAGGGCTAACTCTGCTCTTGGTTTTGTTAAACGTTGGTCTAAGGAGTTTTCAGATCCTTACGTTACAAAATCTCTCTATACAACCTTTGTACGACCTTTACTTGAGTATGCTAGCCAAGTATGGTCCCCCTTTCACCTTGTGCATATAAAAAGAATTGAAGCAATACAGCGTAGATTCCTCCGCTTTGCTCTTAGGGGACTCCCATGGGTTGACAACTATAACTTACCTCCGTATAAAGATCAGCTGCGGCTCATTAATTTACAATCTCTCGAAAAACGTCGTGAAGTAGCTGATGGAATTTTTGTTCATCAAATTCTGGCTGGTGTTACTGATTCTTCTGCCCTCCTTGAGGCAATGAGTATTAACATCAACTCACACTCTCTTAGATCAGTACCCCAGTTCCATCTACCCCCTCACAGAACTGACTATTGCAGAAATGAACCAGTTACTAGAATGTTGAGGGAAGTAAATTCTAATTCAAATATTTTTGATTATAATCATAGCAAGATCACACAGAAAAAACTCCTTTATGGTTCCTCCTATAACTAATCTAAATAATGTAGTACATATAGTAATTGAATATTTAACCATTAAATATAAAGAGAAACTGAAACTTCAAACTCAACTAACTAACAAATGCCTTAGCACGCTATTTCATTTAAATTCATAATTTTGATTTTATTATTTTAATATTTTTATTTTATTTAATTTTTTTTTTTTAATTTATTATTTTTATTATATGTTTGTAGATCGGCTTTAGCTTGATCCTATTTTTCATTTTTTACTTTTTTCTAACTGCTTGTATTAAGCAGACCCAACCTTTTTTCACTCACTGATGTTCGTGTCGCGTTTGGAAGGAAGTTGTTATGTTATTCTGGCATCAGCATAACATATTAACTTTCCTTATTTTCATCATAAAAAACTTAATTTAATTGCATAAGTGCCGATATGACTTGCAATCGAAGTTGCCGTCATACTCGGTGTAAATGGACCCCAGCTCGCGCGGTATCTGGGGGGGAAAGAGGCGTGGGATAATTTAATCATCATTCAGCACATCATTCAGCACAGGTCTTGTTGTTGTTGCAATTCACATCTATTCTTCGACACGAAATGAGATAACAAATACAACAATGTAAACAAATGGGTTTTAGAGGGTATAACGTACGAAGGATTAGCATCTTTATTTGATATTCTCTGATGTTGGCTGTGTTTTTTCCCAAGTTTTAAGGAAATTCTACGAGTGGGGCCCTACAATTTTTCATGTAAGCTAATGTTTTCGCAACCTTCAAGGAAATTGAACGAAAATATGATGTTAGGGCTTAATAATTTACATGTTAACTGTGTTTTTCTTAAGTCCCTAGGGAATTGGCCGAAAAAAATGCTTCGTTTTTGTTCAAGCCCGTAGAGCATTTGGCGAAACAAACAAGATTAGTTCAGTTAATTTAAATGTTCAATAAGATCGAGCAGGTTTAAGACAACACCTGATATTTTCATTTTATATTATTTTTTTCAGAAATTGAAAACTGAAATTCAGATACGTAGGTGTCTGTGTTGAGTGAAAAATGTTACCATTTGTCTTGAAAATTCCTTTTCAGGTAAAACATTGAGTAGAGCATGCTATTGTTCTAAACTGAATGAACAAAAGCTAAGGATATCGATAGAGTCCATCATTAAGGATCCTATTGAGTTTGACCACAAATGTTACCTTTTTTCCAAAGCTCTTCTGTTGATACCTTTCAGGCATAGCTGACCCCCGGGATATTAAGAGCTTATTACTCTAAAAAACTTTCAGATGCAAGAAAATAACTTTGCATTAAATGTTTTCGAGCAACTGAATCAAACAATTATTGTTTATTAAAATCAAATCAGTGTCCTCGTTTCCTTAAAAAGAAGCGATTTTTAATCTAAGTTTCTCTTTTTTGGATTTTTATCAACAAAACCTAAAGCTTCTGAATGAACAGATTAAAACAGAGATAAATAAATTTCGTAACCACAGCTGGAATCATAAGCTACAAAGCCTTGACAAATGTAGTAAGCCTTTTTGGAACATAACTAAAATTATGAAAAAAAAGTTTACTGTTATTCCTACTTTAGACAACTTACAAAATGATTCATTCACATACACCCAAAAAGCCAATATATTAGCTACCAATTTTCTAAAAAATCACTTAGTTTCTAGTGGATTAGGGCCAGGGGCGGACTGGGCCACCGGGCAACCATGATTTTGCCCGGTGGGCCCCCGGGCATGCAAAAAGTTTTTTTTTCTAAGAAAAAATTGTCATAACAAAATTGGGCTCACACTAAATATAGACTTTTTGTGGATCAAAATGGATATTTTGAAGCCCCCAAAAACTCGCTTGGTGGCCTCTACGGATCTTTGATGGCCTCAAAAACTCGGATGGTGGCCTCTTAAGATCTTTGGAGGGCCCCAGAACTCAGTTGGAGGCCTCCAGACCTTGGTTGGTGGCCTCTAGGGATCTCTGGAGGCCTCCAGAACTCGGTTGGTGGCCTCTACGGATATCTGGAGGCCTCCAGACGTTGGATGGTGGCCTCTACAGATCTCTGGAGGCCCCCAGACCTCGGTTGGTGGCCTGTACGGATCTCTGGAGGCCACCAGAACTCGGTTAGTGGCCTCTACGGATCTTTGGAGGCCCTCAGATCTCGTTTGGTGGCCTCTACGGATCTCTGGAGGCCTCCAGACCTCGGCTGGTGGCCTCTACAGATATCTGGAGGCCTCCAGACCTCGGTTGGTGGCCTCTACAGATCTCTGGAGGCCCCCAGACCTCAGTTGGTGGCCTCTACGAATCTCTGGAGGCCACCAGAACTCGGTTAGTGGCCTCTACGGATATTTGGAGGCCCCAGATCACGTTTGGTGGCCTCTACGGATCTCTGGAGGCCTCCAGACCTCGGTTGGTGGCCTCTACAGATATCTGGAGGCCTCCAGACCTCGGTTGGTGGCCTCTACAGATATCTGGAGGCCTCCAGACCTCGGTTGGTGGCCTCTACAGATCTCGGGAGGCCCCCGGACCTCGGTTAGTGGCCCCTGCAGATTTCCGGAGGCCCCCAGAATTCGGTCGGTGGCCTCTTTAAATCTTTGGAAACCTCTAGAACTAGGCTGGTGGCCTCTATTTATCTCTGGAGGCCCCAAGAACTCGGTTGGTTGTCTCTTCGGATCTCTGGAGGCCACCAGAACTCGGTTAGTGGCTTCTACGGATATTTGGAGGCCCCAGATCACGTTTGGTGGCCTCTACGGATCTCTGGATGCCTCCAGACCTCAGTTGGTGGCCTCTACAGATCTCTGGAGGCCTCCAGAATTCGGTTGGTGGCCTCTATAAATCTTTGGAAACCTGTAGAACTCGGTTGGTGGCCTCTACGGATCTCTGGAGGCCCCAAGAACTCGGTTGGTTATCTCTTCGGATCTCTGGAGGCCTCCAGACCTCGGTTGGTGGCCTCTACAGATCTCTGGAGGCCCCCAGAAATCGGTTGGTGGGCTCTATTAATCTTTGGATTCCTCCAAAACTCGGTTAGTGGCCTCTACGGATCTTTAGTTATTCAAAAGTTGATAGAAAAATTTTTCAGTTCCAAAAAACTAAATACATATGCAAAATAAAAATAAATAAAAATGGCTCTCAATGACGAGTACCTACTTTAAAATGTCTGCAAGTTAGGTGCATAACCTGAATTAAAAAGATGAGAATAAACTGCCGTATTTTATCTGATCCGGATCAGATCATGATAAATAAAACAAACAGGAGTGTTAAATACCCGTCTCTTTTTGCCTTAGGTTTGTTTATGTTTCATGCATCTGTTGCCTCTTTTCTTTGCGCTATACTGAGATAATTCACATAGCAATTTTTGGATCACTGAAATAGATCCAGATAAAAAACAGGATCCCATTTTGCTTTTGCAATTACTTGTTAAAAATTGATCCGGATCAGATCATGGGAATAATGAAATGCGGCTAATGATGAGGCAGAGGACGAACGTTAAAAAACAGAAAGAAACAAGAAAAAACAAAAACACTGTGGACATTGCGCAAAATGCTGCTTCAATGTCTTGCGACGATATTATTTTGACGCAAAAAGGTACGAAAAGCTTTTCTTAGACATTTTCATGTACACAAGTTGCTTGCAAAAGATCATTTTCAAATTTTAAATACATCAAAAATCGATGGAGAAATACCACGACGCAAGATCACCTTGAAACCGCATGCTAATATACGTGGAGCTTACTGTCAGAAAAGAAAAGTTAGTAAAAAAAATATTTAAAATATTAAAGTCTCTGGTCAATGATTGTTAAGTAAGTAGATGTTTAATAAAATGATGAATTAACAGGACAAGAGCTTTTTTTCTGCAATTTTCTTATTTTTTTTTTGAAAACTAATATTCTATTCTTTTTACCTATTTGTTTTTTTTAATCAAGTTTTTTTTAGTGGAAAGTTTTTGAGAAATTAAATTTGAAAGTCAATATTTTTGAAAAAATTGTAACTTTTTTTCAAGTTCATTGTTATTTCAAAATGTTGTGTAGTTAAGCACCATTTTTCATTTTTATATTCTTTTTCTTAGTTTTTGAGAAAATAAAAAACAATAGAAGGTACCTACTTTTTCCAGTTTCATGTTTGTTTTGTTAAGTTTATAATAGGCAAAGGCAAATAAGTACGATATATTATTAAATCTTTTTTTGGGAGAAGGTACCTTTCATTTTTTTTTATTCCTCAAAAACTAAGAAAAAAATAATACTAGTTTTGTCGGTTCACGATTCACGAGATATTGATAAAACGTGGTTTCCAAAATGGCAGCTGATGCTCGCCAACTTGGATCTGCAACTAGATTATCACTGATTCTGTTTAATCAATAGTTATTAATCTGTGATCAGATCATCATTGAGCGTTTATTCATTCAAATTTCAGTTTGATCTTGGTTTTTGAAATAATCATCTTCCCATTTCCAGTATATCTGTCAAATCAATTGTTAGAAGTTATCAGTCACTCACCATAAACAAAGTTGATGTTTGTTTATGGTGAGTGAGCTTTAGAAAGTAAATTTTTTTTTTGTAAAAGAACACGGACAGTTAGAAGTGAAGGTAGTGCTGGCATTTTGTGATACCTAGTGATAAAATTTTTTCCAAGTTGTGATTTTTCTATAAATATCTAAGGCCTTTGCAAAAAAGTACATCGTCTTAACCAATGATGAGCAAAAGAAATTTCAAGAAATCTTTGATTAAATTCTACTTATCAAGCAAAATCAGTGAATTAGTGATTTCTCAAATAAAGTGCTAAAACTATAGATTCTCTGTTGAAAATTTAGCTGAAAAAACGCATTGAATGATAATCAACTAGAATAACCATTGATTAAAATTGACGGGGTGTGAACATACTTGTCCTAAGATTAGGATTGTTCAATAATTAAAAATTTGCAAATGGACTACTAAAATATTTGTTCGTAATTTTTATTAATCAGAGCTACTGTTACTGGAGAAATAGTTGTAAAAGTACCTTATTTAATTTAAATTTTTGAAACTGCTGAGATATTGGTGATCAAAATCACCAGCCTTTACTTTTTCATTCAATATCAAAAATTTCAATCAGAAAAATCATGCTACAGTGAAAAATTGTGAAATTATAGCTAGATAATTTATTTGATTCACTCGAGAAAAAAAAATTGAAGAAAATTCGACTTCAATTTATTGGGAAGGGTACCAAATCCCGAATGCCAAAATCCCGAAAGCATTAATTTTACGACCTTAAGTGGGTGTAACTTTCAGTTTAATCAAAACAAAATTACGCTAGTCAAAAAAATTATGAGATTTAAGGGAGATATGAAACAAAAAGTATTCTAAATGTTCATATTTCTAATTTTCAATAATTTGTTAGAAATTATTTTTTTAAGCTACGGTTATTGTGCAATCACAAGAAATGAAACGCATTGAATATTTTCAAAAAAGAAAATGGGGTTGGGTACGAAATCCCGAATGCCAAAATCCCGAAATGGCAAAAAATCCCGAATGCCAAAATCCCGAAAGCCAAAATCCCGTATGGACAAAATCCCGAATGACAAAAAATCCCGAAAACGTTTGGGACTGAATCCCGAATATCAATACTTTTTTAGTACTATTCAGTAATTTCAAAGAAATCAAACTGTTTTGTATAGCTTTTGATTTCTGCTCGCCTTGGCATCATGACATTGTCTATAAAAAAAATTAAAAATAAATAATCACTTATAAATCTTGAGATATAATACATTAATTGAATTCTTCTTTAATGATTACAAAAAAAAAAAAACAATAGTTTCCAATCGTAACTTTTATTAAGTTTAAGTTTTATTCAAACGAATCTATGTCTACTCTTTACAAATAATGAGAAGACAATGTTCTTTTTCCGTTTCCGCGTAGTATCTATTTGTTCTAAAACACGCATCGCCTACTTGGACAAGTTGATTTTGGGATTGTGACATAAATTGTTCTCAGCATCTGCTTGGGTTACTACACATTCTTTTTATGATTGCCAATTATCAATTTGATAGCAGATAAACATTTTTCAAAAGGAAATTGTTAAAAAACTGACCAACTACAGTAGACGCTCGATATAGTGAAGTAATAAAAACGAGGCCTGTTCTTTCTTTCAAGATTGTTCACTTTTTCGAGCGGGAGTTTTTAAAGGCTTTCTAATGGAGAATTTGATCGAAAATGCACATTTTGTTCGATGCGAATGTTTTAACATTTATTTAAGCGTTAAACAAAGCGTTCTTTAAGGTTTAATACAAAAACAGAGACAATTCCTCAGTGCTCTCAGGCAATCTTAAATACTTCCGAGACATTTTCATACAAAATACATTTTTTTATAAAATTTAGTGTGTTCACTATTTTGGATAGTTCACTATTTTGAGATTCACTAAATCGAGCGTCTACTGTATTCATTGAAGATAAATAATATTCTTACAAAACATTACAAAATGTGTATGAAGGCTAGAATCGTGCGCCCGATTTTGGCATTCGGGATTTTTTGCCATTCCGGGATTTTGGCATTCGGGATTTCGTACCCAACCCCAATTTATTTTTGAAAATATTTAATGCGTTTCATTACTTGTGATTGCACAATAACCGTAGCTTAAAAAAATAATTCCTAACAAATTATTGAAAATTAGAAATATGAACATTTAGAATACTTTTTGTTTCATATCTGCCTTAAATCTCATAATTTTTTTGACTAGCGTAATTTTGTTTTGACTAAACTGAAAGTAACACCCACTTAAGGTCGTAAAACTAATGTTATATTACTGCATGAGACCCACAAGAACATCTTTGCAATTTTGTATGCTTGCTTGAATAAAAAGTCAAATTAATTACTGCCAGGTGACGTAGCCATAAACTAAAAAAAGCTGTTTCAACTAAATTCAATTCTAACCTTAGAATTCAAAACTATACCTTTTACTTAAATCCAATATATATCAATCAATTAAAAAATCAATAAATATAAAAAAAATGACTTTCGAGAAATGTCTGGAATATTAATTTTTATTTTTAACCATTTTGAGATTTATTGTATTCTGTGGCCCTTTTTCTTAAAGTCCCGGTAGGCCCTTTGACCCCCAGTCCGCCCCTGATTAGGGCACATTAATACTGTATCAGCAGTTGCTGGTACTGTAAATGGCTTAAGCTTAGCTCCAATACAAGTTTATAGCAGCAATTTAATCACCTACGAACAGCTTGTAGATCAGATATCCAATCTTAATGTTCGCAAATCATCTGGTTTAGACAACATCAAAAATTTGTATCTAAAACAGCTATCCAAACGCGGTTTGAAAGCCTTATTGTTTATTTTTAATACATGTATCAAGATACAGTACTTCCCTAAAGATTGGAAACAAGCGAAAATAATTCCAATTCTCAAACCAGGAAGTTCTGCAAATTTATCTACAAATTATAGACCAATTAGTTTGCTTAGCTCTTTGGGAAAAGTTTTCGAAAAATTAATAAGCATACAAATCGAAAAAGTATTAGAAGAAAAAAATATTTTACCACCGCAGCAGTTTGGTTTTAGACATCACCACAGTACTATCCATCAGGTTGATAGAATAACAAAATATGTATCAAATTAATTTGCTGAACGAAAATCTACAGGTTTGGTACTATTAGATGTGGAAAAGGCCTGTGACTCAGTGTGGCACGATGGTTTACTGCATAAGATGTTAGGTTTTGAGTTTCCAACCTACATTGTACGACTCATAAAAAGTTTTCTAACAGATCGTTCATATGTTGTCTCTGTTAATAATGCTCTTTCCTCCCAGCATTATATTCCCGCGGGTGTACCACAGGGATCAGTGTTGGGTCCATATTTATATAATATATACACTTCCGATTTTCCGAAACTTCCCAATTGTGAGTCTGCTATATATGCAGATGATACAGGAATTTATTCTTCAGATGTATTTGGTTCCGTTATTGAAACCAATTTACAATCAAGATTGAATATAATTTTATGTTATTTTAACAAATGGAAAATTAAAGTTAATGCTACGAAGACGCAAGCTATCTTTTTTACAAGAAAAAGGAAGTCTTGCTTCCTTCCTAGCAACACTCTTAAAATGAATAACATTGACATCACCTGGAATGATAGTGCCAAATATCTTGGAATAACTTTAGATAAGAAGCTCACATATAACAAGCAAATCTCTAACACCCTAGATAAGGTTAACAAAACAATTAAAATAATGTATCCGCTTATAAACAGAAAATCACTGCTAAGTACAGAAAATAAACTTATAATCTATAAAACAATTTTTCAATCATTTATGTTGTATGGCTGCCCCGTTTGGGGGAAGTGTGCTAAGACACACATACAAAAATTACAAATAGCCCAAAACAAGGTTCTCAAATTAATGCATAAGTTGCCTTGGCATTTCTCAACCCTTGAACTTCACGACATGGCTAACATCGATACTGTTTCGTTAAAAATTTGTAACATTTATACAAAATACTCATGTAACTGTTCTATATCAGATAATCCTTTGATTACAAGCCTTGTAAACTAAAATATTTATTTATTTTTTTATTTTTTGTATTTATTTATCTATTTATTTATTTATTTAACTGTTACTTGTTGTCTATTTATTTATTTATTTTTTGTTTATATATTTATTTGTTTATTTATTTATTTATATAATTATTTATTTATTTATTTATTTATATATTCATTTATTTATTTATTTATTTATTTATTTATTTATTTATTTATTATTGACTCATCGTTTCATTTATTTGTATTAATAAATTTACTTATATATGAAATTATTTATTTATTTATTTAATGTTTGCTTTTTAAAAGCTTTCTTCATTTTGTTAGATATTCAATTTATTATTTTTGTAATTTTTTTGTTGTATATCTATCTAAGTTGAGATTCTTCGAATCCAATGTCAAATCCGTGCTGTTATATGCTTGTGAAACCTGGAAAGTCACGTCTACCATTTCGAAGAAATTGCAGGCTTTTGTGAATCGCTGTCTTCACCACATCCTAAAGATTCGCTGGCCACAAATAATATCAAATGAGGAATTGTGGCGCAGGACAAGTCAAGAGCGGCTGGACGTCGACATAAGAAAGCGTAAATGGCGTTGGATTGGTCACACACTGAGGAAACCAAACGATGAAATTGCAAAGCAGTCCTTTGAATGGCGGGTTGGAAGACCAAGAAATCAACTGTCTTAGCGGAAACAGAATCCCAGAGAAAGACGTGGCCACAGCTTAAGTACCTTGCAGCAGACCGAGAAGGATGGAGACGTTTTGTTGACGCCCTATGCCCCAGCCGGGGTTACAGGACACGATGATGATATCTATCTAACAAATATTATGCAAGTTATACTGTGATATTAGTTCTAAGTTTATATTTTTAGTAATATATATATATATACTTCTTTTTTTTTTTTTTTTTTGTACTTTATTGATATGGAAGGTTTTATCAGCTTTTCCTTTCAATTGCAATTATTAATGAATTCTTTTGTTGTCAAACATTAAATACTTTTTCAGTAACAAGATAATCTTATCATAACTCTGTGTGTAAATTGTGCGGTTACAACCAACTTTGTAAAATAATTATGCTGTTAAATAAATCACAACAAATACATAAATGTTAAAAAAGGAGCCAAGTTCTTATGTGTACAAGAAACCTGTGCGTAAAAAGTCAGCCAAAAAAAGTAATGAGATCTAAAATATATGCCAAGTTTTAAGTTCATGAAGTTTAATATCAAATATCTTAAGTAGAGTAATATCGAAACAATTCCAAATCATGACAGAAATTTGGTAATTAATGATTACTGATTAAAATTTGGTGGGTTCACTGGTCAAGTTTTCATACATTTTAAATTTTAGATTAAGTAAGCACTTAAGAGAAAACTTGCCAAGTAAATTCACCAAATTTTAATCAGTAATCATTAATTACCAAATTTCTGTCATGATTTGGAATTGTTTCGATATAACTCTACTTAAGATATTTGATATTAATCTTCATGAACTTAAAACTTGGCATATATTTAAGATCTCATTACTTTTTTTGGCTGCCTTTTTACGCACAGATTTCTTGTACACTTACGAACTTGGCTCCTTTTTTAACATTTATGTTTTTGTTGTGATTTCACTCCTTTTTGCAAAGATTTATTTTGCCAGGTGAAAGTCAAGCCCTACCGCTCAACAAAGTTTCATAATTCTAAGACAACCGAAATTGCTCCATACAAATAATAGCAATTCTGATAAAGTGGGTGGATGCCCCCCCCCCCCTTAATGGACAATTCCAATTTTTCGATTAGTTTCCTTTCTAAGTACTTCAAGTCCTACCGACCTACCAATTTTCATCGTTCTACAACAATCGGAAGTGCTCCATATAATTTATAAGATTTTTTAAGAATGAGGGTGGATGCCACGCCCCCTGAACTGAAACTTCCAATTTTTCGATTTTTTTTTTCTTCTAAGTACTGCAAGGCATACCGACCTACCAATTTTCATCGTTCTACAACAATCGGAAGTGCTTCATATAATTTATAAGAATTTTTGAGAATGTGGGTGGATGCCACGCCCCCTGAAGTGAAACTTCCAATTTTTCGATTTTTTTTCTTCTAAATACTTTAAGGCCTACCGACCTACCAATTTTCATCGTTCTACAACAATCGGAAGTGCTCCATATAATTAATAAGAATTTTTAAGAATGTGAGTGGATACCACGCCCCCTGAATGGAAAATTCAAATTTTTCATTTTTTTTCTTTCTAAATACCTTAAGCCCTACCGACCTACCAATTTTCATCGTTCTACAACAATCGGAAGTGCTCCATATAATTTATAAGAATTTTTAAGAATGTGGGTGGATGCCACGCCCCCTGTATGAAAAATTCCAATTTTTCAATTTTTTTCTTTCTAAGTACCTCAAACCCTACTAACATACCAATTTTCATTGTTCTACAACAATCGGAAAGGCTCAATAGAATATTTAAGAAAGTGGGTGGATGCCACTCCCCCTGAATAGAAAATTCCAGATTTTCGATTTTTTCCTTTGTATGTACCACAAGGCCTACCGTTGTGCGGTTTCTACGGCCTACCGTTAAAGTTTCTACGATGTCGGGAAGTGCTCCATAATTTTGATGATCTGTCAGTGAGTCAGTGAGTCAGTGAGTCAGTGAATCAGTGAGTCAGTGAGTCAGTGAGTCAGTCAGTTACGGTTTTTGCGATTTTTGAAGTCCTATATCTTGGGAGCTACTAATGCTAAAGAGTTGAAATTTGGTGAGCCACCTGTGTTTGATCAGCTCAGCAAATATTGCGAATTTGAAGTTTCTGACTTTATTGGTACTGAAGTTAGAGGGGGGTTGAAAATCGCCTGAGTTTGTTCCTGTAAAAAGGGTGTAGTGCCGCGAACTTGGCTGGGCACTACCGTGCCCTTTGATTAAGATTTCTTTAAGATAACAAATAAATAAAATTAAACAAATTAATAAATTAATAAATTGGAAAATATTCATTAAAGATTTATGATAAGAAATTATAGGATAACTCAAACTAAATGGCGTGGCTGTAAATGGTTGTTTTAGCCAATATCAATAACATGTTTAAGCCAATATCTTTATAGAACGTGGTAAAATTTGACTCCCATACAAAATTCTCCCCAAAATGTTTGCCCAGTATTTTGGCTGAGCAGTACGCAAATCCAATTCAATTTTGATTTCTCACTGTACATCACCTAGATGCCTGTCAAAATTAAGTGTATGAAATAGTTGTTCGCCAAATTATTCTCGAGCTAAATTTATACAGCTTATTTTATTCATGAGATGTAAGTAGGCTTAACTTTGTTAAAATGAAAATCGAAAGAGAGAAATATTCGAGAAAAATCCATTTTATATTATCAGATTTACTTGAAATATTGAAAAAAGAAATTCTTTGAAATTGTTGAGTAATATTCTCCACAAAAATTGTATGTTAAAATAGGGCTAGGTTTTTAGCTGGTGTTTGGAGAGAAATGTGGGAGCTTAATTTCAGCACGATCTGCGTACTGCCTATGTAGGTAATGCATAAATTCTTCAAAAAACATTCTGTAAAAAAAGAAAGACATTTGAATTATCCTAAACAACTTTTTATACTGCTCCTTTTCCAATGATAAAATTTTTCAATATAGTTATTTTTTTTTGTATTATGAAACAATTGCTTGACTCTGCCGACTGGCCTACATTCTGATAAAAGAAAATTAGGATTGAGAGATGTCTAAAATAGAAACCTCTAGCCCCCACGCCCCCACAGCCAAATCCTGGATCCGCTTCCACTAATGCGAACAGTTCTTTCTTGATGCCCGAAAACTATCTCTTATGTGATTTATACTAAAAAAAATGTTTAAACCCTATTCTACAAGTTTAGCTAATTCTGGTCTTGGTTTTTTTTCAACAAATATTCAAGTGAAATTTTCAATAACTGGCCACACCGAATCAAATAAAAATAATCAATTAAATGAGTCTTCCCAAAATTATTAGATTAAAGTGATAAGATTATTTTGATTTGAAAAATAAAGCTGAAGTTCTTATTGCTCTTATTAATTATTTTTAATTATTTGTTTTTAGTTTAATCTGTATTTTATTCTGAATATAACATAAGGACCAAATCTTTTTGCCTACAATTCAATGTGAAGCTCAATACTAGTCATTATATTATACTCATATCTTAAATGCACTCAAAAACAATAAAAGTGATAAGAAAGAATTGAAGCAGAACTTCTGAAAGTACATACCCATGGTTAAATTTTTTGCCACTTCGATTCGGTGTTTAGGAAAGTAAGAACCTTGCGGCGCGAAGATTATTGTGTTTGAAAACAAAACAAAAAAAAAAACCCAATTCGGGGGAAATTAATTTTATTTGCACGCCAGAACGTATAAAACTGGTAAAAATGATATTGAACAAAAGAGCCATATTTTTGCTGATACTAGGGTTCATGGTAGCTAAAGGTGAGGTTATCGTGCATATAAATTAGTACCAAGATTAAAAAAATATAATAAAATTAGATAAAAAAACATGTTTACTTCCTCATTTTGAATAAGTATTCTGAAGTGCAATTTCTGTTACCTAACAAAAACATTATATAAAACACCGATTGCAGAAGGATTGAAAAGAAAAACAAAAATTCAAATTAAATATCAGATATTTTTTTAAGAAAAAAAAAAAAAACACTGAAAAATTACAAAAATACACCCCACAGGAAAGCTATGGAAAGCGATATCATAACCAAGCTGTAATGCAGCCCAAATCGTGAATTAAAATTTTAATTATGTGAAAACCCCCCTTTTGTGACTAAAGAACAAAAAGAGTTTTCAAAAAAAGCAAACATTTTAAAACCATTTTTAATAAAATTTAATAAATTGTTCTTTTTATAAATTTTAACTATCTTGTCCTCGCCATGGGGACATTTGATATCAAATGAATTTCCGCATAATATAATATTATAATTTGATTAATTTTACCATTGTGTATACAGTATACTGCATAATGAGTAATGAGTTTTGGTAAGACAAAGCAAGAAGTTTGTAAAATAAAAATCCCGATTTACTTTACGCCATACATCTAAATCCAAATTTTCGTGATATTTATACCGGTAATAAAGAATGAGAAAAAGAAATCTTAGTGGCAAGGTGTTAAGCAAAGCAAATAAAAGTGACAATGATAACGAAAATGATAGTAAAAGATACGAATGATTGAGAATTTTTTATTTTTATATTTTTATTTAATTAGTGAAGAAGAATTAGGTGAATCAACATTTATAGGTACTTCTGTTGATCAAGGGAAACGCTTTATTATTATTATTTTCAAGGTCAGATTTGTTTTTCTAATAAGAAAATAAAATAAATAAGGTAATACAAATTTAACTTAAATAACTAAAATAAACAGAATAAATAAGTTCATTGCGAGACATTAAGATATAATCGTTCGTATTTATAAGCTTTGTCTAACTGTAGACAGCCGTCCAACTCCAAAAAGTTATTTAAAAACTTTGTTCAGTGTTGTCCTAAAGTTGTTAAGCTTGGTGCTTGGACAACGGCATGGGTTGATCAATATTTGTCTTGCTTGATATTATATTGAATTTAATAAAGCATGTTTGTCTAAATAGTCAGCCGCTTACAAAAATATGTCTGTTCAAGTACTTCTCAAATCAAAGAATTTTTAAGAATTTAGCCAAAAGTCTTGATTTAACAAAAACAAAATTGTATTAAAATTCGTAGTTTTGGGAAGAACCTACATATATGAACACACATTATATCCCTTCAGTCTATCTTGACTTTAACGCAATAACAAAAACAAAAAATGAATTGGTGTAACGCACCTGTTGAAGAATGACTTTTATTAATAAATTCAAGGACTGAATTTCCCTCCCAATAATCATAAATATATTCAGCCATTTTATGTAAAAGGTTGGCCAAAAATTATATTTTATTTTTGGACTGGATAAAATATTGTAAGCAAGGGCTTTAATTTGGCCTACAAATACTACTTACCGTTTTTTATTTCTTAGCGTCTCAAAACCAATTAAAATTCCCACTCATGGTTTTCGATAAAAGCTTTGAAAGACACCTAAGAAAAGTTTGAATATAATCAAGAAGATGAATGAACTAATCAACAAACTATTATATTCGTAATAAGCATGTATATTCCCAGAGCTAATTGATATGAAATTTGTATTTTCAGGTACGTCGGAGAGTATTTATTGTTACGATTGCGAAGGTGATGACTGTGATGAACTTGGCGAAAGCAAATTGAAAATATGTGGCCCAGAGCCTACAACTACAGAAAAAAGTACATCCACTACAACTTATTCGTCTACTACCCACCCTGACACACCAACAACAGACTTGGACTCAACAACTGAGGAAGTTTCTTCCTCTTCAGCGAGCTCATCTACTACCAAGCCTGAAACATCAACAACAGAATTGGATTCAACTACTGAAGTAGTTTCTTCCTCTTCAGTCTATTCGTCTTCTATCAACCCTGAAACATCAACGACTGAATTGGACTCAACAACTGAAAAAGATTCTTCCTCTTCAGCCTATTCTTCTTCTACCAACCCTGAAACACCAACAACAGAATTTGATTCAACAACTGAAGATGATTCTTCCTCTTCAACCTTTTCATCGTCTACCAACCCTGAAACATCAACAATAGAATTGGATTCAACTACTGAAGAAGTCTCTTCTTCTTCAGCCTATTCGTCTTCTACCAACCCTGAAACATCTACGACTGAATTGGGTTCAACTACTGAAGAAGTTTCTTCCTCTTCAGCCTATTCGGCTTCTACCCACCCTGAAACATCAACGACTGAATTGGATTCAACAACTGAAGAAGTTTCTTCTTCTTCAGCCTATTCGTCTTCTACCAACCCTGAAACATCTACGACTGAATTGGGTTCAACTACTGAAGAAGTTTCTTCCTCTTCAGCCTATTCATCTTCTATCAACCCTGAAACATCAACGACCGAATTGGATTCAACTACTGAAGAAGTTTCTTCCTCTTCAGCCTATTCATCTTCTACCATTCCTGAAACATCAACGACTGAATTGGATTCAACAACTGAAGAAGTTTCTTCCTCTTATGCCTATTCGTCTTCTATCAACACTGACACATCAACGACTGAATTGGATTCAACAACTGAAGAATTTTCTACTTCTTCTGCCTATTCATCTTCTACCAACCCTGACCCATCAACGACTGAATTGGATTCAACAACTGAAGAAGTTTCTTCCTCTTCAGCCTATTCATCTTCTACCATTCCTGAAACATCAACGACTGAATTGGATTCAACAACTGAAGAAGTTTCCTCCTCTTCAGCCTATTCATCTTCTACCAACCCTGAAACATCAACGACTGAATTGGATTCAACAACTGAAGAAGGTTCTTCCTCTTCAGCATATTCGTCTTCTACCAACCCAGACACATCAACGACTGAATTATATTCAACAACTGAAGAAGTTTCTTCCTCTTCAGCCTATTCGTCTTCTACCAACCCAGACACATCAACGACTGAATTGGATTCAACAACTGAAGAAGTTTCTTCTTCTTCAGCCTTTTCTTCTTCTACCAACTCTGAAACATCAACAACAGAATTGGATTCAACAACTGAAGAAATTTCTTCCTCATCTGTCTATTCGTCTTCTTCCAACCCTGAAACATCAACAACAGAATTGGACTCAACTACTGAAGAAGTTTCTTCCTCTTCAGCCTATTCATCTTCTACCATTCCTGAAACATCAACAACAGAATTGGATTCAACTACTGAAGAAGTTTCTTCCTCTTCAGCCTATTCATCTTCTACCATTCCTGAAACATCAACAACAGAATTGGATTCAACTACTGAAGAAGTTTCTTCCTCTTCAGCCTATTCATCTTCTACCATTCCTGAAACATCAACGACTGAATTGGATTCAACAACTGAAGAAGTTTCTTCCTCTTCAGCCTATTCATCTTCTACCATTCCTGAAACATCAACGACTGAATTGGATTCAACAACTGAAGAAGTTTCTTCCTCTTCAGCCTACTCGTCTTCTAAAAACCCTGACACATCAACGACTGAATTGGATACAACAACTGAAGAAGTTTCTTCCTCTTCAGCCTATTCATCTTCTACCATTCCTGAAACATCAACGACTGAATTGGATTCAACAACTGAAGAAGTTTCTTCTTCTTCAGCCTATTCTTCTTCTACAAACCCTGACACATCAACGACTGAATTGGATTCATCAACTGAAGAAGTTTCTTCTTCTTCAGCCTATTCGTCTTCTACCAACCCTGAAACATCAACGACTGAATTGGATTCAACAACTGAAGAAGTTTCTTCTTCTTCAGCCTATTCTTCTTCTACCAACCCTGAAACATCAACGACTGAATTGGGTTCAACTACTGAAGAAGTTTCTTCTTCTTCAGCCTATTCCTCTTCTACCAACCCTGAAACATCAACGACTGAATTGGATTCAACATCTGAAGAAGTTTCTTCCTCATCAGCCTATTCATCTTCTACCAACCCTGACACATCAACGACTGAATTTGATTCAACAACTGAAGAAGTTTCTTCCTCTTCAGCCTATTCATCTTCTACCAACCCTGACACATCAACGACTGAATTGGATTCAACAACTGAAGAAGTTTCTTCTTCTTCAGCCTATTCTTCTTCTACCAAATCTGAAACATCAACAACAGAATTGGATTCAACAACTGGAGAAGTTTCTTCCTCCAACCCTGACACATCAACGACTGAATTGGATTCAACAACTGAAGAAGTTTCCTCCTCTTCAGACTATTCATCTTCTACCAACCCTGAAACATCAACAACTGAATTGGATTCAACAACTGAAGAAGGATCTTCCTCTTCAGCCTATTCGTCTTCTACCAACCCAGACACATCAACGACTGAATTAGATTCAACAACTGAAGAAGTTTCCTCCTCTTCAGCCTATTCGTCTTCTACCAACCCAGACACATCAACGACTGAATTGGATTCAACAACTGAAGAAGTTTCTTCTTCTTCAGCCTTTTCTTCTTCTACCAACTCTGAAACATCAACAACAGAACTGGATTCAACAACTGAAGAAATTTCTTCCTCATCTGTTTATTCGTCTTCTACCAACCCTGAAACATCAACAACAGAATTGGATTCAACTACTGAAGAAGTTTCTTCCTCTTCAGCCTATTCATCTTCTACCATTCCTGAAACATCAACGACTGAATTGGATTCAACAACTGAAGAAGTTTCTTCCTCTTCAGCCTATTCATCTTCTACCATTCCTGAAACATCAACGACTGAATTGGATTCAACAACTGAAGAAGTTTCTTCCTCTTCAGCCTATTCGTCTTCTACAAACCCTGACACATCAACGACTGAATTGGATTCAACAACTGAAGAAGTTTCTTCTTCTTCAGCCTATTCTTCTTCTACCAACCCTGAAACATCAACGACTGAATTGGATTCAACAACTGAAGAAGTTTCATCTTCTTCAGCCTATTCTTCTTCTACCAACCCTGAAACATCAACAACTGAATTAGGTTCAACTACTGAAGAAGTTTCTTCTTCTTCAGCCTATTCCTTTTCTACCAACCCTGAAACATCAACGACTGAATTGGATTCAACAACTGAAGAAGTTTCTTCCTCATCAGCCTATTCTTCTTCTACTAACCCTGACACATCAACGACTGAATTGGATTCAACAGCTGAAGAAGTTTCTTCCTCTTCTGCCTATTCATCTTCTACCAACCCTGACACATCAACGACTGAATTGGATTCAACAACTGAAGAAGTTTCTTCCTCTTCAGCCTATTCATCTTCTACCAACCTTGACACATCAACGACTGAATTGGATTCAACAACTGAAGAAGTTTCTTCTTCTTCAGCCTTTTCTTCTTCTACCAACTCTGAAACATCAACAACAGAACTGGATTCAACAACTGAAGAAATTTCTTCCTCATCTGTTTATTCGTCTTCTACCAACCCTGAAACATCAACAACAGAATTGGATTCAACTACTGAAGAAGTTTCTTCCTCTTCAGCCTATTCATCTTCTACCATTCCTGAAACATCAACGACTGAATTGGATTCAACAACTGAAGAAGTTTCTTCCTCTTCAGCCTATTCATCTTCTACCATTCCTGAAACATCAACGACTGAATTGGATTCAACTACTGAAGAAGTTTCTTCCTCTTCAGCCTATTCGCCTTCTACCAACCCTGAAACATCAACAACAGAATTGGATTCAACTACTGAAGAAGTTTCTTCCTCTTCAGCCTATTCATCTTCTACCATTCCTGAAACATCAACGACTGAATTGGATTCAACTACTGAAGAAGTTTCTTCCTCTTCAGCCTATTCATCTTCTACCATTCCTGAAACATCAACGACTGAATTGGATTCAACAACTGAAGAAGTTTCTTCCTCTTCAGACTATTCATCTTCTACCATTCCTGAAACATCAACAACAGAATTGGATTCAACTACTGAAGAAGTTTCTTCCTCTTCAGCCTATTCATCTTCTACCATTCCTGAAACATCAACGACTGAATTGGATTCAACAACTGAAGAAGTTTCTTCCTCTTCAGCCTATTCATCTTCTACCATTCCTGAAACATCAACGACTGAATTGGATTCAACAACTGAAGAAGTTTCTTCCTCTTCAGCCTACTCGTCTTCTACAAACCCTGACACATCAACGACTGAATTGGATACAACAACTGAAGAAGTTTCTTCCTCTTCAGCCTATTCATCTTCTACCATTCCTGAAACATCAACGACTGAATTGGATTCAACAACTGAAGAAGTTTCTTCTTCTTCAGCCTATTCTTCTTCTACAAACCCTGACACATCAACGACTGAATTGGATTCAACAACTGAAGAAGTTTCTTCTTCTTCAGCCTATTCTTCTTCTACCAACCCTGAAACATCAACGACTGAATTGGATTCAACAACTGAAGAAGTTTCTTCTTCTTCAGCCTATTCTTCTTCTACCAACCCTGAAACATCAACGACTGAATTGGATTCAACATCTGAAGAAGTTTCTTCCTCATCAGCCTATTCATCTTCTACCAACCCTGACACATCAACGACTGAATTTGATTCAACAACTGAAGAAGTTTCTTCCTCTTCAGCCTATTCATCTTCTACCAACCCTGACACATCAACGACTGAATTGGATTCAACAACTGAAGAAGTTTCTTCTTCTTCAGCCTATTCTTCTTCTACCAAATCTGAAACATCAACAACAGAATTGGATTCAACAACTGGAGAAGTTTCTTCCTCCAACCCTGACACATCAACGACTGAATTGGATTCAACAACTGAAGAAGTTTCCTCCTCTTCAGCCTATTCATCTTCTACCAACCCTGAAACATCAACAACTGAATTGGATTCAACAACTGAAGAAGGTTCTTCCTCTTCAGCCTATTCGTCTTCTACCAACCCAGACACATCAACGACTGAATTAGATTCAACAACTGAAGAAGTTTCCTCCTCTTCAGCCTATTCGTCTTCTACCAACCCAGACACATCAACGACTGAATTGGATTCAACAACTGAAGAAGTTTCTTCTTCTTCAGCCTTTTCTTCTTCTACCAACTATGAAACATCAACAACAGAACTGGATTCAACAACTGAAGAAATTTCTTCCTCATCTGTTTATTCGTCTTCTACCAACCCTGAAACATCAACAACAGAATTGGATTCAACTACTGAAGAAGTTTCTTCCTCTTCAGCCTATTCATCTTCTACCATTCCTGAAACATCAACGACTGAATTGGATTCAACAACTGAAGAAGTTTCTTCCTCTTCAGCCTATTCATCTTCTACCATTCCTGAAACATCAACGACTGAATTGGATTCAACAACTGAAGAAGTTTCTTCCTCTTCAGCCTATTCGTCTTCTACAAACCCTGACACATCAACGACTGAATTGGATTCAACAACTGAAGAAGTTTCTTCTTCTTCAGCCTATTCTTCTTCTACCAACCCTGAAACATCAACGACTGAATTGGATTCAACAACTGAAGAAGTTTCTTCCTCTTCAGCCTATTCGCCTTCTACCAACCCTGAAACATCAACAACAGAATTGGATTCAACTACTGAAGAAGTTTCTTCCTCTTCAGCCTATTCATCTTCTACCATTCCTGAAACATCAACGACTGAATTGGATTCAACAACTGAAGAAGTTTCTTCCTCTTCAGCCTATTCATCTTCTACCATTCCTGAAACATCAACGACTGAATTGGATTCAACAACTGAAGAAGTTTCTTCTTCTTCAGCCTATTCGTCTTCTACAAACCCTGACACATCAACGACTGAATTGGATTCAACAACTGAAGAAGTTTCTTCCTCTTCAGCCTATTCATCTTCTACCAACCCTGACACATCAACGACTGAATTGGATTCAACAACTGAAGAAGTTTCTTCCTCTTCAGCCTATTCATCTTCTACCAACCCTGACACATCAACGACTGAATTGGATTCAACAACTGAAGAAGTTTCTTCTTCTTCAGCCTTTCCTTCTTCTACCAACTCTGAAACATCAACAACAGAACTGGATTCAACAACTGAAGAAGGTTCTTCCTCTTCAGCCTATTCGTCTTCTACCAACCCTGAAACATCAACAACAGAATTGGATTCAACTACTGAAGAAGTTTCTTCCTCTTCAGCCTATTCATCTTCTACCATTCCTGAAACATCAACGACTGAATTGGATTCAACAACTGAAGAAGTTTCTTCCTCTTCAGCCTATTCATCTTCTACCATTCCTGAAACATCAACGACTGAATTGGATTCAACAACTGAAGAAGTTTCTTCCTCTTCAGCCTATTCGTCTTCTACAAACCCTGACACATCAACGACTGAATTGGATTCAACAACTGAAGAAGTTTCTTCTTCTTCAGCCTATTCTTTTTCTACCAACCCTGAAACATCAACGACTGAATTGGATTCAACAACTGAAGAAGTTTCTTCCTCTTCAGCCTATTCGCCTTCTACCAACCCTGAAACATCAACAACAGAATTGGATTCAACTACTGAAGAAGTTTCTTCCTCTTCAGCCTATTCATCTTCTACCATTCCTGAAACATCAACGACTGAATTGGATTCAACTACTGAAGAAGTTTCTTCCTCTTCAGCCTATTCGTCTTCTACAAACCCTGACACACCAACGACTGAATTGGATTCAACAACTGAAGAAGTTTCTTCTTCTTCAGC
The DNA here is from genome assembly GCA_963921185.1 of Dasysyrphus tricinctus. Lineage (NCBI taxonomy): Eukaryota > Metazoa > Arthropoda > Insecta > Diptera > Syrphidae > Dasysyrphus > Dasysyrphus tricinctus. Next base: position 253,028,376 of record OY992531.1, on the reverse strand, counting down.
CTATTCTTCTTCTACCAACCCTGAAACATCAACGACTGAATTGGATTCAACAACTAAAGAAGTTTCTTCCTCTTCAGCCTATTCGCCTTCTACCAACCCTGAAACATCAACAACAGAATTGGATTCAACTACTGAAGAAGTTTCTTCCTCTTCAGCCTATTCATCTTCTACCATTCCTGAAACATCAACGACTGAATTGGATTCAACAACTGAAGAAGTTTCTTCCTCTTCAGCCTATTCATCTTCTACCATTCCTGAAACATCAACGACTGAGTTGGATTCAACAACTGAAGAAGTTTCTTCCTCTTCAGCTTATTCGTCTTCTACAAACCCTGACACATCAACGACTGAATTGGATTCTACAACTGAAGAAGTTTCTTCTTCTTCAGCCTATTCTTCTTCTACCAACCCTGAAACATCAACGACTGAATTGGATTCAACAACTGAAGAAGTTTCTTCCTCTTCAGCCTATTCGCCTTCTACCAACTCTGAAACATCAACAATAGAGTTGGATTCAACTACTGAAGAAGTTTCTTCCTCTTCAGCCTATTCGTCTTCTACCAACCCTGAAACATCAACGACTGAATTGGATTCAACAACTGAAGAAGATTCTTCCTCTTCGGCATATTCGTCTTCTACCAACCCTGACACATCAACGACTGAATTGGATTCAACAACTGAAGAAGTTTCTTCTTCTTCAGCCTATTCTTCTTCTACCAAATCTGAAACATCAACAACAGAATTGGATTCAACAACTGGAGAAGTTTCTTCCTCCAACCCTGACACATCAACGACTGAATTGGATTCAACAACTGAAGAAGTTTCCTCCTCTTCAGCCTATTCATCTTTTACCAACCCTGAAACATCAACAACTGAATTGGATTCAACAACTGAAGAAGGTTCTTCCTCTTCAGCCTATTCGTCTTCTACCAACCCAGACACATCAACGACTGAATTAGATTCAACAACTGAAGAAGTTTCCTCCTCTTCAGCCTATTCGTCTTCTACCAACCCAGACACATCAACGACTGAATTGGATTCAACAACTGAAGAAGTTTCTTCTTCTTCAGCCTTTTCTTCTTCTACCAACTCTGAAACATCAACAACAGAACTGGATTCAACAACTGAAGAAATTTCTTCCTCATCTGTTTATTCGTCTTCTACCAACCCTGAAACATCAACAACAGAATTGGATTCAACTACTGAAGAAGTTTCTTCCTCTTCAGCCTATTCATCTTCTACCATTCCTGAAACATCAACGACTGAATTGGATTCAACAACTGAAGAAGTTTCTTCCTCAGCAGCCTATTCGTCTTCTACCAACCTTGACATATCAACGACTGAATTGGTTTCAACTACTAAAGAAGTTTCTTCTTCTTCAGCCTATTCGTCTTCTACCAAGCCTAAAACATCAACAACAGAATTGGATTCAACTACTGAAGAAATTTCTTCCTCTTCCGCCTATTCGTCTTCCACCATTCCTGAAACATCAACGACTGAATTGGATTCAACAACTGAAGAAGTTTCCTCCTCTTCAGCCTATTCATCTTCTACCAACCCTGAAACATCAAGGACAGAATTGGATTCAACTACTGATGAAGTGTCTTCTTCTTCAGCTTATTCGTCATCTACCAATTCTGAAATATCAACAACTGAGTTGGACTCAACTACTGAAAAAGTTTCTTCCTCTGCAGCCTATTCATCTTCTTTCAATCCTGAAACATCAACGGCAGAATGGGGCTCAACAACTGAAGAAGTTTCTTCCTCTTCATCCTATTCTTCTTCTACCAACCCTGAATTATCAACTACAGAATTGGGTTCTACAGTTGAAGAAGTTTTTTCAGATGCAACATTATTTGAAAAAACTCCATTGCCTGGTGATGGATTGAATTTTCAGGAAGAAGGTAGGTTAATTTTAACTGAAAAAAGAAAATAAGTTTTTTCAATTTCATCTTATTTAAAGTTTTAAATAATCAACCAAAGAGGACTCTTAACGAAACTCGCAACTTGAATTCCACATATTTAGATGATAATGCTAAAGAAGATACCCGAAAACGAACAAAGCGTGCGGTAAGCAAACTTTTACGAAATTACCGAACTCGAAGTCTGAGAGCGATTGGCGATGGCAAAAGTTACCATTGTTACAAAACGATTTATAAAGGTAAGGGTTTTTGCTAAGAGTTGTCATTATGCACAAATCATATTCTTTCTTTTTACACTCCTTAGATCAATCGGGTAAGAAGTTAACCAAGCTTGGATGTCTTGGTGTCCCTGAGGAGCTTAATGCTTGTGACATGCTTAAAGACTCGATTGGAAATAAATTGGAAAAATGTCAGATATGTACGTTTGATAAGTGCAATAGTAGCAGTAGCTTACAAATGCCATGGTTTTTGATCACAATAGTGTTTTTGAAACTACTGCATTAAGTTTCTGTTAGTCAATTTCTCAGCATGTGATTGTTTATTAGTATAATTATATTTATGTATTTTTTAAGATCTGTTAAGTTATTTTATTTTTGTTTTGTATTAAAGATTTTAATTAAAATTTTTATTTTTTTACTTAGGAATTGTATTTTTCTAGCCTTCTGTTACCTGCACAGAAGTCTGTTTTTCACAATTAGTACTCTCATAATAATAGGGCATATTCATAGACATTGTTTAAGTTGTTGATAAGCTAAGCTGGAGTTTACCTAATAATGGCAAGAACATAAACAACATCTGCATGAAGTTTATTATTATTTTTGCATTTGAAGTGATTGACTAAGCCCTTTGCTTCAATCACTTGACAAAAATCCAGATTTTGATTCCTCAAAGCTTTTCTACTTCAAACATTACAACAATATGAAAGACAACTCCTCAAGTTCTTAAGCCAAATATGTCTTTAAAACTGGACAAAATAAATGCAGTTCTGTCCGCTTTGTATCTTAATTTATTTTTGATACTGGACAAAAACATATTAAAGATTATTTAATTTATAAAAACTTCTACATTTACAATCAAAAAAGTAATCAGTAAAACTAGAACTGAACATGAATTGAAATAAATATTTCGAACAGCGCCGTTGTTACATTTATTTTCGCTGCAAACCTCACAGTTTTCAGCTGGAACATCATACTGCTCCTTGAGCACGTCACATGCATGTTTGTTTCCAACGACTTCTACACATCCTTTTTTGATTTTCTTCTGGTCGCCACCTAGAAGTATTAATTTGATTAAAAATTAATCGAAAGACCTCTTTGATAAAAACAAATCAATACCATATCCCTTAATGCTATAACAATAATGTCTAACATCAATCTCCCTCGCTGAACGGCGAATCATAAGAGCTCTGTAGCTTTGTACCTGGCGTACACTTCGTTTACGAACATTTTCAGTATCATCTTCATTGATTTCGGCATTAGTGGTAGATTCCACAGGTGGTGTCAAAGTTGATTCAGGTTCTAAGGCAGGGGCAGTTGTGTCTGAGAGTTCTGTGGTTATAGAAGTCATTGTTGGTAATGTTGATGTTAATGTTGTAGGTGCTATTGTTGTTGATGGTTTTGTTATTGTTGTTGGTGATACTGTTGTTAATGGTATTGTTGTTGTCTCTGGAATTAAATTGTCCGGAGTGATTGTGCTTATGGTTTGTGGACATGCCTGGATAAGAGTTATATTAGAGGTTTTACAATCATCGCATTCGTAGCAATGAAGGATCCCAGAAAAAGCTGTAGGTAAATACAAAAAAAAAATCAAACAAAAGATGCATTTGAAGAGGTGCAGACGGGGAGAATTTGGTGGTCTATCAAATTAAAATATTTGTTTGGGTAAAACCTGATCATATGATACATGCTTTAAGGGTAGTTTTTAACGCTGAATCTAATGAAACCAAATTCAAAACGATACAACCACCCAAGTAGAAGTTATAGTCCTTTTTATGTAATGATGACTTTTTTCAGGTACAACAGGTAAAATATTACCGAAAACCCTTTGAAAATAAAGGTATGTTAATGAAATTTGGAGTAAATGTTCCATTTGTCATACGAACTAAGAATCAAGACAGTCCCCAAAAATATCCATGGTGAAAGGGTGTTTTTTTAAGGGGGATGGGCAAGTGAAGAATGTTTACCATAACACCCACGAAAAAACTCTTACACTCATGAAACTCGCCAAAAATATTAAATTTGTCATGGCAACCAAGAATCAATATAGTCCACATAAATATATTTGTTCTGGGGGATTTTTTATTAAAGAGAGGGAAAATCTGGGAAGAAGTTGAAAGATTTGAGCCAAAATTCCGATTTGGTGTAATTGAGGTATATACACTAAGTATGGTATATGATTTAAAGGTATTTTTTTAACACTGAATCTAATAAAAGCAAACCCAAAATGATACAAGCACCCTTAAGAAAGTTATGGTCCTTTTCTAGCAAAAATCAATTTTTGAAATCGTATTTTCGCGTAGAACAGGTCAAAATTGTCCACTTGCCCATCCCCCTTAAAAAAACACCCTTTCACCATGGATATTTTTGGGGACTGTCTTGATTCTTAATTCGTATAACAAAAGGAACATTTATTCCAACTTTCATTAACATACCGTTATTTTCAAAGGGTTTTCGATAATATTTTACCTGTTGTACCTGAAAAAAAGTCATCATTACGTAAAAAGGCCTATAACTTTTTTTTGGGTGGTTGTATCATTTTGAATTTGGTTTCATTAGATTCAACGTTAAAAACTACCCTTAAATTATGTATCATATGGTTAGGTTGTACAAAAAGAAATATTTTAGTTTGATAGACCTCCAAGTTCTCCACGTCTGCACCTCTTCAAATGCATCCACACAAAAAGCCAATGCGGGGATTTTGGGGGACTTTGGATATGTTATAGAGGTTGCAATTCTGCGTCGATTCCAATTTTAATATTTCATGAATTAATTTTTTCAACCTCGGAACCCATTTTTCCTGGCCTAAAAAGGTTATTGTTTTGTCTGTTCTTCGTTTTCTTTTAAAATACTTCAATTTTGATTTCATGTTCGAAGAACACTTACCGATAGTATCTAATGTTTAACTTGAATTATTTGAAACCCCTATTCTACAAACAGTGTTTAGTAGGTACAGGTAAAATAGTACACAAAGTCTTTGAAAAAAATTCGTACCATCATGGAACTTGGTAAAAATGTTCCATGTACCATGCATCAGAATGAAGAATCGAAAGAATGTATTAAAATATTTCACATGGAAGAGTATTTTTTGAGGAGGAGGGGCGGAAAAGTTATGGCGTATCAAACTGAAAAATTAACCTTGGTACAACCTAAGTATATGACACATGTTTTTAAGGAAGTTCTAAAAGCTGAATCAAATGAAACAAACACCTAATCGATGCGGTCTGCGTGAAAAAAAGTAATTATCATTTTCTAAAGATGAGTATAAAAGATAAATATTACCGAAAACCAATCGAAAACAATGGTTCGCTGATGACATTCAATAGCTCATTTGTCATGAAAAGTAATAATCGGAAATATCCATACAAATATCTGTGGTAAAAGGGCGTTTTTTTTAGGGAGTTGGGGAAGTGGTGGATTTATAACCATAAAACCTGTAACAAAAATGGTACCCTCATGAAACTAAGTTAAAGTATAAATAAATAAAATAAATTGGGTGGCGCAACAGCTCGTGGAAAACCAGGGCCTAGTGACTTATAACTCTCAACCATTCCTGGGTGCGTGTTGTTGGCAGGAATGGAGGGGACCTACAGTTTTTTGCCGAGTCCGAACGCCTAAATGAGAAGCACTTTTCATAACAAGTATCCTCTTGGAGCATTTGTCAGTTCCTCGCAAGAGGCAGTACCTCGGATAAAACATTTATGTTTTTAGGTGGCACGGCAGGGAATCGAAACCCACACCTTGCATGACAGTCCTACGCACTAACCATCATGCCACGAGGTACTACAAATTAAAATATGTTGTGAACAAATTGAATGAAGATTGAAAATACATAGCTTGTAACATTTCGCATGGAATGGTGATTTTTTTAAGAAGAGGGGGAAGTGAAGAGTTATATTTAAGACACCAAACGTCAAATTCCACCCAAGGATAACTACGATTAAAAGGGATTAAAAACCCTCAAAAACATCAATTTGTTTGCCCTTTCATAAAAAATCGATTTTTAGGTTTTTATATTTCGATTTAAAATATAAAAGAGAACAATAAATTTAATTTCGAACAAGTACTTTATTACATACAATTTTGAACAAAGTTGAAATGAAATAGATTTTTTTTTCCAAAATTTTCAGTTTAAAAATATTTCTTTCAAAAACTATTAATTCAAATAACACAAGTTAAAGTTAGTATACAAAATGGACTTTGAAAATAGCTATGAAATAATATTGTAAGAACTTCCGTTTTTTGAAACTTTTTTAAAAATTTCTCCCCTCCCACCTAAACGGATTGTAATAAACCCTCTTGCCATACGAGATTGTTCTTGTTTTAGTATAATCTATACACCGTGGGTTTTTTCCACTTCTTAGGCGAATCAATCGCCTTACCCTTTTTTAACACTTTTAAAATTTTCAAAGGGTCTGACAGAGTTCCGGCCGCCACCAAATGGTTTTGAACACATATTTTTGTGATCAGGGGAGCATTATCTAGGGATGAGTAAAAAAATTGTGTTCATACCTGATATGATTTTTTGGGGTTTTTTAAACGGTCTAGCAGAGTTACGGCCCCATGGTCTTGTAAAGCCTTATTTAGAGATGTGAAAAATTTGGGTTCATACAGTTATCCCCGAGGTTGATTTTTTGTTTGTATTTTTAACGTAATATTACTCACCACTAACCAGGGACTGCAAGACGTCAGTGGATGGCGTGGCATCCATATAACACGATTCCTTGCCTCTTCCCTTTTTAAATGCCCACCAAATAACATTAACCTACAACATTAATAGAGGCTATTGTTTTCCCAAGTTTTTAATACCTTGTTCTTGAAGATCTGACCAGTAAAACTCAAGTTATAAACCATCTCACTGTTTCCCGAAACATTCTGAATATGAAAAAAATTTTAAAAGAAATTCTTCCGATTAAGTGGAGTGACTGAATCATTTTGAACAAATTCAATAAAAAGATCAAACGAGTCTTCTTTTCTTTTCTTTTCTTTTCTTTTCTTTTCTTTTCTTTTCTTTTCTTTTCTTTTCTTTTCTTTTCTTTTCTTTTCTTTTCTTTTCTTTTCTTTTCTTTTCTTTTCTTTTCTTTTCTTTTCTTTTCTTTTCTTTTCTTTTCTTTTCTTTTCTTTTCTTTTCTTTTCTTTTCTTTTTATTTTTATTTTTCTTTTTCTCTTTCTTTTTCTTTTTCTCTTTCTTTTTCTTTTTCTTTTTTTTCTTTTTCTTTTATTTTCTCTTCTCTTCATATTCATTATCGTTTTGAACAAATTCACTCGAAATAACAGGAAGAAGACGGTCTTATTTTGTATAATGATTAACGTGTGTTGGACAAAGAAAGCTAAAAAAAACTTTCCTAGAGAAAAAAAGGATGAAAAACAAATAAAATAACACGTGAACGATCGTCTTATTATCCTTGTTTGGTAACTTGAAATTTCCACCAAGTTTCACAAACTTGTGTTTTTTATCCTATGGTTTTTGACAGCAAATTGTGAAAATTTGTGCAAATTTTCATTCACGTTAACAAACACACCTATCATTTTGTATGAGAGCCAGAGCGGCTGCTGATGAGCAATGAACATTAGGCGTGTTTTTTTGGGATTTTATATATAGTACAGTGAGAGATTTACAAAAAAACGCATCCCCAGCGGCCTATATTTTTGTATTTGCAATATGGTACGCCTGAATAGCTGTCACGACACAAAAGTGAATTTTGTGAAAGTTAAAAGAAGAAATAAACCAAAATTAATAACAAAAACTAACTTATTTGCAAGTAAAATGGGAAAAACAAGAATATATTTATAAAATTTATGGTTGCAACCAAATGTTTGTGTCCCTTTTTTCTTTATTTGCCATATTCAGATTCGAAAATTAATTTTGCAGCTATAAAAGAAAAAGAAAGAGGGTAGGGGTATGTTGGTGGACTATGGTCAAAGTAAAAAAGTCATGATTTAGTCTGCTATTACACGAAGACTTTTAAGTTGACTTTTTTCGAAATTAAAAATTGTGAAAGTGACATCAAATTTTTTTTCTCATTAGCATGCATTTAATTTTGAAAAAAGTCATGACTCAAAATGCCAATTATGAGTAAATTAATATACATTTACAACTGAAATTTGAAAATAATTCATCAACCCGTTCTTATATTGAATTTTCAAAAAAAAATTTGCATCTTTTTTAAAAATCCAAAATTTATTTTTTCCAAAATTTTGGTATGCAGTATTATTTATATTCTAACAAATTTTTTGGATTTTTTTTTATTGAAATCGGATGAGCGGTTCATGAGAAAACCGAAAATCAAAAAAACCGTTAATAAATGTTTTTGGTAATTTTTTTTCTTACCAACAAGTACATCATACCTACAATACACTGATTTTTTTTAACAAAATCGTTGGAGCCGTTTTTGAGATAAATTAGCTTTTCCTTAACGGTTGCACGGCAAGTACCGTTATTTTTAGAGCTAAAAAAAATCAATTTCTCCTCTGGAGAGTTACAAAAAAACCTTAAGTTCAAAATTTGAAGAAAATCGCATCATTGGTTTAGGCTGTAGATCCAGATACAAACAGACAGACAGACAGACAGTATTGTGCTACGCACTTTTTTCGTGTTCTCTATCATCGTTATGTTATGTTTGGTTGTTATCACAAAATATTTTTACTGCACGAATCCAAAACTTTCCCTTTATATAGTATGAATTAAAAAAAAATCAAGGTCAAAACGATTTTTGGCACCTCATTTTAGGGAAATTAGCAACAAATGTTTCAAGATCACAAAACAAAACTTTTGACACCTCATTTGGGTTATTTTAAGAAAAAAAGTATGCAATTTGAAAGGCCTCCTCACGGTTGTAAGAGGTCAGCTATTTTCAGTAATTGGTCAGCCATAGATTTTTTTGTATGAATGTTTAAAGAATTTAAGAAAAAATTTCAAGGTCAAAACGATTTTTGGCACCTTATTTTAGGGAAACTTGCAAAAAATGTGTACCATCCGAAAGATCTCTTGATCTATATAAAAGGTCAGCTAGTGTCAGTAATTAATTGGTCAGGTATAGGTTTTTTTAATGAATTTTTAAAAATTTCAAGGTCATAGCGATTTTTGGCACTTCATTTATGGGAAATTTGCAAAAAATTAATACCACCCGAAATATATCATTAAAGCAATCTATAGTTGACCTATTGTTGAAACTAGCTGGCCTTTTATATAGATCTTAGGGCCATTGGGGTGGTCTTAATTTTTTGCAAATTTCCCATAATATAAATAAGGTGCCAAAAATCACGCGTATCACGCGTGACCTGGAGCGACCTTGAGAAAGCTTAAGCCTTGACTTCAAGCTATCTAGGGCTGACCAATTTCTGGGACCAGTTGACCAATATAATATAAATATATTAATTAAAAAAAAATATATATTTGTTGAGATATTTACAAATAACTGTAATTTATCCCTTTTACAGTACAAAATCAAGTGTTACTTTGGCACGTTATAACTTCAAGACTAATAAGTCTACAAAGTTTGTTAATAGCTGATTTTTTAGATAATATTTTTGACTAAATGTTACTCTCTCATGATTTGTTGTAAAATGAAATTCTATCAAGTTGTTGAATAAAAACCGAATCACTTTCCTTTTCCAGATGGTGGCCTTCCCCTTACACCGGCCATCCCTAAAATTTGGTTTTATAATGAGGAGATGTAGCCAAACACAAATCGTACAAAAAACTTTGCCCATCGATTAATGAAATTTTAATACATTTTTTGACAAAATTTGCTCCACCATGAAGTTCTTGCACGATTTTCTCTGAATCTCATGATTTTATGAAAAAATTATATTAATCTTTTTTGTGTAGAATTACAAAAGCTACGAGAAATTAAGACAAAACTAAATTTACCCCCTTTTACCCCCCCCCCCCCCTAAAAAATTCAGCCCCGGCCCAAATTTACGGAACTTTTTAGGAAATGCTTAAGACAAAACAAAGCTTGGCACCAAAATTCAGCTTTGTCGGAATTTTTTTGTCTAATTTTCCTGGGCTAATATCAAATGACAATGAAAATCATGAATAATAAATTGAATTTATATCCACTAAAAAAACATTGTCCAAAAAATGCGTAAGGTATACTAAAATTGATTGTCAAAAATGCATTTTTTTGTCAAAATTTACAAGCATTTTTATTTTATATAATTACTAGCCTTTACCCGCGGCCTCGCTCGCACCAATGTTTATTTTGTGAACCGATTCTGGTTGACGATCGATACAGAAAACATTTACGAATATTATTATTTATTTCAGGTTTGGTTAATTCAGATGTATATTAGGCCAGGGAAAATGGGTTCCGAGGTTGAAAAAATTAATTCATGAAATATTAAAATTGGAATCGACGCAGAATTGCAATCTCTAGAACAGTGTTTTTCAAACTTTTTGAGTACGCGACCCCTTTATTATTAAAAAAATTCTGGCGACCCCCACATTCATAATAATACTTTGTCAGTTATTTGAAAACTGACATGAATCGGGCCCATCAAAATCTTTGTCAAACAGAGTCAAAAGGTAAGGTATTTTTAGATTTAGAGCCCACACCAGATTTTGGGTGATTGATTACAAAAAAAGAAGTATAGGCATCGATTGCTTCATTAAAGGCTATTCAAAAAATCGAAGTCTTGTTGTCCACAACCGGGGCCTTAGTGATAGAACAGTGAACCGAAAAAAAAGTATGAATGCAACCTCGAGGGTAATCGTGTAAGCCGAAATTGAATTTCATCCCTCCCTATATAAGCTCCTCGGATCCCATATCACGGAATCGAAATCATTTGAGTATATAGTTCACCCTTCCAGACTGTTAAAAAAAACGTTTTTCACTTAGAATTTTAAAGTTTTTAAACAGTCTAGAAGGGTGAACTAAACACTCAAATGGTCTCGGATTCCGTGATATGTGATCCATGGAGCTTATCTAGGGAAGGGTGAAAACCAACTTCGGCTAACACGATTACCCTCGAAATTGCATTCAAACTTCATTTTTTGCTATCACTCACACCCGAAATCTGCTGTGGGCATTAAAAGCTGACTTATTGATGTTTGTACAAGATTCAAAATCGGGATAATTATATCATTTTTCTGTCCCCACTTAGCTTTTAAAATTATCATTTCTCGCAGATCTTTTTGCCCACTTAAACATCTTGATACAACTCCAAGGGAGACAAGAAAATATTTTGACTGCAAAAGACAAAATCAGAGAACTCCTCGCAAAACTTCGTTTTCCAAAAAAAAATGTATGATTTTTTTCCCTGGGCTCAGAAAATTCTCGACGAAATTTCATCAGATGAATTCATGCCATGACATTAAGCGCTCACAGTTCTTTCATGAGAGTTTGCATAATTAGGAGAAAAAAAATATTAAGTAACTTTCCAGAACTCTTTTCTGAAGGCGGAAGTGGACAGAGATAGATACTCAATCCTTTTTTGAATATATCATTCCATCTGGCTGGTTTTCAATCGGTTAAGATGATAGAAAATCTTTGTTATTTTGCTGCAGATGGTTGCTCTGAATTCAATGTAAAAACCATTGATAGTTTCTGGATAAAGTGAAGAGAAGAGGAAAATATTTAGAGCTGGCAAAAGAGGCTTTAACATTGTAAGTGCCATTCACCACTTCATACCTATATGTGAACCACGGTTGCCGCTGTGTGACTTTAGTCGCACTTTGACCCCTTTTATTGCCGCATGCGACCATGAGACGACTTTTTAAAAAACTAGCTCTTTTTACCCTTTCTTAGAAATCTTGCGACTTTTCTTACCCCATCTCTAGAAAATTGTATGGACCAGGTTAATTTCTTGGCTTATTCTTAAAAAAAACCTTTCCGATTTCCATTTAAATATATGAAGAAAACACATGTAGTTATATGATATGATTTGAAATCGGCTTGGTTCATCGGGATCGCAGCCGGTCAGTGGAATTAAATCAAATCTTGCTACCTCTATATTTTGAAAATCCAATTCGATTTTTCTATGTTCTGCATTAAACGTACAGTAACTGTCCAGTTATTAAGTTTTGAAATAATCCCACATGTTTTCATGCACCAATGTTCAGATGAAAAAAATTGAGGTATGTTATAATAAAATATGTCATTACGATGATAGAAAACCCCAAAAAAGTGTATGGCACAGTTCTGTCTGTCTATTTGTACCTCAACCTAAGCCCAAACCACTGAAACGATTTCTTAAAATTTTGAAGCTATGATTTGTTGGTGATTCCATAGAGGTTTCGGTTCAAAATAACGGCACTTGCCATACAATCGTTAAGGAAAAACTTGTATATCTCAAAAACGGCTCTAACGTAGGGTTACCATACGTCCCCCTTTTGAAGCGACTGTCCCAATTTTTATCTGAAAAACTATTTCGTCACCCAAAACTAAAGATGTGGGAGGGAGACACAAATGTCTTTGATTTTCTCATTAACGGCTCTAACGATTTTAATCATATTTTTTTAAAGATTATTAAAGATGTTAATAACATTGTATGTCAAAATTTTGAAAAAAAAAATGTTTGGATTTGCTAAAAATAATTATTTTTTTTGGAATATTCAATACGAGTATTTCAATTATTTTCTTTTCTATAGTTTTTTTTCTGTAAATACTTTGCCATTTTCCAAAGTTCTTAAGTTCCAAGCAGCTTGAACATAGTTGCAAGGTGTTTGGTACAAATATGATACGGAAAACTCTAGTCCATTTTACATCAAGCGAGCCTAAACGAGCTAACAGATTTTCTTCAAAATTAAAATATTTATGAACATGCTCTTAAAAAAATATGCATAAGGTTTGAAGAAAATTGGTTAACGGTTTTAGGCTCTAACTCTATGTAAAGTAAACCGTGGATGTGAAGAAGCAAATTCATTTTTAGACTTAATATTTATACGAAAACTACAGATTTAAATTTGTTTGTGAAGTTGTATAGAATTTGATTAAATATAAGAACTGATTTTTTGTTATGGTCAGTTATCAGATTTTTTTTGTTATTTATCAAAAAATTTCTCAGTGCGACTTTTTTTCCTCATGACCCTTTTTTATGCGACCTTTTCAAATTCCTCAGCGGCAACACTGATGTGAACTCACGTTATCTTCCTTCAATAGGAAAATGCTTTAATTGTTAACACTTCAAAGATACAACCAAGTTTTGAACATTTAATAAAAGAAAACTTTTTTTAGTTCCTTGTACCTAATGGCTTGCCACCGCGACCCCCCTAATTATTCTTGGCGACCCCCTAGGGGGTCGCGACCCACAGTTTGAAAAACACTGCTCTAGAACATATTCAAAGTCCCCCAAAATCCCCGCATTGGCTTTTTGTGTAGATGCATTTGAAGAGGTGCAGACGGGGAGAATTTGGAGGTCTATCAAACTAAAATATTTTTTTGGGTAAAACCTAATCCCATGATACATGTTTTAAGGGTAGTTTTTAACGTTGAATCTAATGAAACCAAATTCAAAATGATACAACCACCCAAAAAGAAGTTATAGTCCTTTTTATGTAATGATGACTTTTTTTCAGGTACAACAGGTAAAATATTACCCTTTGAAAACAACGGTATGTTAATGAAACTTGGAATGAATGTTTCATTTGTGATAGGAACTAGGGCTCAAGAGAGTCCCTAAAAATATCCATGGTGAAAGGGTGTTTTTTTTAAGGGGGAGGGACAACAAAGAATGTTAACCATAACACCCACGTTAAAGCTCTTACACTCATGAAACTCGCAAAAAATATTAAACTCTTCATGGTAACCAAGAATCAAAATAGTCCATACAAATATCTTTGTTCTAATAATGTTTTTGGTGACTGTTAACTTTTGACTTGTTCTACGGAAAATACGATTTCAAAAATTAATTTTTGCTTGAAAAGGCCCATAACTTTGTTAAAGGTGCTTGTATCATTTTGGTTTTGCTTTTATTAGATTCAGCGTTAAAAAATACCCTTAAATCATATACCATACTTTATGTATATACCTCAATTACACCAAATCGGAATTTTGGCTCAAATCTTCCAACTTCTTCCCAGATTTTCTCTCTCTTTAATAAAAAAAACCCCAGAACAAATATATTTATGAGGACTATTTTGATTCTTGGTTGCCATGACAAATTATATATTTTTAGCGAATTTCATGAGTGATGTTAGAGTTTTTTCGTGGGTGTTATGGTTAACATTCTACACTTGCCCCTCCCCCTTAAAAAACACCCTTTCACCATGGATATTTAAAGGGACTATCTTGATTCTTAGTTCCTATGACAAATGAAACATTCATTCCAAGTTTCATTAACGTACCATTATTTTCAAAGGGTTTTCGGTAATATTTTACCTGTTGTACCTGAAAAAAAGTCATCATTGCATAAAAAGGACTATAACTTCTTTTTGGGTGGATGTACCATTTTGAATTTGGTTTCAATAGATTCAACGTTAAAAACTACCCTTAAAACATGTATCATATGATTAGGTTTTACCCAAACAAATATTTTAGTTTGATAGACCCCCAAATTCTCCCCGTCTGCACCTCTTCAAATGCATCTATACAAAAAGTCAATGCGGGGATTTTGGGGGACTTTGAATATGTTATAGAGGTTGCAATTCTGCGCCGATTCCAATTTTAATGTTTCATGAATTAATTTTTTCAAGGTTCCCCATACGATTTGTGCTATTTTTCCTGGTCTATATGTACATAAATGTACTATTACAAAAAGAAAAATAATGTAGTCATAGCTTTTGCTTCACTGTGAACTGAATATCCCACTGTTAGTCCAATAGCTGGCAGCAAATTTTTTGGGTGAAAGTATTAGGGACGGTGTTGGGGACGGTGTGTTGAAAATAGCTGTTTTCCAAATTTTGTGGCAGGGATACTGTTGAGTTGTTACACGAATTCATTTTCAATAAAACAGGAAATGATTCTATTTTATTTTCATTAAGTCCATTGACTTTAACTTTGACAATCTGATTAATAGAACTTGAGATATAACCATTTTAGATGCACCATATCGTGAAATATTTGGAGATTTAAAAAATAAAAAAAAAAGGCCGATAAGTTTTGCAGATTCTCATATCTTGAGTTTTATTATTCAGGGGGGTCATTCCGTATTTCGATTATCGCCAGACGATATCGTTTAGACGATAGTCTTGCTCTACGTAACATTGAAAATGACTATCGTCTTGGCGATCTCGTTTTGGCGATGAATTATTTGCTTTACGTAAGTCAATAATCGTCAAAACGCTATCGTCAAAACGATAGAGCTTAGACGATAGCTAAATAGGTATCGTCTTGTAATTATTTGAACGTTTTAAGAGCGATAAGTGGTTGTTAGTTGATTTTAACCATTGTTTTTTGAATAATACGAATAAAAAATAAAATAATTATTGAATAATTATGGCATTAATATCAGTTCATATAGTTTCGACTATTCAGAAAAATCTTATCAACAAATCCTACCCAATAGGATACAAAATTAAAAAGTATTTATGTATCTGCCCAGTGGTCAAAATTCGACCATTTATACCAAAATAATCGGTCATCAATACAGGCACCTATGTCAACAGGGCTCTCATCGCGTAAAACGTTTATCGTCTTCACGCATAGTTAATCGCGATATCCATTGGTTTTGAGAAAAAAGCAATAAGTTAGGGAACGAAAAAGCATATCTTGGCTTAAAGCTGATGCAAATACTTTATTCAATATTAAATAATTTTGATGGACATCATACTTCTTTTGACAATTTTGCACTTATCAACTATACAAAGAAGAGGAAATCTTAGAGGTTGAGAGGAGAGCCAATGGCAACCGTTAGAAAGCAGCACCGTGATTAAAGGCATTTTGTTGCTGCAAAATCATACCTCAAGCTGTATATTCGATCGGATATTTTTGGTACCTTAATATTTTTAGTATTACCTCTTGCCACAATGGTTAGTGCGTTGGACTGTCATGCCGAAGGTGTTGCTTCGATTCCCAGCCACTGCCACCTATAAACAGAGGAACTGACAAATCATCCAAGAATATACTTGTCATGAATAAGTGCTTCTCATCTAGCCGTTCTGACTCGGCAAAAATTTGTAGGTCGCCTCCATTCCAGCCAACAACACGCACATAGGAATGGTTGAGAGTTGTAAGACACTAGGGCCTGCTTTCCACGAGCTGTTGCGCCACCAGATTTATTTTTGTATTATTTTGTTCATATTTGTATTCAACACTGGGCTGCTTGTAGGCTTAAATCGTACTTTTAAGGGGACACTCAGATTGACCAGCTACTTTAAGAACGTTTTCTATATTGTTGCGCATACCGAAAAGAATCAATTTATCCACAAATACAACTTTTAACGGATGATATTGCAAATAAATTTTTAGAATAACGTGACATTTCAAATAAAACGACAAGGATTTTTAGTTTTGACAGTAAAATTTAATTTTCAAATTCATTTTGTTCATTCAAATAAAAAACGATAGACGAGACGATAGTGATTGAGTTACGTGAAGCAAATTATAGACGATATCGTTATAGATAATCGTTTTGACGATTATCGTTTTAAAAATTACGGAATAACCCCCCAGGTCACAAAATTAAAATTTGTGGGGTAAGGAAAAATTGAACTGGTTGTATCCTTGACACAAAAATTTGAAAAGCGCTATTTTAAACCCCTCGTCCCGAACACGGAGGCCAAAAAATCTTACCCTGACTTCTGCATTCGATATCGAGATGCATGAACCCACAAACTCACATAATGTTAATATTTGGCTATGCGTTTACACAGAATTTTCTGCCAGCTCTTAGTCTATGTGTGAGCATGTGTGTCCTTCTGTCTAGCGTTAACTACAAATTCTGGGCACTGGGCACACGCAATTATGCTGCATACATACATACATATGTACACACATACATACATATGTATATAGCTGGCCATAGGAAAATCAAAACTTTGAGTAAGTGTCTCAGCCAGCAGTATTTATTTAAGGCAAGCTCCTTAATTCAGCATGAATAGATTTTGTTTCACTGCCCGGGCTTGCGATTAGGTCCTGTTTAATATAAACCGCGTATGTGAAGAATATAGCACCTACATATAAGAAAACCTCAAAATAATAAAAACAAACTATCACTGAAACGATATAAAAATTGATTGATTATTTTTTCAAACTTTATTGATTTATTTTTGTTTCATATAAAATTAAGTTGTTTTGGTACCAAATATTTGTTCCTTTTTTTGTCTCATATGGTAAAAAAAGTATCCTATTGACGCTTCCAGAGTCCCATCTATCTCTATATCAAAATTCATTATAATTGATTCAGTGGTTTGGGCGTGAAAGCGTAACAAACAAACAAACAAACTCACTTTCACATTTATAATATTAGTAGGATAATTTATTTACATAGTGTAGATAAAAAATTAAAAATTTTCTTCAGTAGTAACCTAACAAAAATAAGAATTTAATGAAAATAAACATTTGTTTACAAACAAAGCTAAAAAATGTAGCTTACACTATTTGGTTTGAAAAATAGCCATTTTCGCCATATTCTCGTTTTCTTAAAGGCTTTTACCAAATAATCAATGATGTCCTAGAGAACAAGTTTATCTATAGATACTTTTTGATCGGACAAGTACACGCTTCAAAATCTAATTTATGAAATCACCATTTCAGTCCGGAACACTCTTAAAAAACTATTTTTTTTGAAAATTGGTATTCCACTCAAAGATCGCCTTAACTAAAAGTCATTTATTGATTTATTTTATTGATAAGAATAGGATTTTGTAAAATTGTTGAACAACAGGCCTCAGATCGATTTTCCTACGTTAGCTTCCTTTCAATAATCCGTGTTCGGTATTCGGTTTGTTATATTATAAGATTCAAATTCAGCACTGATTATTAAATTAAACAAGTTATAGACAACAAAACGTAAAAATTACATTCAGTTTCAACATCCCGTCACTTGAAATCCTGTCCTAAATACCACTTGTAACCCTGCAACAACTACCGAAGAATGAGCTAAAAGCCAGCGCGTGGTTTAAATTCTCGGGAAATAGGAACTTGGGGTCTTACTTCTTACAACACGACACGTAGGTACTGGGGGTCTATAATCCGAAAATGTAGCGTTACATTTTAAAGTCGCAGTAGTACGTTTTTAAGTTGCAATTCTCGGTTTTAAAAAAATTCCAAGTCTCACCTTTTGCTACCAAGCAAGTTAGAATTAAAACAGATATCGGTAGTAAAATCATAGTAAATATGGAAACTTAGCCGCGTTAGCTTATGACAACCTTCTCTACGGTCTTTCAAAAAATAACTACTAAGCTGGAATAAATACCAACTATTCTTTTATATCATTAACTGTATGGTATGTCACTCCAACCCAAATAGCTGTATTTATTTTTACATTTTTACTACTTAGTTTTGTGTTTGTCCTGTTCAAAATACCTGTAGAACACATAGTGTTTTATGGGTACATGAATGTATATGATTTTTCCATCTATCTATCGCGTGCATAAATTCCTATATTTTTTATGATTCATAATAGCTTCCTATGACTATCTATATCTCGTAAAATAATGCAAGGACTTTCTAAATTAGTCCATTGTCTATGGTTTGGTATTTGGTTTTAGTATGATATTCAATAGATAAAAATAAATTAACACAATTTATATCCTTTTTTCTAAATAAAATTTACCTTTAGATACATTTTTTTTATATTTGAAAGTACTTTTTGAAAAATGTGTATAGGTATACGATGCACAGGCAGACACGTTTGGTTCTCCTTTGAGTTAAAATTTCATCTTGTTGAAAATAAATTTTAATTTTAATTAATTTTGTTTTTGATTTTAAATAATAAAGAGCAAATAATTATCTTATTTTTCTTTTTATTTTTTTCAATAAAAGCTTACAACTAATAACATCACTAAGGTTATTAAAGAATACTTTAAAGTTGAAGAACTGTTGCATTTGTCTGTGGTGCATATTCTACATTTATCAACTGATTCCCCGAACTTCTTTTTAAGAATGTCACATGCAGATTTGTCTTCAGGGACTTCAACACAACCCTTGTTTTCTTTCTTTGCATCGCCATCTAAAAAACACACATTACATTAACTACACTTGGATTTTTTAAATCAAGTAGAATCTTACCAATGATGTTGATGGTATAACAATGATAAGAGGGAGCAGATCTTGAATTTCGACCTCCTCGTGGATTGAAGATTTGGTAAGGCTCATTGTGTTGGGATGATTGGAGCATTGACACTGCAGGAGCAATATAATTAACTGCCTCGGGCTTGTATAACAGTGATGGAGATTGAGCTGCAGGGGCTGAACCCTTAGGTGCAACTACAATGGATTGTGCACCAGGATTACTTTTTCCGGGTGTAACTTCCGAAGACTCTATTAGTGATGGATTAACAACTTCTGGAATACCATTTGTTGGTTTTTTAATTTCTGAAGAAGCCATTTCTGAGGGTTTTTGAAATGTTTCAGCTGATTCGGGAATAACGTTTATGGGTATTTTAATCTCGGAAGAATTTTTTGCTGCTGAAGTTTGTTTTGCTTCAGCTGGTTCTGTTTCTTCAGTTTTCACCGTAGTCGTTTCTGGTTTTGGAGTTTCTGTAATTGCTGGTTCAGTTATTGGAGGATCAGTGACTATTTCGGTTGGTTTTGGTGAAACAGTAGTTGTGGGATCGGTACCTTCTAAGGTAGATTCCTCTGTTGATATTGTCGTTGATTCAGTGAAAACTGTCGTTGGATTTTCGGTGGTTGGTGAAATTGTTGTGCCTTCAAGAGGACATGCTCTTAGTTGGCTACTGTCAAGATGACCACATTCATCGCATACATAACAATTTATTGATTCGGAAGCAACACCTATAGGATTATAAAACTTGTTTTGTTAGTGATTCTATAAAAGTTATAAAATTCAATTGTGAAACACAGAAATATGTTGTTGAAACGATTTCAATACTTAAATTAACATATGTAAATAACAAACAGAAATTTTTACTTGTAGAATAAATTTAGAAAACTACTACTACTGCACTAAGGGCTGTTCTTTCCACTGACAGATTACACTTTGTGTGTAAAGCGTGATGTAGAAAAATAAAAAAATGTTTTTCTTTTTTTATGAAAACGTTTGTATTGTTACGGTTGGCACATGTCAAATTCCAAAAATACCAAAAGAGTAAGCTTTTGCTTCAAAATTGGACCTAAAATTTGCATTTTGGAGTACCTATATTTATGATCTTTATTAATAGTTAGGAGTAAAATTTCTTCTTTGCACAAGCGTATACTTAATATTTATCTGAAAGCTACTACTACTCAAAAGGCCACAAAATCGAACCAAGGCAGCCAATATCAAGAAAGCAAGTGCCATTTTTCGATCCTGATACGTTTGCACTGTGAAATCGCCCCTGAGTGTATTATTAGCAGCTTTTATTATCTCCGAGTCTTGGTCGAAGTTATCGTTTAACACGTATTTTGGGATCCAGATTTCTAATTGAGTTTATTTAAATTACTCAAATACCTACAAGTTTTCACTCTGACGTGAGGAGATAGCTATTTACTACTTAAACATATTGAACATAAGGAAAAAAGAAAATGCTATTGGCTATAAGGCTGTTACTGTTCTCGCCCTAGTCCGCACCGTTTTATTTTCACAAGGTGAACCATATGAATTTTGAGCGATACTAAAAAGTGTCTATCGTAATGTTTTAATTCTGTTATTAAGTAGATTGCAAGGTCTGGTGTATTTTGAGTTCAAGTGTTCTTTTCTTCAAAAAGTTAAAATAGAATTTATCCTTAACCTCCTACTCATTTGCACCTTAATCATGTGAAGCGCAGCAAAGAGTTCATTTCACAATTAAATCGAATATCTTATATAGCTGATAAGATTATTCTTTTGTTCAAGAAAAATAAGTATTATTCCATGACGAATTCAATAAGATATGAGAGGTGTTGGCATTTTCGATTAGGTTTTTATCGAAATCTGAGTTTTTTATCTTAATATATAATTTGTTTACTCATTGAAAATTGCTAAGTTGTTGGTAAGCTCTATATCTGTGGGAAAAAGTTGCAAGCCACTCGCCATTGCAACTATTTCTTATAAAGGTACATTATTAATAGCTTGTATGAAAATTAGAGGCCCTCAGTGATTTCCCTGAAGGACTCCGGATTTTACAATGAAAGGGTTTGAGATAGAGGCCCTTAATTTTTCAAGATGCAACCTATTTTGCAGATAAGACTAAATTCAAGACATGAGTCCAGAAGGAGACCAAAACGCCTCTAATTTGAATAACCCGATGATTTCATGAGAGAGTTAATCAAAAGATATATATGTATGTAGCCCGTGTTGTTTCAGTTGATCTCGTATCCAAGTTCTAACGCAGTCAGGCACTTGTGAGAAAATATAAACATATTCGTTAGCCTTGATTTTGTCTCTGCATAAGACTATGCTGTTGTTTGCAGATGATATTTTTGGCAAAATTGTAGTAAATTTTGTTGAATCATTTACGAGATTTATCTGAAAGTATGTAACTGCAAATAAACGAAATTTACTCCAAAAACGTCAAGTGGCGAGGTTTTGTTTAAGCCTAGTAGCTACAGATGCAAAGCAAAAAATCCCTCACAAAAATGACAAAAACGAGCATAATTGATTATTGTAGCAGATTATTTGGCGAAGTCTACACTCTTATGTCGCAAACAATTACCCAGACCCATTATTTGTGACCCATTTATTGTGAGGAGAAAAATGACATTTGTGTTTTGTTCGTTTTTAGCTTTGTTGTTTCTTTTATTACAGAATGTCTGCATGTTGTTTTTGTGCACATGCGTTTGAATTTTAATTTTTTGAATCTGTGCGATATAACTTAAAACTTCGTTTCGCATCAACAGCATTTATGCTTTAACGTACTTACTAGGCTTAAAGCCTAGTACGCTGCTGATGCGAAACGAAAAATCCCATACAAAAATGACACAACGAAATCATAAACTAAAAATTTAGTTCTACTTTTCGTTCTGCAGTACGCTGTTCGATGAGCGAAATTGAAAATTGTAGCAGATTATTTGGAGAAGTCTACACTCTTTTTTCGCACACAAATAATTACCCAGACCATTTATTGTGTGCGAAATAATGACATTTGTGTTTTTTCGTGTTTATTTTTGTTGTTTCTTTCATTACAGCATGGCTGCTTGTGATTTTTTTGCATTTGCATTTGTTTTAATTTTTTGAATTTGTGCAACTGTCAGTGAATATTTTTCCACTTCGTTTTCGTAAGCATTTCGTTGTCTTGTTGGAGACCAACTAAAAATTTCGTTTCGCATCAGCAGCGTACTAGGCTTAAAGCATACCTAAATGCTGCTGATGCGAAACTGAAATTTTTAGTTGGTCTCCATCAAGACAACAAAATTATCACAAAAATGAAGCGCAAAAAATAAAACGAATGCAAACACAAAAAAAAATCACAGGCAGCCATGTTGTAATGAAAGAAACAGCAAAAAGAAAAATGAAAAAAAGACAAATGTTATTTTTCTGCACACAATAGGTTTGTTCGTGTACTTTCTGGGCTGAATTGGGCAGTCTGTCAAATTTTGAGGAGTTGAGATGCAATTCTCTCAGAGAGAAGTAAAACTGTGCAAAAGTACACGAACGCATAGAACCAAAAATTTCTACCACTTTTCAAACACCAACAAAAAGTAAACAAAAACAAAGCTTCCCAGAAATTGAAAAGGCCACAGCATTAAAATTTCTATTTTAACTTAATATATTTTCATTAAATTTGATATTTTTTGAATACCTAATTAATCCCGATATCAGCATTTCAGAAATGAAGAACTCAAATACATTTTATAACAAAATTTTTGTATTGTTAAAAATATTTTATTATGAAATCAGTTTTTTTTTATACAAAAGCACTGCACAATAAACAAAAAAGAAGAAATTCACTATTTCATTACTTTTTCTTCTTTAAAAATATTTCCATAAAATTATTTTATAAAAAAAACGAACAGATAAGAACAACAATCACTTTTACTAAGAAAAAAAAAACAAAACTAAAAGTAAACAAGAGCCATTTTGTTTTTGTGTTGTTGTTCTCAACTCACAGAACACAGCACCTACCATTTCTGCCCAAACAAATTCCTTGGGCAGAGTTTGGCAAAAATTGTCAGGAAGGGGAAATTTTTTACTCTCTTGGGATCGTTATCTTCTGGCAAAAACTACACATTTTTTGCGTACGCGAACAGCTTTGGGCTAAATTTGGTAGATCTGGGTAGAATTTGGCTGTTTTGTGTGAGTACGCGAACACAGCTAATAAATGGTCTGGATAGTTACTTGTATGCGAAAAAAGAGCGTAGACTTCTCCAAACAATCTGCTACAATTCTCTATTTCGCTCGTTGCACAGCATACCACAGAAGGGAAAGTAGAACTAAATTTTTAGTTTTATGATTTCGGTTTTGTATGGGATTTTTCGTTTCGCATCAGCAGTGTTCTATTGAAATAGGCTGATTTAGAAAACGTCATCTGCGTCAAAAAAGCATATTTGCAAAATTTTTGGCGAATGCTACTGCAATAAGCCTAGTACGCTGCTGATGCGAAACAAAAAAATCCCATGCAAAAATGACACAACGAAATCATAGACTTAAAATTTTGTTCTACTATTCGTTCTGCAGTACGCTTTCGATGGACGAAATTGATAATTTTAACAGATTTTTTTGGAAAAGTCTACAGGCCATTTATTTTGTGCAAAAAATGACATTTGTGTTTTTTCGTGTTCATTTTTGTTGTTTCTTTCATTACAGCATGGCTGCTTGTGAGTTTTTGCATTTGCATTTGTTTTAATTTGTGCAACTGTCAATGAATAGTTTTTCGCTTCGTTTTCGTAAGCATTTTGTTGTCTTGTTGTTCCTCATCAGCAGCGTACTAGGTTTAAGCATTGTGTTGGATAATGCAGTTTAGTTAGGTGACACATGTTCGAAAACATCATCTGACACACAGCTGTGCAGTAAAAAAATCGAGTTGACAAACAAAATATTGAAAAGACACAGAGTGTTTTCGTAAACGCCAAATGCGTTTGCAATTTAACTGACTGTGGTTGATCAAAACGATTTTGTACAAGCATATTTGACAGTTAAATTGATTTTGATTTCAATTTCGAAAACGGCCGAAGTCTTGAGACCTTAGAGGTTTTGTGTAGGAGCTAACTATTCTGGATGAGCTAAAACAAAAGATTTAATTTTCTCTTCGAGGAAATCACTTCAAAATGGAGATTTATTTAATCACATCCATCTATGTATTTTCTATGGCTCTAGTTCGATGTATCTATGTGTAGATAAGTAGGCCGTTGCGTTGGTTGATAGATAACATGACAAAAACATCTTGCTTAGACTTTCCATCATCGTAAAGCCTAGTACATACTTCCTCGTGAAGTGAACAATCACCAGTGGAAAAAGCCTAGTTCATACTTCCTCGTGAAGTGAACAATCACCAGTGGAGAAAGTGAATTTTTGACATTGCTGTACCAGACTTGCGAATTTGTTGTGAACGTTTGACGTTTAAAACCACAATGCCTCCAGTGAGGCATTTTTCTTTTGTAATCAAACTGTCAACTGTTCACCAAGTGTTCGCGTACATTTTGCACGGGAATCGCTCATGGACGAAATCTCTCCACACAGCTTCTCAAGCTCGTTCACGGGTGAACAAAAATGCAAATTTTGTATGGATTCATAACATGATTCATAAGTATGTACTAGGCTTGATGTCATTAAGCCATCGATTTTTGTTTTTCTAAGAAGCCTAATTTATAGATGAAAGCGAAAGTGAAATTTACATACAAAAATTATTTTTTTTTTCCAGGCTTGAAATATTGAATAAAATTAAGTTTAATTATTTTGGCGACAAGAAAGAACAAAAAATATGCTTCGAAATAGATGTAAATTAGTGGTATTATAAATCATTTCGGATTTCAACCAAACTATGTTTGTGTAAACCTTTCGCCACGAGATCTATTGATGTTTCACTTTGATTTCGATTTCAGTTCGCATTGATCTATAAACTAGGCTTAAGAAACAAATTATATTTGAGTTTTAAGGAGATACCTATGGAGTTTTTGAAATCTTTAACATTTTTGAAAATAATTTGGAAAGGGACTTCTATAAGTTAATAAAATACCAAACAAAAACAACTTGCGATTTAACAAACCGGCACTAGTTAAATTTAATGATAACTTTAAAGTTAAAAAACGAAGTTTTTTGTTTAAATTTAATTCGTTATTGCGAATTGCTGTATTTAAATTTTTTACATCTTTACTCCAACTGCCTTCATTTTAATTTTCTTTCACTCAAAGATATTAAATTAAATAATTTTCTTAAAATACAACTGACTTTAATCTCACCTTTCACAATAAAACATATTCCAATTAAAACACAAATTGGCAAAGTCTTCATTTTTGATAAATATTTTATTACTACTCGTATATCGTTAAATTAAATTATTATATTCAAAGAAATAAATTTTCAAAACTATTTTTTAACGCACTTTTTTGTTTTAACTATAAACAATCGAAAGAACTATGTTAAACGAACCATCAATTGGTCTTTAATTGGCATATACTAAAGCCCCTTGCACTATACTATAACACCGCACACCATATAAAAAGTTTGAGGCCTCGAACTCGTTCTAAGGCTTTTAGCAAGTTAACTGGCCTTGCGGGTGGCGTTTAACATGCTTTTATAATAATGTCATGTCAATAGATAGCGTAAATGAGGTTGTAGGTATCTAAATAAATACTTTTTTTTTTTTTGCTTTTGTTTAACTTTTATCTTCTGTTTTTTTTTGTATTATTAAAATCGATCTGAATCGCAACATTAGTGATAAGAATCGTAAGTGTAATCTTCGATGCCAACCACGTATCTGATCGATGAGTATGAAGACTGAAATATATTTGTATACACAGATACGCATCGTAGGTCTTTTAATTGAAACAAGTTGTTTTACCTTTAGATACTTTTATGATATATGAACACATACAAATATAGTAGTTGTAGTTAACTGGTACTGGCTGTACTGTAGAACTTATTCTTGTTCTTTTTTTTCATAATATATAAGGCTACTAAAGGGGTTTGGACTATCCTTAAAGTATTTGAAATCAGTGCGATTTTTTAGGAAATAGATTTCTAAGGTAATACCTAAGGTGATACCTTCAATGAACATTCAGATTGAAGTTCTTAATATTGAAAATGGAAAGAACAAATATAGCCGGGTAAAGCGTTCCACATTCGCGTAGTGTGGCTTAAAAACAATTACCTCTGCACCAATACGTCCGAGATTGGGATGAACTGATGTACATTTACATAAGTACGTGTTATACGAAGAAATTGTCTTAGGAGAGGATTAATTAGGTACATACTGTCGTATTTATAAACTTTGTCTAACTTTAAATAGTCATCTAATTCCAAGAAGTTATTTGAAAACTTTGTTCACTGTTGTCCAACAACGGCATTGGCTGTGTAATATTTGTCTAACTTGACATTTTATTTAATTAAATAAAGCAAATTTTCGACTAATAAGAACTTTTTAGAAACTGTCAAACTAGTAAACCGTCTAAAAAATAAGGCTGATGGCCGATTTCACGAAAGGCTTTTAATTATTATTAAAAAAGCCTTTTGGCTTTTAAATGATGTTTTTTGGTTTCACCAAATGCTTTTAGATTTAAGAAGATTCTAAATGCCCTCGTAAACTAAAAGCCCGTTTTTGTCTCATTAAATTTTAAAAGTCTTTTTTGTTAAGCCATTCCAGTCAACAACAGCTGATATTTTGCTGTCAGAATAATTTTCCCTCGTCCATAATGTTTTTTCACTTTTTCTCATAGACTGCGCATGTACGAGGGAAACAACCTCTTTTTTTGAATCCAGGGATGTAAGCAAACATAGTCAAATTAAAATATCCCTAAAATATCCCTTTTCTACATTGGTGAAACTGAAAAATTTTAAATGTCTGATAAAATTTAGAAGAAGTTTAGATAAAAGTAAGTAGTTTGTTTATGAAATTGGCCATTAGACTTTAAAAATCACAAACAAATCTCTTGGCTTTATAACTTCCTATAATAAAAATTATTTTTATTAGATTGTTTTTTTTTTCCTTTCCTGACAAATTAAATTAGTCACTTACTTTAAACAAAAGCTTATAAGCTCTCCTGATTGTTTTAATTCATTTTTAATAACTATTTAAATAAGTTCAATTAAATGTTAGAGAAAGTAAGTGTGAAATATAAGTCTTCAGTTGTTATTAATTGTGTTTTGACATTGATAGATTTAATAATTATCGAATAAAAAAGTTGTGGCTTTTTGAAATTGATAATAGTACAGATCATAAACAGGAATTATATTTGACTTCAACTAAACTTCCATTGTGATGAATCAATTTTTTTATCTATTAACTATTTTTAATTTATTATCACAACAAAAAAAAAAAATGAATAAGGTAGACTTGCACAGGAAAGTGTCTTTGGCAGCAGTTATATCACTGATCTATAAATTTGTATACAGAAAAATTTATTAATCAGTGATTACTTTTGTCATAAAATGTTCGTGCATGTTGACTGTAATTAAAATTGTCAGCTATTGGGGTAGAATTTAATTTTTGGTATGAACACCTGCACAAGTAATTTGAGGCTATACAGATACCATACTTGTTTGATGATTTCATGCATTCACCTCATCAACACATCCGATCTGTATGTGAATAGCTCCCACTGGTAAGCCTACAGAACCGACGACGACGGCGACGACGGCAATGTCATTTTTCTTAAGCTTTTTTAAAGCTTAGGGTCAGTATTTAAACAGTGGATTAGATTTAAATTTGGCCCTAAGTCAACACCCTTCTAATACTGCATTCCACTGTTTAAGCCCACAGCCAGTAGCGGGGTGTTGTTTCGACCGTGAGACCAAATTCAACAAAAGTGTTAATCGGCAAAGTGCTCCCTATCAACAAACTATAATCAGTTTGATCGAAAATCAGAGATGTGAAAGCTGTAGTCAGTTGTTAAAGTCAATTAAAGCCATCAAATGACTTGAAGTTAATCGTTCCAGTATTGAAGTCATACGAAAGTCAACTTGAAGACTAAGTAAATTTTACCTATTATTCAGTAAGTCAGTTCACTTCAGTCTTTCCGACTATTAGTCAATTGACTTCTCGTCTATAATTTCATTAAATTAAGCAAGTAGAAGTTTTGACAATACATACTATACTAATTAGTAACAAGTGCTATTTTGTTTAACCACACTGGCCATGAATAAATTCAAGTTCAAGTGCTGACTATAGTTTTTAAGTTAAAGTACTTTGTCAAAGTATTTACTTTAATTCAATGCTTACTTACTTCCTGGACAAAATAGAACGCTGCAACTGGAGCTGCAGCTGGAATAGCGTGAATTTTTCTACGCGCTAACAATTTAGCTGTACAGCTTTCTGACAGTTCAGTATCGAAAATAAAAATGCACGACTGGATCGCACATACTTGCGAACTTGCTTGCAACTTAAGAGCTTCTAATATATGCATGTAATTATAGAGAAAAAAAATATATAAATATGAAAAAAGCATTTAAATCATTCTTTTAATTGTGTTAGCAACTAGTAGAACAGCTTAACGCTCAAAACCAAGTATGCCATTTTATTACTTGAAAAATTGGAATAAGTATGAGCGACAAAAAAAATTCAAAATCGCTGGAGTGATTTTCTTAAAAACTAATTTTTATATATATTTTAGTAACATTTTTTTTTAAATATTTTAGAAAATATTAAAATACATCTAAAAAGCTAGTTTCAAAGAAATTCATCAACCCGTTTTCGAAATATTGAATTTTCAAAAAAAAAAATTAGTATTTTTTTAAAAATCCAAAAATGTATTTTTTTCAAAATATTGATATGCAATTTTACTGACAATTTAAGAAACTTTTTCATAAAATTTTTTAATCAAATCCGTTAAGCCGTTAATGAGAAAATCAATAAAATCGTTATATGGCAGGTACCGTTAACAGTTTTTAGGAATTCTTTTTTCTACCAAAATGTACACCATGCTATCAATAACGCACTGATTTTTAATTTAAAAGTATAATTAATAATTCGAAAGTACCTTTATTTTTGGAGCTAAGAAAATTGCAATTTCCCCTCTGGAGAGTTGCAAAAAAAACCTTAAGTTCAAAATTTCCAGAAAATCGCATCATTTGCTTAGGCTATGTCCAGATACAAACGGACAGACAGACAGACAGATAGACCGACAGACTGAATTTTCCCACCCACTTATATCTTGTTCTCTATCATCGTAATGTCATGTTTGATTGTTATATCAAATTTGTTTTTTTGTTAAAGTGAATAATGATGAAAAAGGAGCTTAAATTACTTTACGGCTTTGTGAGCGATTGAAAAGAGTTTGAAACTCACTTCAACCCCCATGTAAATACTCGGTTGCGTTCGAAATGTTGAAGCGTCAAAAAAGCTGCAAGCAATAGTTAAAAGTTGGCCAACTTGTCCAGCTGCGTCGGGTTGTGATTGCATGATTGAATTTGTGTGTTTATTAAAACACTTTGGCAGCAATTCCAGCTGCAGCTCCGTCTCCATTCTGTTCAGCCAGTTAACAACTCAGTCGGAAATTAAAAAAAAGGTTTTCCCAATTAGGACCGATTGATGTTAACAGTCTGTGGCGGCAATGTTCTCTTGTGGCAACATGCACACCGACACCCATTTGACGGATTACATAGTCGTCCTTCCCATAGTCAAATACTCGTTATTTGGTGACCAAATTCAGTTTGACCGGTTCAATGAACAATCAGCCAACACCACACATATGGGAAAGTGCAGGAGAACTTCGAGGGAGTCAATTCCGTAAATTCATTGAAGGGATACCTCTAGATAAGGGTTTTTGAACGACATGTCGTTCGAACAGGACAGCACTATGTGTAGCACAGCTGATGCTACAAAAGATATACTGCATGAATGATTTGAGGGTAGGGTTATCTCTCTCTCAGAGGTTAAGTGAATTGACCACCAAGGTCGTGTTATGTGAACCTGTTAGATTTTTTTTGTG
The DNA here is from genome assembly GCA_963921185.1 of Dasysyrphus tricinctus. NCBI lineage: Eukaryota > Metazoa > Arthropoda > Insecta > Diptera > Syrphidae > Dasysyrphus > Dasysyrphus tricinctus. The sequence goes on along the minus strand of OY992531.1, from coordinate 252,998,193 downwards.
GGGGTTTCTGAAGTCTGTCAATAAGCGGCAGTTGCCCGATGCCCTCAAAGTCAACATCAATGAGACAATGAACCTAAAGAGCTTTGTAAATACTTAAACAAGGTATGAGTAAACTTTATTGGAGTAGGTACTATGTTTGAGTTGGTTTTACCCGTCTGTAGGTACTGTATCGACTACTTACCAAGTTTTTTGGTTACACTAACTGCCTGAACAGAATGCAAGACAGAGCTGGAATAGATGTCAAAAATGCTGCAGCTGGAGCTGCAAGAGTTGAACAATTTTTACCTTTTACTGCAGCATTTTTGACATCTACTGCAGCATTTTTGACGTCTATTCCAGCTGCGTCTTGCATTCTGTTCAGGCAGTAAACCAAAAGTTTGATCTCACCAAAATGAAAACTGTTTTAATGATTTTATCGCTATTGTGAAACCAAGTTCACCTGATTTCGGACTGTATTCATTTGCTCGAATATATCATTTTAGTTTGAAGTTTCGTTAGACAGAGCATTCCGTTCCTAATAACGAAATTTGAAAGAAAATTTTTGACTGTCTTATAAGTCGTGAAATATTTTGTCGTGACGAATAATGAACTTTGAGTTGGCGGTGTTTTGTCAACCAAGCTCGCTCACGCCATGTTCGAGTGTTAACAGAACCTTAAAACATTTTTGAACTTTGAAAATCACCTTCCCATAGGATTTTTCTTCGTATTTCTGATTTGAATTCTACGTCAATTCAAGATATTTCGTTTACCTCATTAACCTTTCGTTGCAATCAGGAATTTCATCTTAATTTTCAGTTTAATTTATTTTATATATATTGTTGTTTTTAAACTATATTATTACAATTTATTTACAGAGTACATCTTATCTAGGCTATTTGAAAACTAACATAACCTAAAAAAAAAAAAAAAATAAAATTGATTCGAACTTCGATCTCTTTCCAGTCGTTTTGAGGTTTTCTAAACCTTGAAAATTACAGCCAATAATACAACCAATAATGCAGTTATTGATACTCCAATTGTTGAGCTACTATTGCACAAACTTGTGTCACATTCCGAGCATTTCTTTGTATTATTACCATTGGCAGTATTCAACTCGGTACAAACTGATTGTTTTGGTTCGACTCCCATGCAGCCACGTTCGGTACCAAAGACATTGCCATCTAGAAAGAGAAGTTACGCAGTTAACACAGATTGTTAATTTCAGTTAAAGTTAAAAATCTTACATTTCTTTTGAACCTTATAGCAATAAAAGGTGGTGTTATTGAATGTTGTGTGTCTTCTTTGGCGGTTATGTAAGGATACATCGTTAGTAAATCCTGCCGGTATTGTTAAATTTCCTAATGCGCCGCCGCCGATAGTCGTAGTGTTTGATCCTAACATAGGTGATGTTGCATTCTTATTATCAGCAGATTTAATCGTATCCTCGGGAGTAGTAGTTGATGATACGAAAATGGGAGAGGGATTCCCACCAATTGGTGTGGATGTTGCTGTCTCACTTGATGAGTTGGGTTTTACTGGATGTTCATGTGGCATTGTTGTAATTTTGCTTGTGGTTGTTTCACTTGGTGTAGTGGTTGCTGATTCACTTGTTGTTGGCATTGATGTACTTGTTGTAGTAGTTGTGATCATATTTTCACCACCACATTTTTGAACAGGTGTATTTTTATCGACCTTTTCACAATTTTCGCAGACATAACAATCTATAACAGTGTGCCCTGGAAAGAAAAGTAAATAGTTTATTTAATTAGAAAAGAGATTTAATAAAGATTATTTGATATTGAGTGAGATAAGTATACGCGTTGTGCAAATATAAAACCAACAACAACGTTGGCACTAACAAAATGTCAAGAGTAGGGACCTATAATAAAGTAGGTAAATATGAATCACGACTTTTAATTGAAGGTACTTTTTTATTAAGATTTCTCGGTCAGTGCCTCCATTAATATCGAAGTGTACTTTTTTCTTATCTATAGAATTCTTGGGTTGCTGACTTATAGGATATAAGGTAGTCTTCTAAACCTTAACCACTGAGTGGAGAAATCTCAAGTGGACACTCGTAGTCGCAGACACGAAAGTTTCTTAACTTGTTCATTCCATATTTTGGTGTATAACAGAAGAACATAATTAGCAACATATTAATAAAAAGTTATTAGATATTTTCTTATTCACAATTTACAAATTAATGATCAACAGTGAAATAATTTAAGCTGATTTCTGCCATGCTGAATACACGTTGATATCTTAAAATTATTTATTGGTTTAAGTTTTCGCGACAGCTGGCAACTCTATTAAATGTATGTATGTATGTATATTCCAGTAAAATTCAACAAAATAAGTCAAAATATCTACAAAAAATACTGTATCGATTTTTGTGTGGGTTTCCTAAAAAATATCTCTTTCAGAGGCTTAATCCACAAATTTCGAACAAAATAAAGTACATGCCTTGTCCGCCATTTTGAAAAAGCGTTAAAATCTTAAATGCGATTTTCTCTGCTCATATTGAACGTAGAGATATATTTTTGGTTTTGTTTTGTAGGTTGAAATATCTTGCAAAATTTTTGTATACAAATATTTTTGACATCTCCTAACAATAAAAAGTTATTGTCAAAAAACTGTTAAATTTTTGAAGTATGAAATTGTTCTAAGCATTTATCTCACCTCTTGTCAGAAAATATTTGTTTAAGGTACATTTGCTGGACGAAACTTAGGCCCGTTTGCTGATACGAACCTTAAATATTTAAGTACGGGTCTAAAATATTATTTAAGTAGAACATAAGCGCTCATTGAGAGAGCTTGAGAAACAGAGAGTTTTCCTGAAGAGTAGAAAAAGGGGCAATAGCAAAATTCATCCTGGAGCGAATTAAAGGCCACTTCGAAGAAACGCTTTACACCAAACAAGCAGGAATCTGTGCAGACCACATCAACAAATTGCGGATCATCATCGAACAGTGCATTGAATATCGATAACCAGTTCACCTGCTGTTCATCGACTTCGAAAAGGTGGTTGACAGTATCAATATAGAGAATTTATCAAACTTTCTTTGCACAGGAGGGGCATCCCGGATAAATTGTTTGCTATTATGGCTATATGATGGATCCAAACGTTCCGTTCTTTAAATAGAAAGATTGTCAGAGGAGTTTGAAATCCAAAGTGGGCTTAGGCAGGGTTGTAAACACTGTCTCACAAATACTATTCCTGTTGGTGATAAGTAATGTTTCACACGCAGCTTTGCCGACGGCAAATGGGCTACGATAACGACGTATGTTTTCTCTCTCATAAGATCATGGTTCTCCATAAAATGAAAACAAGTGTGGAGGGAGAAGCTGAAAGCGTTGGGCCTACGATAAATATGATAAAAACAAAAAGGATCAACATTAAAACTTTCTCATCAGCCCAAGTAGAAATTTTTGGACAACCAGTAGAGATGGTAGAGAGTTTTCAATATCTTCGGACTAATGTCTCTACTAAAGGTGGGGCCGAACTAGATAAATAAATAAATTGGGTGGCGCAACAGCTCGTGGAGAACCAGGCCCTAGTTACTTACAACTCTCAACCATTCCTGTGTGAGTGTGCGTGTTGTTGGAAGGAATGGAGGGGACCTACAGTTTTTTGCCGAGTCCGAATGGCTAAACTAGAAGCACTTTTTCATGACAAGTATACTCTTGGAGGATTTGTCAGTTCCTCGCAAGAGGTAGAACCTCGGTTAAAACATTTCTGTTTTAGGTGCTACGGCTGGGAATCGAACCCACACCTTTGGCATGACAGTCCTACGCACTAATTATCAAGCCACGAGGTACTACGGGTCCGAAATAGATATAACCAGCCGAATCAAAAAAATGCTTTCCAAAACATAAACTCTATAAGCCTTAAGACAAAGCTTCGATTGTTCAGCCCCAACTTTGAATATCCGTGCTTCTTTATGGGTGCATCACTTGGAAAGCAACGCCCGCTGTCACAAGAAAGCTGCAAACATTCGTGAATAGATATCTGTACAAAATCTTGGGGATTTTCCGGCCTAACCGTAGCTCCTATGATGAACTTTATTCGAGGAAAGGTCTAATCCGAAAGTGCCAGTGGATTGCACATACCCTTCGAAAATGTCACGAGTGTATTGCGAGTCAGCTATTACTGAAAAAGACAAATGGTTTGAGTTGGTCATGAACCGGTCCTGGATTTTTTCAATAGCAACAAGTTTTAATTTGGTTTTCTTTGATGACTGGTGGTACAGATTTTCCATCTTAACACGAAGTCAAGTTCGAAGTCAAGGTTCCTTTTTTAAACATGGATAGTTAAATACACAGTCTGTAATAATTTTGTAAACTGCAACCTTTTGTAAGGCTTCGTTGCTGTCAAACTGACAGCTGTCAAAGTGACAGATGGCAAAGTGACAAATGTCAAACTTAACTCACTGAATTAAGATTAAGTTATGTTTTACTTTTAGTGCATGTGAGCAAATGGGAAAAGCTTACAAATTTTCATTCCAATGATAGGAAACTTCACTTTTAATCTAGCTGTTTCCTAAGCTTTAATTAAATTTAAAACAAAAGGCAGATTCAACTTCAATTTTTCGACTCCAATTTAAATTTTGCTTTTCAATTCTAGACAAAAAAGTTTCCATACAAAAAAATTATTTATTAAGTTATGTTTTATAGACTTCAAGGAACATCAAGTTTCAAGTAACCTTTTTTATCTTTTTTGTTTGTACTCAAAGCTTTTTCTAACAAATCTCGATTTCCGTATAATCTAAAATAATTGTACATAGGTACTGACAATCTTGTTAATTGCAATCCAACCAAAGCTGTCATTGCTACCCAAAAAAGGGGATTCAATTCAAGTGTTACAATTTCCAAATAAAACATAAAGCTTGTAGGCACAAAAACCTGTTGGCCAAGCTTGATTTCAAACAACCAAATGCTTTTAGTCATATTCAAGATTCAAGTTAGCTATAAATCTATAGTTATAGTAAGTCACTTTCGCATAAAATACTGTTTGATTGTGACTGTTTGTTGTTATTGTATAAAAACAAGCATTGGTCGCATGCGGTTCTTAATTCGTTGCAATAAAAATTTTGTATACCTAAAAACAAAATTAAAACAAAAACAATATGCCCATTTAAATCGTATACCAATTCATATTGCCATTCCTAACACGTGATCAATTCGTTTGGCCCAAACCGGATTAAATGTATGAGATTGCATATAGACTTGATTTGAAATCGTTAATCTGGAAAAGTTAGGTTTTTTTTTCTCAATATTTTTTGATTGAAACGAAGGCAAAGCTTATAACATGCAGTTTATTTTAAGTATCCATATCCATATGCAATATTAAATTAAATCTAATTTTATAGCCATTTTTGTAAGATGTTTAATACTAATATACGTTTATGAGACATTTATAATTAGCCAAATGACATTTTGGATTTGACAGTAGTTTGACTTTTACTTGCAATGATTATGTACATTATAGCTAGAGGTGCTCTATGGCATGTTAGGTAAGGTATAGATATGAATTTTTACAAATTCAAGCTTCCTATCTCTCAGCTTGATTGGACACTCAATTAGATTCAAATATTACTATTTACTATAGATATTTGTCAAAATGGTGATACCTCTTTTCTGACAGGAGGATTTAAAACTGTCATTTTTGACATAAATGAATGATATTGAAACACAAATTCAATGGTTTAAAGAAAATTGATATGAATTTATTCCAAAAAATGAGTGAAATAGAAGTGAAAATAAACCAGGGTAAAGGCCATTAATAATTATTATTATTATGGGGAAACTATAATATGTAAGTAATAAAGTTGATTTTTTTAATTAAATACACCAGTTATTGGTAGTGGGTAAGTACATATACTAAATTTATTCAACAGAAGCTATCTATTTTATTGACATTGACTTTTGCTAAGCAAAACCCACGTGATACGATACTTTGGGATTTTTTTTCTCTCTATTTAATTTTCAATTATATGTTAATATGTTAACAAGAAGTTGTAAACAAGTCGTCATAAAAATCACATGAAATCTTATTTTCCCTATCAGAGATTATAGTATGTAGACGTGTGGTGAATTGTGGATGTTTGAGAACAGTTTATAATAAGCGGTGGTTGATTTAAGGATATGAGTAATACTTTTTGATTTCTGTGATTTTGTTTGTTGAGAAATCTGGAGTTATATTTTGAATATCTTTCTTTGATTTATCAAATTTCAAAACCTACAATCTTATTTTTATATTAACTTTAACAGAACTTTGGTCTGAATTCGTAAATACCCGTATTTCATAAGAAAAATAAATATTTGGCGTTTACTTTGTACTAAAATATGTCTGTATTTTTGTAGAACGAAAAATTGAAATAGCTGCAATTTAGGTTAAATATAAAATTTGGTCAAGTTTCCAAAATGTTTCAAACTGTGAGGAATTATTGACTAATACAAAACAAACTTTTAAAGTAAACCTCTTAAGTTTTAGCAAGGAATATAAAGTTACCAAGAATTCGCATCTCATACAAATTTTGACGGGTTCCAATACATGCCTTAGGTTGGGTGCAAAACCCCGAATGCCCAAACCCCGAAATGACAAAAATACCAAATGCCAAAATTCCTAGTGACAAAATCCCAAATGGACAAAATCCCGAATGGACAAAATCCCGAATGACAAAATCCCGAATGGCTTAAATCCCGAATGCCAAATTCACGAATGCCAAAATCCCGAATCGCTCGTGATTTTTAACACCAAAGAACAGTACTCAGCATCTCGAGGTTTTAGCCTTTCAAATGTAACTTATTTGTGCTAGATAGGTACTTGTTGATTTTGAAATTGGAAGTGGGTTGAGAAATATTTTGTTGGTATTATACAATTCTTGATTTTTGTTTGTTCGAAATTTTTGCATTCCAGATTTTAACATCTTATCAAGAGATTTTTTGCATTCGACATTAGTGTAATTCGAGATCTCAAAATGAACAGAAGTCAAGTCAGACATAGAATTTTGGTTTCTTTGAAAGAAATGAAATATAGTAGACGCTCGATTTAGTGAACTATATCCACAATAGTGAACACATGAAGTTTAATATAAAAACGAATTTTATATAAAAATATCACGCAGGCATTTAACATAGCTTGAGAACACTAAGGAACTGTTTCTGTTTTTTGTTTTATCCTAATAGTCCAGTAACTATATATATTAGACCTTGCGTCAGGACCGGTAGTTCTGATTTTTTGCTGAGTTGTTTATGATGTTGGCCTAGTATTAAATCTGATTTTTCGACCTCGAGCGCAAAATTGGTTAAAATCCAAAAAACCGCGAATTTTTCGCGGTTTTTTCACTTATTGGCTATTTTAACCATTACGCCTTAACTTCCGAATAAAACATTGCTCTACGATTTCAACCTTACTAAATTTGCTTCAATTTGAGTCCAAAGCCGGTTCTGTAGACATAACGGTTTCCAAGGGACGGCATTTCAAAATATAGCAATACAAAATTTAAAACAACAAGTAGTATATAAAACAGTATAATAACAAAAACATGGTCTTTGACATATGCTGCATCAAAGCAATAGAGCGTGTAGATTGGGCCAAAAGAAGAAAACAATAGTACCGGATGGGGGGTATACATCCCCCCGTTTAGGCGGGAGGGGCAATTTTAGGAAAAGTTGACTTCAAATAGAAAAATAACCATAAAAATACAATGGTAATATCTGGACGAAAATCCACTCCTCATCTCAAAGCCAGAAATCCATTCTTTAATTTTTTTTTAAATAAAGTTTTTTGGCTGATAGTTTTTGAAAAATTTACTTTCAAACTCAAAATTTTGAGAAAAAAAACGATTTTTTTTTGTTAATCTATTTTTTTTTTTATTTTATGGTATTAAGTACTATTTTTGATTTTGGTTTTCAATGCCCTTATTAATTTTCAGTTAAAAACTGAAACCCAAATGCTAAAATGACTTCTAGTTTTTGAGAAAACTGAAATTAACATGATCAACTTCACTGCTTTCAGTCTATTATCCTTTTTCTTCGGGGTGGGAGGGCTCTGCCTCAGATGCGGTAGTTCTGATTTTTAGATGAGTTGTTTATGATGTTGGCCTTAGCAATGATCCAAGTTTTCGACCTCGAGCGCCGAACGCAACTTTGTGAAATACGCAAAAAACCGAGAAATTTTCGCGGTTTTTTTCAGTTATTGGCTATTTTAACCTTTAAGGCCTGGTTTTCCGATTATAACTTTGCTCTACTATTTCAAAATAATTAAATGGGCTTCAATTTGAACTAAAAATCAATTCAAATTGTGAATTTTTTCACCAAATTTTGAATTTATAATGCTGCAAATCGAATTGAAGGGGGCTTATTCACCCCTTGTGTGAAATTGTTTGCCCCTTTTCAATGTTTTTTTTATACTGTGTAGCGTATCATGTTGGCTTTATTTGAAGATCTTAATCATGAACATCGGATGAGTAGAAACGGAGTTATGATTTTTTAAAGTCAACCATATAAAACTCGAACTAAAACATTCGCTTCAGATAACTCACTGGTGGGTACTGAACTGAGTACTGTTTAAGTTCGAGTTTTATATGGTTGACTTTAAAAAATCATAACTCCGTTTCTACTCATCCGATGTTCATGATTAAGATCTTAAAATAAAGCCAACATGATACGCTACACAGTATAAAAAAAAACATTGAAAAGGGGCAAACGATTTCACACAAGGGGTGAATAAGCCCCCTTCAATTCGATTTGCAGCATTATAAATTCAAAATTTGGTGAAAAAATTCACAATTTGAATTGATTTTTAGTTCAAATTGAAGCCCATTTAATTATTTTGAAATAGTAGAGCAAAGTTATAATCGGAAAACCAGGCCTTAAAGGTTAAAATAGCCAATAACTGAAAAAACCGCGAAAATTTCTCGGTTTTTTTGCGTATTTCACAAAGTTGCGTTCGGTGCTCGAGGTCGAAAACTTGGATCATTGCTAAGGCCAACATCATAAACAACTCATCTAAAAATCAGAACTACCGCATCTGAGGCAGAGCCCTCCCACCCCGAAGAAAAAGGATAATAGACTGAAAGCAGTGAAGTTGATCATGTTAATTTCAGTTTTCTCAAAAACTAGAAGTCATTTTAGCATTTGGGTTTCAGTTTTTAACTGAAAATTAATAAGGGCATTGAAAACCAAAATCAAAAATAGTACTTAATACCATAAAATAAAAAAAAAAATAGATTAACAAAAAAAAATCGTTTTTTTCTCAAAATTTTGAGTTTGAAAGTAAATTTTTCAAAAACTATCAGCTAAAAAAACTTTATTTAAAAAAAAATTAAAGAATGGATTTCTGGCTTTGAGATGAGGAATGGATTTTCGTCCAGATATTACCATTGTATTTTTATGGTTATTTTTCTATTTGAAGTCAACTTTTCTTAAAATTGCCCCTCCCGCCTAAACGGGGGGATGTATACCCCCCATCTGGTACTATTGTTTTCTTCTTTTGGCCCAATCTACACGCTCTATTGCTTTGATGCAGCATATGTCAAAGACCATGTTTTTGTTATTATACTGTTTTATATACTACTTGTTGTTTTAAATTTTGTATTGCTATATTTTGAAATGCCGTCCCTTGGAAACCGTTATGTCTACAGAACCGGCTTTGGACTTAAATTGAAGAAAATTTAGTAAGGTTGAAATCGTAGAGCAATGTTTTATTCGAAAGTTAAGGCGTAATGGTCAAAATAGCCAATAAGAGAAAAAACCGCGAAAAATTCGCGGTTTTTTGGATTTTTACCAATGTTGCGTTCGGCGCTCGAGGTCGAAAAATCAGATTTAATACTAGGCCAACATCATAAACAACTCAGCAAAAAATCAGAACTACCAGACCTGACGCAAGGTCTCAGTACTATGAAACTACAAGGTTACTGGACTATAAGTGAAAGCCTTATTTAATGCTTAATTTCATTTAAAAACATTCACATCGAACGAAATGTGCATTTTTGATCAAATTTTTCTCTAGAAAGCCTTTTCAAACTCCCACTCGAAAGAGTGAACAATCTCGAAAGTGTGAACAGGCCTGGTTTTTATTACTTCACTATATCGAGCGTCTACTATACCAACATATAAATAGTACTAAAAAGTAGATACTAAAATTCGGGATCTTATTTATTTCGATTGCATTCGGGAGTCTTGGCATTCAGAATTCTGTCCATTCGTGATTTTGGCATTCGGGATTTTGGGTTTTAGAGATGGCATTTGGGGTTCTCTTCTTTTGCTATTCGGGATTTTGGCATTTGGGATTTTGTACCCTTCCCACATTAAAAGCAATATCCTTAGTGCTCTCATTTGTGTCCGCTCGGTTGTTAATAGTGTCAATATTTGTTCTGTGTTCACTTATTGTTTTTTTTTTTTTGAAAACATCAAGGATCACTCGATGGAGCATTCAGATGAAGAAAAGGGTGATATTGATTCAAGATAGCTTTTTATGGCCATTAGTCCTATAAATTGGCGTTTCGTTCGGCTTACTCACTTGAACTCATCAGTGACATAGTGAGAGGGCTTTGTCATACGCAATTTATATTAAGTTCAGTTCAACTAACATGAATTTTTCAACGAAAATCCACTGTAAACTATATCCAACAAGATTATAATTCCTAATCATTAAGCTGGAAGTTTTTTTGCCCTGGGCCATGATGAGTTCAAGTGAGTAAGCCAAACGAAACGCCAATTTATAGGATTAAAGCCCATAAAAAGCTATTTTGAATCAATAATTCAACAAGTCTAATCCTTAATGCTAAGTCTTATACTTGGCTGATTTATTTCAGTAGTAACTATATAGAATTTGTATTATAAAACCTTCTTATATATAAAAGGGTGATAGCCCTTTCACATCGAAACAAAAACTCGGTGTTCGCAAAAATATCGGGTTTGGAAAAAAACCTAATCTAAACACACAAGTTTTCGCATACATTTTGTAACTTCAGGTTTTCGTAAAACACAGGGTCTTATCCTTTACTTTAGGTTACTCTGATTTTTAGTCAACACTTGTGTAAAAAAAAATTTGTATATGAATTTTGACACAAATTTGGACTAAAATGCGCAGAAATACACAGAAAACAACAGAAATTCAAAGTAAAGGAACAGACTTATACAAGTTTTATATAAAACCAGTCGAAAACTAGTTGGAATTCAGAGATGAACAAAACAAACATACATTTTAGAAAGTTCAGCGCTTATTGAAGTGTCAAAAAAGAAGCTGATGGGATGCTTTCAAATGATATTGAAAACAGCTGGTGAAATTCTGTCATATCGAATATAAAATTAGAATCTCAAAATTATTTAATATAAGTAAATATTTGTTTGTTGTAATGCAAGTCAAACTGTTCATATGGATCCTATTTATATAAATAATCATCATTTTTATTTTCAGAAAATGGAATAAAATAAAAAAAAAAAATTTGCGTGGCTGGTGTAAAAAAAACTGGAATGTCAAACGAAAACGTATAATGTTCGATGTGAATGGCTTTCGAGTTTTTGAAAAGCCGAAAACCGGTTTTGGGGTTTGGTGTTTTTCACCAATGAAGAGGCTATATGAAAATTTCTTTCTTCTCTTCTCACCACTTAACTAACATTCATGGCCGAAAAGACTCTCTAATGAATACTAAATCAGTCAGCAGGAATAGAGGGGTAAAGCTAAAATAAATAAATAAATTTGTCAGGACACTTTTTGAAAATAAATTATAATTTTTTTGCAGTTTTTTTTTTTTAGTATTTTTACCCGCAGTTCTTTTAAAACTTTTATTGCTGAATAAAAATTGTCCATGTTTGAATTCACGATCACTATCCATTCGCGATCGGTGTCATTATTTTCATGTCAATTTTTAGTTAAAGAGACTGATCACTGATCACATGATTATTTTTTCGGTCGTTTCGTGCTTCGTCTTTTTGACAGGTATACCTACATACCTTCGTGATTACATGCTTCGTGAAAGAACGAAAAAATCTGTTCGTAGTTTTAAAGTTCAACAAATTTGAGGTTCATTTACTGGAAAATAGAAAGTAATAGGTACAAAGGAGAATGAACATAATTTTAAGAGTTGTTTCAATTTATACCTACATATTTAATTATAAAACCAATTTTAAAGCTCATAATTTAAAGTTTATAAGCATTCCTTGCATCTACTCGTTTGTCAAATCATAACTGTCAAAATTCAACCGGGAAAAGACTTAACATTCCCATACGTTCTTTCGTTACTTCGTTCCCCACATTTCTACACCCCTCACCACTTGTGAAAAAAAGCCGAAGCACGAAACGATAAAAAAAAACGAATCGATTACACGAGGCTCAAAGAAACAAAAACACTTTGCACCTTCAACAACTTGTCACTTGGATATATAAAGTTCCTCAAATGGAGTTGAAAGTACTATACCGAAAAAATATTTTAAGGAAGAAAAGAATAAAGAAAAAAGTTTGTTAAAGTAAAAAGTATTTTAGCGTACTCTATTAGAGTCATATATCATAGAGTACGCTTTCATGAAATAGAGTTTAATACTCTATTTTAGAGTACGGTTGGCAACCTAAGATGTTCGATATCGCTTAACTTAAACTAATCGTCTTACGCATCTATCTATTTCTACTGTGTAACTACTTATTTATTTTACTAATTTTATTTCTTAATCGATATTCAAAACGAGTTTCCACACAGAACTGAATTTTGAGCTTGAGCTACTGACAAATTTGTGAGCAAACAAATTTGATTTGATTCTTTATTAAACTGAAAGAATTGCTTTCAAGCTCAAAATGTGTTCTTAATAATTTTACAACCCCCTGTGTACTATAAATATTTCCTTGTACTTCAAAACAATTGTATTCACTAACTTTACACACAACAAGTAATTAGCTGCAAAAGTGCAGATGAATATTTTCTATTTGCTTATTGGCAAGCTAAACAAACATTTGAGAGCAAGTTTCAGAGCTTATTTGATTGGTGAAACCTAATGAGGGAGGGAATTCTTTACAAGTTCACAAAGCTCTTTCAATTTTCAAAAAAAAATTGTAAACTATTTATCAGTAGTTATCACTATGCAAATTTTTTGATTGGTGAAACGAATTTAGGAAAAACGTACGAACGAGAAAAAAAAGCTCGCTATAACGATTTTTCGCAAGATTTTCATAGCTCCTATAGGTGATTAAAGGAGTGACCTTTTTTTGTAATGAAGATGAGACTAAGATACAGTTTTCAAAAACTAAAATCCTCCTCTTTTTGCTAAGGCATTGGTTAGGCATTGGGAAAGTGTCCGCAAGAAAACGGTTCTGAACAGTCAATGACTTCGTTAATCAATTTTTTTTATGAGGTTTTTTGATTTTTGCAAAGAAGACTTATAGCTATAGGCTATTGAATAGACCGGATAACGAGGTGTACAAAGGAACAATTACATGCAATGGTTTTTATTAATAAATATATTTTTTTGGTCCATAAGCATACTTAAAATCAGAAGTGCTACTAAATTCGCCCATGCGTTTCTGAGATAATGGCCACATTGGCCACTTTTCAATATATATGGTATAACTGGGAAACTAAGCCGAATTTGACAATTTAACTCTTTAAAATCTTGTTCAAAATAAAATTTCCTATTTAAATATTTTAGAAAAAAAAATATTTGCAGGAAAAATTAAGAAAAACCAACCAAAAAAAAAGCGAAAGATTAAAGATTTCTAATTTTTTTAATAAATTGCAAGAAAAAGCTCAAAAAATACTGAGACAAAATAAAGAAGAGGCTCCAAGTGGCTTCAATATGGCATGTTAAAAAAGTCATTTTTATTCTTAATTGACAGGTACAGCTGCGGTCAAAATAATAGTACTCCTTATCAAAAAATCAAAATTGAAAATAAGGTAGCATTATATCTTGCATGATTTTAGCACAGATTTGCTAATCCATGATACCTTCAATTTGGTGTATTGGAAAAACACCATAGAAGGAAAAACATGCCCAAACCATTGTGCTGGGTCCTCCGTGTGTGATTATTTTTGCTTTGAAACAGGGACTATGTATATTCTGTGTTTGGTGGCCTTGTTACATATTGACGAGGTCAATTTTCATCAAATAAAACAATCTTGGACTCGTCTGACCACAGAATATTTCTACAATTATTTTATTGCCTATTTCAATATCTTTTTGTCACATTGTTTTTTGTCAACAATGGTACTCCTCTAGGACTGTGGGCGGCTTGAACATGTTCTCGTGTGAACTTCTACGAACTGTTTTATTGATGGCATCAATATAAAATATGCCTTTTATATCAGAAGTTGGCGTAAAGGGATTGATTTTTAAATGCCTGATGACTCGTTTTTATCAACTTTGGTGGCAAAAGCGGCTTCCACCCGCCATTTTCTGACTTTGGCAGTTAAATAATGGCTTTTCTTACCATTGTTGGTAAACATTCAACTGGGCATTGAACCAGCACATAAGTTTACCTTCCTATATCGCAAATTCAAATTAAATTAAATTAAATTTTGTGAGACTCCCATACTTTTGCAAAATAAATCGAGTGACAAATTTTTTCCGTTTTCGGGGCTTTTATTTTGTTCACAGGATTTTTAATTTTAAGTGCAAAACTAAGATTGATGTTACTGAGAGATTAGAATTTGCGAGATGTATCAAAATCGAGATATTTAATATTTACGAGATTTTTATTTGCGAGTTGTACCTATATAAATGCGAGATTGTTAAAAGCGAGATTTTGTAAATGCGAGAGAATGAAAAGCTGGATTAGCTGGATGATTTATTTCCGAGATTAAGTTTTCCGAGTTTTTTTAAGAAATCCGAGATTTTGTCATTCGAGATTTTGTCAATCGAGATTTTGGTTTGCAGGAATTCGTAACGCTTCCTAGAATAAGGGGTTGCAAAAATATTGAAATTTTTGATCAAGTAAAATTTTCTTCAACAACTACAACATGTTTCTGTTTTTGTCTCAAGCAAAAGAAATGCAAAAATTGAGTCTGTCGAAAATGTTGTTGGTGTATTTTGAATTATTAAGACTAACCGGCACTTGTTGTGTAAACAGTTAAATACAAACTCTAAAAGCTTTATATTCAATTTCTTTTTATAAAAAAACATGATTTGCAAATTCTTTTTTTTATTTTCTCAGAATTTCTCAGAACTATAGAATTTGACATGCTGCAAGCCACAAATTTCACTTCCGACTTTAAGAAATATCAAACAAGATAATAAG
Organism: Dasysyrphus tricinctus; assembly: GCA_963921185.1. Lineage (NCBI taxonomy): Eukaryota > Metazoa > Arthropoda > Insecta > Diptera > Syrphidae > Dasysyrphus > Dasysyrphus tricinctus. The sequence goes on along the minus strand of OY992531.1, from coordinate 252,982,985 downwards.
CAAAAAAAATTGTATCCAAGTTTACTGTCAACCTATACACAACTTACTGCACATGTTTAAAAAAAAACTAGAATAAATCCTGGTTTTTATGAGATTATGTCCAACCAACGTCAATTAGAACATTAGATTGATGAAGATACTGGTTAAACTTGTATTTAATGAATTTATAAGATTTAATAAGGATTTTTTTTGTATAGATTAACCTTTAAGTTTTCTTTTAATCAGGAATTGTGTTTTGCATATGCAATTATATTTAAATGTTTAAGACAAAAAAACATATATCCGATGTTGATAATTGCATAACATACTTGTATCTTAAAAACAAAAAAAACAATGCACATTCAAAAATCTCACAAAAGAACAAAGGCCAAAGCTACCTCTCGATCACATTCATCTTTTGACGGTTACAATAGTTTAAACTTATGAAACCCACGCCTATTTTGTCTGTCCAAAAAGATTGTTCCATTTAAACACCCAAAAGTCAGGAGTTCAAAAAGACTTCACAAAATATATAGGTATCCATAAGTCGCCCTCACATTAAACCACATTTTTATCCAATTAATCACCTTTTGTTGCAACGACCAGCAGCAGCACTAACAGCAGGGGCAGCGTTAAAGTTAATCCACATGTAAACTTCATAGTTCAAATTCAATTCACAGCACCAACAACAAAAATAAACAACAAAACCGAAGATCGATCTAAAATTTGAAGAAAAATCTATATACTCGAGGGTATACACAAGGTAGCTGTCGCACGTCCAATCGACTACTGAAGCACTGACACAAAATTTAGAACTCTTGTTAGAGCTTGACTACCGATCTCAACCACGAATTTTCAACTAAAATGTTTATGATTTAGCATTTACATTTTATATTGGTTTGCGGGTTAAGTATGCCTCTGGTCAGCTGATCAAGTGCCGCTATATAATGCCACAGTATCTGAGAGGCTGTTTCTTGGAAGCATACATAACTCAACTCTCAGAGTATGTTTTTGATAAACTTTTGATAAGTAGTTAAGCTTTTTGAGCAAATTCATAATAATTATGATTAAAAATGTTAAAGGTTTTTGAGTCACATTTTGAATCAAGCCTACAAATTTGGGCATTTTAAAACTTTAAAAATGCAAGTTTTTCATTTTTTTACTATACATGTGTTACATTGGTATACTCCAAGATCACCCTCAAATCTTTATTCAAAGAATTTACTTTGATATGAAATGGTGAGTCGAAAGAGGCTTCAAAAGCCATTTCCCCAAGCTTATTGTGTATCATGTGAATTGAGAAAGATGACGCTACTTTGGGGTTCAACAATCATGTTATTTTGATTTTTTTTTGCTGTGGAGAATAAATTAGCGGGGCGGTGGTAATAAAGAGTGGCAGGTAGGTTTGCATACAAAATACATTTGCGTTTGCATTTAACAAAATTCGGTTCATATAGTACGGGCTTGAAAACTTAAATCCATCTGGTCATTTTTTCGATTAAAATCCATGAGAGTCTTGGCTTGAATAACATTAACAAAAAATAGGACATAATTGCAAATCAACTATTGAAAAATAGTTTAAATAATCATTTTCATTTTCATCTCAAGTCTTTGATCGTAAAGACTTATTTTTCAACAACGAGTCATTTAAGCAACTTGTTTTTTTACTACATTAAAAAAAAAAGTTTTAATAAATCATCCATTCAGTGCTAGTCTTATAAAATTACCCTTTCCGCAAAAGAAGAAGAGAAATAGACACCTTTTTCCTTGAATTTTTATCGTTGAACATGTCCAAGAATCATTTCTGATAGTATTGACATTTAACTTTGAGACAAACTGTATTATTTTATCTTTAGGTTTGTTCGTTGAACCCTTAAGGCTTGTTTCACACATATACGGTTTCATTCGGTTCGGTCTGTATTCGGTTCGTTTTCGGTCGGACCTGATAAGTGTGAACCGATGAAAACGGCAGGAATAAAAACCTAATAGAAACCGAATAGCACCGAACGTCCCCTCGACACGAATCGGTTTCATTCGGTTTCAAGGGCACACAAACTTATCGTAGCGTTCACACATATTCGGTTCTATACGGTTTTTTTGTTCGTTTTTATTTGGAATTGACAACTAGTGCTGAAGTACGTTGATATTTTTGGAATTAAAAATTGATATGTATTTGAATACAAACCTTATAGGAACCGTATGTGTGAAAATAAAAAACTGATAACGAAAACGAACCGAATACAGACCGAACCGAATGAAACCGAATATGTGTGAAACAAGCCTAAGTCACCCTGGAGTTGCCCTCAAGTATTTTTTGAAAAACGATTTGTTTTTACTCGTTTTAAAGCTATTTTAAGATTAAATTAACAAGCCACAGAGATTGTTTCTTGCTTATGTCAACAACATAATTGACAGCCCTTGGGTGTCTTTTGAGAACCGAAAACCCTGATTTTTGACAACTTTCGGGGTTGTCAAGAAAGCCTTAATCAACCCTAGGAAAGGTTCAACAAACTAAGCTATTATGCGCTTAAAAATATGCCATTGTTGGAAGTGCAATTTGGACTAGGGGAAATTATTTTAACAATGCGTAACATAACATATTGAATCAAAGCGAAACAAAGTTTACATATAAAATATTTTTTTAAGTTTAGATTAAATGCAACAACATGGGCGCAAATTTCAAAACATTGCTCGTTTAAGGAATAGAACCAGTTCTAGTTATCGCAGTCATTTTGCTGCGAGCGCTTGTGTTACTATTTCATATTTTTAATAGCATTAAGCTATGATTATAGGCGGTCAACGCGTTGGCTCTCTGCAATCAAAATGACGTAAAATTATGTCCCAAAGATGTCTTGTCGTGTAATCGTCAACGCAGAATACTGCCCATGCGTTGACGGCTGCGTTGACACTCTCATCGACACGAATTTAAGCGTCAATGCGTTGATTATTTTCGTTGGCCGTGTACAACGTACAACGCAGTTTGGACACAATGACAGTCTACTCACCAACGCTTTGACATTAGATATCCTTACATTGACACAGCGGATTTTTCTTTCATATCAACGTACCCAGCGTTGATCTTCATCTCAATCTCTGAAATTTGGCATTTTTTGAGGATTTTGAGTACATTGACAGTTGATGGCTTCACAGATGAGGGGAAAGAACTTTATTTTGACGGCAAAGGTATATTTCAATCCAAATGTCACTCAATTGCCCTCAAATCACTTTTTTCCGAAGCAGTACAAAAATTTCCGATTTTGTAGATGTCTTTTAATCCATCGATATCGTAGCCATCCTTCAATGGAACTTGACAGTTGATGGCTTGACAGATGGGGGATGAACTAAATTTTGACGGAAAAAATTTATTTCGATCTAAATGTCTCCCAATTGCCCTAAGATCATGGTTTTACCGCTTTTAAAGTTAGACTAGTGCCTTAGCGTAAAGGTATTCATTATGTCATTAAGAAAAGCTGAGCCAATTCTAGCTCTAAAAATTATATTTAGAGCAGACTCCGATTTTAAAAGTGATTAAGTTTTGGTTTTAAATGTTTAAAATGGTTTTTAAAAACCAATCTTGCAACGTGATCATTTTTTTTTTTTGAAAAGCTTGTGTTTTTGATTTGGCTACTCTTATTGAAAATAAAAGTAAGCATTACTCTTAACATTACAAACTTTTACACAAATAATCGGTTAATGTTTCCGCAACAGTACTTCCCTTGAATATAAGCTTCAGAGGCTATACAAGAATTACTAAGATAAAGCAAAGGTAAAAAGCATCAAATGATTTTAAGAATTTGTTCTTACTTTTCTTTTTTTTGCAACAGTCGTAAACAACAAGCCGGCGTAAGTTTTGAATGTTAATGAAAGCAAAGCTAAGGTGGGAAAAAAGAATAAACAAAGAATCAAAAAAACACTAAGTATACTCTATACAGTATACTTACGGTGACCATATTTTAGAAAGCTGAATAATGAACAAAAGAAAAAAGAAACAAAATTCAACTCAGTCTTCAATCATTTAATAATAAATATATCCTCTGAGGAAAAATGGCTCAACTTAAAATAGAATAAAAATATTATAAAGCTCTAATCAATTCATTCTTTGTTTTAAGCTTAGTACGCTGCTGATGCGAAACGAAAAGTCCCATACAAAAATGACAACGAAATCATAAACTATAAATTTAGCTCTACTTTTCGTTCTGCAGTACGCTGTCCGATGAGTGAAATTAATAGTTGTAGCAGATTATTTGGAGAAGTCTACACTCTTTTTTCGCACACAATTAATTACCCAGAAAATAATTGTGTGCGAAAAAATGAAATTTGTATTTTTTCGTGTTTATTTTTGTTGTTTCTTTCATTACAGCATGGCTGCTTGTAATTTTGTTTGCATTTGCATTTGTTTTAATTTTTTGAATTTGTGCAACTGTCAATGAATATTTTTCCGCTTCGTTTTCGTAAGCATTTCGTTGTCTTATTAGAGAACAACTAAAAATTTCGTTTCGCATCAGCATCGTATTAGGCTTTACATACAAACTTGGAATTAAAATAAACTTTAAAACTTTGGTCAAGAATTTGTACTGGTTTTTCAATTCTTTATTAAATACACACTTCCTCCTGAGTAGCATGAGGGAGAGATAAAATAATTTTCAATATTGAATTGCTTTTTTATAAATAATATCAAATGAAACTTACAAATCTCAATTCTTCAGCGCAGACGCAGACAACACATAGTTCACAGACAGCTGATGTGTTCATGAAATGAATAGTTTTTGACTTGAACATGACAGATGATGTCAAAAGCGATAGAGGGCGGCAAGGAAAAATAAATTTGTACTAGATTTATTATTTCTTCGTTCACTAAGTAAGGGCATTTCTTTCATTAAATTTTTACGTTCCCAATGTGTGCGTTCTTGTTTTTTGAACAAAATTAAAGAAATACAGAACAAATAATGAACAACTAATAAAATACAGAACATTCATATGTTTTCGTGTACAAAATAATTAATAATGAACAACATCTTCAAATACAGAACAGTTCATTATTATAATGAACGGATGGTCACCGTAAGTATACTATATGCAGTATACTACGCAACTAAAAGTTTGGTACATATTGGTGACTCATGATGTGTTTTGAATCAAAGAGATATTTTTCTTCTTTTGTTTTTCTTTCTCTGTTTGATTGTTTTTAATCTTTTTTTTATGTAAGGTAACAAATTTTTTAACGACGATAGTTAGGTACTTTTTTATATTCCCAAATATTTTGAGATAAAAAAAAATTTATTTGGATAAGTTTCATAATTTCCGACTTTTTAATTCGGTTCAAGGACCAGGGTCATAATAAAAAAAAATATTTATGTTCGTAGGTACCCATATACAAATTTGCAGCTTAATATAAGATTAAGTTTTAAAGACATGTGGAAATTTTTTGAAAATATTATAGCTACAAAGACGAAGTTTAATAATAATGTAACAAGATGAACTCAGAGTAGTATCTACATTTTAACTTACACGATTAAGCAACACGTGCAAATGATAAAAGCAAATTTCCACCGCATCAGCGATGCATAAAAACATTTAACAAGCGTTCAGGATGCGTCAACATGAATTGAGAAGAAAATCCTAAATTGAAAATGGAAATGTCTAAACGGAAATTGAACGATATGGATGTGAACAACATATAATTCCAACAGGACAGCACTACTCTCTACCTGTCACACAGCTGATGCCATAAAGAACATTCTGCTTGAACGATTTAAGGATAAGGTTTTCTCTCGTGAAGGTGACGTAAATTGGCCACCAAGATCATCTAATTTGACATCGTTAGACGATTTCTTTAAGGTTTATTTTTTTTCCCAAAACTAATGGCAACCATCATTCTCGAGCGAATAAAGGATAGAATCGAGTCTACACTCAAGAGGAATCAAGCTGGCTTCCGCAGTGGTCGATCGTGTGTCGACCATATCAACACCCTGCGTATCGTCCTCGAGCAGTCGATGGAATTTCAATCACCGCTTTACCTCATGTTCGTGGATTTTGAGAAGGCCTTTGATCGAGTTAACCGAGAATGTATATGGAGATCGTTGCTTGGTAGAGGAATTCCACCAAAAATTGTTGCCATTATTAAAGAGTCCTACAACAACGCAAGGTGTTTTGTTTTGCACAATGGGCAGCTATCCGACTCCTTCGTAGTGCAACAGGGTGTGAGACAAGGGGATGTTTTATCGCCAATTCTATTCCTGCTGGCGATGGACGACGTATTGACGGCCAGTGTTGGTACAGCTGAGCGACAGGGCATTCAGTGGAGACCGTTCGAAAGGCTCAGTCATTTAGACTATGCCGATGACATATGTCTACTGGCAAATAACATCAGTGGGCTGAACGGGATGTGCCAAACACTGCAAGTGAAGGGAGAGTCGAGTGGTCTAAGAATAAACAGCAATAAGACAAAAATAATGCTCACAGGCCGCTCCACACAGCAGCGTATTATTCTACAGGAGACGCCAGTTGAAGTAGTGGAACAGTTCAACTACCTTGGCAGTATAGTTTCTGCAAACGGTGGTACGGATTTGGACGTTAAAAGTAGAATGAATAAAGCTCGTGCTGCCTTCGGTACCCTGTCCCCAATTTGGAAATCCAGTCAAATCTCCATACGCACTAAGTTGAGATTCTTCGAATCCAATGTCAAATCCGTGCTGTTATATGCTTGTGAAACCTGGAAAGTCACGTCTACTATTTCGAGGAAAATGCAGGCTTTTGTGAATCGCTGTCTTCGCCACATCCTAAAGATTCGCTGGCCACAAATAATATCAAATGAGGAATTGTGGCGCAGGACAAGTCAAGAGAGGCTGGACGTCGACATAAGAAAGCGTAAATGGCGTTGGATTGGTCACACACTGAGGAAACCAAACGATGAAATTGCAAAGCAGTCCTTTGAATGGAATCCTCAGGGTGCACGGCGGGTTGGAAGACCAAGAACAACATGGAAATCAACTGTCTTAGCGGAAGCAGAATCCCAGAGAAAGACGTGGCCACAGCTAAAGTACCTTGCAGCAGGCCGTGAAGGATGGAGACGTTTTGTTGACGTCCTATGCCCCAGCCGGGGTTACAGGACACGATGATGACTTCATACATCAATTGAAAAACTTCCAATTGTTTTAATACTTTAATCATTCGAAAAACCTATGTACATCAATAAATGATTGAAGGATCTCAAGTGTTAAGGAATCATAGAATTTCTAAACCATACACTTATACTACCTACAGTCCACACACTACAAAATAATTGTATTATATACCGTGAATAATATCAGAAAATTAGTCATATGGATATCAACTGTTGAAACAGAATATTAATTCTTTAAAAACTCATAGCTAAATTTCCTTATTGATTTTATTGACACGCGAAAATAATTATATGAACAATCTATATGGTAAACACTGTGCATAGTTACTTGTTGTAATTTATTACTGGACAGCGTTAACGTAGACATAAAGCTTTGATAATAATTGATTACTTTAATGGATACCTTACCACTTACCTATACATATATAAATAAATTACCCTTGATTTTAATTAAATGATATAATTTGAATTATATTAAATTATAGGTTAAGTTTGCATAATTAAAAGAAAATATTTATTTTAGTATTTAAAGATGTTTTTTTGATTTTTAAAAAAGAATATGATTTGACAAAATAATATAAGAAGTTAAAAATAATGAATATTCAAGTCAATAAAGGTTTTTGCTTCGAACTTTTCACAGCAGCAGCTCTGACTTTGATAATATTTTTTGTAAACCAAAAATGAAAATATGAAAAAAATAAACAAAAAATGTCATGGAAAAGTGCCTTCGAAGACTTCCGAACACAGTAGCTTCGGCAGCACAAAGTGGCTCCGTTATTCATTTTTGATGAAAACCTTTGCAATTTGGTTCATATGTACACTAAGGTGGTCCTTAAATTGGACATACACCCCTATTACGGTTGTCAAATATCAATTTGACAGTTGATAAATTTAAAATTCAATGTTTAAAAATCCATCTTATAAAAGTTTTGATCATTGAGAATGATGCAGACAGTTGCTAATAACAAGAAAATTAAAAAATATAAAAGAATTTTTGACCAGTTTATTGATAAATTGAGTTTAAAAAAACAATTTTCAAGGTTTATCAAATATCAAATTGATAATTGACAACCGTAATAGGGGTGATAGTCTTGGATTGCTCTCATTCAATTCAAAACATTGAAAAACAATTTCTCTAATTTTTTCAGATTATTTTGTCACCCTCATCGTCTCTCTCTCTTCACATTAAGTTACTAAGTAATATGGGTGGCACGCGAAAAAAAAATCAGAGCGTATAGATTAGATTCAGACGAGAAAAAAATATTATCGGAGATGGGGTCTCATTATGGGAGTCATTATCTAAAAAGTTGACTCAAAACATAATAAACATTTAAAAAAAAAGAAACACTAACAATGTCACGCTATAGCTGTTTTTAAAGCCAAAAATCCATTCTCTAATATGGTTTATAAATACAATTTTATTGTTTTTAGTATTATTTTTTTTAAATTTAATATCGAAAATAATTTTTTTAAAAACTTTATTTAGAAAGAATATTAGAGAATGGATTTGTGGCTTTAAAAAAGAAAGCTAAAGCGTGGCATTGAAAGTATTTCCGTAATTTTTTAATAATTTTCTTCTCTTTTGGGCCAACTTTTTAAAAAAAATTACCCCTCCCACCTGAACGAGGAGAAAAAGACCTCCCCTCTGATACGATTTTTTCTCACCTGAATCTAATCTATACGCTCTGAATTTTGTTCGCGTGTTATAAAAATCAATCACCCTAAACTCATAATTTCATAATTAATAACTTAAAGTGAAAAGAGGGGCACGAAGGGGTAAAATACAAATCTGAAAAATAAGGAAAAAATTGTTTTTCTATTGAGAGCCATTTTATGCCTATCCAGCTTGGAATAAAAAAAAAAAACAATATAATAAAATATACACCCATTACTCCGTTCATGGGTAAGGCATTTGTTAGAAGCAGAATAATACTGAAACCAGCGGCGGCGTAGCTACCTTGGGGCAAACTGGGGTGGCGTCCGCCCCAGGGCCCTGAAGGTTTGGGGGCCTCAGTGACTGATAAATCATTTTTTCAAAGCGAAAATAAAACTTTTTCTTATCCTTAAGAAAGTTCTGGATCAGTTTGTTTTGGATATTTGATATAAAGTATAACTTTCTGGTTTTAAAACATAAAAATTGAATGAATCCTTTTCAAAACAATACCAGTGTTTTAATTTCTAGATTCTGTAATAAACAATTGTCAGCCTAAAGTAAGATTATTGACTTGTGAATAAACTTGAGAAGTAAACTACTAAGTAGGCGTGTTTTATTGGAAAATAATATAGCTAGCACAGTAAAATTTCCCTCAGCAAACAACAACAAATCCTGGAAAGTGTCGATATATAAGCCAGTAAAAACGTGTTGTTGTTTGCCAAGGGAAATTTTACTGTGCTAACTAAGCATTTCCCAATAAAACACGACTTGTATTACTATTTGGTCAAAAGATCAAAGCTATTTAGAAGAAATAATGGAAGAATACCGTGATATTTTTATTATAGCTCTATTCACGCGATGCAAAACGAAAAATTCTGTTCTGACTTTGCGTCTGCAGTATTATGTTATACAGGCGGGATTGATTAAGTACGTGCAGATTATGTATTTCGGATAGAATAAATTTCATTTATATTAACCCCGATTTCAGAATTAGATGAGTGAGCTGTGGAGAGAGTCAGACTAAAGTCTAACATTTCGCTCACATTTAAGATGTCAAAATTAAGTTTGATTCCCTCCGCAGCTCATTCATCAAATACCGTATAATCAGGGTGATTATTAATCATGTGGTTTTGTTGTTTCTCTTCGTAATTTGTTTGCGTTTGCCTGTTTTATGTTTGCCCCTGGTGACTTTTGAAACTTTTCCGCTGTATTTTCATATAAACGTTTCGATGTCACGGAAAAATTTTATTTCTCATCTGCAATGAACTAGCCTAGTTCACTGCTGATGAAAAACGAAATTTTTCCGTGATATCGAAACGCTTACAAAAACACAGTGACTATTATAATAAAAGTCTGTGTTTCTTGTAGACGTGATGTTCTTATTTCTTGCGTAATTTATGGTGATTTTTTTACGAAAATAAAATGTTTGAGGCCAACATTCTGTTTAATCTTTTATTTTTCAAAAGAAATCAAAATGTTTTTCAGAAATTTCTTTGCTCAAAAGCTGTTAAGTGAAGACCACAAACATTGACTACACCAAAGATTTTTTCAAACACTACGCTTACATTTCTGTTCTAAACAGCTGTTTTTTGCTATTTTTGAGAAGCTTAAGAATTTTTATGCCTAAGGAACATATTTATGCTGACGGTTTGTGTAAAAAATTCCTATACATACATACATATCTACTAAATTTTTGTATTGATCAAAAACAAAACCAATTTCTGTTAAGAGGCCCCATTTTATTTTCTGCCCCAGGACCCTCTCCCATCTAGCTACGCTACTGACTGAAACATGTTTTTCCGTCAATTAAGATCCCAAGCAAACTCCGGACTGTCTTTCCATTAAATAAGTATAGATATTTTTGACAAAGTGTCAAAAAAATTATCGATATCGAGGTACGGCACAATATGGAAAGAGTAAATCGATTACAATAAATTTTAGACAGCAGAAAGCTATAGTCTATATTTAAAAAAATTAACTAACTCTGATTTAACTCAGATAGTCAGATACTTCAAGAAGTCATACATATGTTTAATTTAGAAGGAGCCAAACAGGGGATTCCCTCAAGTCTTAATGAACTGCATTGTTTATTCTAAACAAAGCTTCAATACAAAGTACCAAAACAGACTACTCAAAAAGCATACAAAAATATCTTAGAATTTGGGGTAGGACTTGGAACACACCTTCGTTATTTTAAATTTCAGAGACATACAATTTTCATATATGTATATACAATATTATTTTGAATAACAAAATTGCTCAGTTTATATTCAGAGTAGAAGAATCCAACCTTTAGTTCTCTAGGCCCTTAAAAACATGAACTGGAGAAGTATTTATATTGGAAACTTGTAAACAAGAAATAATTTCGTAGTATTTAGTTTAATACCTTGTATATTATGAAGCTTATAATTCCTCATTTTGGCAAATGTTTGATTATCCTATAATTAAAATATTCTTACTAAGGGTATTCATGCAACGTAATAAATCCATCATCATAAACATTGTAAACTTCATAATGTTAAACTTTACCCAAACAAATTTAAAAAAAAACTTTCCGAAGTTTATGACATTTACGATGATTTTACAAAGTTCCATGAATGCTATTATTATTCATATTTAATTTGTATTTCATAAATCATAACACTCTGATTAACCTGAAATATTAAAACCTATTAATATCATTCAGAACAAAAAAATACAGCTGTTTTAATTGAGTATTTGTTTGTTTTTAATAAAAATTTAAAGCTGTGTTTAAGCCTATTTAAAGCACACCCATGAATCATTTTTCAGAAATTTATTTATTTTTCATATTTATTAAACAAAAAATGATAAATGTAGGAATTTTATTTTTGAATTTAATTTATAAAGAAAATATTTGAACAAATGTCAATAAAAAAAAAACGTGAACTTGGTAGGCAAGAAAAAATGAACAAAAAGCACACATGCAACCAATTTTCATCAGTCAGTAAAATTCTTCTGAAATCATTTTTATCCGCATACATTCAGATTGAACTCACAGGGGTACTGATTTTTAATAAATCTATCTATGTATCTTTTTTCGAAAGGGTGCGTTTATGTTTGAGCAAAGATAAGCAAATAAGAGCTTGAGTCACAGCTCTTAGGATTGTGTTCATATTAGAGCTTCGATAATCCATGTTATCTATCAAAAATTATTTGTTTTGTTTGGTGCAGGGAACTAAGTCGCCAGGAACTTCGTCCACCGAGGAACTTTTTCTCATTATAGGAACTTAATCAACTTTGGGAAAGTGGACCTAGCTTCCATAGAAAGTGGGAATGAAATTCCTCAAAACCTGACTGGTTTTACTTCCCCTCAAATGTTGAATTAATTCCCACTTCCAACTAAAACAAAATTCAAAGTCAAGAACGTCGTCGTATTGTTCAATCTTATTTGTGAAATAGAAATTACAACAAAAACATAAATGTTTAAAAAAAGCCAATTTCTTATGTGTACAAGAAACCTGTGTGTAAAAAGTCAGCCAAAAAAAGTAATAAGATCTAAAATATATGTGAAGTTTTAAGTTCATAAAGTTTAATATCAAATATTTTAAGCAGAGTAATATCAAAACAATTCCAAATCAGGACAGAAATTTGGTATTTAATGATTACTGATTAAAACATGGTGGGTTCACTGGTAAAGCTTTCATACATTTTAAAATTGTGATTAAGTAAGTAATTAAGAGAAAATTTACCAAGTAAATGCACCAAATTTTAATCAGTAATCACTAAATACCAAATTTCTGTCATGATTTGGAATTGTTTCGATATTACTCAAGATATTTGATATTAAACTTCATGAACTTAAAACTTGGCATATAAAGGGTGATTTTTTAGCTGGTTTGGTTTTAGCAACACTGGTTTTGACAGCTGACGTGTGTTTAGTACCTTGTGTCACTGTCAAACAGCTTCAGTTTGGTTTGCAATTTAACCATGGATCGTCTTACAAATGAACAACGCTTGCAAATTATTGAATTTTACTATCAAAATTCGTGCTCGGTTCGAAATGTTCATCGCGCGCTGCTTCCATTTTATGGTCGGCATTCTCGACCTTCTGAGCAGTCTATTCGGAAGATTGTGACCAAATTTCGCACCAAATTTACTTTGTTGGACATTAAACCACCAACACGTTTACGTACTGTGCGTAGTGAAGAAAATATTGCGGCCGTATCAGCTAGTGTGACAGAAGACCGCGAAATGTCGATTCGGCGCCGTTCCCAGCAGTTAGGCCTTTGTTACAGCACTACGTGGAAAATTTTGCGGAAGGATTTGGGCGTAAAGCCTTTTAAGATACAGCTGGTGCAAGAACTAAAGCCAGCCGACCTACCACAACGCCGAATTTTTGGTGAATGGGCTCTTGGAAAGCTGGCCGAGGATCCGCTTTTTTATCGAAAAATTGTGTTCAGCGATGAGGCTCATTTTTGGTTGAATGGGTACGTAAATAAGCATAATTGCCGCATTTGGAGTGAAGATCAGCCAGAAGCATTGCAACAGCTACCAATGCATCCCGAAAAAGCCACTGTTTGGTGCGGTTTATGGGCCGGCGGCATTATTGGGCCATATTTCTTCAAAGATGATGCGAATCGCAGCGTTACTGTCAATGGTGAACGCTACCGAGCGATGATAACAAACTTTTTTTGCCCGAAATGGAAGTTCTTGACTTGCATGATATGTGGTTTCAACAAGACGGTGCCACATGCCACACAGCACGCGAAACAATGGCGCAATTGCGAGGCGAGTTTGGTGAACAGTTAAATTCACGTTTCGGGCCGGTCAATTGGCCGCCTAGATCGTGCGATTTGACACCATTAGATTATTTTTTGTGGGGGTATGTCAAGGCTAATGTCTATAGGGACAAGCCCGCTTCGATTGACGCACTGGAAGCCAACATCCATGCATTCATTCGTGAGATACCGGCCGATATGTGTGAAAGAGTATGCCAAAATTGGACTCAGCGGATGGGCTACCTGAGACGCAGCCGCGGTCAATATTTGCATGAAATTATCTTTAAACATTAAATTGCAAGGTTCAAACTATCGATTCAAATAAATATTTCATTCATTTTTTCGAATTGTTTGTGTTTTTTTTTTTTAAAGTTCTAAACCTCTTAAAAAATCACCCGTTATTTTAGATCTCATTACTCCTTTGGCTGACTTTTTACGTTTCATTGTACATATAAGAACTTGGCTCTTTTTTTAACATTTATGTTTTTGTTGTGATTTCACTCCTTTTTGCAAAAATTTACTTTACCAGGTGAAAATCAAGCCCTACCGCTCTACAAAGGTTCATAATTCTAAGACAACTGAAAGTGCTCCATATAAATAATAGCTTTTTTCTTCCAAAGTCCTTCAAGCCCTACTGACCTAACAATTTCCATCGTTCTACAACAAACGGAAGTGCTCCATATAATTTATACGAATTTTTAAGAAAATGGGTGGATGCCACGCCCCCTGAATAGAAAATTTCAGATTTTTGATTTTTTCCTTTGTATGCACCACAAGGCCTACCGTTGTGCGAAATTTCAAGTTTTTACGATGTCGGGAAGTGCTCCATAATTTTGATGATCTGTCAGTGAGACAGCGATTTTTGAAGTCCTATATCTCGGAAATTACTAATGTCAAAGAAATGAAATTTGGTGCGCCACCTGCGTTGAATCAGTTCAGTAAATACTGCGAATTTGAAGTTTCTAACTTTATTGGTACTGAAGTTAGAGGGGGTTGAAAATCGCCTGAGTTTGTCCCTGTAAAAAGGGTGTAGTGCCGCGAGCTTGGCTGGGCACTATCGTGCCCTTTGATCTAGAATTATAGATTATACTAACTTACTTATCCGACTCCCAATCCAAGAAGGATCGCAGCCTGAGACATGACAGCCTTTCATTCCCTACGATGGTGAGCATGAGCACATTGCTTCTAGTCATCTAGACACCATGCTTTCTGGCATCCATGAATGGCTTGGTCTTTAAGCCAGAGATTCAGGCTTGTTCGTTTTCTTGAACATGGGGGCTGGAGTTCAAAGACTCTTTTAGCTCAAGTTTTATTGACATTTCGATCGATGTGGCCGAGACAATGTAGTCGACTTGTTTTGATTTTCAGGACTACAGCTCTTAGTTTCACTCGCCCTCCTCAAACACACGACCAAATATCTGCCGAAGAATTTTTTTTCTTCGAAGGATCCATATAAGCTCTCTCCTTCTGCTTATCGCTCAACACTGGGTGACATAAGCAGGACTGGCATTATAAGGGTTTAATAGAGCGTGCACTTCGTTTTTCGTGTTAGGAGTTTTGGACCCATCTGTTGCACCAAAACAAATAAGCACTGGTTTGCAAGAATAATTCTTCGTCGGATCTCCATTGATGTCGTTTGTGGGTTTAATGTCTACTCCAAGGCAGATGAACTACTTCGAAGTTGTTGCTGTCAACAGTTAAGTTTTGTTTTAGCCGGTTGACAGACCTTTCATTTTTTGTTAGCAGAATGTATTTGGTCTTGTCCTCGTTTGCTAGAAGACCAACAAGTTTTGCCTATTCTTCAACTGTAGTGAAAGCCTCTATAACGGCTTCTTGAGAACGGCCGATATGTCGATATTATTGGCATACCATAGAAGTTGGACTGATCTTCAGTGTTAACGCCTGCGCTCCGTGCTATTGGCTACAGAACGAGATTAGAGTAACAACCTGATAGCGCATCTCCTTGCCGAAAACCTGGGCATGTTATTGTTTATGGAATAGTTCGGAAGAGCTTTTCCCTAGGTGCACATTTCATTGCGTATTTTTCAATGTCACTCGCCCTAACTAGGATCAGTTTTCCTGAGATTCCAAGTTCAACCATCGTCATACAAAGCTTTTGACGATGAATGCTATCATATGAGGCTATAAAGTAGATGGAAAGATTGTCCACTTTTTATTCGTTTGACTTTTCCACGATTTGGAGGCCACACTGACACTTGCTGATTATAGTGTTACAGAACGGCTTAAGACTCTCACACAGTACATTGGAAAGCATCTTGTGTGCATCATTTATCAGGGATATGTTTTGATATTTCTTGAAGGACAAATAAGGATAGCCTTTTGCTTTTTTGTAGATGGGACATATTGAAGCTAATGGACCTGTAATCGGGCATGCTTCCTCCCACCCAAACTTGGTTGATGAGTTGATACATGTACCCTTTCAATACATCCCCTCTGTGCTTGAAGAGCTCCACTGGAAAACCATTAGGTACAGTGGCCTTTGTTATTCTTGAGCATCCTTATAGCTAAGACAACCTCTTCTAATCTGGGTGATGGTAATGGGTCTTCATTGACTGGAGGTGGGTTTTCTTTTTGTTCTATTTCCCCTCAACCTGCTGCTGCTTGAATACATTATACCTACGATTCCTAGTAGTACTTCGTAGCATGATGGTTAGTGCGTAGGACTCTGTCATGCCAAAGGTGTGGGTTCGATATCCAGTCGTGCCACCTAAAAACAGAAATGTTTTATCCGAGGTACTGCCTCTTGCGAAGAACTGACAAGTTCTCCAAGAGTATACTTGTCATGAAAAAATGCTTCTCATTTAGGCGT
Organism: Dasysyrphus tricinctus; assembly: GCA_963921185.1. Taxonomy (NCBI): domain Eukaryota; kingdom Metazoa; phylum Arthropoda; class Insecta; order Diptera; family Syrphidae; genus Dasysyrphus; species Dasysyrphus tricinctus. The sequence continues at coordinate 252,966,660 of OY992531.1, read as the reverse complement.
TCGGACTCGGCAAAAAACTGTAGGTACCCTCCATTCCTGCCAACAACACGCACACAGGAATGGTTGAGAGTTGTAAGTCACTAGGCCCTGATTCTCCACGAGCTTATGCGCCACCCAATTTATTTATTTATTTATTTACCTACAATTCCTTGTGCGATCTTCGGTAACTAGGTTACCTTCACCGTTTCGGAGAGCCTCTGTTCCGATTTAAAAAAGAGATATTACTATTTAGTAAGGAGCTCTCCTGACATTTCAGCTGTAAAATGTATTAGAACTAGATAAAAAGAAGAATAAATCGCAGCCCTTCTACCTAACCTAACCAAATCAATTTCATCCCATATGAGGTCCAGCTCATCAGCTCAGATTGTCGATACGACCCAAATGTAGGAATGTGCTAGCTTTTAGGTAAATATCAAAAGTGCTTCATTTCTATTTCTTCTTTCAAAAAAACTTCCCTAAGATAAGAATAGCTTTACCGGAAGCATTAACTTCTGTGCGATGAACTTAAAAACTGCTTCGTTATGTTTGGGAAACAATTTGATAACACATGAAATTATAAATTCAATAACCCCAAGTAAATTTATATTAATTTATACGAAAAGATAAATATTCTTAAATTATATAAGTTGGATGGTGACAAATTGTTTATATCTACACATGAATTTTTAAAGCACATCGAACTTGTGATAGTTAAATGCAGTTTTTTTGGTTTTAATAAATGTGGTACTTGATTTATTTATTTGTGGAATTTCTGAAATGTTACCCAGTGAGATTTTTTAAGTAATTGCTTAGAAACTTGAATATCATTGGGTTTGTTTTTGGGCATTCCATGAGATAAGAGCACATCCTATTGCCTCTTATAATCAAATTTTTCCTCGTGCACATAATTTTTTTATTATTGGTGGAATTTTGTTCTCATATCAACAATTAAGATATAAGAAAAATAATGAATGACATCAAGAAAAAAATCCCATAAAAAAAAATAAAGTGATGTTTTCTAGCAAAAGTACTCTATTTTGCCTCATCATGGTTTTTTGTTTCCCCCATAAAGTGAGTAATTCATATGGATACAAACCTCCCTATCCCTATCTTTATAAAGTGTATAAACTTCCCCATTACGTGTCAACCAAATAAGGTTTTATTTTTTGCTGACAGTTCAGAATGCGAATAAAAATTCAACTTATTTGTGTTTTCCTTTTGTTTGTGGTTGTATAACTCAATATCACTTTAATAACAATTCTAAAACCAGAACCTGTGGAAAACACTTCCTTCATGTCTTGTTTTGGGTTTATTGAATGATCAGTTAAACCAAAACTTGTTTAATATAAATTTACTACAATCGGAAGAAAATGCAACAAATAATCATCAGAACAAAAGGTTCAAAGTTCTCACTAACTTTAAGCATTTTGTTCTAAAATAAATATTTTGTTCCGCTGTACCGCACACGCCGCCGCTGTAAAAGCTTGTCGCTGATGCAATATAAGAGCGAAAGTATAAATGGAAATGTTAATAATTTGGCAGTACAATGATCTGTTCTGTTTGTTGAAAAGTTCATTGGTTTTACTTATGTTTCGGCTTCCAAAAATACCTACTACTAAAGTCACAAAGGTAAAACAATTAAATTTATTCAGTAGAAATGATATGACTCATGACTCAAAAAGACGTCATCTTTGAAATGATTCAAGACTAAAACGTTGCCGTTGGTTAGCCAAAAACAAATTTACTTTTTATTAGTATATTCCTCTGATACAGCTTTTATAAGTTTGAGCAAATTTGACTAATTAATTTAATGGGTAAAATTTTCTTATCATATCAAGGATATACATTATTTATTCCTAAAAATATGGTTGAGTGGATCAATTATTATTCAAAATTTGGAAATATGACTAAAAATTTTTTCAAATGAGGTAGGAATTCATGTGTAATCGCTTAGATTAGTAAAATGTAACGAATTAAAAAAAATTACATTTTTGTCAAATAACTCAGTTGCTGACTAAAAGATGATTCGCATATAAAACATGACAAAGAACTGAAAATGTATTTTACCTAGTAATTCAATTCTAACTTTAGGAAAACAAAACTTCTTACCAATCGATGCAAACAATACAATATTGCTAACGGTTTTTGCGTTGTTGCTAAGTGTCGAATATACCTATTATGTTGAGAAATTCTTTTAACAACATTTCTCTTTTTCAGCTCTCACACAATTTGAATAAATAAAGTGACAACAACAAGGGAACATACTGGAGACTTGAAAAATGGCATTTTTGAAGAAAGCTTAACTGTCAAGTTACATTTGTGCATATAAACTTTTTGGAAGTGGCTTAACGTTGATTGCTGAAATCATATTTTTACAGCGTCAAAACTGTCAATAGGGATTTCTCAATGAAAAAAAAGAAAAATTGACAACAGATAAAACAACCGCCCTAAAAAAGAAATTTGACGCTGGTTGCCTAAGGATACCTGGAGTCACCAGAGCCTAAAGTGAGCATCTAAGTGAGAAGCTCCCCATTGTACATGTACATTCATCTGCAAATGCCAACAACCAGTGGTCGGTCCTATCACGATATCATCAAAGATGCAGCCGAAACCACAACACAATAGGCTACCAACCACCTCCGAAAAAGAAGCTGAAACGGTGACTTGCAAATATGCGTAGCACCTCGTGGCATGTGGTTAGCGCGTAGGACTGTCATGCCAAACGTGTGGGTTCAATTCCCAGCCATGCCACCTAAAAACAGAAATATTTTATCCGAAGTACTACCTCTTGCGACAAACTGGCAAATCCTCCAAGAGTATACTTGTCATGAAAAAATGCTTCTCATTTAGCCATTCGGACACGGCAAAAAATTGTAGGTCCCCTCTGTTCCTACCAACAGCACTTACACAGGAATGGTTGAGAGTTGTAAGTCACTAGGCCCTGATTCTCCACGAGCTGTTGCGACACCCAATTTTTTTTTACATGCAAATATGCTGCAGCGGAAAACAAGGGCAGCGAGATAGGAGTATAGAGCAAGTTAAAAGAGACCCTGCATGAGAAGGATAGGCCGTATACAACCTCGCAGCGATCGAAGCAACATCCGCAAGATTTAAAAAAAAAGCCAAGTAACTGGCTGCTAGTTTTAAAACCGGAATGCAGGCTCTTTGAAACAACGAGAGTAATCTAGTCACCGAAGCAGAGGGAATAGTAGATGTTTTCAAGCAGCATTTCCAGCAACTGCTAAATGGGAATCAGGTTGAGTGGGAAATGGGACAAGTAGAGAACCCACCTCCAGTCAATGAAGACCCATTTCCACCAACCAGAATAGAAAAGCTAGACTTAGCTATAAAGAAGCTCAAAAACAACAAGGCCCCTGGATATGATGGTTTACCAGTGGAGCTCTTCAAGGTCGGATGGGTGCATGCATCAACTTATCAACCAAGTTTGGATGAATGGAAGCATGCCCGATGACTAATCTATCCGATCTATATGTCCCATCTACAAAAAAGGTGATTCTATGTCCTGCAAGAATTATCGAGGTATATCCCTGATAGATCCTATCCAAAGTACTGTCTAAACGTTTCAAGTCTTTCTGTAACATTATAATCGTGTTCCATTGTGGCTTCCGGCCAGGGAGATCAAAACTCTCAGGCAAATCCTGGAAAAGGTAAACGAATTTCAAGTCGAGACACACCATCTACTCATCGACTTCAAAGCCGCATATATGAAAGCATTCATCGCCAGGACCTCCATAAGAAGGTGGCTGAACTGGGGATCTTGGAAAAACTGATCCAGTTGTGTCATGTAACATTGGAAGTACTCGATATGATGTGCAACTATGGAAAAGCTCTTCCGAACTATTCCAAACATGCATGGGGTTTCGGCAAAGAGATGCGCTATCGTGTGATTTCTTTAATCTCGGTCTGGAGTAAATAGTGCGCAGGGCAGGCGCTAACACTGATGACATTTTTTTAAATAGATCTGTCCAACTTCTAGGGTATGCCGATAATATCGACAACATGGGTAGCTCCCAACAGGCTGTTAACGAGTTCTTTCACAGCAACTGAAGAACAGGTGAATCTTGTAGGTCTTCAAGTAAACTATCAAAAGACCAAATACTTGCATTTAATTATCAATGACAGATCACTGTTGATAGCAGCAACTTCGAAGTAGTTAAGGAGTTCATTTTCCTCGGAGTAAAAATTAATCCTTCTAAACAACATCTTAGCGGAGATCTGACGAAGAATTAAATTACGCTAGTAAACCTGTGCTACTTCCATTTGGCACAACAGAATACAGAAGGGATCAAAACTTTTCAAACGAAAGAAAAAGTGCGCGCTCTATACAATCCTTATAGTGCCAGTCCTGCTTTACGGCACCAAGTGTTGGGTAATTAGCAAAACGGGAGTGCTGCTTCTGGGCTCCTTCGAAAAAAATTCTTCGACGGATATTTGGTCCTGTGTGTAACGAGGGTGAATGGAGGAGAAGACACAACCATGAATTCTATGAGCTTTATCAAGATGTGGAGGTAGTCCATAAAATCAAAACCCGTCAACTTACATTGGCTCGGCCACGTTGAGCGAATGAACAATAATGCTCCAGCCAAGAGAGTCTTTGGATCTCAGCCCAGCCCTTAGGCTCGAGAGAACGAAGAAGACCAAAACTCCAGCGTAAAGACCAAGCCATCATGGATGCCAGAAAGCTTGGTCTAGATTACTAAAAGCAGCGTGCTCGTTAAGGATGGAAGGCTGGTGTGTCTCAGGCTGCAACTCTTCATGGATTGAGAGCCCGAAAAGTTACTCCCTCTTACGATTGTCAATAATCAATTTGACAATTGATAAATTTTAAATTCGATTAGAAAAGCCAATTGATAAAAACTTTGACCATTGACAATGATATAGACCGTTGTTGACCCCAAGAAATTTCAAATTTATTAAATTGAGTTTTAAAACCCCAATTTCAAGGCTTATCAACTATCAATTTGATAATTGACAATCATATAGGGGTGTTAGTAAGTAAGAATATTCAAAATTAAAAAAAAAAACTACACCTTTTGATTTGCAAGCCCAACTACGTGTGACTCAGTCGTGCATTTTATTTCCCTGTGCGGGAAATATTTTTTAAATTACTCGTCTGTTGTTTTTTTGCATTTGTCGTGTGCTCTTAGAAGCTTGGTTACATCTTGCCCACTATAAAGGTGCAGAGCACAAAATATTTTGAAGATGTTGAAAACTAGATAACAAGCCCCTTGCAAGCCCCGAAAACGAGCAACTTCCTCTTATGATTTCTGGTAAAAGACAATTCATGTTTTTATGTTTAGACTAAATTTGAATCTGACACACAAGAACTGCATACCTAATACAAGCACAGTAAAATATGTTTGTGTCCCAAGTACAAAATATGTATCCCCTTTATCCTCAGGGTATGACTTCTAGCAATTAGTTATTAGTGTTTACTTATTTATTTATATTAACTTACTATCGTATTTATTTTAAAAGTTTATATTTATTTATCTTTAAATGAAGGCTTTAGAGACGAACAAAATGAGTAGTAAGCCTGTAACTGAAGCTCTCAATCTTAATCCACTATTACACAAGTTTCCTTCGCACACTTCACACTTGGAATTTGGTTCTTCTTTGCCAAGTATTTGACAGATTTGTTCCTTATTCTGACCTCTTAGACCACAACCACGCTTAGTTATTTCATGCCCCTCATCTGAGAAGAAATATAAAACACACAAATTAGTAAATTTTTAACTACTTAACCAATAAATGGATATACTTACAATTTGTCTTCAGAATATAGCAAACTCCATAAACTTGTCGAGATCTCCAGTTGAAAAGTTCATCACTTCGATCTTCGAGGGCTGGTTTCGAGTTGCTCAATTCATTTTCTTCAATCGAATTGGGAAAAAGGGACCAACTACTGGTCACTTTCTGCTTTTCCGTCGTACTTTCTTCTGATGATTTAGTTGTTGGAACTTCACTGCTGCCAGATTGAAGAGTCTGAGTCGTTTCAGTTTTATTGAAAGTGGTCAGAGTGGTTAAGGCTGAAGTTGAGGGAGCTAAGGAACTTGAAGCAGATGTAGAATTCATATCCAATTCAATTGATGTTGATGATAATGTTGAACTCTGATTGGATTCCAACGAATTAATATCAGTTCCTTCATTTTTCGTAGAAGAATTGGAATTCGTTGAGGATTCAGGTTCTTGAGTAGAAAAACTCTCCAAAGATGGGCACTCTGTGATGTAATCCCTTTCATCTTCACTAATCGTTGGGCAATTTTCACACTCGAAACATTGAAACGAATCTGAAAATCGATAAAAATGAAACCAGTTTTTGAAGGTTATGTAATTAGCATTCTAGTGCAAATTATTATCTTGCTACCCTACCGTTTGGTGGCTGGTTTATTTAACCTAAAAATATATTTAAGCAAATAACCCAGTAAGCTTCTGATAAAAAACGAAAAGGCTTATCTATCTGTGTGTGCTTACATGGGCACGCAATCTCTTTGTAATTAATTAACCAATTGACAAACTGACAAACTCATACCACCATATGGGCACAAGTTGGCTACCAAGAGAACATTTCTGAAGGTTTTTTTAGAAGCCAATATGACTATAAGCTCACAAACATGAAGACCAAACAAACGATATGGTCGGTTATCGGTAGTCAGTTACAGGGAAAGAGGAATAACATGGCGCTGAGGGTGAGGGTGTTTTTTTTTCCACGGTATATATTAGAATGTAAACAATGTATGTGTTCAAGTTGTTGGTGTTTTCACCTGGCTAAAGATGTCTGGAAAATCCCCCTTTTATCGGCCTTATGAAAAAAAAGCGTGCTTCTTTGTTTGAAGCGCAAAAAATATGAATTGTTATGATTCAGTTGAAAGTACGAGAATGTATAAATTACCGGCACTTGCCAAGCACGTAATATCAGTTTATTTGCAATTATTATTATATTGAATTACCATAGTGATGGGATTTTATTTATTAAATACATTGGATTTTTTACATTTTATAGATTTAAATTGATGAAAAATCTGATTTAATGTCAAGATTGTGACTGTGACTCCTATTTTACATGCAAATATTGTGAGGGTTGACGCTTGAAGCGTGTTGATGATCATTTCATCAGAACTTTTACTGGATTTTCGGTCTCTGTATGGGTGCAAGCTTTGAGTTGAGTTCCATTGAAATTGAGAAGTGATTACGTACTTAGATCATTGCAACAAAAGTGTTAATTAGCAAATCTTGTATAAAATAACAATGGATTGAATAATAATTTTCAAGTTGGACAAGTCCATACATAGTTTGGATGATTGAGACCCATCCGTGGTCAGATGCCAGTTATGAGCATTTATAGTTGAAACTAGCTTTCCAAATATAAAAGACCGAGAGCCCACAGCAGATTTTAGGTATGAACGATAGCAACCAAAATAAGTATAGGCGTCGAAAGCTCCATTAAAGACTATTAAAAAAATCAAAGTCTTGCAGTCCACAACTGGGGCCTTTGCGAGAAACAGTGCATTGAAAAAAAATATGAATGCAACTTCGAGGAAAATCGTGTTAGCCGAAATTGGTTTTCACGCCTCCCTAGATAAGCTCCGTGGATCCCATATCACGGAATTTGAGATCATCAATCATCATCTTTTTTTGCTATCGATCGTTCACACCCAAAATCTGCTGTGGGCTCATAGTCTATAAACACAAGTATAGACCACCCAATCTTTGTTCAAGGTCCAAGAATAAAGAATGCCAACATCGTAAGATAACGTTCCTCAAAGCCTTTGCTTGGTATATCTGGGTAAAGGGGACTTTTTAAAGTTAATTTGTTGAAAAACTTCGAAAAAAATTGGATTGAGTAATCAATTCTGGCTGGCAGAGGTGATTTTTCTATCCTGAATCACCTTGCTGTTTAACATACTGATATGTATCAATCTCAGAAAGATATATTATTAATTTGTATGCGATTAACAGGAATTCATCATTGACAATTAAACTGATGTTATTGTTCATCACAAAAAAGGCTGTGAGGCATCTAGTGGCTGTGGTTAACCAACCACTCGGGGGACCGGTGGCGTATACGTAATATTTGTTTTGAAATAAATTTAAAATACTGCAAGAAAACATTTTAAATTTATTCAATGCTTAGTACAAGCAGAGCTTAAGAACTAGATAACAATAAATACAATGTTAACATTAAATATATACATATGTACCTTCTAACATTAACAAAAATATAATAAAAACAATAAAAGGAAAATAAGAATTTAAACACATTACTCTGCAAGGCTTGAGAGGAAGGTATTGCGAAGGGCTGATTTGGATATGTTGAAGTCAAAAATATTTGAAAAGTTTTTAGCATTACGAAGCATACGAGACATAGGGTTAAAAAAGGAATAGTTTGTACGGTGATAAGGGATGCGAAAAAGGGGTACTGTCCTTATATTACGGGGGTTGGTGTTAATGGAGATAGCATTCAGTAAAGCTGGGCAGTCAATATTACCAGTAAATAAATCGTGAATAAAGACGATGTCTGAGGTTTCACGTCGTTTTTCTAGGGAACTTAGATTTATAAGGTACAAACGATTGACATATGGAGGGAGATGATTATTGTCATCCCACGGAAGGCTACGCAGTTCAAAGCGAAGAAATCTACGCTTTAGACACATATGGGTCTGGAAATTCTTTTGACCAACGTTTTATAAACCCTAGCATTGAGTTGGCTTTATTGATGGTGTTGTCAATATGGGAGTGAAAATTAAGCTCTCTATCGGGAGGAAGTAACATAAGGCACTTCGTCCCCCTGAATTAAAATAGGTTCGAAGTGGCCCAGGTTGGCTTTTTCTGGAAAAAGTAATAGTATGGCACTTGCTTACATTAAGTTCCAGAAAGTTTTTTTTACATTAAGTTCCAGAAATCTATCAAGGTTGTCTTGCAGATAGCTAGAATCAGTGGTGATGATATACGATTAAATATTTTCATATCGTCCGAATTAATCAAAATATCACACTCCAAAATGCAAGTGACATCATTGATTGCTAAAATGAATAGCATTGGGCCTAGATGACTGCCTGGTGGAACACCGGGAGGGGCGCTGAAAGGAAAGGAAAGGAAAGGAAAGGGATGATCTGAAGTGGACCATATAATTTCTGTTAGACAAATATGAGATCCATGAGATGAAAAGTGAAGGAAAGCCGAGTATTTTTAATTTGAAAGTAATTATTTTGTGAGACATTTTGTCGAAAGCTTTGCTAAAATCAGTGGATATAACATCAACTTCGTCCCCTTTTTCCATAGTGCACAGCGTATGAGACACAAATTCCACAAGGTTTGTTGTTGTTGATCTGCCAGTTAAGAAACCGTGTGTAACGGGAGACAAAATAGTTTTACAGTAGAAAACGAGTGCATCATAGAGAATACCTTCGAAAATTTTCGGTATGCAAGAAAGTTTGGCTATTGGGCGATAATTAGACACATTATTCTTTGGTCCTTTTTTATGGATAGGAACTATGAAGGACACTTTCCAAGATTGAGGAAAAACACCTTGCCAAATAAATAGCCTAAAGCGAGAGGTCAGTGGGTGAATAAAGGTATTTGAGCATTTTTTGAGGACAACTGCTAACTTATCTTTGAAAAAATTTGCAAAAAAATTAGCTATTGTTGTAGGGTCCGATGAAGAGTTGTTCAAGTACACGAGCGAAGGAGGGAAGCCATCGGATTTTCTTTTCACATTTATAAATTCATAGAAACGTTTAGGATTGGAGGTTATGGAAGATTGCATGCATACAATGTATTCATTATAGAGTTGCTCAGAGAGAACAGAGAATTGCTTAAAAGCGCTAGAGAAAACTAGGTAGTCGTAGTCAGGGCTCTCATCGCGTAAAGGCTATGTCCTAATTGGACAAAGATCGCGCAACCCAGCGATGAGCTTCGGTCGGTCGCATCGCTTATTGATAGCGCTACCAAAATGTGTGTCCTATTACCGATGGCTCCTAAGTAATATCGTGCATGGTAAGTGGGTTAACACACTATCGGGCGACCACAAAAGTGAATTTTGTATAAATATGGTTTCCTGTTCTTTCAAGTTTGCACCAAACCTCAATGTTGATAAGAGTAAATAAAATGTTTACAGCTAATCTTGAATGTACAAGAGAGATTTTTAAATTGCAATGTTCATTAAATGTACAACTATAAATCTAAGAAAATTACAATTCTAAAACCCCACCTTAATTGCATTGAATCTATTTTTGAAGCAATCCCAACATTTAGCCCATAAAATGAGGATTAAATAAGCTTCATTTATTATATTTTCCTTCAAATCCGTTGTATTTTAGTGCGATCAAAAACAAACTCGTTTGATTTTAAGCGATGAAACAACTTCTTGTAGCGTTGGTCGCACAAATTTAGTTCCTGATTAGAACATTTCCCTTTAGATAACTGAGTTTGTTTTTTCGAAAGCTTGTGTGAAATAGCTTGAACGATCTCAAAACAAACATGTGCGACTGTTATACGTCATCGCGCTACCGCCTTTATATTCTAAATAAGGACACATTGATTTATTTATTCAAGTTTGATATTTTGATTGTCCGATGCAGCGATCATCGTTTGTTGCTCAGTCGTGCGATGGGTGCCAATTAGGACATAACCTAAGACATAACCTACGATGATCGTCTGACGACGTCGTTTTGACGATTGTTTTGTTTCGCTAAAAACATGAATCGTCTGAACGACGTCGCTTAGACGATTCAATAAATACTTCGTATAACAACTAAAAATGTCAAATACGATCGTTTGAAACGATTGCGATTAAATGATTGCTATATTACTTACAATCGTCTCATACAATTTGGTTGGTTTTTCAAAAGAAGTAGCAAATCTTTGCTTAAAACAGATATATTTTATTCAAAATTTAATTATTTAATTGGACATCATACACCTTTTGACAACATTGCACTTTTAAAATAACCAAAAAAGTAGAAATAGTAGGGCTTGAGAGTTTATATGGCGACCGTTAGCAACCCGCACTGTGGTTAAGGGCATTGTTTTGCTGCAAAATCATACATCCAGTTATTAGGATATTGATTATGTCCTAAAAAACAGGGCAATAAGGAAGTAAGACGTTCATGGAATTTTATTGTAAAAATCATCAAAGGGGTCATTGAAGATGAGAAAACCGCGGAGTGCTATTAAATTGGAGGGTGCATTTTTTAGAGGGGGGTGCAAAAGCACCCTTTTTGGTTTTTTGCATATAACTCGAAAACGAAGCAAAATTTCGAGATAATTCTCACAACCTTTTTTTTAGAGAATAAAATTTACCATCAAAATGGATTTTTGAAAAAAAAAAATTTTAAAATTTTTTAGTTAGCTAATTTTTAAAAAAATCATTGCAAAAAATGTGAAAAATCGCATTTTTTGGCTTATTTTTAAGTATTTGCTTATAACTTTCTTACCAGCAGAGAAAAAATCATTGCAAAAAAATGTGAAAAATCGCATTTTTTGGCTTTTTTTACGTATTTGCTTATAACTTTCTTACCAGCAGAGATAGAGATAGGTATAGGCATTGCTCCATTTAAAAGAAAGATAATTAAATTTTCTTTAAAATAAATTAAAAAAAAAAAACGGTTTGGATACAAATCGACCGAGAAATAGTCGTTCAAACTAGGCTGTATAAGCTTTTAAGGCTTTATAAATGGCATTTTTGGCTATTTAGATGGACTTGTTAGGTTATACACTTAAAATGGGTGCATTAGGGAGTCATGACCAGTTGAGTCAAAAATAAAAGTCAAGTTTCAAATTTTTCACAGTTTTAGGGTTGCCATCTAATTTAGAATAATTGCCAAAATCAACACACTTGCTCTTACAAAGTCGGGTTTTGAACACACGTTAGCTTATACCTTCTTGAACATGAAAAAAAAAATAGTTCCAGACAAGTTTTGCGGTTGAAAGTCCTTGCCAGACGAGCTCAACTTTTTCAAAGTAGGTATTACTTTTTTTTAATTTCAAATAACTATCAAACTTTTACCTATAAAGAAGCCCTTTAAAGAGCTGATTGCGAATTGTGGCGGCAAGCTATAGAAGAAGAGAAAAACGAAATATTACAGATTAATTTCAGGAAGCAGTTGATAGTATCATGTTTGCTGCACAAGTTTCCAGACCAGATGTTAGTTTTGCTGTAAACAATGTGTCAAGATTCAATAACTGCTATGGAAAAGCTCATTGGACAGCTGTTAAGCGCATTCTTAGATATTTGAAGGGAACATCAAATGTAAAATTGGAGTTCTCTAAAATCAAAAACAATGTAGTGGTTGGTTACTGTGACGCGGACTGGGCTGACGATGGTGATGACAAGAGATCAGTTACAGGTTACATCTTTAAATCTTGTGGAGGATCAATATCCTGGACCACTAAGAAACAGCCCACTGTGGCTCTCCCATCGACCGAAACTGAATACATGGCCGTCTCTTCAACCACCCAAGAAGTTATATGGCTTAAGGGATTGGAAGCTGAGCTAATTCCAAGTTCCCCGAAATCTACAATAATTCACTGCGACAACAGAGGTGCAATTAGTCTAGCACTAACAAGCGCGTATCACCCCCACACGGGTTCGATTCCCAGCTGTGCCACCTAAAAACAGAAATGTTTAATCCGAGGTACTGCCTCTTGCGAGGAACTGAAAAATCCTCCAAGAGAATTCTTGTCATGAAAAAGTGCTTCTCACTTAGCCGTTCGGACTCGGCAAAAGCTGTAGGTCCCCTGCATTCCTGCCAACAACACGCACACAGGAATAGTTGAGAGAAGTTGTAAGTCACTAGGCCCTGGTTCTCCACGAGCTGTTGCACCACTTAATTTATTTTTATTTATTTCCTGATTTTCGGGAACCGGTGGCGTATACGTGTTTTTTTCATCTTTGACTTCTAAGACTTTGATCTTTCTTTTGTCTCATAAATTATTTATTATAGATTTAAGAAAGCGGGCTTCTTAAGTCGAACATATAGGACTTTAATTCCATATAAGTATCAAAGACTACAGTAAAGGAAAAACTGACAACTTTTCAATCGTGAGAAACAATACGTTCCATTTTGGTTTCATTTTTAATTTTATTTTTAGAATTGAGGCGTCAAAAGCTTCCAATGAAGCGGTTCAAAACTTCATATGAACCAGTTGAAGCTATTTGGAGTTGCCAGCTCTAAGGTTGACAATACTCTTCATTTCCAAATTTCAGTATAAAATAGTAAAAATTATTATTATTATTAAAACAAAATTCCACTCTCAATACGCACGAAATTCACATTAAGTATTTAATTATATTTTTAATTATTTTCTCTATTCCCCTCACAACTTTTTTTAAATCTTATTAATTATAAGAAATGCGATTATACTTTTCAAATTTGGTTTGAACATTTCAATTAAATTTAATTCTCATAACTACATACATATTTGATGACTCGCACCTTGCACACGTTTCTTTTCACTTTTAATTTAATATTCTTCTATTTTGTAAAAGGTGCCTTCGTAATTATTATTGCCTTGCATTTATCAAATATAATCATTAGGTACCATTACCAATAGTACTACACAGTGTCGCCGTGTTGAGTCATTTCAAATCATTTGTGGTGGAATTTGCTATTTATTACCTGAGCAATTATTATATTACAATTAATTGCTCTAGTTCAAGTGCATGAAAATTATATAGGTTTGTACCTAATCAACTTTCTATACAAAATTGATTTTCTTGTACACGCAAAAGCTTTCGAATAAGCAAACTATATTAGTATTATTTTGAAACACTTAACTATGTAAAACAGTTTTTGAAACACTACAGAATGAGACAATTTTTTCACCTTTAAACCCGGCTTAAGAATTAATCAAATAAAAATATGAAAATATACCTGCCAAAGAGGGATATTTTACTAAAATGAAAACTAAAGTAATCCACAGAGTTTTATTATTTCTTTTCATATTGATTTGTGTAAAACTGTATATTTATATTTTTTTTTTTCAGTATACAATTGTATCTTTATGAAAACGTTATACAACCTTAACCTTCTCAAGTGAAACTAAGTTAGAAATTTGTTCCATCTTGAGACGAAATTTTTGACAAAATCATTACCTTCTTTGCACTTAAGTAGAATGTATGTCACGCACTTCTATCTTAGAAGAGATAAAATATCTTGTCATGAACATAAAAAACAATGTTTTTTAACAAGTGTTGCTGTTTGAAATGTTATCTTTAACTGGAGACAAATAAAACATCAAAATATGTTTACAAACAAGTATATTACTTCGATTGCAAGATATTTCAGAAATACCTATACATTGATTCTAATAAATTAAAGTGAATAAATATCTGACGTAAAAGATCAAATCGATATGCAAGGCACATTGCTTTATAAAGTAATTATTATTTTGACTTTTGTTTTTTTTTTTTTTTGTGAGACGGAATTCAAGATATTTTTTTTACTTCTGGGATTTGAGTTTAAATAATAATCTTTTTTATGTCGTTTAACCTACGTAAATAAATAAATCAAAACTTTTGTGGTTAATATGATTAAAATTCTTATCACATTCACCCACAATGCAGCATATTTGTGGTTGATGTATTTTTTTCTTTTTTTTTTGGTTTTGAGTTTCTGGTTTTTTGTTATTTTTCAACACCTCAAAATTCAGTGATAAACATCAGCACTGCAGAATGTTTTATGGTAAATTCCTATTAAATATACAATTAATTTATTATAAATTTCAATGTTTATTCATATTCAAACATACGAATACAAAATTCTATGAAATACATTAAATAAAATCACAACAAAAACATAAATGTTAAAAAAGGAGCCAAGTTCTTATGTGTACAAGAAACCTGTGTGTAAAAAGTCAGCCAAAAAAAGTAATGAGATCTAAAATATATGCCAAGTTTTAAGTTCATGAAGTTTAATATCAAGTATCTTAAGTAGAGTAATATCGAAACAATTCCTAATAATGACAGAAATTTGGTAATTAATGATTACTGATTAAAATTTGGTGGGTTCACTGGTCAAGTTTTCATACATTTTAAATTTGTGATTAAATAAGTATTTAAGAGAAAACTTGCTGAAACTTCCAATTTTTCGGTTTTTTTTCTTCTAAGTACTTCAAGGCATACCGACCTACCAATTTTCATCGTTCTACAACAATCGGAATAGCTTCATATAATTTATAAGAATTTTTGAGAATGTGGGTGGATGCCACGCCCCCTGAACTGAAACTTTCAATTTTTCGATTTTTTGCTTCTAAGTACTTCAAGGCCTACCGACCTACCAATTTTCATCGTTCTACAACAATGGGAAGTGCTCCATATAATTTATAAGAATTTTAAAGAATGTGGGTGGATACCACGCCCCATGAATGCAAAATTCCAATTTTTCAATTTTTTCTTTCTAAGTACCTTAAGGCCTACCGACCTACTCATCGTTCTACAACAATCGGAAGTGCTCCATATAATTTATAAGAATTTTTTAAGAGTCCCAACTAACAAAATTGCTTCGCATTTCAGACATTATAGTGTTATTTGTTTCTATAGCGCGCCTATTACCCTCTGACGTGAAGTAAATACCTTATTGGAGTAATACTGCTTCCTTGACTATTTTTTGGTGCAAATTTTATCAGGTTGATAGAAGCGATATACCAATGTTATTAATGAGATAATAAACACCTTGATCTCAATCCACTGTGCCAAATCTTTCCTATCTTCCTACTCTTTCTAACTAGTGCCGTGCAATTCAGGTTGCATTTAAAAAGACCTTAGGTCTTACAGGCATATAGTTAAAATTATTATTAACAATATTATAATTAACGACGGAGCTTTTGTTCTATAGTCATCCTATAAAATTATTATACGATATCTATGTTAGTTTCTGTTACTTGCTAAGTTCAGGCACAAACCATTTCTGCTGTACTAGTAAAAACACAAACCACTTCTGGTATACTAAAGAGTATAGACACAAACCAGCAGTGTGGAGAAAGTGAATACGTTTTTTTTTCATCGTAATTATATTCTTCCATGGCCGAGCGGTTAGCGTGGTGGACTTTCAGTGTGAGAGGACCATGGTTCGAATCTCACAGAAACTTTGTAATTTTTATAACTTAAATAATATCCAATAAATTCTAAGATTGTATTTCAGAAAAAACTTTCAAATAAAATATCAGAAAATTAATAAAATAAAATAAAAATATAAACAAATAAATATAAATCAATTGTGAAATATTTTTTTATTTATTTTTTCACCTTCTTCTATAAGACCTCTAAATTGAGTCCAGTAAGTGCTTTCCGGGGCAACTGAATTTAGTCCATAAGGCTCCAATAGGAGCATAAAAAGTGCGCCCTTTCAATTCTATGGACTATTATATAATGCTTATATGATTGCAAGAGATGATTATGGGAAGTTTCTTTGGATGATTATAGGGGCAAAATTGTTAGTTGGGGTGGGTGGATGCCACGCCCCCTGTATGGAAAATTCCAATTTTTCAATTTTTTTCTTTCTAAGTACCTAAAACCCTACCAACTTACCAATTTTCATTGTTCTACAGCAATTGGAAAGGCTCCATATAATTTATTGAATATTTAAGAAAGTGGGTGGATGCCACGCCCCCTGAATAGAAAATTGCAGATTTTCGATTTTTTCCTTTGTATGTACCACAAGGCCTACCGTTGCGCGAAATTTCAAGTTTCTACGATGTCGGGAAGTGCTCCATAATTTTGATGATCTGTCAGTGAGTCAGTGAGTCAGTCAGTTACGGTTCTTGCGATTTTTGAAATCGTATATCTTGGGAACTACTAATGCTAAAGAGTTGAAATTTGGTGAGCCACCTATATTTGATCAGGTCAGCAAATATTGTGAATTTGAAGTTTCTAACTTTATTGGTACTGAAGTTAGAGGGGGGTTAAAAATCGCCTGAGTTTGTTCCTGTAAAAAGAGTGTAGTGCCGCGAACTTGGCTGGGCACTACCGTGCCCTTTGATTCAAAGTTATATGTTTTTCAAATGAATTTAAATATTTATTATTTAGTAATTAAATTAGCTTTTAAGAAAGTTATTAAATAAAATTCCTATCCTCTGGATCATAATTTTTAAGAGAAACATGATTGAATATAAGAACAGCAACCTTTCCCT
Organism: Dasysyrphus tricinctus; assembly: GCA_963921185.1. Classification (NCBI taxonomy): domain Eukaryota; kingdom Metazoa; phylum Arthropoda; class Insecta; order Diptera; family Syrphidae; genus Dasysyrphus; species Dasysyrphus tricinctus. The sequence goes on along the minus strand of OY992531.1, from coordinate 252,949,530 downwards.
TGAAGCCAAATATTTTGAGCGTGATGTAAGCCGCCTTGCGTAAGCCAATACTTGCTCGTGGTGTAGATAGATAGATAGATAGATCTTTATTTTTGTATTAACAATTACATTTTGGTCAGCTACCGCACAGTTTACATACAGAGATTTGATATACTACATTATGATATCTTTCTACTGAATAAGTACATATATTAATTGATTTTGAAATTTTATATAGTAAGGATATTAATTTTGAAGGAAAATACAAACAAAACCTTCAATGCAAATTGAAAAGGGCAGGTACATTTAGACTCGGATAAAATTTAAACTTCAAAACTAAAGTTTTGAAGCAGGTTAGTAAAATGAAGTTAGCATGAATAATAATAAATAATAGAATTTATTATATTAGTAGATGGTTAGTAAATAAATAAATCAATAAATAAATAATTTGAATAAATAAATAAATCAATAAATAGACGAATAAATTAATAAATATATAAATAAATAAATAAATAAATAAATAATAAATAAATAAATTAATAAATAAATAAATTAATAAATAAATAAATAAATAAATAAATAGATGAATGAATAAATAAATATATATGTAAATAAATAAATCAATAAATAAATATATATAGAATTAAATAAATAATAAGGTACATAGTGAATAAATAAAACATGAATAAATTGACCATTAAACAAAACAAAATAAATCTAAGAATAAACAAATATGTAAACAAAATAATACATATTAACATGAATAAATTAACAGTTAAATAAATGAGTAATAGATATCAGAGGTAACAATTAAATAAACAATAAATATTGAGAAAAAAAAATAATTACAAATTACATCAAAAAAATGGTTAAGGAATCAATTGATTAATAAGTGGATTATCAGAGGTTTCACAATTCAGCAAAAAAGTGCTAGTTAGTTTATTGATTCTTAAAGAAATCATTTCAACATTCGCTTTCTCGTGTAAATCTAGGGTGGAATGGTATCGTGGAAGGTTAAGCATCATTTTGAGTAGCTTGTTCTGCGACACTTGCAGTTTTTTAAGGTGACTTTTTGCACATTTTCCCCAAACCTGGCATCCATACAGGAGTATTGCTTGGAATACAACTTTTTGTATTATCATTTTGTTATCTTTGCTAAGGCATGACTTCCTATTTATAAAAGGATATAATATATTAATAGCAATGCTTACTTTTTGCACAGTTTTGGCAATATGCTCCCTAAAAGTTAGTTTTTGATCTAAATAAATACCAAGATATTTAACACTTGAGTCCCATTTGACATTTTTACACCATTTACGTTAAGCTGGTTGCTTCGAAGATAACAAGACTTCCTTTTTCTACTGAAAAAGATAGCTTGTAGTTTGTCAGCATTTAGCTTTATTTTCCATTTTGTATAATAGTTGGTCATCAAATCGATTGCATTTTTAAATTTGGCTCAATGTTAAGACTAAATTCATGCGATGAAAAGATACCTGTATCATCCGCGAATATGGCTATTTGACACTCGGGTAACCTGGGAATATCAGCTGTGAAGATATTGTATAGAAAAGGTCCTAGTACTGATCCCTGTGGGACACCTTGGTTGACATGATAACAGTTTGACGGACAGTTATTGACGAAAACACTAAAGTAGCGGTTAGACAAAAAACTTTGAATTATTTTTACGAGATACATAGGATGTACCCAGGTGATTTTGTTGCAAGTGTCTTATGTTTAAACACTTTGAAGAGATTTTTTTGACATTTCCTTTCACATCTAAGTTAAGGTGCGTTCAACCAATAGACTTTCAAATGAAATTTCAAAAATTGCCCGGAGGTTTTGTTTCCTCGCGTGAAAGGTACCTACCTAAAAGAAAAAGTCAAAAAAATCTCCAGCAAACTTATGTCTTCGTGTGAAAGGGGACTTTTTACTTGCGATATAAGTATGTACAGTGTAACGAAGTGTTACACTTTCCATTTCCCCACACCGACCGACCTGCAATTAAACACCGACCCATCACGTATTAGTATATTAAAATACACCCCCCACCATCCACATCAGCTACCAGCACCCTATATCGCCATTGAATCACCAAAGACCAGTCGTTTACCCACACCATCCCCCTGGATGCGCAGAACTGAACAAAAATGAAAACGCTAATGATATTACCTTTAATATGTGTACTGTGAACGTCATTTGACTTTTTCATTCGCCTCATATAAGTTCACATTGTCTTGTGACTGGAAAATCATTATGAGGAGGTAGAAAATTCCGATGAAGTCGAAGCTTATTGACTCATGTTAATTCCGATTTTCGATCAATCCGAATTATAAGAGACATAGAGGTTCCAGCTTATCTCAGTTAGTAGCAACTCTTGATAAGCTCAGGTTACTTTTCATGGTGCATTCGTGAACCATTTAAAGATAATTTGTTTGGTTTCCGCCGTTAAAAACCAAAGTAATTGTTCCCTTGGGTTAACCATGGGCAGGAATCAGATTCCTATCGTAAACTCCCTGCTTGCTCCTTCTGGAGTGAGAGATTATTGGGCACCGAAGTAATTGTTCCCTTGGGTTAGCCTTGGACAGAATCAGATTCCTGCCGTAAACTCCCTGCTTGCTCCTTCATGAGCGAGAGATTGGGCACCAGAGTAATTGTTCCTTTGGGTTAGCCTTGGGCAGCGATCAGATTTCCTACCGTATTTGTCCTTGGTTCTCTTCTTCAATTTACATTTAGTTGCAAGTCCTTCGATGGAAATAACAGCAGCACAACGGCCGGTGTTGCATCGAGTTTATCAGGTTTTCACACCTATCTACGTTTATCACACTCCATAAGTGCTGTATAGCTTCCCAAGGAACTTTATTGTTAGTTGGCTGGCAATTAGTAACATATTTCCTTGCATCGCACAACCCGTTCTCAATAGGATAAAATCGATATGCAGGGCAAATTGTTGCATAAAGTAATTATTATTATGAATTTTGTTTTTTTTTTTCGTGAGACGGAATTCAAAATATTTTTTTACTTCCGGGATTTGAGTTTAAATAATAAGCTTTTTTATGTCGTTTCCACCTACGTAAAAAAATAAATCAAAACTTATGTGGTTAATTTGATTAAAATTCTTATCGCATCCGCCCACAATGCGGGATATTTGTGGTTGATGTGTTTTGATCTTTTTTTTTTTTGTTTTGAGTTTCTGGTTTTTTGTTATTTTTTAAACCTCAAGATTTAGTGATAAACATCAGCACTGCAGAGTGTTTGATGGTAAATTCCTATTAAATTTATAATTAATTTATTATAAACTTCAATGTTTATTCATATTCAAACATACGAATAAAAAATTCTATGAAATACATTAAATAAAATCTAAAGTAATATGTTTTTCAAATGAATTTTAATATTTATTATTTAGTAATTTAATTAGCTTTTAAGAAAGTTATTAAATAATATTCCTATCCTCTGGCTCATAATTTTTAAGAGAAACATGATTGATATAAGAACAGCAACGTTTCCCTAGAAGCCAAATATTTTGAGCGTGATGTAAACCGCCTTGCGTAAAGCAATACTTGCTCGTGGTGTAGTTTGACAATTCCCTTAGACTAATATTACTAATACTTGGACTTGGTACATGACAAATAACCGCTTAAGGAAAACTGAGGGAACTGAGTAGATACACACATTTAAAACTTTCCTGTCAAATATATGTACCTATATATATATTGAGGACTATTATATAGTCGATACATAAGTATGAACCCTGTTTTAAAGTGAAATTTATAATGACAACGACAATATTTCAGCTCTTTACCACGGGGCCGTTTCTGGTTTTGTTAAAAAGTGAATTGAATAAATTTTTTTTCCCATTCGCTGTCAAACATTGCTTTCACTTTTTCGATTCATTTGGTTTAAAAAAAAGTGATTCTGTGCCAACGTTCTGTAATGTCATTTTCGATTGGAGGTTTGGAGTACCCCTTTTTCACTCCTTTTCACTCCTACTACAACTAATTTTCCATATTCCATATAGGAATGGAACAGAACACAGAGCCAAATGAAAACGACGTAACTTTCGGGTCGATAAAATCGGTCCAGAAACGGTGAGAAAAGGAATAAAACTCAAGCAGTTTGTTTTAATTTTCTTCTCTCCTCGACCAATTTAATCGATGCGTGAATTATGGCTTTTTTGATTGGCAATTTGGTAGCGTTCGGAAAGCGTGAAAACCCTTCTGAAAAAGTTTAATTGACATTCAGAACGACGGTTATAATTAATGTGCTTGCTTACACGTGAAGAACGAAAGTGGTCAAATGTGAAGAAAATTACTCTGCAGATTTTGTTCTCTTCTTGTGTTCTTTACGTTTCATAATGAAAGACACGATTCGATTGGTTGGATTGGATAGGAGAAGCAACACAAAAGAGAAAATCAATTTTCTACACCGAATATTATCAAATATGTTAAAATATTTCATCCGTGGCACTAGTTCCGTGAATGAAAATGACAGATGAACTATATTATCGAATGTAATTGAATTGAACGAACCACCTTAATCATTTCCCCTGAAAACAGACTGATTTCGAAATACCTGACGACTCGTTTTATGAACTTGGGTGGCAATAGCGGCTTCCATCCACCATTTTCTAACTTTAACAATTAAATAATGGCTTTTCTTACCATTTGTGTTGAGCATTCAACTAGGCATTGAACCTGCGCATAAGTTTTGCCCTCCACCTCCGATATCAGTCTCCTAATTAGGACACGCTATTCCGATGGGCACTGTTTGCCTCTACCCATTGCTGGTTAAAATATAACCAATTTTAAAATAAAAGCTATGAGGTGGTAATGGATAAACAAAAACAAACGCTTTTTGAAATATTCAATTTAGAAATAATAGAGAAAATTAATATTTCTTCACATAAACCGTTGCACTACTATTATTTTGACCGGAAGAATTCGTAGCTTTGATTAATAACGGTTGTTTATCTGCAATATTACCGTTGCAACAAAAAATTAATGTGTACCCGCTCATTAAGAAAGTATATTATTAAGTCAAAATGTAACAGTTTTTTACTATCAACGCAATATAAAATCTACAAAACCTAAGTTATCCAATTATTTTACTTGTAGGTACTATTATTATTTTCACAACAACTGTAGGTAGGTACAGGGTTGTAAAAGAGTGCATTCTTTTGTGAATCCAATCATATACAATCATTAACTGACTTCCATTCAATGATTGCAATCATTGACTTCACTTTGAGACTGCGACTTCAAATTCTGCAATCACCATTTATTTGCTTTAAAATGATTGCAATAATTTTGTCTCCCAATCATTTTACACCAATCAATTGATTGCAATCATTTGGGGATTCCTGCACTCTTTGCAGTCATTTGCATTCATTTTACAATCTTGCATTGATTGGCATTCTTTGCATTCATTTACATTTTTTGCATTGATTTGCATTCTTTTACATTAATTTTCATTATTTGCATTCATCTTACAATCTTTGAATTCTTTGCATTCATTTGAATTCTTTGGATTCATTTGTATTCTTTTCATTTAATGTAGTTAATGATCGAAACAGATTATTGAAGAACAAAATATTAAATTGATTTGATTTGGAGAGCATTGCTTCCGAAATGCATTTAAGTAAATAAATAAATAAAATAAGTGTTTTTAAGTTATTCAAAATAATGGGGCATATTCATAGATGTTGGTTAAGCTGTTGCTAGAAAAAACTGAGGTTTACCTGATGAAGTTTCCATATGATAAACTTCAGATTTACTTAGCAACAGCTTAAGCAACATCTATGAATATGCCCCAATATCTTTTATTTATTTTACAAGATATTATCAATAAGAGTGGTCAAAAAAAAATATTTTTATAGATTAAGGAAGAATTATATTTTAATAGTACAGAAACTTTTGTGAACCATGCATTTCGAGAAAAAAAAGTTTGATTCAGTATTTTCACATTATGGTGTCCCAAAAAATGCTATCTTCTATGATTTCCTAATTCCTAATTGAAAATAATATTGTTTCTACAATAATTTGCTTCGATCATTAACCGCATGGAATGCAAAAAATACAAATGAATGCAAAGAATGCAAATGAATGCAAATGAATTCAAAGATGTTAAAAATTGTATAATGAATGCAAATAATGAAAATGAATTCAAAAGAATGCAAATGAATGCATAAAGAATGCAAATGAATGCAAATGAATGCAAAGAATGCAAATGACTGCAAAGAATGCATGCATTCCCAAATGATTGCAATCAATTGATTGGTGTAAAATGATTGGGGGAAAAAATGATTGCAATAATTTTAAAGCAAATTAATGGAAATTTCAGAATTTAAAGTAGCAGTCTCAAAGCGAAATCAATGATTGCAATCGTTTAGTAAAAGTCACAAAAGATTGCATTCATAAAAGATTGCATTTTTTTTACAACCCTTGTATTTACTATAAGGCAAGTTTTGGATTCGTGCAAATAAAATCAATAACAATCAAACATGACATTACGATGATAGAGAACACGAAAAAAGTGGGTGGCACAATTCTATCTGTCTGTATGTTTCTTGATTCACAGTCTAAGCCACTGAAGCGATTTTCTTCAAATCAAGGGAAAATTGATTTTTTTAGCTTGCAAAATAACGGTAGCCTTACAACTGCTAAAAAAAAACTTATTTATCACAAAAACGGCTGGTGGGTTAGTACTAAATTGCTAAGTTTATTTTAAGTACTAGACTCCAAGCTTATTATATTATATAAAATCATAAAACTAATTTTGTAGTTAATTTTCTTAATTTTTTCCTTTTCCTTTCTTTAGATAAAACTATGTTCGGCTGGATACGAAGAAACTATATTTGGTTCCGATTTTTCTGGAATCACCCTGTTAAAGAGATAATTATTTTAATTTAAAAATTAAAAAAAACATCAGCTTAAGTAAAACTTTTATTTTGTATGTGTCAAGTTATAACAAACCATATAATATTAAATGTTTTCTTTTCTTTTTTTATTTAATACACAATCATACATTCATATTTTTAAAAAAATTATAAAATCTTTAAATATTTACATAAAAACTTTTAAATAAATATTTTATTCATTTATATAAATTTAACATTCCATTTAGTTTTTTAATAATACATATAGTTAAATTTAACAATAATTCCAAATTTTATTCGCTCTAATATAAATATTTGCTAACACATTTCCATATCGATTATTTAGTTTTTAATAACAGTCAAACCTGCTTAAATTATCCAAAAACTCAATCTTAATTAAAATATAATTATTCAATCAGGTTTTTCAATAAGTGCACCTTGGATAATTTGGTAAAAAGTTTCAATAGAGTGGAGGGTACACGAATTTATTTTAAGGAGCTAAAAAAGATGAAGCATATTAAAATAAAAAGACAAATTAATACATGTCTTCAGTATTAGTATCTGTCTTTGTCAGAAGTCGAATTCAAATTGTAAAAAGAATGCACTGTTGTTTTGTTTTCTCTTTTTATAGAAATATATGTGTCCATATTTCAATATTTGTTTTCATTTTATCGAAATTCTTTTTATGAAATGTTAAAAGATCTCAAGAGAGTTGTTTTTCATATAATAACTATTTGAGTTTTTTTTATCAAAATGGTTAAATTCATGTGAAATTTGTTTTAAAAAACACGGGATGAATTAAGTAGATTAAAATGTCAGTTTTTTTTTCAGTAAAATAGGTTTCAAATAAGCAGGTTTGATTGTTTAAGAATTTAGTCTAACATTTTAATTTATATATTTTCAATAATTTATTAATTCGTTGATTGTTAATTGCAAATCATAACATTTATAGTCAATTCGTGTATTTTGTTTTTTTTTTTTAAGTTGCTTTCAAATAAAGGCAATTGGTGAATATCTTAATGCGTTTTTTATATATATAATAATTATATTCTTAATAAATGTATTTATAATTCTATCATATCGCTCATTTAAAACGCTTAAAATGCTGTGTGAATGATTTTTAATGCACAATTGGCAAATTTTTAAACATTGCTTTCTATTTATTAATATGTATTAGTTTTTTATATGAAATAATTATAATCGTACAAATTATATTTCACATGGTGGGTGACTTACAGATTAACACTCATAGCTAAAATGTTTCAAAATTTTGATGATTGTTTTCTTATTGTGAATTTTAACATAAATCTTATTAAGAAAAAATGTGATTAAAATGAATTTGTAGAAGTAATGCTGACTCAAAGTGATATAGCTTACAATTTTAAATGAAAATGTATTCATTTTTGGTTTGAAATTATTTCTCAACGGTCGGTGTATGAATGTCTTATATTCCTTTTTTTACATTATAATATCATAAAACTTATGTACTTATATGTATTTAATATTTACAAAACATTTTACTTCTAAATCAACGTAGATTATCCAAACATTTTCAAAATGCTCGCAATGAAAATGCACCCCATCGTTGTAAAGAGTCCAATGCGTTGCGAACCATTGCATCGATCTGTTTTGCATATCGAACATTCTACCAGAACAGCATCTTTTGATTCCTCCGGGGTACTATTTATACTACCCCTTTTCGAAATGTGATCTTTTAAAATTGAACAAGCATCAGTGTCACGAGTGTCTAGCTGACAAAATCTAGCAGTAACTGGTGGACTATCTTGAGCTTGAAATAAAATATACAGCAATGTTAAACAAGTGAAATTTTATAGGAATAAGAAAACTTTTCAATGAGATAAAATACTCTGTATCTTACTTCGTTTTGCAACCACTTTTTGACAATACATTGGAGGAATTGTTTTCAAGGTGCCTTCAAAGTAAGCAATTTTGTTTAAATTTAAAAGCCATGAGTTGGTTGATTTCATTTTCTCCAAAGTACAAGTCTGAAATGAATTAAAATTAATACTCAAAAAATTGTTAAATCTAATGTGAACAATAAACAGTAAGATAATTGTGCAATAAAACCCTTAAACGATCAATATCATTGCGCAAAACTTTTTATATACATATGTAGGTACGAGTAGGTACATAAGGAAACAAAAAAAAATAAAAAAAATGACCCTGGAACATTTTTGTTTTATTGAAATAAATCGTGAACGAAAAAAAATATTCGGCAGCAACATTATAACAATAACGATGAGTACCTAGCAAATTAACAAGACATTGTAAAGTGGTATTTCATATTGATTTTCTTACATAAAGCAAAACTTGCTTCATTCAAAGCAGCATTTTAACTCACGATAAAGCAAGTACAAGGACAAATTTTATTATACTGGACCTGTGAAATGAAGTGTCTCCTATTCAAAATGTTAAATGGTAGTTTATCCACTTGAAAATAAAATTATTTTATGTTTTAAGTACATTATTAAATATAAAAATATTTTTTAATATTATAAAGGAAATTGCTTGTTATATAGTTCCCACTCAAATGGATGACATCAAATAATAAAATGAAGACGACATTGCAAGCTGTACAGTTGTGATCCTGTGGATTTTTATGACCATTCCCGATGACGATAGTTATTCACTCTTTCAGTTTTGTTTTGTTTTTATAGAAAATATGAAAATCAAAATCGATCCAAGTTTAGTAGAGCCTGGTGTCGATAATTTTTTTCATGTGGGTACTGTCTCTTGAAAAGAAGTGACAAATCATCCAATGGTATCTCTATTGGGGATAATATAGTGACTTTCATCTTAGCAGTTCGAATACGGAAACAAATTATAAGTAAATGTATATCCCCTCCATTCCTAAAAAATGGAACCATTTTGGATTGTATTTTCTGACTGTTTCAGAAATATTTTAGAAATAAACAATTACAAAACGTAAAATATTTAAAATTAACAAGTAAATAATGAAATGATTTCTTTTAAAATATAGTTAATTGTTTTATTTCAATTAACTATTGATTTATTCGCCATGGTTGCTTAATTAATTATTTTTGGATCTTAAATACTATTTCCTACATTATGTTTATAAAAGTTTAACTTTTACATTTTATTTTTTTCCCTCTTGCTGACCATTTGAGATTTGCACAATTGAGTTTTTAGAAATGTATAACGATCAGAATTACATATTTCCGGTTTTGTGGAAATCAAATTTTAAACTTTTAAGTTTTATATTTGAAACTGAGCTTAAATAACTTATGATTCTTAACATCGCAATTGAATAAAATGATACAAAGACAAACGAAAATATCTACTCATTTTCTAAACATTTTTGCAAGAGGGTGAATATCTAAAAATATTAATATTTCAGTCTCCATCATTTTTGAACCGAAATAAAAGATTATATTATAAGTTTGATATAGTTGGATGACTTAAAACAAACGGTTTCCAACATTCGCTCTAAAAAAAAAGTAAAAACTTATCATACCCGATATCTCCATTTAAACACCCAAAATGTCATTCCCCTGACGTGTCCCCAGGCCTACTTACCACAATTCAATGAATTTTAGCAAAGAACCTAAAAACGATACAAAAAATCTAATGATTCAGTCTTTTTAAAAAGATATGCACCCTTACTAAAAAATGTAGGCCTATTCTGCCACATCTGTTATTCTGCTATGAATTTTCTGTTATGAATCATAAAAGATTTTCCGCATAAAAGATCTTTTAAGATTCCTATTCAGGTGTTCGAACTTTTATAAAACTCTGTTATGAAACATCGAAAACGAAATCAGTTAACGAACAGACCTAAAATCTGTTGTCATAATCAGCTGTTCTGTTATGAAGTTCGTTGAAAAAGAAAATGGGCAAATATATTTTCATTTATTTTTTCTGTGTTGCAGGCAGCTAAAAAGAGTTTTATCCTTAACACCGTAGAAATCTCAAGATTAGGAGATACCACTAACAGGCCAGGAGAAAAGGTTGGATTATGTTGCTGTTGGAGTGGATCCAATTTCGTTGATGGAATACAACTCACAGAAGTGATCTTACAAGATTAATTCTAAGTTGTATAGTGTTTTATTCAGTGCTTTGTTGTAGCTTAAATAAATAAAATATAAATATATTTGATTAAGTTGTTATTGCGTGCGGCTTAGGGCTGTCGTGAGGATGATCGTCGTTTCTTGGCGCTTCCACTTTGTCATGCTGATCTTCTGCGAGTAGTCGCAAGTACTCTATTCTTTCTGTAAGGTGGTTTTAACGGCGTTTTCGTGTAATAGCTAAACACACTGGGGCTGTTAGGGACATTCAACAGTGTATCTTTTAGGCGATGGAGCTTGTTGTTCTAATGCAGCGAGCTTTCCTGTGTCCTGCGCTTTCTTCTACAAAGATAGTTTTATTTTAATTTGCTAATTTGTATATTAAACTATTTTTTAATATATTCTCTTACATTTGTCTCCTTTTAAGAACATTTCCTTGACGAAATATCCATTTTTACTGGATACAACTGTGTTCTCATTGAAATCTTTTATGATAAAAGTCAAAGAAGTTTGTCTTTTATTCTTTTATGATTTATAGCAGATTTGATAACAGATTTTGACATGCTGAATACCAAAAATGCGATTTGTAAAATATTCTGTTATGAGTTCGAAAGTTTGGCAGCTCATAACAGATTTCTTAGCAGATTTAATAACAGATGAAGCAAGCCGAATACCAAAATCATAATTCATAAAAGAATTTTTGACAGCTTAAAGTTTTGTATAGAAATTCATAGCAGAATAACAGAATAGCAGAATAAAAGACCACGCTGAATAGGCCCAATGGTTAGTTCATTTATTCTTTATGGAAATTGAAGTAAGAGTTTGAAAAAAATATCTTTGTATTTTATATTTCAAGTTAAGGCGACGACTTTTTTTTATCCAGCGAATTTGTCATTCTTCTAACGCGAGTTTTTTACTAAACCGTGTTGTATAAAAATTTGACGAATTTACTCGTCTATGTATTTTACAAGGACCTACATGATAAATAATATAAAACATCTATTTTTCCAATAACTTCGATTTAATTCTTATAAAACACCTTTTGGAGTCATTCCCCTAACATCATTTTTTATGTCATTCCCCTGACTTTCAAGTTTTCATTATAATGATTTATTGCGTTTTGGTACTTCTCTAGAAGGATCAAAAATATTGCATTTAAACATATTTACAGTATTTTTAGTAGTTTTCAATTTGTTCACATTTTCTCGTTCAAAATACCATAAAAAAATATAATTGTTATTATAAAATGTTAGTCACGCAAAATCCTTGAACCACAAGAACAAGTTTGTGCGACATAGTCTTGCATGATTTTGTATGATAGTATTTGTTCTCTTTTGTCTTTATCTTCCTGAAACCATCCCAAAATTAATATTATTTATATTATTATATATTAGTAATATAAATTTTTGTCATTCCCCTGATACAAATGTCATGTCCCTTACTTAAAAAACCGTGAGATTTAATCATATACCATGACCCCTTGTTTTGAAGTGGTTATTTAAGAATTATTAAGAGATATAATTGTTATTCTAGCAAAATAGGTTGTTTTGAGCGCGGGTCCAATTTGGATTGAAAAATATTAATGTTTTGAAATATTGATAGTCCAGTCATTTAAGCATTTTGCTTCGGAAAAAATGGCGAAAAGCTGAATTTTGGTATATAGTCTCCTTGTGGCATTCTTAGAAAACTGTAAAAAGTCCCCATCGATATGAGTGACGCTAACAATTTTACAGGGGGTCAAAGGTCCTCCCAAACGGGTTTTAAGGAATATCTCCCGACAGTAATTCTAACAGAAAAAATGTCAAAGGCAAGGTTGTAGCTTAGAAAAATTCCGACAAAAATGTTAAGTACCTTTTTTTCGTTACAGTAACCGTTTTCGAGATAGTTCCATCCGTAGAGTTACAGCATTTATGTTTCTGTATAAAATATACACTTTTACACCACCTTTGAGGTAGAGTACCAGGTGAGTTTTTCTTGCGTGATATCCCCTTGGAAAACTAGAAAACAGTTCCAAAAAACAAACACAGGGATTTATTTAAAGTTTTTGGGAAAGTTCCCCATCGATTCAGGCTCAAGCACATTAATCATACGGGGTCGAAGGTCACGAAACATGGTATTTCGTTTATGCAGGGTGATTCGTATAAAATGTGACAAAAAGCTAGAGCGCGTAGGGTAGGTTGATAAAGAAAAAGTCGTGCAGGAGGGGGATCTATTCACCCCCGTTTAGCCAGGAGGGGCAATTTTCTCAGAAATCGACTTAAAACAGAAAAAATTTAAAAAATAACGGTTATACTTACAATGCCATGCTATACTTTTTTGTAAAGCCAAGATTCAACAAACACAAACATGTACTCATGGGATTCATGGCGCTTTTCAAGCATGCAACATATGAAATTGACAAGCTAAGAAATTTCCAATACTGCCAAATTTTACGAACAACTTCTCGTTTTTGAACTTTCTTCAGCACTTGCCAAGTTAAAATCATGGAAAGCACTTAGTGCTCCGCGAAGAATAACCATATGCTCCTCGGAAAGATCGAAAAAAACGTCAAAGTTCAATTTCACTGGGTATTTTTTTTTACTTTTGCTAACTTAACAAATTGAGATATTAAGCACGTTCAGAAAAATGAGATCTGAGAAACCTCAGCTAATTTCGCTTTGTCAAAAAGTGAACAATAAAAGTGATCCAATATTTTTCGTAGTTCGACAGCAAAACTGAGAGATTTTGCTTCATGTTCACGAGACAGAGATTGCTGAGGTTTGAACGTGATTATGCCTATTAATTTAAAATATATCAATACATACAAACAAAGAGGCAAACATTAATCCACTACCTTATAAAATACAAGGCTTTTTAAAGTACTGTCCGCATACGTCTTTACTTCTTCATGCAGAAATAAGGTGGCTTTCCCGCGGCAAAACACTGGCGTGGCGTTTCAAATTGAGGGCTGCAATCAGAAGCTTCATAATTGATGACAACTTTGTTTTGGGGTTTGGCCATTGAAATTGGCGTATCTAGCTGGTATTTAAAAACAAAATGATTTGAGTGTATCACTTCAGGGAAAGGCAATAACTGTTTTTGATGCCAGTGATAAAGTAGAAGTATTTAAAAAGAAAATCGAGTCTTGGGATTAGCTTAATCGATAAATACAGCTTCCCAATGGTTTACAAATTTAAAGAGGGAATGGATCTGGAAATTTTCGACGATGGGTCTCATTTTCATCTGCTAAGTTTGCTCGAAAGCTTCCATTTCTATTTTCGGAAGTATACCACTCAATTATATTAAGGAAAACTAGGTTTCAAACCTTTACTCACCTCCATTGAAAAAGTCAGCTTCTCTTGCATCGTTGCAGGTTGAGTGTCTTATTAATTTGACATCAGATTCATTGATAAAGGAACATTTTGGCACAAAAAATGTTTTCAGAAGTTTGATATTTGAATTCTAGTGCCACTGCAAACCAAAATAAAACAGTAGGTATATAGATCCCTTCACTATGCAGAGCCAGATATTCTGTTGCAGTTGTCACAAACTAAACCAGATGTAGCCGCATTTAGACCTTCGGTTTTCATTCGTTGAACGTTTATCCACAAACAACGAACAATGAGCAAAATTAATCGAAAACTCAAAACGGTTTTGAGTGTCTTCCTTGTCCATGTTCGTTGTTCAGCTTACGAGCAACGTACACGGACGATAAAACCGAAGGTCTAAGCGCAGCCTTACGCAGAACAAAATTGGCACATTGTTATCACTAGAAAGAACTTTGTTGTTGTATTTTCTAAATATAACTTTCAAATTGCATACACGCAACTGCGCGGGGAATTTTTTGCTTGAAAAGTGCTCCGCGACTAAAAAAGATTGGGAACCGCTGCTTTAGCTTAACTGAGTATAATCCGAATCTTTGGGCTGAAGCAATTTAATAATTGATTGTGAATTCAGTGAAAAAGTAAACGATTTAAGCAAATAAAGTGCACACAGTCAAGTTAGGTGCATACAAACAGATTTGGTGTATTCCCCTCTGAAAAATAACAAAACATAAAGAACATCTATGAATATGCACTATAATGTTTGGAAACTTCGCTACTCTCTATCTTCTTAGGGACTTACTACAGAGAGTTTGACCTTTGACAACAATTATTCAAAATTGCAAGCTAAATATTTCTTGCATATTAACACTTTAGGCAGACAAACGGTTATTAGTTCAACACCAACAACAAAGGCTTTTATTGTTTTCACTAATTACTCTAAGCAAGTGATTTGACTTTTACGAGTATGTCGAAGGAGTTATGAGAATTTTATAGCGTTAATGGTTGTATAGCAGGTACGGTTATTTAAAGAGCAAGACAAATGTATGACAGCAAATTACCAGGTGAGTACTTAGACTTAACCTCTTTTAATCCTCAAAGCACAACAATTACTCTTATATTGTGTTTGAATAAAAATTCAATTAGGTATTTTGTTTTGTTATTTATTTCTGAAACGGAGAAGTGCCACACCTACATATATTGTACAGTAAAAACACCTCTATTATAGTCTTAACTCATTCTATTTGAAATTTATGAGTAGGTTCTAACCTAACATAATGTTGATATGTATGTGTTTTAACAAAATAAAATTTCGGAAGCAAACAATAGTTTTTTACCTATCAACAAAATATTCCGGTTAATGGGCTTTGTTTTTTGTTGTCACTATCGAGAACCTTTAAAAAGTACAAGATAGCTTTTTTACAATTTTTACCAGGTCAATGTCACTATAAGTGTTCTAATGAGATGATAACAAAATTTCACGTTTTTGGAGTGTTCCATCATGCTAACCTTGAATTCATTATAGGTATTTTAAATAAATGAGAATAATTACTTCCTTTACAATTATTTCCAACTACTTACGCATTGTTTAAAATGCAAAAGTAGATAAACACTTAATAAAATTTTTTCACTGTCAAAAAAAATTGGTTTACTTCTTTTTTTCCAGAAAGTGAAAATCTCGGAAGAAAAAATGTCTGTTAGTTAGCTTCCCAAAACTGAAAGTAGCAACCCATTTGAATCCAGTTGAATTTTTGTAAATGAACTTTGACAGAACTTTGAACAAATTTGGTAGAAATCGGCAGTTTTTTTTTAATTAAACGTACAGAGGTGTTACCTGCTATATATACGGTGTATCATGCATGAACTTTCACATGTGGAAAATTTAATCACAACAAAAACATAAATGTTAAAAAAAGAGCCAAGTTCTTATCTGCACAAGAAACCTTTGCGTAAAAAGTCAGCCAAAAAAAGTTATGAGATCTAAAATATAAATATGCCAAGTTTTAAGTTCATGAAGTTTAATATCAAATATCTTAAGAGGAGTAACATTGAAACAACTCCAAATTATGACAGAAATTTGGTAATTAATGATTACTGATTAAAATTTGGTGGGTTCACTGGTCAAGTTTTCATACATTTAAGTCTGTGATTAAGTAAGTAATTAAGAGAAAACTTGCCAAGTAAAGCCATCAAATTTTAATCAGTAATCACTAAGGTGCCAGTTATCATTGAAACTCATCATTGAAAATTTTAATGATTGATTTTGAGACGTTTAGGAAGTAAAATCAGTTATTGTTTTGATGGAAAAATAACGCTAAAGACTTAATTAATATTTCTAGCGAAAAAAATTGTTCAAATAGGACCAACTTTCCTCATAAAAAGACTTTTCTTATTTGATCATTGAAAAATTAAAAGTCTTTTTTTTTGGAAAGTTGGGCCTATTTGAAATTTGTTTTGACTAGAAATATTAATTAGGTCTTGAGCCTTATTTTTCCATAAAACAAATACATAAATGATACTCTTTCTAAGCCCCTCAAAATCAGTCATTAAAATTTTCAATGATGATTTCCAATGATAGCTATAACTGGCGCCTACATACCAAATTTAAAAATTAAACTTCATGAACTTAAAACTTGGCATATATTTTAGATGTCATACTTTTCTTGTGCATCTTAGAACTTGGCTCTTTTTTTAACATTTATGTTTTTTTTGTGATTTCACTCCTCTTGCAGAGATTTTATTTTGCCAGGTGAAAATTAAGCCCTACCGCCTTTCAAATTATCACAATTCTACGACAGCCAAAAGTGCTCCATTATAAATAATAGCAATTTTAAGAAAGTGTGTGGGTCCAACGCTCCCTGAATGGAAAATCTCAATTTTCATTTTTCTAAAGTCATACCGTTCTACCAATTTTCATCGTTCTACAATAATCAAAAATGCATTATATAATTGATAACAATTTTTAAAAAGTGGGTAGATGCAACGCCTCTTGAGCTGAAAATTATAAATTTCCAATCTTATCTTTGTATGCACGTCAAACCCTAACGCTCTACCAATTTTCATCTTTCTACAACAATCGAAAGTGCTCCATACAATTTATAAGAATTTTTAAGAATGTAGGTGGATACCACACCCCCTAAATGAAAAATTCCAATTTTTCAATTTTTGTCTTTGTAAAAATTTCAAGCCCTACCGACCTACCAATTTTCATCGTTCTACAACTATCGGAAGTGATCCATATAATTTATAAGGATTTTTAAGAAAGTGGGTGGATGCCACGCCCCCTGAATAGAAAATTGCAGATTTTCGATTTTTTCCACAAGATCTACCGCTGTGCGAAATTTCAAGTTTCTACGATGTCGGGAAGTGCTCCAAAATTTTGATGATCTGTCAGTGAGTCAGTCAGTTACGGTTTTTGCGATTTTTGAAGTCCTATGTCTCGGGAAATACTAATAATGCTAAGGAGTTGAAATTTGATGATCCACCTGTGTTTGATCAGTTCAGCAAATACTGCGAATTTGAAGTTTCTGACTTTATAGGTACTGAAATTAGAGTTAATTCCTGTAAAAAGGGTGTAGTGCCGCGAACTTGGCTTTGATTCGTAACCACCTAAACTTACTTTGGAGAAGACTTTGGAAGGGCTCGTGTTCCCGAAGATTAATGGGTCACCGCACACCGGTCTAGTCATTGCCTATTATATATGTAGGTAGATACCTATTAGACCGAGAGCTGGTGAACGTGTTGCTCAAAACATTTTATACCGCTCCAAATTTTGTGGACGTACTATTTCCATCAGTGCAAACTTCACGGTAGCAACCTGGCAGCGATTCCACGGCCCTTGCCCTTTCAAAATGCAAAAAAATGAGCAAAGTTAAAGTACTTATTTTATATCGCTCCAAATTTATGCATTTTGAGAGTGCATTATTCTGGTCTTAGGCAGGTTGACGGCATATTGTTTATATGTGAAAGTGAACGAAACTTAGGGTGGTATAAATCGATTTTTTTGTTTTTTTTTTGCACTTTGAAAGTGCATTTTGGTGGTCAAGGGGCCGTGGTATTGCTGCCAGGTTGGTCGCATATAGTTTGCACTTATATTTACAAGTTATATGCTCACGAAATTTGGAGCGGTATAAAATATTTTAACTTTGCTCATATTTTTGCATTTTGAAAGTGCATTTTGGTGGTCAAAGGGTTTGGAAATATCCATTTTCACTCAAGTAGAAACTATTGCTGAAAAAATGTTTGATTTTGTTTCCTTTAGTCAGCCCTATAGTATTTTGAATATACACGTTCAAGAGTCTTTTTTTTTTGAAAAATATATTTACTTTGGACATAAGCATGCTTAAAACCAAAAATGCTATAAAATAACTGACCATTGTGTTTTTGAGAGAATGGTCACACTGATCACATTTCAATATGTTTAATATAACTCGCAAACTAAAACTTGTCCAAATTTGATAGTTTTATCGTACAAACTTCTTGTTCAAAGTTAAATTTTATTCGAAATGGTAATCCATCCGTTTTTTAATACAAACATTTTAACAAGAAAATTTAACAAAGAAAAACCGAAAAATTGTCCAAAAATCAAAAATGTCTAAATATTTGAATAAATTGTGCATATTCTTTTCGCATCAAAGATAGGCTCATGACATCTTGAAATAATATAAAAGAGGGGCTTTTTTAATTTTTGATTTTTAATTTGACATGTTTATTCAAAACTAATATTTTTTCGCAGTTTTTGTCCGAAATCCTATTTTTCGGTATTACATGAAAAATTTAGTATTTATGTACAATGATATAAGCCCCTTTATTGTGCATCATGTCTGCAACGATGCGATTGTGAATTTACACAGTGTTTCCATTTGTAAATTTTACAATGAAGACAAGTGATAAATGTATTGTTCATTTTTATTGTGAATTAACTCAGTTTTTGCTTGAGCACCATGTTTGCGAGTGAAAACATCTGTAATTACTTCTTGTTTGATTTAAAAAAATTAACTTCAGGCATTCAAGACTTTGTTTTTTAATCAGATGTTCCCTTTGTTTGAAAAATAAAAAGCTAACTAATTTTTAGTACAGATAATTGACTATTATAATAAACAACGCAAATATGATCTTCTGCTTTTAAGACCGGTCATTCATTATCTATATCAATAAATTTCAGTGTGTTGCAGTGGCGATTCCTTTCAGTTGGCTAGGTTGGCTGCGCCAACCCTATAATTTCGTCTTAAATACACGTACTACCAACAATTTGTTTGTATTAAAACTTGAGAATAAAGTATCGTTTTATGTTGATAAAAAAACAACACCCCAATCCGTTTAAATCATTATAAAACCAGCAAAACGTATTTAAATCGGGCCATTCACTCCAACCCCTACGTGCTATATTAATCCCATACAAAGTAGGAATCTCTTTATTTTTCTTTCAATGGCCGTGTGTTGGCTACACACATTTGCGCCAACAAATCTCATACAAACTACATATTATTCCCGATGTGCTGTGTCACTCTATCTTTAAGAACAGACCCACAAAAATACCCACACAGGTTGGCTCTATTGAAAGAGCCAACGCCTGGGTAGAAAAATGTGAGTTGATTGCCGACCAGTACCCGCCTGTGGAGAACCTAGTTATCTGAAGCAAATGTCTTAGTTCGAATTTTATATGGTTTACTTGAAAAAATCATAACTCCCATTCTACTCATCCGATCTTCAAGGTTAAGGTCTTTAAATAAAGCCAAAATGACACGCTATATTGTGTGAAAAAATCATTGAAAAGGGGTAAAAAATTTCATACTAAAGGGGTGATTAAGTCTGCCTTCAATTCGATTTGCAGCATTCTAAATTCAAAAGTTGATGAAAAATTTCACAATTTGAAAAAACAAAAAATGCTTATTTTTTGCTTATTTACTCTTCTAAGATTATGTTATACAATGTCTTACCATCAAACCTACATGAGCGGTGCTAAAATTTTTTTTTAATGATTTTTTTACAAATTAAATGCGTTTTAATTAAAAAACAGATCGACATAGCTTCATTAATATAATGATTACTCAAACAAATCTGCATGAATCTTTATAATTAAGGTTGTAAGATACTGTCAGTAAGATAATCGTTAGATTTATAAAAAAAAATATTATTTTTTACATAGTAACTATGAAAAAAATGTAAAAACAATTTGAAGTAATGTTTTTTTACAAATACTTAATGGCATTAATATCAAAAAACTTCATATAAATATTGAACATAGAAGAAAAATTTTAATCAAGTATTTAAATTTAGTATAAAGACTAAATATATGTAGGTAATCACAAAGTTGTACATCCAACACCAGAGCAGGAAATAAATATTATTTGAATTTAATACATTTAAAACATGCTTTGTTGTACATTGTTCCGGCCTCACTAAAACGTTAATAACTTTTTAAATTACCAACGGATTTTAATGAATCAGATTTTTTCGATTAACAATTAAAAATACTTTTATTTTAATGTATCATACATCATTGTAAACCACGGAAAAGCTAAGAAAAAATGTACACAAAAAAAATACCTTTAATTTTTGCATATGAAAATAATTGAAAGAATTCAGTATAAATGTAACTTATCAACATTGGTATTTTTTTTAATATTCCAAAATGAGGTGTCAAATAATGGATTATAATACCTAATTTAAATTATTTTCAGTCAAACAAAATTATAAAAAAACTTCACAAGAAATTTTAGGGGGAAACAAACTTAGGGCATCTATATAAATATATGCTTTTCGAGCACATTTACCAGAAAAATACATAGCTTGAATATTAAGGAACTAAAATACACCTTATTTATGATTTAGTATTTGTCTTAATAAATCAGAAATATCTAAATTATAAAGCTCAATTGGAAGTAAAATATCAAAAATGTGTTTTTTAAAAAGTCTCATATTAAAAACTACTAAATTAATCCCCCTTTTGGCAAACTTTATGGCTTATATTTATCAACCAAGTCCACAAAATGGATTTAATTTTTCAAAATTTTATTTTATTTATTTATTTTTTTATTTTATTTTTATTATTATTTAATCCTAATAAAAAAATTGATATATGAAACATTGCTGTACGTTGCTCAAAAGCTTGAGTATTGATTTTCAATTTATTAATTAATTATAAGAAAATTCACATTCTGATAATTTCCAAGGTAGCCGTAGAAACCAAATAAAATCAAAAATTGTCGATCCAACTGCATTAAATTTGCTATTAGTCGAGAAATACTGCTTTGATTTTTAAAAATAAGGTGTCTATTGGCGTTTTTCTATTTTAGCTCAGAGCAGATCAGATCAGATTCAAAACACAAAAATAATTGAATCAGAGGGCTCAGATAATAAAATTTTCAATTTCTGAATCTGATCTGATCTGCTCTGAGTTAAAAAAGAAAAACGCCATATAGAGAGATTAATCCTCAATTTCTTAGAGCGTTACAGTTTACAGGTTACATTTTCATAAAATTTGAGTAGCTGAGATGCCTCGAAAGGCTTAAAAGCATGTTTTTTACTATATTAACAATAATTTCATCCTTATTTTTCAAAGTGTTTAAATATATGTAATAATTTGGACTAATGTGTCAATAGAGAAAGAAATGTTGTCGAAGATAAGAGAAAGTGAAAATTTTTAGGAACCGGTTCTCGAAATTTTTTTGAAAATAGAGTGACGACTGGATTTTATGTAGGTATAGATAAATGAGTTGTATTAAAACTCATTATAGAGGAAAAAAATTAAAAAATTTTGCTTTTATTACATTCAGCTTTGATCAAAGGATTATTCGTAGCCAACCCAGAACTCAAGACCAGAAATCGCCACTGGTGTGTTGTATGAAGGGAGTTAAAAAAATGTTCCCAATCCCAGCTGCTGAACTTTAACCTCAGAAATTATGTTCGTACTTGTTTTTAGTTTTGCTAGTTTAATGAGCTTATTTAAGAATGCGTGGTAACAAATGTTATAAAAACTTGTTTGATGACAAGTGGATCCATTAATCTACAAAATTCTTTTCATCCAACTAAGAATAGAATCTCATATAAAGAGTAATGGAGTTTATGTGTCATACTTTTTGGAAAAAATAACTTCGCCATCAAGGACAGTGAGTCATATCGCTAACACTTGATAGTAGTAAACCGTTGAACAAATAGTTAAAATAAGTTACAGACAATGTTCTCATAAAACTAATAATTTTTCATTTTCATCATATATACAATGTGAAGTCAAAGAATTGAGACCATAAGAACCATAACTCATTTTTTATTTTATTTTTTTTTCAACGGCGAAAACAAGTATAGATATTTACTAGCAAAGCAATGTTTTTTTTTAAACCAATTAAAGATTCTTTATCGATTGATATAGGTACATAACTAAATCAAAAATCGCAGTAATTTGTTGAAGTTAGCATTTGTTTTAGCCTTTTAAGAAATAAGTCAGGTCACAACAATCTTCACACTGACAATTTTTTTTAAAATTTGTGACTAACTAACTAACTAAGTTTCTTCCGTTAAAGTGCATTGAACCCATTATTATTCCTTAAATTGCTGCCATGTTTTTGTAAACGACAAGACTTTCATCAGCCGGTTTATTTAACAGGAATAAAAAATACGAGTCCTCTTATTTCAGTGAAGGGAACTAAAAAGTAGATTCTCTCTATCCACTTAAAATAATCTCACTCCTTTAAAAGAATAACATTTGACATTTAAAATGCTACGTCTTTTCCTTAACTTTTGTATCTAACCATCGACTTACCTCCGGTACTATGCTTGAATTCGACTTAAGATTTTTACATCCAGGATTTACACTTGAATCACAAACAAAACACAGAATCCCATATCCTTCAGGGATAAAAGATGAATCATTGAAGATCCAGATGACGAAAACATGATATCCATAGTGTTGAAAGGTTGGCATGGTTTGAAATTAATAAAACAAAAATAATTAAACATAACATTTAGGTATCATTCATAAATGTACACAATATTCACACCACTAACCGGATTGAATGAACACCATCATCAGAACCAAAATTATTTCTTTTGAAAGTAAAAACTTTCTCGTATGGAACTTCCAAGACATCCTTAAGCAAATTTTAATATTTTTTTTGAATTTTTTTTTTTTTTTTTACTATTATTTAATTATTTTTGTCTTGTAAAATGTTATCACTGATGCATTCCCATATAACGGTAATTCTATAAAGGAACTGAAGTTTCGCTATGTTTCGAACCGTTTCACTTGGTCAAACCAACTGAACACTTACGGAGGAAAATCCGAATGTTATACTGGCTGCTTGGTAGAGAAATGAATTCTGATGATGAAAAAGGAAGTTTTTTTTTCTATTTCTTAAATCCTAGACTGGAGCCACCAATACATCCTTAAATCACATAGATATACAGATATACTTCCGACTCGACGACAACTGCTGTTTCTCTCTTTAGATGTTTCCTCTATCTCGTTCTCTCTTGTTAATTTGACGGTAGTTTATTTCCGCCCGCCATCACCACCGTCATTGCCGACAAGGATGCGTACTACAAAACGAAACGAAACGTCCTTTTGATGTCATTATTTTTGGGGGGAGAGCACACAAACACTCTCGCACATACAAAAATTTAAAACCATGAAGGAAAAATAGTTTTTCTTTTCTTTGGCAGTAGTTTTTCCTCTTCGAGGAAAATGTTGCAATTTACTTCTTTCTTTCTTCTGGTTGCGGGTGGAAGTATATCGGAGAGGGGGTGGCTGTTGGTGCAATTCAAATTTGAATGAATTAAAGGAGCAAGATGATGGGTCAATTGGTTTTACTGTGGGATTTTATGGGGTGTAGAAATAGGAAGCAGGATAGACTCTTGAGTGACGGTTGGTTGGTGGTGGCTTATCGTTTTTCGAGGATATATCATAATTTAAACTTCAACTGCACAATGGAATCGCTATATTATTTGTTTTCCTATATTTTTTTTTTGTTTTATTTTTCAAGTAAAACAATTTTTTCGTTCTACCGTACTCTTTTGTTTTATTTTTTTTGTTTGCTTCCAACTTGAAGCATTTGTCTCGAAGAAAATAGAATTTTTTTATAAGAGCTCTTTTTTATTTTGAGAAATGTAATCAAGCTGAAATTATTGCAAATAGGTTTGCATCCACACAATGTATAGGTAGGTAGGTATACAATAAAAAAGATGACTATGAAATTGTTGTTAGGTTTTTGCAAAAGATACTCGTAGTGGACTAACTACATACCTACACATAGTATATCAACTACTCGTATTTTGGTTTTATGTATATCCATTTTAGCTGGACTACTTAGCTAATTGAACGCATTTACGTTGGCAATATTTATTTTATACAATTTCAAATATCTAGCAGCCAAAATGTACATTAAAACAACTTTTGGAACATATTTAAAGTAGTTTTCTTTTTTCATATAAAATTTTGAGAGAAACTTTTAAATAGTTCTTTTTAAAAATTTCTTTTTATTTATATTTTAAATTACGAATTGTCTATTGATTTTTAGTTTTAAACTTAATATGATGATCATAATAAAATTATTAAAAATTAATTTACATATTTTCTACATCTTTGCACAAAAAGTTTTTTTTTTTTGTTCACATGGAATTATTGATTTAAGATCACAATTTAGCACTTCCTGGAGCATGATTTTTTCACTTGAAGGCTTTAAAAACAACCGAAATAACATATTTCATTGTTTAATAAAATGTACGACTGGATCACACGTACTTGTCCTTATGTTCTAGTTTCTCGGAATAGGCAGACAGACAAAACTATGCCACCCGCTTTTTTCGTGTTCTCTATCATTTTAATGTCATGCTTGATTGTTATCTCACTCTTTTGCACGAATCCATAGCTTTGCCCTATATAGTCTAATCAACTGAATTCCGTGTGTTTTTTATGATTGGAACTCATTTCTTACACACTAAGCCTTAGTTTGGGAGTTATTTTTTTAATCCTGTTGCCTGAACGTCATTTTCAAAAATGGCGCCCAATCTGTGACAAATAGTAAAATTGAAAAATGCTCGTAAATTACTGGGAAAATTTCCATCATGATCTTATGTGGTTTTCCATTCAACCATTTTAGATTTGGTGGTCAGATCATAGTTTTTTAGTGGTAAATAGAACACAAAATGAGAATTGATTTGCTCTTGCAATTGTGTTAGTGACTATTTTTCTATTGATGAATTTGTCCAACAAACACCACCTTCTTATCGAAAGTAAACAACACTGCGAAATGCCGAATGCAAACTAATACGTTCAGATTTATGTCAGTTTATTTTGGTGTGTGTGCAAATGCGTGTAAATCTTGCTAAAAATTGAGATTTGAAGAATCGACCTGAGATCGAAAAAAAAAATCGATTTTTTTGGTTGAATGGAAAGCAAAAGTTGATCTCAGGTCGAAAAAATCAGAGAAAAGTCGACTTTTTTGGTCGAAAGGAAAACCACATTAATATGATTGTTATCTTAAAAGAGGTGTTCAGATAAAAATTTAAGTGATGCCACTTCGCGGGAACATACCGTTTTTTTATGTCAACGTGTGGAACCTCTCCTTTTTGATCATTTTTAATATTTTGAACATAAAAGATGTTGCGGAAATGCTTCAGACTCCAAACTTGGTTTAAAAAATTATAGTTGATGTTTTGAAAAGATTGGTGTTGTGTAGAAGCAGATAAAATGTCAGTGTTTTCACTATCGGGAACATACCTACTATTTTTGGTGTCAAACGATGGGATTTTCACCTTTTTGGTAATTTTTTAATATTGTGAAAACGAAAAAAACTTGCAACTTATTTTCCAACACGCGTTTGACATCTAGAGGAATTTTTTCATGTTCCAAATATTAAAATCACCAAAAAAGTGGAAATCCTACCCTCTCGACATCAAAAATAAAATGCACGACTGGGTCGCACGTACCTGCTCTTATGTTCCAGACATTGCGGGTTTAAGAAAATTGTATATAAAAACATAGAAATTATGAGAGAAAATGTAGAGAAGCATGAAATACGACATTTAAATTGGCTAAAACAACTTTTTTGACAGTTTGAGGTGAAAAAAAGTATGCCATCTTAATTCTTGATTAAATATGATTGTATGGGAAAAAAAAATTTAAAATCGTTGGAGCAGTTTTTTAAAAAAATAATTTTTTATAATAAAATTCTTAAAACATTTTTAGGAATAAATTTTGGTATGCAAATCTAAAGTATATATTTATGTGCATATAAAAACAAAATTTGAAAAAAAATTGTCAACCCGTTTTTGAGATATCGAATTTTCAAAAAAAAATTGAAACTTTTCTTAAATATCCAAAAACTTTTTTTTTTGAAAATTTTGCTATGCAATATTATTCAATGTTATCCAAAATTTGTATATAAAAAAAATATCTAAATCCGTTTGGCCGATAGCGAGAAAATTCAAAATAAAAAAATACGTTCTATGACAGGTACTATTAATAGTTGTTAAGTGTGAAATTTTATAATTTTTGGTAGTAGATCGTACTAATTTTAGTATATAGAAAAAGTTTAATCAAAATCGTAGGAGTCGTTTTTGAGAAAAAAAAGTATTTTCCTTTACGGTTTTTTAACTTTTGCATGGAAGGTACCGTTATTTTTTCATAAATAAAAAAATTTTTCTAAAAATATTTTAGAAAGTACTACAAACTCCTAAGTATCGAGTTTCAAAAAAATCGATCATGTTGTTTTCGAAATATTTGATTTTCAAAAAAAAAATTGAAACATTTTTTAAAAATCCAAAAAATATTTTTTCAAAAATTTTACTAAACAAAACTATTTATATTTTTTGGAAGCTTCTGTATAAAAAAAAAATAATTGAAATCGTTTGAATCGTTTTGAAGAAAATCAAAAATTAAAAAAATGGTTCTTTGGGAGGAACCATTAATAACCATTTTTGAAAAATGGTTTGCCACCCAAAGGAAGCCTTTACTAAAATAAATTTACTGAATTTTGTTTGAGAGAAGTTGTCGAGCCGTTTCTGAGAAAAAAGCGATTGTGTAAAATTGACAAAATAAAATTGTATGGCAGGTACCGTTATTTTTGGTTCTAAAAAAAAAAATGAAAAAAACGTGTGGGCATAATCACCAAAAACCACTATGTACCAAGTTTGAAGAAAATCGATCGAGCCGTTTAGGCTGTAGACGAACAGACAAACAGACAGACAGAATTGTGCCACCCACTTTTTTGGTGTTCTCTATCATCGTAATATCATGTTTGATTGTTATCTCAAAATTTTTTTTTGCACGAATCCAAAACTTGCCTTATAGTACCTATAATCGCAAGTAAAAAGTATGTTCCCGAAAAGTAGAATCACTACGCAGGTGCTTCTACTCAACACCTATCATTTAAGACGTCAACCGTTACTTTTTTCAATACATGTTTGGTATATCGAAGCGTCTCCGCAACCTTTTCATGGTAAATATGACATTAACTTTAAATACAAAAAAAAAAATATAAAAATCAAGGAAAGCCCATACCATATGCTGCAGCTTTTTCAAAGCTTATATTCCATTACTAGTTGGTTGTAACGCGCCTAAGGTGCCCGTTAAAAAAGAATGAATATATTGAAATCAAAAGCTTTTATTTAATGCACGAAATATTTAAAACAAAATAATTCCTCGGAATATGTGTTGGTTGGTATCTGGAGGTGTTTCGGCAATTATAAATTAAAAATTGCCCAAAAAAAAGAGAATTTCCTACCCTTCCACATAAAAAAAAGTACCTTTTAATATAGTGACAACACCAAAAATTAACCCGAAGTTGCGTCTGCTCAACACCTATCTTTTAAGACATGAAACGTTATTTTCCCAAAGCGCATTTGGTATCTGCAGGCGTTTCTACAATTGTTTCATCTTCAAAATATCAAAATACTACCAAAAAGTGGAGGTCTCATCCTTTGACATCAAAAAAGTAAGTTCTCGAAAAGTGGCAACAATTACATTTTAACTTAAGCTGCATCTACTCAAAATCTATCTTCTAAGACCTTTTTTTCTTAACGCTTTTTGCATCTGAGTGCGTTTCTTCAACACCTATCTTTTCAGACATCAACACCTAACGCGTTTGGCATCTGAGAGGTACTTTTTTGTGTGGAGGTCCGTTGACATAAAAAAAGTATTTTCCCGAAAAGTGTCAACAATGAGATCTTAGCTGTAGGTGCGTTTACTCAACATCTATCATTCATGCATTTATCTTCTGTGACATCTTTTAAGATATCAACCGTTATTTTCCCAACACGCGGTTGGTATCTTGAGGCATTTTCGCAACTTTTTCTCATATTCAAAATATTATTAACTACCAAAAAATGTAAATTCCACCATTTAGCATAAAAAAATCTTTTTTCCCGAAAAGTTGCAACACTGACATTTTACTCGAAGAGAAAGCAACCGTTATTTTTCCAACATGCGTTTGGCATCTGTGGGCATTTCCGAAATTCTGTTCATGTTCAAAATACTAAAAACTAACAAAAAAATGGAAGTCCCATGCTTTGACATAAAAAATAGGATTCTCCCAAAAAAATGGCGACATTGAGATTTTAGCCGATGATGTGTCTACTCAACATCTATCTTTTGAGACATCGGCCTTTGTTTTCCCAATACGCGTTTGGAACCTGGAAGCGTTTTCGCAACTTTTTTCATATTCAAAATATTTTTCAGCGTTCCAGCGTTTTTTTTTTAATCAAGTTGCTTAATCCAATAGTTTTTGAGAAATTAAATTTCAAAGTCAAAATTTTTGAAGAAAAAAAATGTGAATTTTTTTCAAATTAATATTTTTTTAAAATTTTACGAAATCAAGCGATATTTTTGTGATTAATACTCAATGCCCTTATTAGTTTTTAGTCAACTACTGAAAACCAAATGCTAAAGTCTTTTCTAATTTTTGAAAAATTAAGAAAAAACAAAAAGTTCTTCACCCGAAAAAAAGGTTTAACTATGGATAATTCATTAATATTTCCTGTTTTTTTTTTTTTGTTGGGGGGAAAAGTACCTTTTGTTTTTTCTTTATTTCTCAAAAACTAAGAAAGATTTTAACATTTGGTTTTCGGCTATTGACAAAAAATTCACATTTTTTTTCAAAAATTTTGACTTTGAAATTAAATTTCTATTCACTTTAAGAACTTGATTAAAAAAAATAAATAATAGAATGGAGTATTAGCTTTCAAAAAAGCTATACCATCCTAGCTCAGGAAAAAATCATGCCTTAAAATATTATTGAAAAATAAAGGGACACCCTGTACAATTCAATAACCCCTACTATGGCTTAATTTAAGATAAAGTTTTTTTTTTCATTTAACATTCAGAAAATTAAGTTCTTTTGATTTTCAAAGTCTTTGAAATACTTTTTCTGTCAAAAATGTTTATTATGTAAGTACATATATGTTTTTTTTTTATTTCTGTCAGCACTTTGAAAGCAAACCAAAGAATTTTCAAAGAAACTATCCTCAGGACAAATTACCCATCTCACACTATTCATTGCATTAAATTTAAATAGTTTCAGCTTGCGATTGCTATTTCTTCATTTTTATTAAATTCAAAACCAGGAAACATTAAACAAATGTACGATGTTGGCATTGAATTATTGAAATAGATGTCCACACAACAAAGAAAACAAATATACAAACATTTCGTAAATTTCTTTTCATACGTTGTTGGAAGATAACAAGAAGTATACTTTTAGGAAACAAATTTTTTAAAACTTAATTCAAGGCACATACAATTTTACATAGAGTAGAATAGGGCTGAAAGATATTGGACTTAATGAGTGGTCATTTATCGGATAGTAGTCTTTTAGGCGCGAATAAAGAAAAAATGATTGTTATTTTGAACAAATTTAAGTTCCTGTAACGTATTTTTACTTTCTCTAAATAGGCACAATGGTACCACGTTCTGTATAATAAGTATAAATAGTAAGAGATGGGTTGAACGGTATCACTATATCACAACACAAAAAAATGCCTGTCAATACAATTTCTCCCTAAAGTAAAAACTAATTTCAGATTTCAATTATTGTGTAGATAAAACACTTTGCTAAATTGAAAGTTTAATTTGTAAATACATACATTTATGTATTAAACTAAACTCTTTTAAACAAAATTAAATCTTACCCTCGAGAAAAAATCATTCGTAATCGTGATCCCAAAATTTCTGACGCATTTTTTAACTTTTCCTTGAATGTTGTGTTGAGGTATGACAATTTTATATCCTTCGCCATTCTCGTTTCTGTCTTACCTGGTGACCTGTGAACAAGGCATGATTAAATATTCATTCTAGGAATGGTATAGCGAACTTTTTTCATCATTAAAAAGTCATTGTCAAACTCACACACCTCTGTATAGTGAGAAAATCTTAAAAATTACAAAACTCCAATTCATTCTCACAGAGAGCTCAGAAAAGAGGGTAAGTCTTCTCAAAAAGATCTTCGGACGAACAGAAAATTTAATTTAATTTCGTTTAATTTGATTTGTTTCCTATTTTTATCAAAAATTCCTTTTGTCGAATATCCGGTAAGACTTCGCGTTCGCGTGTCTGTGAATGTCCTTTTGCACCGAGTTAGATTCCTGCCATGGAGATGGAAAAGCTTACGATAAGAACTAATACCATTTAAGGATATTAATAGCTGCCACAAAGTGTGAGTCTCAGAGGGTGTGGTAATAGGTATTGGTTATTATGGTATGAACACAGGCATAGCACAAACTGCATCAGCAAGAAAACCAAATGGTTGTTTGACGACACCAAACAACAAAGCACCCACCAACAACAGAACTCAAAACCTATTCATTTGTCCATGTCCATTAC
Source organism: Dasysyrphus tricinctus (assembly GCA_963921185.1). Taxonomy (NCBI): domain Eukaryota; kingdom Metazoa; phylum Arthropoda; class Insecta; order Diptera; family Syrphidae; genus Dasysyrphus; species Dasysyrphus tricinctus. The sequence continues at coordinate 252,918,516 of OY992531.1, read as the reverse complement.
ACATAGAGAAGGACACGAAAGGAAACATAAAAGCTAAAACAGTCCTTTAGACGTATAGACATTCCATGTTTCCCATATTTACTCAAATGTCAAGGAGTGCAGTGTCGTATAACCATTCGAAGAGTAATCTAACTTAAGTTGCATGCGAAGCCTTCAACTTTACAGTAGTTGTTGACTTTTGTTACATTAAAGCCAATTGGCTCCAGACGTTTGTCACGAATCCGGAAACCTAATAGCTTAAATATCATATATACATACATAGGTACATACATAGTGTTAGTTTATTTTAGTTGTTTTTTTTTGTATTATTGTCAGAAGTTACGGCGTGTTAATATTTACAAAACAAGATATGGTGTATGTGTTGTGTATGTTTAAGTCTTATCTCATTCCAATACAAATGCAACATATGAAATAGAACTAAATACAATGCAATAATTTGCATTTGATGACAAGAACCTTAGACGAACAAGAACGACCACTTTTGTTTGGTTTATTCGTTTTTTTGTTTGCTTCCTTCTATTTAATAAAAGTAGGGTGAACTTTAAGAGCGAAGGACGTTAGTATAACATGTTGACCAAAAGTTCGAGATTTTTATCACATATCACCCACCAACCACCACCATCACGGTAGCTATTCGTTGAGGAGGGATAATATATTGCAATAGTAGTTTCAAATAAAAGTAGAAATAGAAAGCTCATTGACCTAAAATTAAATGCAATTTTCCACCGACTTGTTCAAGGAGCAAAATAACAGCCTGTTGTAAAAGTAAAAACATACTTTTCTAAATTAATTTATTTCAAAAAATGTCAGAAGAAAAAAAGAATTAAGATGGAACGTATAACAATTTAAATGCTCAGTAAAATTGTTTATTCTACAGGTCTAAGCCAGTGGCCTAATTGCCGCTTCAGTGACCGAGTGAGAGTGAGCGAGTGCTACTGCCAAATTTGTGTGATGAAAATGATTTTTATATTTTGATTCCACACTTGCATCCAAAAATAAATCAATTTCAAAATTACCTCAAACACCCAAGTGGTTTCGAATGTGTTTTGGTTTTAGAACCAATCCTTAATATTTTATGTGTATAAGCATCACATGTCAAATCGTGTAGGATGCGCTGTCAAGTTGTGTGTGATGAAAGTTCATATTTTGTTTTTGACATGTGTGTTAATACTCGTATCATGATGAAATAATTTGGAAGGGCTTTTACCAAGAAACTTACGACAGTATCTGAAAGAACTTATGTATATTTCTCACTCATGTTGTTTTCCATTGGTTATTTAAAAGGTTTTACTCCTTTTTGATTCCAATGGATTCCGCCTTCCATATTTACACATACACTATCGATCACCCCATTTCAACAAAATGGTTTCTTGAAACTTTTATTGCTTTGACAAGTAATCGACCTATTTATATAGGTTTGTTCGTTTACTTTCCAAAACTGCCAATTTCTACTCATTTTAGTCCAAAGTTCTGTCAAAGTTCATATAAAAAAATTAAATTGACAGAACTTTGGACGGGAAGTACACGAATAGAGGTTATGTGTGTTCAAAATGACTCGTAAATGAAGTCAAGAAACAAAAAGTAATCCCAAAATATAACTCTAAATAACCAATGGAAGGCTTTGGAGTTTTCGGAGTGGAAAAGAAGGGAAACAAATAGGAGTGATCAACGGAAAATGATACATGATTTCAAAAAGAATATCTTGAGGCCAACAACGATCAATTTTAGAACAAAAGACCTGGCTCAAATTCGTAATAAACTGTTGTTACGAAAGAAACAAGTTCATATAGATTAAAGTGATAAGCCAATTGAAAAATTAAATCTCCTTTCGGAATTGGGCAAGGAATTTCGGACCCCGAATATGTCCACCGTAAACTATAATTGTAGGTCCTGAAACACTATAAAGCAGATATTAGCGCCATCCACGAAACCAATGTTTGTTATAGGAAAAGTTTAATCAGCTTCAGCTAAAGACATGTACCAAGCCAGCGTCTAACATATACTTACTTACTTAAGGCGGCGCTACAGTCCGGGGTGGACCAGGGGGTCAACCAACAAGCTTCTTCCAGCTGGCTCGGTTTCTAGATAGCTGTCTCCAGTTTCCCACGCCAAGTTGGTTGAGGTCCTCTTCCACTTGCGTGCGCCACCTTTTACGCTGTCCACCTCTACTACGTTGTCCCACGGGGTTGGATTAAAAGGCTTTCCGGGCAGGAGCATTGGTGTCCATTCGCTCTAAGTGACCCAGCCATCTCAGTCGTTGGCTTTTCACTTTTGTGGCTAGGTCGGTGCCGCTGTACAGCCCGTACAGTTCGTTGTTGTATCTTCTTCTCCATACCCCATCTATACAGATGGGACCAAAAATCACCCGGAGAATTTTTCTCTTAAAACAGCATAATGCGTTCTCATCCACCGTCAACAGTGTTTATGGCTCTGCACGATAGGTACATCAGGACCGGAATGATAAGCGTCTTATACAGGGACAGTTAAGTTGCTCGAGAGAGGCCTTTGCTTCTCAATTGCATCCTTAGCCCAAGGAAACAGCGATTGGCAAGAGTAACTCTTCGTTTGATCTCAGCACTGGTATCGTTCGTTGAGCTTATAGTGTATCCTACGTCGATAAAGTCTCTGACCACCTCAAAAATTATAGCTGTCTATAGTGACGTTCTGTCCGAGACGTCGGTGTTGGGTGTCCTTTCTTGTTGACAGCATATGTATATTTCGTTTTGCTTTCATTCAGCATCTAACATATATAAAACTGCATCAAGGTTAAAATTAAGATCATCAGCGTTATATGCACTCTCAGCCCGACAGAAAAAAAACTGACCATGCTACAAAGTACTGTTTTCTATACGAGCTCCTGGTTTAGTATAAGATCGCATGCTGAGAGATTAAGACGTCGAAATAAGAAAATAGGACATCTTCGGCAGTAAACGGTCGGTACTCATTGCCTACATGACATCACGTCTAGAATCGAACTTAAGTTAATTGATCTCGGGTCGAAATGAATCGTATAGCAATGAAGCTTGTGAAAAAAGGTTCCCAAACCTTAATATTCATAAAAGGATCGTCAACAAAGTTTATCACGTTGGAATGGACGCAAGACAAGGCTCCAGTTCTCTGGATATGGAAATATTTCGCGAAGCCAATAGCCAATATTGAAATGGATTACTACGTTTATTGAAAACAAGTTAGGAATGTGAGAAAATAAGATATTGAAAAGCTACACTCACAACACACCGCAACTAATTTTGCCGATCCTTTATCCCAATATCTCTCGAGTACCAGTGGCAGCGGTAACTCTTTTACCAGCAGGCCATCAATGAACCAACAACTGTAAGTTGCATTTCATAAGATCACTTACAACAACCCGCGTGTTTGATAAGGAGTTCCGACTTGTGTACACAGTTAAACAAGATATATATAAGCAAGCTCCTCCAACCAAATTAGGTGGAAGGAACATTATGGTTTTTCGAAGGAAAAGTCAGAAGCACGAAAGGAGCATGACCGACGAGATAGATAGGTGTTACTTCAAAAATGATATTCCCAAGCTTTACCAAAAGTTGAATTAAAAAATATGTCACGTCCCTAATTCCGAAAAAAAACCTGTTGAGATACTGCTGTCAGACAGAATGAAATATTCAATTTAGACTATTATACCGAAAACGTTCCTCAATGTAAACAAAACCAAGTAACCAAACTTAAGTTCAATAGGATAGCTGAGCCTAATGGTTAACCTGCCAAGCTGTTTAAGCAGCTTTGGATGACTTCAGAGAGAATACATCAGTTTTCATGAATATCGCCCAAACAGTAACTCATACAGAAACATGATCAAAATACATTTTGTGTATATATCTCTTAAAGTCACCTTTTATATTAAACAAAAACTGTAAGAAGTACGCGTCTATGTGAGCGGAGCTATATTCTTTGGAAGGGAAAGTTGGATCACTGGAACGAGTTTTAGCATGGAGTAGATTTGCACATGAGTTACTTTTTTCTCGTCGATTTTACTGCTAATTAACTGCACTTTCTGGTGTATTCTTTACGACACAGGATAATCACTTTTTACTAAATCAATTTTCTTAACTGATTTTTAACACTCGCTTTTCGTACAGTTTCAAGTCTTCTTTCCACAGTTACAGTTTCCTTCATATGAAGGAAGGGAAGATCAATGATCAGACCGGATCAATTTTAAACACGTTATTGAAAAGGCAACATGGGATCCTGTTTTTATCTGGATCTATTTCCTAGTAGTGCAAGGAAAATACCAGGATCCTGTTTTTTTTCGAGATGTGATCCGGAACAGATTATGTGGATAATAAAATCTGGATAATGCCTTGGTTTCATTTTCTTAATCATGCCTTTGGTAGCAACATAGCCCACTTGTTTTCAAATATGTATCTTCAAACTTTCCCATTTGACAGTTTCATATTGATTTTGGGAACGATGTTGTAACATCATGGTAGTGTCATTGTCAACATTTTTTAATCAGAGAACGATTTATAAAAACTAACGCACTGCACAGCCAACAACAAAATGTCAAAAACGATGATTGACATGATTGTGACATCCAACATCATTTTCACTCTCACATCATATCGTCACTTTCAACACCCACTGTCAAGCAGTATGACAATTCTTATATGATGTGACCTCCACCCACAGCACAATGCACGCATACCAACATGTCGTATGCCCGCCGCCGCGCCCGCCACCGCTTCTGGGCTGGCTGATGTCGTCGTTGAATAAACAACTTGTGAGATTTTCATTTCGTGAATGTGAATCTGTTCTTTAGTTTTCAGATTTTATTGTAAATCTCGTCCTTTATTTTCAAATTCTTCGTATTTTTCTCGACAAAAGCGCACAAAAAGGAAGGGCATCATAACTATCTAAATATATACGACTACAAAATACTCGTATCACTTTTGCGTGTGCTGGTTGCTGTCATGTTATTCTCGTTACTTCGTATTGGGTGGGTTGTGGGTGGTTTGGTAATATTTGAGTTGAGATTCCCAAGCACTGTAAATTTAAAGGATTCATAACCAAAGCATGAGGATTTTATGAGAGAATCCCTAGATGTGTTTTTTTTTTTTTTTGTTAAAAAAAACCTACATACAAGCACACATATATATTCTCTTGTTACTTGGTTGTTGTAATCATCTTGTTGTGCTATAGAGGGATGCTGAATCGATTTGATTATGGCGCCAGTTTGACCCATATTATTCTCTTACAGTGGCGTACGAATATATAGTCCTGCTGACGCCGATTGGACTAATAATATACAGACAGACAAAACGCGTACCTACTTCTCCCAATACGAAATACACATTTTTATAGGACATTTTATTACACAAATACTAAAGTAAATATACATTTATGTTTAATTGACCAAAAAAGAAAGAAAGATAACGGATCCTCACACCCCGACCTTTCACCCGCCGGGTACTTTTTTTTTTTTTTTTGATTAATTCAAGTAGATTGTGACAACTAATATATTGTTAATGGTTTTTGTTTTTGTATAACTTCCAGAATAAGGATTATAAATCTATGAAAGCTTATAGACTGGTCCTTCCGCAAGTATTGCAAAATGTTGGTTTATGTACTATGTATTGGTTAGGTATATCACCGGTAGAGTGAACTGACGTCGTCGTGGGTCGGTGAAAGTTGCTGAATGAGTAAGAACTTGGTTTATCAGTCGTGTGTTCGTGTGTGTAATATAAAATTTCGAAGGACATTATTCGAGATGACGTTTTTTTGGGGAATTCCTTTTGAGCTTAATCATTGAAATGATTTCACTTTCTTTCAATATTCATAGACGTAAAGGGGCTAGGTATAGATTTTTGTATAGAGAAAACAAATTAAGGGGGTTTATTCTTGTTGATGATTTCTTAAACAAAAAAAAAACAAAGAAAGAAAATTAATTTTAATATTTTTTAAAACTGAAAAGGACATAAGTGATTCATTTCGAAATATGTTAATTTCGGTACATTATACATCCTAGGATACCTTTCATTTTCAGTTTTAATATTTTACGAGAAACCATAAATTATTATATGTATGCACAAATAGGTAGGCAAAGGTCTCCAGGAATGTATTTTTACAACCTATCTTTTTTCTTTAAGTGGAAGATTTGAAAATCCTTTAGCATAACTCTGATTTAAGGATATAATATGATGACAGGAAAAGACATCAGGGAGTATTTTTTTCCAAGAATGATTCTACAATGAGTCATAACTGAGTTTCATCATCAATAATAAGATGAGTTTTTCTTTTTAAAAGAAAAACAAAATTGTGACCATAATCATTGAAATGGATTTTTGTTTTTCCCTTTTTTTATCTTTTCTGCAAAATCTCAAACCAGTTTACCATAATGAGGTTTTAAATCATCTTAGTTTTTTGTTGTGTCTTATTGACTTTATTTTAAATTTTTACAAAACAAAAACTTATTGACATGCAGCTTCGTTTCTATTAATAAGAGTGTGTGGTGAAATAATCCCAGCCAAGCCAGTTAAAGTTTTAGAAAAGTGTCATAAGAGCCCTACACACGATCAATATTTATTGTCAGTATTCAATGAAAAAGTCATTTTTCGCTGAGTATTGACCGTTCGTATGCTCTTCAATGTCATTGTCAATGAACATTGACGACATTGATGAGAACCAAAATCAATTTGGTTTTCTTCAATGTAACTGTCATGTTGACGTTTGAGTCGGTGGCAAAAATAAAGCAAATAGCAAAATAGAAAAAGAAATGGTCGATTTTTGGGCTTAGTTCTCTTAAATTTCAAAAAAATTTATTATTAAACAACTTCCTTAGTACTTAATATTGTTATTCCTTCTTTTTTATTTGCTGATACACCTGATGCAACATTCTTGCAGCCAAATCATACAATTTTACGTACAATTATTGTCAATTTTCATTGATACGTGTGGTGGCAATTTTGCATCAATGTTTTTTGACAGAAAATGTCTTCAATAATTATTGTCAATGAATATTGATCGTGTGTAGGGCCCTATAAATAACGGGTGTGGTCAGTTGTCCCATTTAGACAGCGTATGTTTAATTAAGCACTATTTTTTTTTGTGTTTGTCGGTCGAACAGCATTTTTGTTTGACAGCTGTCATATTGAGAACCAGGCTCCATTTTGTTCTTCAATTTTGAGACATGTAAAAAGGAAATTCAATGGTTATTTTGATTTACAAATAAATATTAAGATTTAGTTATTATTTCTAAAGCCTAGTACGCTGCTGATGCGAAACGAAAAATCCCATACAAAAATGACACAACGAAATCATAAACGAAAAATTTAGTTTTACTTTTCGTTCTGCAGTACGCTGTTTGGTGAACGAAATTGAAAATTGTTGCATATATTTTGGAGAAGTCTACACTCTTTTTTCGCACACAATTAATTACCCAGGCCATTTATTGTGTGCGGAAAATGACATTTGTGTTTTTTCGTGTGTATTTTTGTTGTTTCTTTCATTACAGCGTGGCAGCGAAAAAATATTCATTGACAGTTATACCAATTCAAAAACTCAAAACAAATGCAACTGAAAAAAAAGAGCACACAGAGCCACGCTGTAATGAAAGAAACAACAAAAATACACACGAAAAACACAAATGTCATTTTTCCGCACACAATAAATGGCCTGGGTAATTAATTGTGTGCGAAAAAACAGTGTAGACTTCTCCAAAAAATATGCAACGATTTTCAATTTCGTTCATCGAACAGCGTACTGCAGAACGAAAAGTGAAACTAAATTTTTCGTTTATGATTTCGTTGTGTCATTTTTGTATGGGATTTTTCGTTTCGCATCAGCAGCGTACTAGGCTTTAACCTAAAAAAAAATTTAAGCTGGTCCAAAGTTCCACATAAAATAACTTCTAATATTTGAATAATCATTGTTTAGGTGAACTATCATTGAAATAGGAATATATTTATTACGACTGGCGGGTGACTGTAACCGAGAACAAAAGCTAGTAAACAAGATGCATGGCACTGCCACAGTTGCAGATAGATGCCATTTTAAGAAGAGGTAAAAAGAATCTCGGAAGGTTACAAGCCCCAAATCGAGGTCTGCCAGAACGATCAGGGGAACATCGAAATGGAATCACAGTCGGTGGGTGCTCAGAAAATTAATGGAAAAATCATTTCTGCAAACTGCCAGGCATATTGTACCATTCAGCCTAGGTGAGGCAGGTCAACTATTTCACCCATCCGATATTGACAGACAAAGTGAAGAAATTTATATCTAAGTTGTATCTAATAAAGCTTCTACAGCACATGATTTTTGACCTTTAAGCCCAGTACGCTGCTGATGCGAAACGAAAAATACCATACAAAAATGACACAACGAAGTCATAAACGAAAAATTTAGTTTTACTTTTCGTTCTGCAGTACGCTATTCGATGAACGAAATTGAAAATTGTTGCATATTTTTTGGAGAAGTCTACACTCTTTTTTCGCACACAATTAATTACCCAGGCCATTTATTGTATGCGTAAAAATGACATTTGTGTTTTTTCAAGTGTATTTTTGTTGTTTCTTTCATTACAACGTTGCTGTCTGTATTCTTTTCTTTTCAGTTGTATTTGTTTTGAATATTTGAATTGGTGTAACTGACAATGAATATTTTTTCGCTGCGTTTTGGTTTTTGTTTTGAATTTTTGAATTGGTGTAGGTTAGGTTAGGTAGAAGGGCTGACAGTTGATCTCGTTACCGTCACACTTAGATCTATGTAGATCCGTTGTGATACCCTAGGAAATTGTATTCCACTTAATGTAAAAACCTATGTGTTCTGTTAGCAGTCAAGCCATTTAGAGGCGTTGATGAAATTCAGAAGGCTATTAGCCGAAGTTCCAGAAAGTTCCTCTAGGTCATTATAGAAATAATTTCCTAGGTGTTTCTTTCTTAAATGACAGAGTGCTGGGCAGTGGCAAAGGAAGTGTGAGGTATCCTCATGTGCTTCTTCGTCACTGCATCCTCTGCAAAGGTCATCAGTACTGAGCCTCATTTTCTTTTTATGGTATCTCAGTAGGTTGTGTCCGGTGATTATGCTGACAAGGGAACGGAGATGTTTCTTGTTCATTTGCATAATTTTGTCTGTTCTCTGCTTATTGAAATTTGGCCATAACTTTCTAGTTGTGGCGCATGTTTCAAGCAGATTCCATCTTTCATTGGTTTTTTCTAATATTTTGTTACCAATTTCCTGTTTGATGCTACAGGTTGGTACTTTGATATTTTGTTCGGCTTGACTTGAATCAAGCGACGAACCCGTTCTCGCCAGCTCATCAGCTCTCTCGTTTCCCTGTACATCACTGTGACCGGGAACCCAGCAGAGTCTAATGTTATGCTGCATGCCAAGAACCCTAAGCTCTTCGCGACAGCAAGTCACAAGCTTCGAATGTATCTCGGTGGCAGAAATTGCTTTTATTGCTGCTTGGCTATCAATAAAGAGGGTGATATCAGCTCGTGGTATCGCCATCATTGATATTTGCGTAGCTGCTTTTGTCACTGCCAAGACCTCGGCTTGGAAGACGCTGCAAAAGTCCGGAAGTCTGAAGGAGCTAGCTAGTCCCAGAGTTTCCGAGAAAATTCCTGCACCAACTCCAGTGTCCATCTTTGAACCATCGGTGAAGACAGTTATCGTAGATGCATTACTGAAAGGTTGGTTGTTTTCCCACTCCTCTCTATTAGGAAAAGAGGTAGTGAAGGGTCTGTTGAAATTTAAATAGGGTGTTGTGTAGTCTGTGCAAACATTATTTCCCACATATCTCTGCAGAATCTGAGTATGGCCCGATGTGCTTTGCTTCCAGCATTTAGTCTGGCTTAGGCGCAGGGCACTGTATGCTGCAGATTCTTGCACGAATAGATCTAGGGGTCTCAAGTTGAGTATCGCTTCCAGTCCCACTGTGGGAGTGGTTTTCAACGCCCCCGTAATACCTACGCATGCTAATCTTTGAACTTTTGTCAAGGTTTTCAGGTTTGTTGCTTTCTCAGTCGCGTTCCACCAAACTAAATTACCGTAGGTAAGTATCGGTCTAACTATTGCCGTGTACATCCACCTGATAATTTTTGGATTGGGTCCCCAGGATTTTCCAAAGATCCTGTTGCAGGAATAGAACGCAACCATAGCTTTCTTTGCTCTCTCTTTAGTGTTGAGACTCCAGTTCAGTTTCTTATCAAGGATCACACCCAAGTATTTGGCTTGATCCGAGATTTTGAGTGGAGTCCCTGCAATTGATGGTAATCTAAACGTTGGTATTTTTCTTCTGTTAGTGAAGAGAACCAATTCAGTTTTCAATGGATTAACCATTAGACCACAATTCTTTGCCCATGTGTTGACCTTTGACAGGGCATATTCTATTTGTTCACTAATAGTGGATGGGAATTTACCTGTCGCAAGTAGTACTAGGTCATCTGCATAAGCTACTACTTTGACTCCACTATATTTTAATTTCACAAGAATTTCGTTCATAACTAGTATCCAAAGAAGCGGAGAAAGCACCCCTCCCTGGGGTGTTCCTCTGGATGTGGATACTTTTAAACGTGAATCTCCAAGTTCTGTATTAATATGCCTGTTTTTTAACATGCACATAGTCCAATTTATAATTGAGTTTTCTATATTCAGCTCTACAAGGGCTCTCTTAACTGCATCGTTTTCCACATTATTGAAAGCTCCTTCAATATCTAGAAAGGCAGCAAGAGTGTATTCCTTGTCTTTGAGAGTTTTTTCAATTGTATTAACAACACAGTGAAGTGCAGTTTCTACGCTTTTGCCTTTCGTATAGGCATGCTGCATTGGAGAAATTACCTCCGGGTTCAGTGAGCTGCGAATATAGATGTCCAACAATCTCTCGAAAGTCTTAAGAGTAAACGACGTGAGACTGATTGGTCTATAGTCTTTAGCTTCCGTGTGGCTGGGTTTACCAGCCTTCGGGATAAATACAACCTTGACTTCACGCCATGCTTTAGGTACATATCCCCATCTGAGGCTACTTGAGAATATGTTTTTCAGGTGTGAAGTAATGAGGTTTTCACTTTTTTGTAACATCATTGGAAAGATGCCATCTAGTCCCGGGGATTTGTAAGGGGAGAAAGAGTTTATTGCCCATTTAATCTTGTCTTCCGTTACAATGTCCGACGGTGTTCTGTGCTCTGTAAATATCTCAGTTTCCCGGTTATAGCTTGGGTTAGAGCTACACCCGGGAAAGTGAGCATTAACTAAGAGTTTTAGAGTTTCACTGCATGATTCTGTCCAGCGACCACTTGGTTCTTTTAAGGAACCTAAGGTAGATGGCTCTTTGGAGAGAATTTTCCTTAGTCTAGCTGATTCATTGGTGCCTTCTATTTCATCACAAAAGGTTCTCCACGAGCTGCGTTTCGCTCGCTGTGTTTCAGCTTTGAATTTTCTTTGACTGGATTTGTAGATCTCCCAGTCGATGTCTGATCTGGTGCGCTTGGCGACATTGAAAAGTCGCCTCGTTTCTTTCCTAATGTCGCCCAGTTCTATTGTCCACCAAGGTGGTTTTTTGTTGCCTTTTTTACCTGGTTTTAATGGACATCCTTTGACAAAAGCATTGCTGAGTATTTCTGTGAATTTCTCGGCAGCTTTGTCTAAGTTCTCAGGATTATCAATTGCATTGGTATTAAGCAATTTGATTTCATTCTCTACTTCCCCATTAAAAATATCCCAGTTAGTTTTTCTGAAGTTTCTAAAAGGTTTTCGAGAGTTTGTTGTACTAAGTATAAAGAATTCAATTAACCTGTGATCGGAAAAAGATTCTTCCTTAAGTACCTTCCATTGTTCTATTGAGACAGTATTCGAGTTGCTCACAAGGGTGATATCGAGTACTTCCTCGCGGTTCTTAGTGACAAATGTTGGTTCATTACCTCTATTCGCTACTAGTATGTTATTTTCTATGATAAATTCAAAAAGAGACTCACCCCGATCGTTGATATCAGTGCTGCCCCATTGAATATGATGTGAATTAGAATCACATCCTATCACAAGGTCCCATTTCTCTACAGCTGCGCGTTGAACAAGTTGGCACGTGACATTTGCAGGAGGTCCCTCCGTCCCATCGTACGGCATATAGCATGATGCCAAGATAAGCGGTGGAAGCCCATCGCGCTCCAACTTTATCACAGTTTGGTCTAGGTTACTGTATGTGGATAGAAGAAAGAGATTAATCTGTTTTCTAGCTACAATACATGTTCTATAATTACTGTTGGTACCTGTGTTAGAGGATTTAAACAGTGTAAGTCCTTTTGAGTGGAGCCCCCTAATTCTGCCGCCTGATATCCAGGGTTCTTGAATTAGGGCAATGTCTATTTGTCTACTCTCCATGAGGTAGACCAGGTTGGCGCTGGCAGCTTTACTATGATGAAGATTTATTTGTAAAAATTTCATGATAAGTTATTAACTACCACCTCCTTATTTACCTGTTTTTTCTTATTGGCTATGAACCTAAGCTTGCATCGGTTTGTACCAACGCGCACTTTGTAGCCAATTTTCCGCAGAAGTGGCATCGATTTGTGGCTTAGACTCACAATCACTTCGGTGCCATCTTTGGTTGGTTCGTTAACCTGAACAACCTCCCAATTCTGGCTGAGTTGTTCGGTGTTCAGGGACTTGAGGTTCCGCTCTATCCGGTCTCTTGGTATCACGGGTCCCTTAAGTGTCAGCACTGCCTTTGGCCTGCTCAGTTCGCTGATTTCCTTCTTACTAATAAGTCGAAGGTCAGCGTTCGGCCAAGGAGCTTCGGTCTTCTCGATGAACTCTCGGAGCCATGTGAGAGTGTTACCGTCTTCACATGTCATCACCTTGAATCCGTGGACAGTGCTGAGGCTACCGAAGAGTGGCGGAGGCCTATTCTTGACGATAGCCTCGTTTACCCCGTCCAGAATTCTTAGTTCTATCAATTGCCATTGATCATCCGTCAGTTTCCTTGAAGGGTTGCCAAAGTCTGCAATCGCAGTCTGTTGGACCTCCATGGTCACCCGGGAGAATTTGGCTTTCTTCTTCTTGTTCCCCGGTGAGGGAACAGCTGGTGACGTAGTGTCGTCGTGCCTAGCTCTTTTGGAACCACTCACAGTTGGGCGAGAGATAGGCGGAGGCAAGAGGCCGTCCTTTCCTACCTTCACCTTTCCTTGAGCAGTCCTCAAGTTCGGCTCGTCCTGAGTCAGTCTGTCCGTACATGTATTATCCGTCCGTGACGGATTGTCGTCTGGCCTAGCTTGGTTGGACGTACTCGCAGTTGGGTGAGAGCCAGGCGGAGGCAAGAGGCCTTCCTTTCCCTTCTTCACCGCCCCTTGAGCAGTCTTCAAGTTCGGCTTGTCCTTGGTTCGTCTGTCCGTACCCGTGCTTAATGTCGTGGTCGATAGTCTCTGAGTGGATTTATCCAGGGCTAGCTTTTCCTTGGCCGTTAAGGATTCAGGATTCCTTTTGCCTAGCCGCCGGATAATCCTCTCAGCGTTCCGGTTTTGCCTGCGGAATATTTGCTTATCGTCCAGGAGACCTTTCACCTTGCGCTTACGACGCTCAGCTCGGGCCTCCAAAACAGTCTTCACGGAGTCCATTGTTGAGTCGGTCGGTTTGCAATCCCCTGGCTGAGAAGAGGTGGACGCATCCGGACTGCATTCAGGGTTCTGAGCCCGAAGGCAATCCGAGTGCGACTCCTCTAACTCGTCCACTCCCGTGGTTACCTCCCCACCTTCCAGGCCCGTTGGAGCAATATGCACCGCGCAACGGCTGGTTGATGGTTTGGATGGACCAGGAGCTGGTTCATGCATCTTGTCTTTTGTCGTGTCAGTATTTGCATGCACAGCTGATAAGGCCGTCCCTTTCCTTACCTGGGATTTACCAGCAGGGGGTTTGGGTGGTCCCATCACCGTGTCCGCGTTTGTGTCTTTCACAGAAGTAGCCTTCGCCGGTGTTAGGACCAGAGGCCCAACTTCCATTGCAGACTCCTTCTGTAGAAGCGCACGTGCGTTATGCAGTCGTTTGCGTTCCAGTTCCGTAAGTTCTTCCCAACTCCTTGTGCCAAGTCGTTCAATCACTCTTCTACAGTTGCGGTATTTACTCCGCACTGAAGAAGTTGAAAGCCGTGAGATGTTGGAGCTGGCAACAGAACAGGAGTCACTGATGTCGTCAGTGTCAACCGTTATGATGCTGGCCCCATCATCCACACCGAGATTGGCAAAGGGGTTGAGAAGAAGGTCTTCCTCTTCCTCAGTCATGTCCGTTTTTGTGTCGTTCTTGTCTTTATTGGTGTTTTTTGTCACTGGCGACTTCTCCCCTCGTTCGTTTCGAGGGGCCAAGCCCACGCCGGCAGCCGCGACTTCTACCGACGGTTTAGCGTATATCCCCGCTAGTTTTTTTTTCTGTTTTGTGTGTCTTGTCCATGGTTTTTACGTTGTGGGTTCCTCTTAGTTGGCCTAGAATCCTCAGCTGTCCAGCTGCGGATCTCCTGATCAGTCTAGTCCGTGATGTATTGTCGTCTAGCCTAGCTTGGTTGAACGTACTCGCAGTTGGGTGAGAACCAGGCGGAGGCAAGAGGCCGTCCTTTCCTTTCTTCACCTTTCCTTGAGCAGTCCTCAAGTTTGGCTCGTCCTGAGTGTGTCAGTTTCCGTAGTTACCGTCCGTGACGGATTTTCGTCTGGCCTAGCTTGGTTGGACGTATTCGCAGTTGGGTGAGAGCCAGGCGGAGGCAAGAGGCCATCCTTTCCTTTCTTCACCTTTCCTTGAATAGCCCTCAAGTTCGGCTCGTCCTGAGTTTGTCCGTATTCGTATAAACCGTCCGTAACGTAATGTCGGCCTAGCTTGGTTGAACGTACTCGCAGTTGGGCGAGAGCCAGGCGGAGGCAAGAGGCCATCCTTTCCTTTCTTCACCTTTCCTTGAGCAGTCCTCAAGTTCGGCTCGTCCTGAGTGTGTCAGTATTTACCGTCCGTGACGGATTTTCGTCTTGCCTAGCTTGGTTGGACATACTCGCAGTTGGGTGAGAGCCAGGCGGAGGCAAGAGGCCATCCTTTCCTTTCTTCACCTTTCCTTGAATAGCCCTCAAGTTCGGCTCGTCCTGAGTTTGTCCGTACTCGTATAATCCGTCCGTAACGTAATGTCGGCCTAGCTTGGTTGAACGTACTCGCAGTTGGGCGAGAGCCAGGCGGAGGCAAGAGGCCATCCTTTCCTTTCTTCACCTTTCCTTGAGCAGTCCTCAAGTTCGGCTCGTCGTGAGTTTGTCCGTAACGTAATGTCGGCCTAGCTTGGTTGAACGTACTCGCAGTTGGGCGAGAGCCAGGCGGAGGCAAGAGGCCATCCTTTCCTTTCTTCACCTTTCCTTGAGCAGTCCTCAAGTTCGGCTCGTCGTGAGTTTGTCCGTACTCGTATAAACCGTCCGTAACGTAATGTCGGCCTAGCTTGGTTGAACGTACTCGCAGTTGGGTGAGAGCCAGGCGGAGGCAAGAGGCCGTCCTTTCCTTTCTTCACCTTTCCTTGAGCAGTCCTCAAGTTCGGCTCGTCGTGAGTCTGTCCGTATTCGTGTTAACCGTCTTCAAGCAAATCTAAGAAATTCACAGCTGGCCAGCTGAAAACCTAAACGTAAGCCTCCCCACCACTACAAGGTGGAAACCCGTCGAGGAGGTTGAATTGGTGTAACTGACAATGAATATTTTTTCGCTGCGTTTTCGTAAGCATTTCGTTATCTTGTTGGAGACCAACTAAAAATTTCGTTTCGCATCAGCAGCGTACTAGGCTTTATGTATAAAGCCTAGTACGCTGCTGAAATGAAAGAAACAACAAAAATACACACGAAAAACACAAATGTCATTTTTCCACAAACCAACTTGGGTTTGAAACTTGAGACATCTAGCAAAGTAGAGGACTGAGGTGGCTGGAAGAAGCCTCTTGGTTGAGGATCAGTTAAGTGCTAAAGTCTAGTACGCTGCTGATGCGAAACGAAAAATCCCATACAAAAATGACACAACGAAATCATAAACGAAAAATTTAGTTTTACTTTTCGTTCTGCAGTACGCTGTTCGGTGAACGAAATTGAAAATTGTTGCATATTTTTTGGAGAAGTCTACACTCTTTTTTCACACACAATTAACTACCCAGGCCATTTATTATGTGTCGAAAAAGGACATTTGTGTTTTTTCGTGTGTGTTTTTGTTGTTTCTTTCATTACAGCGTGGCTGTCTGTGTTCTTTTTTTTCAGTTGCATTTGTTTTGAATTTTTAAATTGGTGTAACTGTCAATGAATATTTTTTCGCCGCGTTTTCGTTAGCATTTCGTTGTCTTGTTGGAGACCAACTAAAAATTTCGTTTCGCATCAGCAGCGTACTAGGCTTGAGTAATTAATTGTGTGCGAAAAAAGAGTGTAGACTTCTCCAAAAAATATGCAACAATTTTCAATTTCGTTCATCGAACAGCGTAGAGCGTACTGCAGAACGAAAAGTAAATTTTTCGTGTATGATTTCGTTGTGTCATTTTTGTATGGGATTTTTAGTTTCGCATCAGCAGCGCACTAGGCTTAAGTAAGTAAGTACATAAGTAAATAGTATGAGTGCACGTTAGGAGTTCATAAATTTCCAAAAGTCATTCCAATAATCATCCGGAAGATGGCCTTGATAAAGCTAGAACTATAATGCTCGGTGGGGCACTTAAGTAGTGGGAAGAGATTAAGCGAATACACGGAAAGCGTATCACGCGGCTATAATTGCGCAATGGAACGTTTCGTCAAGTTTCGTTCAACTTTGCGCTGCCGAGCGCACCTTACTTCAGTAAAAATGACATTTCGTGAAATAGGAATGCCAAAAAGAGATAGATGATAGTTACATTATGGGTACGGTGACCATCCGTCCCGGGTTTCCCGGGATTGTCCCGTATTTCTATGGCCTGTCCCGGTTTATTTTTTAAGAAACCCGGGACGTACAAACGTCCCGTATTCAGATACTTGTTGCGTATTTGTCCCGTATTTGCACATTCCAAGAAGTCTTTTTATTTTACATAAGTAAATAAATAAAAAAATTAAAAATTATTAAAAGAATAAAGGCCAATAGTTCAGTGCGAGCTAATCTCGGTTTTAAGCCTGAGTTTTCCAATCAATATTCTAACAGTCGTATTCATTAGAATTCACTAAAACACCTCTCATCGAGTCAACATTTACGTAGTGTTTTAGCCCTTATTAAGGCTCTATTCAACGCTGCGTAAATCCTTATTCAGAAAATATTTTGCGATCCATTTTATTTAAAATGCTCTTGTGTTAAAAATAGTACAAAAAAGATAAATCTATTACGGTTAGATGTCAAACAAAAGTATCATTATGTAGTCATTATCCAACCTCTAACGAGTTTAGCTTGAAATGACTCTACTCAACGTCACATAAATTGTATGAATAACATTTTGGTGTTTTGAGGCATTACGCAGTCTCTAATATGCGTTTAAACATAACGCTGTTAGGTAGCTCCAAGTTAACTCGCTTAATTTGATAAGTTGCCTCAGGGACCAAACTCTTCCGTTGTCGAGCTATCTCGATTTTGATGGCGAAAGTTATTGAAATATTTGAAAAGTGCAAAGTTTTCATAGTTGCGCTATCTTGATTTCGATTGGAATAGCCGTAAAAAGATTTTTGATAGCTGAAATACTTATTAAGTGAAAAATGGCTTCTGAAATAACTCAGGATTGACTAATTTTCAGGACTAGCTAACCTTGATTTAACTCAAAGCTTACTCTGCACTGAAAAACTGGCCCTTATTTTAATAATGAAATTGAAAATGTTAAGTTTATTCTTTTTTTATTTTTTAGTTTGTATGTTGCGAAGACATTATAACTTATGTTATTGTTCCTTTCTTTTTCGTATGTTTTACAGTTATTATATTTTTTTTTAGATAATAAATAAAAATTATTGAAAAGTCCAACAATTTTTTATTGTTTTCAAATTCTTCATTTTTTGTCCCGGGTTTTACTCCCAGAAATATGGTCACCGTAATTATGGATGTGCTCCCCTTTTGACGGTATGGAAAGCTACTTTTCGTTGGTTTTTGATATTAATTTCAGTGCAGTGAAAGAAATACGAGTAATGCATAGCTTAATGCGAAGCGCCCCTTTTCTAGATAACCGTCAATAACAATGCTTGGTAGAAAAGTGATTGAAGAATTTGTGAACACTCTAGGAGCTCAAATACAGTTTCTTCTGAGTTGTGACAAAATGTCAAACTCCACTGCAGAACCGTCTATTGACTGTAATGATAAAATATGAGGAAAATATAAGTGTGATGATGGCAACCTCTGGTTGTTTACAGACCCAATTTACACTATGTGCGTCCTATTTTCGATAACTTTTATAATAAATACGGACTTGTTTCACTAATCTTCAATGCATCAATTATTGCTGGTTTATTGACATAGATCATAATAAAAATAATAAATCCAAAAGAAGTCCAAAGTTGCTAAACCACAGCTTCTTAGACCCAGTTGTGTGGGCAAGATTATTCAAGTCTGAGTTAGCCCCTGAAATGTGTTTTTTTGAGAGCCTTTTCCGTTGTGGCGCCATCTCGACTTCGATAGATAAATATTGAAATTTTTGGAAAGCGCAATTTTCCCGTTGTGGTGCCAATCGATTTAGATAGTAAAAAGCTAATAAGGGTGATATCCAAAATATCGCACATCTACTTCAAAATATTTTTGACAACTAAAAGTTAAAAGTTAATCTTCAAATAAAAAACTGTTTCTGAGTTAACTCAGGGTTCATTTATTTTCTGATTTAATTCAGAGCTAACTCTACACTGAAAAACTGGCCCTGAGAAGGTATTCCACATTTGCTTTTCTTTAAATTATTTTCGATTTTGCTACAATGTTAAACCAATATGTCTATTTCCTTATAGAAACATAGGTTTTTACAAAAAAGGTTATATAATTTCAAGTAACCACAAGTTTACTGTTAACTTTCTTCCAAGTTTCTCCATTTTTTTCAAAAATTCTCTCATTTCAACGTTTTGACAGTTTTTACACATTTATGTAACTGGAGAAAGATACCGAACGCACCTATTATTTGAGTAAATTGGATAGGTTTTGCTCTTCTCACCCATCTGATATTACATTTAAAATTTAAAATTAATTAAAACAAAACAAATCAACTTTAGGTAGCTATGCATTTTATTGTTTTAATTTTCTTTTAATTAAATATGTAGTATGATTTTGCAAACCATATTTAAATAAATTGGAAGTGAACGGAAGATTATTCTTTTTTTTTGTTCTTAACCATAAATATACATTAACTATTACTAATAACTTTCGAAGTGAGCACTAAAACGGACTCAATACAAAATTCTTCCTAACCACTTCTAACAGCTGCTGCAATAAGCATACAAATACTTATTCCGAATGCCATTGCTACATTTGCTCGCACACCCATTGGTGCGGAATTACAACCATCTGTAAAACAGGCGCAAATTTCCTCGAAGAATCCTTCGTTATCAGCAGTCATGCAAGTGTCGTTACGTCCACGCAAGTCCTCTACGTGCCAGCCACAACCACGAACAATACGTTTTTCCGAATTCACAAGAATATTAGTCACGGTCTTTCGACAAAATACTCGCGTGGCATCTTCGCGTTCTTCACAATCTTCTAGATACTGTTCGTCACGCACACCACGAGGAACAGTCAATCGCAAGCTGTTACAATCCTCATCCAGATGAGAATTGCACTGATGACATCTGATGGCGTCAGCTAGAAATAAATAAGAAATTTTTTTATAAGTAAAATTAAGGATATTCGAAATGCAAATTATTAAAGTTTATTATATATGTAGGTCAACCAAAGCACACATAAACATTCACGCAATTGCGTGGGTAAGCCAATATAGATTTAGATATTTTATTGCGCAAACTATACGCTGATTTACACGCAGGGCGGCATTAATTGCCAATGCTGACCCTCGTTTTTATTATAACTATGCTTTTTGTATTTGAAAAATGGTGATTAAGCTGTTGGCATAGAGTTTTATCATTTTTGAAGAGGGTAAAAGTTATGATGTCAAGGTCAGCAACGGAAGAGGGATGTGACGAAATCAGGCTGATAAAGAAGGTATGAATAAAGTTAATATACAAGACTTCCTGTTAAAATGTTAAAAGGCAACTAGACAGTAGTGGTCAATATTTTAGGGGAAGAAAATATACAGCAGTTGCGTGATAGGAGGTTATAAAATTTTACTTTGACTGTCATCGGTCTAAAAAAAAGGAAACCTATTGAAAGCTTTTTATTTTATGATTCTAAGCAACTTCAAGGACAAACTGAAGAAGTGCTATACCTTAGTTGCAGATTGCGCTAGACAGTATGGAAAGAAAAGTGATTTTTTAATCGAAATTTAAGAACTTGAGTTGCAGATTTCCATTTAGGTAAAGTTTTTAATTATTAAACTTATTCTTTTCTTTTTGGAAAAACTTCAAATATTTTATCAAACTTGCTTCTGGAAAACACATTTTCGTTACATAATTGGGTCACCCTGTGTTTGACTACCTACCAAAATATTGTTTATATTCAAATTAAATACAAGGAATAGCAGACTACATTAGGCCATTGACATCGTAGGCATCCGTCAATGGAACTTGACAGTTGATGGGTTGAAATATGTATAGGGGACCCACTATATTTTGACATAAATAGTATATTTCGATCCATATGGCACCCAATTGCCTTAAAATCACATTCTTCTGCAGCACTAAAAATTCATCAAAAATTTCAGATTTTTTAGAGGTTTTTTGATCCATCGACATCGTAGGCATCCATCGATGGAATTTAACAGTTGATGTCTTGACGGATAAGGGCCAAAATATATCTTCACCTAAAAAGTATATTTTGGTCAAAATGTCAACTAATTGACACAAATCACCATTTTCCGGAGCAGTACAAGCTGAGAAAATTTCATATTTTTTGAGCTTTTTTAATCCATCCAAATTGAATTGTTTGGATTTGATCAAAAACGTTACAGTATTGAATTGAATTTGTTAAAATCGGAGAGATTTAATTCCATTGAAATCAAAATGAAAATTGAATCGGTAATATATTCAGTGAAATGAAATTGATCGAAAGATCGATGGATTGAAACGATCGAATCATGTTGGTAATCGATTCCTGAACGATTCGTTCGACTGCCAGCTACTGCCAAATAAAAACGGGGCGGACTGCCTCTTGCATGGAATGTGACAAAAAGGAGACTTTAAGCCTTGTACACAGATCAAGCAAAGACTAATTTTATCTCTACATTTTTTTCCGAAGACAAATTTTAAACGTATGTACGTAGTAGCGTATAGCTAAAAATTTAAAGAATGAAAATAATTATAAAATTTCCTTCAATTCGTATAAATTTGAAAATTTTACAAAAAGAAATCAGACTCTTTCAAAGTATTTGCAGAGAGCAAGAAAAATTGAAGATCGCCTGAGCTTTATGGGGACAAAAATGGATAATGTGGATGAATGAAAATACCTCTAAGAAATCTGAAATTTTCAGTTGTCTTACTGCTCCGGAAAAAGGTGATTTTAGGGCAATTAGGCAACATTTAGATAAAAATAAACTCTTTTTTATCAAAATAGAGTTTGTCCTCAATCTGTCAAGCCATCAATTGTCAAATTCCATTAAGGAATGGCTATCTCAAAGAAATCAGAACTTTTTGAAGATTTTTACTGTTTCGGAAAAAAGTGATTTTAGGGTAATTGGATGACATTTGGACCGAAATACACCTTCTTTTTCAAATATAATTTATCCCCCATCTGTCAAGTCATCAACTGCCAAACTCAATTGAAGGATGCTTACGATGTCGATGGACTAACAACACCTCTAAAAATTTCGAAATTTTGAAGTTTTTACATCTCTGGAAAAAAGTGATTTTAGGGCAATTGGTTGACATTTGGATCAAAATAAACTTTTTTCATCAAAATATAGTTCTTCCCCAGGTTGTCAAGCTATCAACTGTCAAATTCTACAGAAGGATGGATGGGATGTCGATGGATTAAAAAAAACCCTTTAAAAATCAGAAATGTGCAAAGTTTCTTACTGCTCTAGAAATCCTATTGAATTGCCCAACTCAGTATGCTGAATCCAACTCGGTTTAACTTGGTTTGGAAAAAAATTTTGTATTGAAAATATTATAATAGCTGCACCACTGTCTGATTTAAAACAGCTGTTCTATTTATTCTATTCTAATACATACATATGTATAATATTTTTTTTTTCAGTCGTGCATCCTCGCAGCGTCTTTTAATAGGCGTTTTTCTTTTTTAATTCAGAAAAGAGCTCTGAACAGAGTCCGAGCATGTCGAGCATGTTCTGAACATCATCTGAGCAAGTTTGCTCTGAGCTCATAGAGCGTGCTCTGAATAAACTCAGACTCAGAACACACTCAGGCCTCGGCCACGCAGTAAGCGGCTGAGCGGCTAGCGGCTGAGTGGCAGCTCTAAGCGACGTATGGCCAGGCACTGAGCGACTGCTTTTGAGCGATTAGTAGTTAAAATGCCGAGATGGTCGAGACTGCACACACGAAATTAACAACTCAATGTTTACTTTGGCCATCTTTACTTCTTGCCGCTCAGAACATTACTAAAAATTAAAACAGGTTTCGTTGCTGAGCGGTGCCGCTTAGCCGCTCAGAATTTTGTTTCGCCGCTCGCTCATAGCGTGGCCGCTTCTATGTGATTTCATATGTTTTATATTTTTTTTCCGCTTAGCCGCTCAGCCGCTTACTGCGTGGCCGCGGCCTCAGAACGAAAAAAGAAATACAAATTTTTAGCTTTAAACGCTCAGAAGAAAAGAAACACAACTTTTTGTTTGACAATTCAGGCTCTGCTCTGAGTTAAAAAAGAAAAACCCCTAATAGCAGAAAGATTGAACAGAGGGAGATGATTTTAGATGATTAAAAGCAAAATATACACTAAACGTCACATTTTGTCCGGCAAAATAATGCTTCAGGCATTATTTTTCCGAGCAAAAAAAAGTGGAGACTTTTTGCGTACAGCTGTTAAAACTGTCAGATTTTGCCCTGGAGTTGCGAACTGTTTGGAAAAAAACTCCGAGATAAAATTTGTCCTGGGAAAAATTTTGTATGGGAGATAAACGAAGACATTGCTTCACAGACAAAGCTTGTGTTGAAAGATTTTTTGTATTTAATTTTTCCGTCCGACTCTTACGATGCATGCTCTGGTAAATGCTAGCTGCTAGCCGTTTATCTTCCAGTGACATCGTACTGAGGAAGAGAGTGTGATGCTCACACATACACACATGACCTGCTCTGCATTGTATTAGTGCTGCTGTCGCAACCAGTTTTTGCAAAAAAATTGGCAAAATTATCAAATTTTACATCCAAAATGGATAATCTTGCAAAAAAAAGTTTTGTTGTGTGAAAATTAAAAAAAGAAACGTCAAACATTTTTCAACAGCACTGGCATTTTAATATAAGCATGTGTGTATGTGTAGACAGCACACTCTCTTTGTCACAATGATTCAACTTAAACAATCGCATCTTAAGTTAGATTTAATACAAAAATATATTTTATTTTCTGAACTGATTTCTAACATTCTAACTAAATTTTCTTTTAATTTCATGCGTAACTTTTTCCGGGTGCTGTTTTTTCACTATTTATGTAACATCCGGGTGTCTTTAAATAATAGATAAAAACAATATTATCTGAAAACTCTATCAGTAAAGTTATAAGTATTTTTGTTCTAATTTTATTTAATTAACGTTGATTTGAAAAAAGCCAAAACTACTTTTAATCTCTTTGAAAATGTCAACATAATGAAAAATCACTGAACTTTGTTAAATCATAACGCTTCGTCGATTTCTGATTTTAAAATCACACCTCAATAAGGTGTCATTTTAAGCATGTCTAAATGTATTAATTGTATGACAATAATACAAATTTGTATAGAGACCGCCCTCGTGATTGAATTCATTAGGATAAACATAAATACCCTGGGTTAACGTATAAATCAACTAAACACCTCTTATAAGTAAATATGTGTTTTTTCAATCTCTTTGATTAGTGTTTTTTATTTAAATTAATAGAAAACGTAAGGTGTGTTTAGTTCCTATTTCTATACGAGTAGGTACTGCTTATTTTGCGCATTTGAATTTATTTTGTTCCATCTATTTTTCATTTTGTTTTTATTTTTTCTTTATAAAACTTTTCGCTTTGGCTCTAAATGTAGCTAGGTAACCAGCAGGAACAGAAAAACAGACGGCTTGACGAAAAGCACTTTTTTGGACTAAATAATACATGCACATAACTCCATCATCGGAATGATAGGTTTGAATTTTGTTTGCTTTTTGAGAAAATTAAAATAAAAGTATTAAGATCATTTTTTCTAATTTTGTTTAATGTGCACAATTAATTTTCGTATCATTATTGCTTTTTTTTGTTAAACTACTCCATAAAGTAATTAAACTCCATCAATAAGAAACAATCAAATACCCACCAACAACAAAATAAATTAAATCAAAATGCATCAACAATATAATTAATTATTCAAATCTATAAAACGAATAAATTATCTAAAAATGCATGCAGTCATGCAACGACTTTGTAAAATGTATAAAAAACAAAAAATATATTCAAATGTAAATAGTAAGCAGTTTTGGTGAGCGCATTGACTAAGTAAAAATATTTGTTATAAATTAATGAACGATGTACCAGGATAGGTATATAGATACACTTAAGACTAAACGCTTATGAACATTTTATTTGCTTTGGTTTGCATTTTTCTTCGAGAAGATAAACAAATAAAAACTAAGACATATGTATCAACATATCAAACACACATAGGCATTGGCGTAGTGAGGAGTTTTTTCTAAGGTGGGCAAGCAGCAAGTGCTTAAAAAAAATTCACAAAAATATGCGTAGACTACATAGTTTTTCAGTTCAAATGATTCCATAATAATTATGTATTTGGGGTTGTTCAAAAGAACTAGTGAACGCAGCCAACTACGACAGCAACTGTAAAGCAATTTAACACTCACTAGAAGTGCTACCAAACTCAATTCTACAGCAACGTCTTAAGATGCATCTAAATAAAAAATTAATGATTTTGTGTCATAGTAGTTCTCAACCAGGTTTTTATCCGCTGCATTGCCGAGAAACTTCTTTCACAACTGGCGGAACTAACTGAAGCAGTCTGTATGCATTTGGGAACATATTCCTTTCAATATGTTTTTTTTTTTTAATTTTCAAGGTTCATTTCATAGTATTTTAGTTCAAACATATTTCTTCATAATCAAGACCTCGGAACTCAGTGCTGATGCATCCATTTTCAAACATCTTTAAAGTTACCTATTGATAAAATCGTTTGAAAACGTTTTGGCAATTGTTTTAATTTTTTCACACTTCGGGAATCCAATTTGGCGTGAAGGCATAGTAAGATTTATCACTTCACAGTTTCACAGATAGAGAATCGACCCCCAGTGCTCAGATCTAATTTGACGAAGGCGTCTACTGAATGGAGCAATGGAATATTTCGTCTTTGAAAGTAATGTTATCCATTAACTTAGTTGAAAAAGAGTTGTACGGTCGTATTTATAAGCTTTGTTTTACTTTAGATAGCCGATCAACTACAAAAAGTTATTTAAAAACTTTTTTCACTCTTGTCCTAAGGTTTGATTAATTGGAAAACGGCATCGGCTGTCTAATATTTTTCTGCAGGTTTCCAACTAAAAAGAACTTTTAAGAAATTGTGCTACTAGTCAATCGTCTAAAAAATCATAATAAATAAGGCTGATAATATTTCGATTACAGCACAAATAGTACGTTCAGCCTGATTCGATGCCAAACCGAGTTGATACATACCGAAACCGAACCGTATAGGCCTTAATTTAAAACATACCAAACCAAATTACCTTTCGGTCCATGTTCGAAGCTTGTCAGATGTGGCGATTTATTGCCAAACAGGCGATTTGAAATTTCATTTGGCGGCACGAAAATCGATTTGACAACGTACCTACACAAAATAGGCGATATTTCAACTAGGTTTGTGCTTGACTCGGTTAAATAAACCGAGTCGAGTGGTGCAGTGAGTAAATACTAACAAAGTTAAGGTGGGCAAAAATTGCTTTAACGTGACGACCATCTGTAACTATAGACAAAATTTCATTGTTGTCGATTTTTCTAAGGTGGGTCATTCATTTTTTTAAGATGGGCTGTCCCCACCTCTGCCCCCCCTTCCTACGCCTATGCGCATAGGTATATGTAAATCAAATAAATAAAAACGGATATTTAGCTATTTTGTTTTATGCAAGATAAATACAAATATAACGCAATGAAGATTATTTGAAATTTTAATAATGGAATGGTACATTACAATACATTCTGTAATTTGTGTGTCACTTTGCATACCTAGTAAAAAATGATCACAACAAAAACATAAATGTTAAAAAAAGAGCCAAGTTCTTCTATGTACAAGAAACCTGTGCGTAAAAAGTCAGCCAAAAAAAGTAATGAGATCTAAAATAAATGCCAAGTTTTAAGTTCATGAAGATTAATATCAAATATCTTAAGTAGAGTAATATCGAAACAATTCCAAATCATGACAGAAATTTGGTATTTAATGATTACTGATTACACGCCCCCTGAACTGAAACTTCAAATTTTTCAATTTTTTTCTTTCAAAGTACCTCAAGCCCTACCAACCGACCAATTTTCATCGTTCTACAGCAATCGGAAGTGCTCCATATAATTTATAAGGATTTCTATGAATGTGGGTGGATGCCACGCCCCCTGATTGGAAAATTCCAATTTTTCAATTTTTTTCTTCCTAAG
Source organism: Dasysyrphus tricinctus (assembly GCA_963921185.1). Lineage (NCBI taxonomy): Eukaryota > Metazoa > Arthropoda > Insecta > Diptera > Syrphidae > Dasysyrphus > Dasysyrphus tricinctus. The sequence goes on along the minus strand of OY992531.1, from coordinate 252,891,720 downwards.
AACTTCAAGCCCTACCCACCCACCAAATTTAATCGTTCTACAACATACGAAAGTGCTCCATATAATTTATAAAAATTTTTAAGAAAGTGGGTGGATGACACGCCCCCTGAATAGAAAATTGCAGATTTTCGATTTTTTCCTTTGTATGCACTACAAGGCCTACCGTTGTGCGAGATTTCAAGTTTCTACAATGTCGGGAAGTGCTCCATAATTTTGATGATCTGTCAGTGAGTCAGTGAGTCAGTGAGTCAGTGAATCAGTCAGTCATTTACGGTTTTTGCGATTTTTTAAGTCCTATATCTCCGGAATTGCTAATGCTAAAAAGTTGAAATTTGGTGAGCCATCTGCGTTTGATCAGCTAAGCAAATACTGCGAAATTGAAGTTTGTGACTTTATTGGTACTGAAGTTAGAGGGGGGTTGAAAATAGCCTGAGTTTGTTCCTGTAAAAAGGGTGTAGTGCCGCGAACTTGGCTGGGCACTACCGTGCCCTTTGATTACGATGATGATTAATATAAGAACCCAGCATTAATGGTTTCACAGCTGCAACTATACCTACAGTTTTATTAACTGTCAGGTTGTGGATTCTAAAGATGCAGAAATTACCTTAAATACTGATATTCTGTATGTAATTTTTTAAACTGAGCAAACTTATGAAAATAAATGATAAAAATGTATGATGACTTCGTGTAGAAGTGACAAGTAAATGTTTAAATTGGACAACTTGCCAACCCAGTTCGTCAGTATGTATGTACCTATTGAGTGAGTTAAAACAGGTTGGCTTAAGCCTTCATAAAGATATTTTTATTAATTGCGATTTCAGAATAATAAGTCAAAAATGTTTCTTCAGTTTCTCTTAAAGACTCAAAATTGACTAAAAAATATAATGGGGCAAATAGCTATTCATAGATATTGTCTAAGCTGTTGCTAGCCAAAACTGTAGGTTAAACCTGATGACGTTTCAATAAGATAAACTCCAGGTTTGCCTAGCAAAAACTTAAACAATATCTCTTAATACTCCCGGATATGTTTCAAAAGTCAACTCCAACCTAACCCAGTTTTATACATATAAGCTTATATAGATAAACAGCGGAAGTGGGAGCTTTCCTTAAAAGAATAGAAATAGTTAGCATCACACCCTGTGTGACATTTTTTCCGCGATGCATGCACCTCTGGGGAGCAATATATTTAAGATTCGTTAAATTTGCCCATAAATAAAAGCTGTATAATTTATAATCTGTGAGTTTCCTCAGGTAGTTGAATTTAATTACTTAATAAACCGATGCACTTAATGGAGGTTGTTCAAAAGCTAATTGAAAGGTATTTTCCCTCCTTAATAATTATAAGGTTTATGGCATGAGAATAAATATGTATACATTGTCATTTAAAACAATCGCTTATTCACTAATCTATACTATAATGAAGATAGGAAATTGATAGGTAGTTAATTGTCACACTTATTCATTTCTTTTTCTTAAAATTACATCAAGTTTACTTTAGCGAATTGACAGTAAAATATTGAGTAAATATTGGAATGTGAAATATTTATGATGATTTTAATTCAGTACTTTGTACCCAGTTCACAGTTGGGTGGGTTGCAGACTTATGATCAATTGTGAACTTATAACTCATCCTGCTGAGGCAAAAGAGTGGTATATCATAATCTCATGCAAAAATTTTTAACAATTATTTTTATTTGATTTTTTTTTTTATAAAAAATATTTCTAAGATTTTGGAGTGTAATTTCATTTGTGCAACTTAGAAAATAGGTACGTGTGCAAAGCCAGAGTAAGTTATTCAGGCCGTTGTTGGTTGACCGGGTATACAGAAATAACTCAAAATAAAGAATTTCTTTTTTCGATTTTTTTTAAATAAATTTTGTTTTTGCCGCACTGACTTTGACCTTTAAATTTAAATGATGACCTATTCGCTTTGTACAAATAGAAGTTCTTTAGTAGGCTCCAGGTCATTAACATTTTAAACTAAATTTACAATGACTCCTGAAAGTACCTACTAATCTTTTTCTTCAAAATTAATTTTAAATGTTTCCAATATCTGTTTAAGTCTTCGAGAAATCCTTAGTAAGTTGTTAGTCTTCACCTGCCCGTACAAAATTTAATAAGACTATTAAAATGCCGTTTAGTATCCTAAACGCATACATTTAAACAAGGGGCTTTTCAGAGAATAAAAAATATATGAAAGGTTTAAACTGAATTAAGAAGAATAAAACCTCAAACATAGTGAAAAAACGGTCACGACTAACATCTAACTAAGGATATCTCGGAGATTAACAATTATATTGAAATGATTTAAACCAAATTTTGAAGAAAGAAATGTAAGATTTTAGGAAAATATTGCAAAACATTACCTCTCATTTTTAAATAGCCTCAAAAATGGCGAAACCCCAATATTTTTACATTTTCTAACGGGAAATATCTCGAGCTCATAGCAAAAAATGGATAACGAATTTGAGCTCAGTGCCCAAAAGTGTGCCTAGAAGAATGCTTCACTTATCGAGTCAAAAAGTTAACTTATGTATGTAAACCTGTGTAGTAAGAGGTCAGATATTTATTAGGTACTAGCTGGTTACCTCATTTTCTATTCCACGAATAATAATTGACTTTTATCCAAGATTAACATCAAAACAAATATTCTTTCATATTGTGAACTATTTTAAGATAATAACCCAAAAATATAACACTGCTGTCTAAAATAATAACTTATTACTCGATTTAAAGGAAGCCTTTTTATTTAATTACAAAAATTGTATGCAGATATAATTTGGATCTGAGATTAATTAGAATAGGTATTTATAAAAAATGTAATGCAATTTCAATGTCAAACTCCATATAAAGTTGGATTTAAATTTGTTTCTAAAGTCAAACAGACAGCAGAAATTGAATACCATATGCCTGTTGATGGTAAAATGAATCGACATTTGAATCAACGTATTGCGTGTCGTGCAATATATAGAAAATAAATGGTATTTCCATTTTATTTTTGTTAATGTTAACTATGTGTATATTTATGTTTGTTCTTTACCATGTTCATACATGGTAAAGTTCAAGGTGAAGTTCAACTTACAACTTTCTACAGACAAGTTTATTGGTTAATCTAACTGTCTTTTTTTAAAAGGGAACATGAATTGTGTCAAGTTTAAGTTAAAGGTAAGGCTATAGACACAAAAAGTAATTATTTGAACATTAAAATTGAATAAGGTCAATTGCAATTCATGAAAATCAATTAATCTTACATATCGCCACTTTGAAATAACGAAGAGCAAAATAACGCCTTATTTTGAAATTCAGCTTTATTCCGCTTTACTCTAGTGAAATAACGCTGAATTGTGGCGTTCAGCCTAGCTGGCTGAACAAAATGGAGACGGAGCTGAAACTGGAATAGCTGTCAAAATGTTGAAAACACACAAATTCAATAGGGGGGTTCACATGGGCCAGCATCGCTTGATGGAAATGGAACAAGTATTCAAAATCTTTTAAAAACCATACAACATTGGCTGTCAAGCGGTTGTTTCTTGCGTTCGAATGATCAAATCAAGCAATGTTGGTGCATGTGAACCCCCCTAATGATACGAACACGACGCAGCTGCAGACGGAGCTGGACAATCTTTTAACTTTAGCTTCGAGCTTTTTTGACGTTTCAAAACTCCGAGGGCAACGAGTATTTACATGGGGGCTATACAGGTGCAGTGTGGGCGCGTAAAAAAAATCATTGCAGCAACGCTATATTCTGTTCAAGCAGTAAAGGTAGACCAATTTTAGTAGTCAGAAGCTTATGTCGAAACTTAAGCCTAGTTTACAGCTCCCGTGCGCAAAAAAATCTATGCAAATATTCTCGCATGTCAAAAATAATTGAGGTGAAATGTAAAATTAATTGTTTGCATGATTAGTTTACAGTTTCATGCAAAAAAAACTATGGAATGTCATGCAAAACATTGAACCGGCAATTGATTTGCATGCGAAAAAAAGTGTGGTGAATAAAATATTTTTTTTTTTTGATGGTCGGTTTATACTTCAAAAAAAAAAAATATATATTCACCTCAAGGCATTATTTGCAAGCAAATGGTTTTCGCATCCAAAAATAGTTATTTTCCATTTTTAGCCCTATAGTTTGTTAATTAAAGCATAGCTTACAGTTCCCATGCGAAAAATATATTAAAATTTTCAAAACGATTTTCCATCTATTCTGTGCACCAAATTGAATAATATTCAAGGCAAAAACGTTTGCCTTGGCCTAAGCCACCCATTGAGTCATTAATTTACCTTTAATTAATAAACTATAGGCCTAAAAATGGAAAATAATTATTTTTGGATGCAAAAACTATTTGCATGCTAATAAAGCCTTGAGGTGAAAAATTTTTTTTTTTTGGAAGTGTAAGCCGACCATCCGAAAAAAAAAATATTTTATTCACCACACTTTTTTCGCATGCAAAACAATTGCCGGGCCATTGTTTTGCATGACATTCCATGACAGCAATGTTTTATTTTTTTGCATGAAACTGTAAACTAGTCATGCAAAAATTAATTTTGCCTTTCACCTCAATTATTTTTGACATGCGAGAATATTTGCGTAGGTTTTTTTTTGCACACGGGAACTGTAAACTAGGCTTAAGGTTATATTAATGACTCAATGGGTGGTTTAGGACAAGGCAAACGTTTTTCGCCTTGAATATTATTCAACTTGGTGCGCAGAGAACAGGTGGAAAATCGTTTTGAAAATTTTGATTTTTTTTTCAAATGGGAACTGTAAACTATGCTTTACCGAAAATAGCTTTTCGAAATATCAATTTCACAAGTCACCAATAATGTACTTGAGTGGTTGAAAGTGAAAAAAAAAATGAAAAATTATTTGTTCCATAGTTTAATGGGAATTTTACTAACTACTCATTCACAGATTGATAAATTCTTAATTATTTACTTTGCAAAACCACTTAAATGCGATGTGATAAACATAAATTAATTAAATGAAAATCTTATTCCAACCAAGTGCCAAATAATTTTTAATCGGGTTCCACCATTTTGATTTTTGCAACAAGCTGTCAGTCCCCTTGTAGCCTTGTAGGAGCAGTTGATGAGCACTCTTCAATTCCGAAGGCAAAACCGTAAAAGTTAACGAAGACTAAACAAAAAGTACCAAATCGCAATTGTAGGCGCATAAGAATTCCTTGTATTCGCTCGGCTTTGTACGACCATTTGCGTGGTCTTCCATTCCACCTACATATATTCTGCTTTGACAAAGTGAAATAAAGCCGAACGCCTGTTATGCTATGTTTCCACCAAAGGTTTATCTCAGATTAGATTTAATAAATCTTTTTGGTGTTTCCACCGCACAAAAAGATTTAAAAAAGATTAAATTTGACAGCACCTTCAAAAATGTAAATAGCGTTCCAATTTTTCTTATGAAGTGCGAATGAGACAGAATGTTTGATTCGTGTGAAACAATGAAGAACTGAATGCGAGTCTCGAATGAATCGTTCAGCAACATTTAAGAAAAGGTTAGTTCGATTTGTAAAAGTATTTGTCCTGGGAAGATTTAACAAGATTAATTTCTAATCTTCAAGATTTACGAAATAAATTTGTATGGTAAATCTCCGAGATTTGAAGGAGATTTGAGGTAAATCTTATTAAATCTCAGATTAGCGTCAGGTGGAAATGTAGCATTAAGAAAAAATTCGAGCGAAACAAATTTAAGGTAGAACTATAATAGCCGGAAGGGTACTGAAGCTAATGTCAAAAACCAACGAAAAGTAGCTTTCCGTACCGTCAAAAGGGGAACACACCCATAATGTAACTATCATCTATAGGTAGAACTATAATAGTCGGAAGGGCACTGAGGCTAATGTCAAAAACCAACCAAAAGTAGCTTTCCGTACCGAAAAAAGGGGAACACACCCATAATGTAACTATCATCTTTCTCTTTTTGGCATTCCTATTTCACCAAATGTCAGTTTTACTTAAGTGAGGTGCGCTCGGGAGCGCACCTCACTTCCGTAACCAAAGTTGAACGAAACGCTCCACTTCGCAATTATAGTCGCGTCAAATGCTTTCCGTGTATTCGCTTGTTTTCTTCCGACCACTTAAGTGCCCCTCCGAGCATTATAGTTCTAGCTTATCTCTTTTTGGCATTCCTACTTCACCAAATTTCAGTTTTACTTAAGTGAGATGCGCTCGGGAGCATACAAATGTCAAGAAATCCCTGAAACTTCTCTTGATATCAAGTTATAAAAGCAGCAAACAAAATACATAATTGCAAAAAAATAGAATAAAAAAATTGAAATCTTTAAAGCTAACTAACGACCAATTAACAGCAAATTAAAAAGCAATCAATAATTAAAGACGTTTTAACCCTTCTTTGAAAGGGCTTTACTAACTTGCCGTCAAAAGAGCAAAGCAACAAAAAACATAGGGAGGCATTGAGCACACAGTGCAAAAAAAAATCTACGCAAATATTCTCGCATGTCAAAAATAACTGAGGTGAAACGCAGAAATAATTGTTTGCATTATAGGTTTACAGTTGCAATGCATATTATTTTTGCACCCAAAAGGTAAACATCTTATTTTTCATTTTCTTCATATGTAGGTATCTCCAGTTTTGTCCCTGAAATTTTGTATACTTGAGTTCGTTTAGATTACCTACTCTGTAACCTGAATAATTTCCTGGGTCCATTAAAAATAAACTACTACAGCTTTTTCTTTTAAATTAATTTACTTCTACCTCAAAACAAATGCATTGTATTTGAAAGTTTTTGTTGTAAAACACTTTTTAAAAAAATGAAATAAAATACATCTTACTCTTTCTGTGATTAGCTTTTAATAAAGTCTACATTCTGCTTTTAAATACGAATCATGTTTAACTGAAACCACATTGTTTAAATATCTAAACTCAAATTTCTTGCATTGTTAGTTTCTCATCACGATTAATGTTTTCTTTTTTTTCTAATCTTCTGAGATAGAAAGTTATTTGAGATAAGATTATATCAAAACAATGCCCAAGGTAAATAATGACCACCGCAATTCTATGGTTGAAATTAATACGAGACACTCTTTTGTGATGGGCTTACATGGCAACATTGTCAGAGAGAGCATTTATTTATGTACGAGTATCAAATGACATTTGATTCTTATTAAACGATCTTCAGTATTTAATTATAACTTTATTTTTATTTACATACCTGATAGCACAAAGCATCCAATGAGGGCGATAATCACAGTATAGCTAATTATTTTTGATGAATTTTCTACAGAACCCATTTTCATTACCGATCTGCTTTCCCTTTTTCAACTTTTAAGAAACGATCTTTTCTATAGACGTTATTTTTTCTTAACTATTACACTTTTTTTAGTTTAAAAAATTGGATTCACTATATTCCTTTTAGACATTAAATTGATTTTTTGTTCCTTAAAAAAAAAATAAACACAACACGTGGATTTAATTATAAAAAGAAAATCTAAATAAAAATACAACTTTTTTTGTAATGGAAATTCATTAATCAATTTAGTTATGGAACAATTTATTTACAACGATCGTTCGACTGATCGGTTGAGCTTAATCTGAGACATCAGAATAAAATTAATTCTTAAACAGCTGCTGGGCAAAACTAGTTGTTGTGGGGTTATAAACGCGAAGCTGGTGTAGATGTTACTTTTAGCTACCAATCCTCAGCTGCCACTATTTGTTCTCGGACATTGAAAAAGCTGCTGAGGTTCAGTTGCAACCAGTCTGTGTGGATCACGATTTCGATCTATCATTGAAACGTTATGAAATTGTGGAACACTGGACTTTTTTGTTTAATGTTTTGAGAGACTTTAGGGCTGGATAAGTGGATAAGCAATAGGCATAGGCATGAAAGTGGGGTAAAAAAAAGTTATCAGAATAATTTATAACTGGAACAAGCTGGGAAAAAATGGCAAATGCTATTGCGATCGAACTAGCATAATGTGGGGAATATATCATCACATTGTTGGTGATAAAAACTAAAGTGTATAGAAGGAGATAAGGTAAGTAGAGGGGCTCTAATCGCTGGATTGTACCACCTTTAAGTTCTGTTTAACAATGTTTACCAAGCAATACGATAATTTATTGTTTGTTTATTTAATTAACAATTTTATAACAGGTAATGGGTTATTACAGACTGTGTTTGGGTTCATAATTTGAAGTTTTAAGTGGCCTTGGTAAGAAATGATAAGAAAGGTTTTTAAAACAAATTTACATGATTGCTTACACATTTGTTATGTAATGTAATACAATTTGTAGCTAAATAAATAAAACATTAGGGGGCTTAAAAAACCCTTTCAAAGAGGTTTCAAAAATTCGGTTAGGTGAAAAAAGTCAATGAAATTTGAAAATGAGATCTTAAAAAGTTAATACAAAGATTTGTGTTTAATATTTTGAATTTTATAGTTCAATTGGGTTAAATTGTATGTCAAAGAATTAAAAAAACTATTTTAGGATTTATAATTGTTCTTATGGGACTTTGCTCGTAATGGTGTATTAATGACCCATCGATATGTTTCAATGTTATGATTTCATCAGAAGATAGGAGATCTCAGTTCACGGTATCTTTTATTTATAGACAAATTTAAAAAAAATTTCTGAAAAATTGAAAGTTCTTCAAAACAAAAATGTTTAGTAAGTAAACACAACATTTCCAACGTTATCTACAGGTAGTCAACTTTCATTTCAACTTTCAACAACTCGTGCTGCCTTCGGTACTCTGTCCCCAATTTGGAAATCCAGTCAAATCTCCTTACGCACTAAGTTGAGATTCTTCGAATCCAATGTCAAATCCATGCTGTTATATGCTTGTGAAACCTGGAAAGTCACGTCTACCATTTCGAAGAAATTGCAGGCTTTTGTGAATCGCTGTCTTCGCCACATCCTAAAGATTCGCTGGCCACAAATAATATCAAATGAGGAATTGTGGCGCAGGACAAGTCAAGAGCGGCTAGACGTCGACATAAGAAAGCGTAAATGGCGTTGGATTGGTCACACACTGAGGAAACCAAACGATGAAATTGCAAAGCAGTCCTTTGAATGGAATCCTCAGGGTGCACGGCGGGTTGGAAGACCAAGAACAACATGGAAATCAACTGTCTTAGCGGAAGCAGAATCCCAGAGGAAGACGTGGCCACAGCTTAAGTACCTTGCAGCAGACCGTGAAGGATGGAGACGTTTTGTTGACGCCCTATGCCCCAGCCGGGGTTACAGGACACGATGATGATGAGTCAACTTTCATTAACACACATAGTACAATTTTCACTCCTAATACCTCGTTGCATAATGGTTAGTGCGTTGAACTGTCATGGCGAAGGTCTGGGTTCAATTCCCAGCCTCTCCCACCTAAAAACAGACAAAATGTTTTTCTTGCGAGGAACTGACAAATCCTTCAAGAGTATACTTGCCATGAATATGTGCTTCTCATCTAGCCGTTCGGACTCAGCAAAAAATTGAAAGTCCCCTCCATTCCTGCTAACATCACGCACAGAGGAATGGTTGAGAGTTATAAGTCACTAGGCCCTGGTTCTTCACGAGCTGTTGCGCCACCAAATTTTATAAAATTTACTCTTTTCAAGCATCATAATAGAAAATAATCAATTTAATCCAAAAACTGCTTAGGACCATTTTTGTTTTCCTATTAAAACAAACAAAATATGTTCAATTATACTCTTCCAAATTACTTTTACAGTGGAAAATATATTTTCAGATTTCGATTAAAGTTCATATGTGTTATTTTTCGAATTGCCTTATTTTTCTTCTTCGATGTATCCTAAATGGCTCAAACAATTTAATTCCAACTTTGCTTTTATATACTTCGATTTGAGCAGATGAATAATGTGTTCCAAAATTTTACAATTTTTATAAGGTATACAAATCAAAAATAGGAATCAGTTTTATGTTTTTGAGTTCTTATATTGGTTCAGTTTGAAATTCTGAACATTTTTTGTCTCTGGTCAAATTCCCTGTTTGTTGTGGAAAAAGGGGTAGGTTTAGAGAAGTTGTTTGAAAATCTAAACAGTGTTTAAAAAAACGCTAGGGTTCAAGTTTTAAAAACTCCACTGAGTCCGTTTCGAAAAAAAAGTTTTTTTTTTAAAGCAAAGAAACAGTTCTATTGCCGTTTTCCTGAAAGTTTTTTTTTACTTAAAAGTACCTCCTGCCTTTAACCTTAATAATCTGAATTATCAAAATCAGAGAAACCGTTTTTTGAAAGTTAAAAGACAATACCTAAATAAAACATTTGCTAAAGGCAAACCAATTTGTTTAACAAGTAGGTACCTAGCCTACTAGGAATTTCCAAAAAATGCTAGTTACCCAGTAGTCAAACGCAAAACCAAAAAAAAAACTACATAGACTTACCTAAATCAAATTTAACAAAAAAACTTTGGATTTCAAAAACAAAATAAAAATCCTTTGTACTTTAATCGCAAAAAGCTATTTGTTTATATATGTAAGTCAGTTTGACTCTTTAGCCTGTAGCCAACCCTCGCAACAAAAAAATCAGTCAAAATTCTACGACGAAGTCTAGAGTTGTGTAAAGTAAAATTTAGCATGAAGTTAGCATGACAGTATTAAAAAAAAATACTTTTGACTAGTTCAGGAACTGCCATGAATTTACCATGGAATCAAACTGTTATCACACTTTTAGTTTTCCTAAAAATAATAATGTGGGGTCAGGGTGGCGTATGTGGAATATTTTGTTGAAGGTCAGAGGGAAATTTTTAATTAAATTAAAATTTATTTCACATTGTTTCGCTTTATTTTTGCAAATCCAAAAAGCAAGTGAAAATGAGGCTTCTGCCAATATTTGTAATTATAATACTTGTTGTTGTTATCACTAAGTTTATTCTTTTTTATTTTGTCTGCTTTTGTCTGTCTAACAACAAATGTGTAATGAAGTTGGTCGAACCATGCATATCTGAAAAAAAAAGAAATTGAATGTAAAAAAAAAAAATCGCGGAGGAAAAAAATATAAACCTGTTCTCGTATAAAATAAAAGAGAAAACGTGCGGATTTCAATAGTCTGAAATAAAAAACAATTGGAACATTTAGTTAAATCAACAACTTTGATTCATATACCGCATGGGAGATTGGTATAAAAGCTACAAAAACGTTTTAACAAGTTTCAATTCAGTTTTGTGTGATTCTAAGATTCCTTTAGATCTGAACACAGTAAATCACACTTTTACGATAATCCTGAAAAAAACTGAATTTAATTCGGAATTGATGAAAGAATGGGGTTTTTACAGAAAGTGATAAGGTTTTGTAATCAGATAGCATATAAATTACTATTTTTTTTGACGACCATATGAACACCATATTACTTGCTCAATGTCTTTTTGGTGAAACTTCTGTACGGCTTGAGTCAGTGGCGTAGCTAGGATATTTGCCGCCCGGGGCGAAACAATAATTTGCCGCCCCTTCGGTCTAACAATACTTTATAAAAAAAATTGTGATAGGTACCTTCATATCATCGGTCTTAAAGTTGCAGACAAAATTTTGATTAAAATATTTTTTTATAAATGCAAGGAATTACACTATGCAAAATATTGATACATACCACTTTGCCGCAATATCTGCTGAATGTATTTTTTTTGCTTCTGACCTACTGAGATTTAAATTTAAACCGACTGTATATAATAGGCACATGAGACTTGAAATTTGTTTAATGTTTCCTTTCGTTGAAGTTCATAATTGTTCATAAGGCGTGTCTCACCAAATAAAATCTCTAAGAGCTCAGAGATTTTTAAACAGGGACAAAAAATCTCACATGAGCACTGAGATTTTCTTCAGAGATTACTGAGACGAACATTTTTGGATTCATTTCTCAATGTTCTTTCTCAGCTAAAACTGTTCATTTGACAGCCAAATTGCAATTTCTCGTGATGTGTAAATACGAAATTAATACAAAAATACAAAATAGAAGTTGAATGTTGATAAACAGGAAAAATAAATTGATCTTAGTATTTTTCTTTCATTTTATAAACTTTTGTGCTTTAACATTTAAATATTTAAAGCAAAGTTAAAATTTTGTTTCCATAATTTCAGTACGATTGAACAGGGAATCTTGTTCCACCAAAACATTCCGCTTACGTCAACTATTGAGCGCTCGGTGAGATTTTACTTGGTGAGATACGCCTATTGTTTCATCAGTACTCGACAGCGAAACTCAGAAATTGAATAGTCTTCATATTTCTCAGATCTAATGATCATGAACCATGAGAGGGTCAAATCCACGGCTAAGTCACTACTGAGTGTCTGACAGAGTTGTTACTTCACTGAAATTGCAGTAGATTTTTGATCTAATGCTTTTTTTCTCAAAATAAATCTGCTGCAAAATCTACATACTACACTTCATTTTTCGAAAAAAAATTAATCTTCGCAAAAAAAACTCACATTTTTTTTAATTCTTTGTGTTGAATGCAGCCATATGTATTATTTAGAGCTTTTTTTTGTTTGTTGGTTTAATGTTAAAAAAACTAATGTAATGTTTAATTTATTTTTATTCTTTTATCAGTTTTGTTTAAATATTATTTATTTTTTATTTTTGAAAAAACAAAAACAAATCATCTGCGAAAAGATTTAATCTACATCATTTTTTTTTTTCAAATCTAACAAGAAAAAACAGAAATGTTTTATCCGAGGTACTGCCTCTTGCGAGTAACTGACAAAAAAGAGTATACTTGTCATGAAAAAGTGCTTCTCATTTAGCCGTTCGGACTTGACAAAAAACTGTAGGTCCCCTCCATTCCTGCCAACAACACGCACACAGGAACGATTGTGAGTTGTAAGTCACTAGGCCCTGGTTCTCCACGAGCTGTTGCGCCACTCAATTTATTTATTTATTTTTTAACGCGAACAATTTTCTGAGAAAGGTCAACCCCTCTGAATTCTAAATTGAGGGAATTAACAAACACGTACTTATACGTAAAGCTACAAAAGAGAATGGTCATTACGAAAGCCATAATTTTGTTTCAAAATTTGAAAGAATTGTTAATTTTAAAAAATAAACTTTTGTGTTTATTACCTTCTTCTATAATGAACAATGGTCATGATTCTGCCGCCCCTAGTGATTTGAACACAATGAAAAATTGTACGTTCCTATACCTACAAATGTTATAGAATTTTTAACTTAAAAAATAATACTCTTTTTGTTTATTTCCAATTTATGTTATAAACAACGTTGATGATTTTGCGACCATCTTGATTTCAATTTAATAAAAATTGATTGAATAATTTAGTAAACAAAAATTAAACTTTTGTTTATTTCCAAATTCTCATGAACAATGAGGATGATTTTGTCGCCCCTGCAACTTTGAATACTATAAAAATTTTATGTATTTTCACTAAAAAAACTTTTGTAATTGATTTGCAACATCCCATGAACAACGAAGATGATTTTCCCATTTGCCGCCCCTAACTCCTGGCGCCCGGGGCGACCGCCCCCTTCGCCCCCCCCCTAGCTACGCTACTGGCTTGAGTTAACAATTTTAAAAAAATTCTTTGATGCTTAACTTCTATCAATAAAAATTGAAAAAGTTTTAACACCAGCGGTAAGGTCACAAAAACTATTCAATTATTTTAAGAAAAAGTAGAAGTGTGGCAGTTTTTTTCACAAAAACTATTTTTTTTTAGTTAAAAAAACTATAAGTGAGGCATCCTACAGATAAATTTTAAACAGTTAAACAAAATCATATTTTTCTCCAGAAGGAGAAACACGTGCTTCTTGTGTTTAAGAAAAAAATCGAAAATGTTTATTAACGGTACATTTTATAAAATCGTTTGTATTTCCTACCAACATTCTCCGAACTGATGTACATAACTAATTTCGATCAATTTCTTACTCAGAAGAAAATTGTGTAATACAATTTTTCAAACAAATATTTCAGATTAAATTTTTTTGAAAACTCAATATTTCGAAAACAATAAATCGGTTTATTACTTTTGAAAGTAAATTAAATTAAAGGAAAATTGTTCTTTTACCAAAAGCTCTTATGTTCAAGAGGCTGAGGGTTTAAGAAAATTGTATATACATAAATAAATGGAAATTATGAGAGAAAAATGTTTAAAAGCATTAAATACGATATTGAAATAAGGTAAAACAACTTTTTTGATAATTTGAGGTGAAGAAAAGAACACCATCTTAGTTCTTGGTTGAATTTGATTTTATGGGAAACAACTATTTAAATCGTTGAAGCGGTTTTTAAAAAAAAAATTATTTTTATATATCAAATTTTTACGGAAAAATGTTAGTATGCAAATCTTAAGTATTTATTTATGTGCGTATACAAATCAAAACTTCAAAAAAAATTGTCAACCGGTTTTAGAGATATCGAATTTTCAAAAAAATAATCTGAATTTTCTTTTTCAAGATGTTGATAAATGCAATATTATTTGAGTTTACTTGAAATTTATATATACAAATTAATAAAAATCCGTTAAGCTGATAATGAGAAAATTCAAAATAAAAAAAAATTGGGTTGGGGTCAAAATTCTGCGTGTGCAAAAATTCTGTTTTCAAAATTCTGTTTTTAATAATTCTACTTTTTTAAGTTCTGTTTTTCAAAATTCTGTTTTTCATAATTCTGTTTTACAAAAATCTGCAAATAATAAAAAGAAGTCTTTTTGAAAAAATGTGTTAATAAGCGCGCGCTATTTAACATTTTCCAAAAGACTTCTTTTTTATTACTTGCAGAGTTTTGTAAGAGAATTAAAAATGTAAGCTTAAATGTCGATTTAAGATTAACGTGCTTCATGCAGTGGATGTCGACATTTTTTGTTGTCAATGTGATTGGCTACGACTTTTTGGACGGAAAATTGTTACATACAAGAATTAATAAGAACAAAAACATATTTACAGCTCGAAGGGACTGTTTTATGTCAACTGCATTCGCTGGTAAGCGTCGTCATTTATTTAACAAACAAATCATAAGCCCTAAAAGACCGGGACCGGGTATGCAAACATAAAAGAGGATGCTGTTCTTCAAAAAAAATCTCTTTTTAATTCAGACCCGCAATTGTGTCCATCTGTTTCTGTCTTTCTGTACCTCAGTCTTTCTCTTAAGCCTCTGGAGCAACTTCTTCTTGGGTCTTAATGTTTGGCTAGAAGCACCATTGATTTTTTTAACTCCAAAAAACCGGTTTTTCCATAAAACTGTTAAGAAAATCTTAAATAAATGCATTTGGTGACGCAACAACTCGTGGAGAACTAGAGCCTAGTGGCTTACAACTCTTAGCAACTGTGTGCATGTTGTTGGCAAGAATGGTGTTAAGAAAAGCTAATTTATCTCAAAAATGGCTCTTAATGTTTTGATAGATTTTTTCCTGCGTATTATTGGCTCACCAGAGTATTTTGTTAATAAATGGTTATATTTAACAAAAAATAGAATACGCAGAATTTTCTTCTTCTTAAAACAAATTGACAGAATTTTGGAAAGCAGAATTACGTCAGACAGAATTTAAAAGAAACAGAATTTTGAAAAGCAGAATTTTTTTGAAGAAAACAGAATTTTGAAAAGCAGAATTTTGAAACCAGAATTTTGACTTGTTCCCAAAAAAAATCTATGAGTGGTGAAACTAATTGTAGCTAAGTGTAAAATTTAATAATTTTTAGTAGTAGATTGTACTAATTTTAGCATACAGAAAAAAATTGATCACAATCTTTGGGGTCATTTTTGAAAAAAAAAATATATTCCTTAACGGTTTTTTAAGGTACCGTTATTTTTTCATAAAGCAAAATATTTTCTTTATATATTTGAGAGAGTACTAAATCATTCTTAAGTATCGAGTTTCAAAAAAATCAATCTTGTCGCTCTCGAAAAATTTGATTTTCAAAAAAAAAAAAATTTCAAACATTTCTTAAAAATCCAAAAATTATTTTTTTTTTTAAATTTTTGATACACAATACTATTAATATTTTTTTGGAAGCTTCTGTATTAAAATAATTATTGAAATCAGTCATACCTACTGTTTTAAAGAAAATAAAAATAAAAAAATCGTTCTTTGGGAGGTACCATTAATAACCATTTTTTGAAGAATGGTTTCCCACCCAAAGTTAGCCTTTGCTTAAAGTAATTTATTGAATTTAAGAAAAGTTGTGGAGAAAAAAAGTTTGGGGGAATGACCAAAAAACGCTATGTATCAAGCTTGAAGAAAATTGATCAATTCGTTTTGGCTCTAGCTCAACAGATAGACAGACAGACTTGCGAAACCCACTTTTCCACTTGTATTCCCTATCATAATGACAAGTCTGATCAAAATCTCGAGTTCAATTTTTTTACGAATGCTTCACTTGCCATATAGTAGGTACCTACTTACATATCGCAAGTAATTTCTATTAAAATTCCATCATTATCAACAATTTGTATTATCTACAGTTTCCAAAATTCTAAACCACTTGTATATAAAAGCAAACTCGTGCGTCCTTCTAGGGCAATTTATTTCTAAAGTTGCAATGCTAACCTTACATATCTACGTTTTGAGTTTACAGGAAGAAAAACTATTTTTTACTTGATCTTTAATCTAAATAACCTCTATTAGCAAGGTTAAGGGGCTTTGTTCGAAAACATTAATCTATATACAGAAATCAATAGAAATTAAACAAAAACCACATTAATTTAGAAAAATCTACTTATAATCATAACATAAACTATTTTGCATTAAAAGAAAATTCTTATCAACAATCCTTCTAATATTATTATGTACTTTATTGATTTGATATAATAAAAATCAATTACGCACAAACTTACGCATGCGTCAAAAAGATGATCCGATTATTATCAATGTTAAATTTTTTCCTATCCAACTATGTAGACATTTTAATATAATACGAACAAATGCAATCTAAATTTGGCCAGCTTCAACCGGTAACTGTTGGAATTATCCCAAACCGAAATAAGCTTAGGCATTGATTGCTTGTTATCAATATTTTTTTTTTTTTTAATTTTTCGGATGTAGCAGTGGGGCATCTTAGGTGGGGCATCCGTTATTGAATAATCAATTTTCAGCTGTTTTGTATATATTTATATAAAACACAATTCTTGAGTTAAATATTGTTTATCAACATCAAATAAAATGCATTACAATACAAGGTCGCAAGTCATCATTGCACTTTATATGGTTCAAGGGCAAATTATTGGCTTAGAATTGAGACTTAATTATTAAGCTTAAAAATATAGCGTGAAATGTAACGTATATGTATGTTATTTTCACTTGAGAAATATTTATTAACTCTATAACCAAACTAGGACCGACAATTTGCATCAAACCGGACATACAAAGCGTTGGCTATTTGCTTGCAGCTTGAAATGGGAGGGACTGACATGACAATGCTCTGGATCGATTTTTCACTTAAGAGAATCCTTTGAAGGAAAATCAAAATTAAGTCTTGCTATTCAAAATAACGGTATTTGCAACTTAACCGTTGGGGAAAAGGACTCCCGTCAACCTAATATAGATAGATAGATACTAGTAATATTTACATAATATAATATCTTCTGCAACTCTCACAATGTAACAACTAATAACTAACCAAATTTTACAAAAAAAAAGAATAAACATAAATAGAATTCCATGATGACTTACTGACGAGTTGCACTTTTGATTAACTGATAACAAACAATTTGTTTAATAATACGCGCCATTAAAAACGAATTCAAAATAAGTATTATAACCAAAATGCATCCGAATGCAAAAAAAACCAAGTTCAAGGTCGAACTAAAAACTGTTTTTGTTTACACCAGGGATGTCATATATATTTTTATTGGGAGTAAGGTACTAAAAGGTACATCGAAATCAATAGACTGCAGAGCATGCTGAAGGACATGTACTTATATCCTTTTTACTTACTTTGTAGCACAAATATTGGTTTCGTGTAAGTAGTTAAATGGACCAGTGAACTAAACGAACTTTGCCTTGTGTTTCAAGGCCATAATGGGCATTACCAATAACCAAATTTAGAGATCACTTAAATATTTAGGTGGATTCTAAAAAATTAACCATACCAATAACCAATTTAATAGTCAGCTTTACGCTAAACGTGCCCCTAAATTTAAAGTGAAGAAACTCATGTTTAATTGTGTAAATACCTAGTTTGTGCTGTCAATCTGACAGCTTAAAGCAATAAAGAAAAATAACAATTTTTCTAATCTGTTGCATCTACGTATTCTCATCATCATACTCTTCGAAATGATTTATTCTTTTTTGATATATTTTTGTTCGGCGGGATTGTGCCACATCCTCCAAAATACTGATGTCATCAATTATATCCCGGTCGTCGGAACTCATTTTTTGATTGGATAAATGAAAAAAGTTAACATTTCTGTTTGGAACCAGAAAAATTGTTTGTTTATTTTACAAAATAACACAAATGTCATTTCAACAGCTGTCTATTTGACAAATACCGTACTAGATTTTGTAATAGAGCGCTTATTAGTAAAAGGTGTGTTCATAGCCCGATTCTCCCCCTTATGAGGAATCACAAGTCACAACCTCTTGTGACTACTCCTTGTGAGGATTGTTGTGACTCGATAACATTTTGGTATTCTCCCCCTAGTAATCACAAGAAAACTCACAAAGAAATTCACCACAGCATTTTGTTGGTAGCTTCTTGACCGATGAGCGCACACATAAGCAACTCTACAAGTAATCGCAACGAACTCAACCAACGCACCCACAATATGTATTCAGTTTATCTGTCTCATAAATACAAAGCAAAAGAATTTCGCACCTTTGTCCTATTCTTTTGCTTAAGAAAAGAAAGAGTATATACATTTTGTTCTCTTTCGCACAGAGAACATAACGCCTCCTTAGAAAAAATATAATTCAATGATTTGTAGAAACTCAAGTAACCCTGAGGCCACACGAGCGAGTAATCGCTAGCCAGTTACAAATACATCGAAACATTTCCGACTCGCTAGTCAACTGGCTTGGCTTTTTCGAAGCCAGTTGAGGAGCGAGTAGAGATGCGAGTGATTTGACAATTAATGTATGTACCTAACTCGCTAGCGAGTACTCGCTCGTGTGGCCTCCGGATAAACTGTGTGTTGTGACCTGCTCTGGAGGAGATCACTGCCGAGATTCAGCTAATTCGAAGCCGCAGGGAGTGAGTGAGATGAGTCACTTTTCGTCGAAAATCGATTCAGTTAGCAAGAGGGAGTGAGTGAGCGAGTGAAATGAAATGTCAGATTACTCGCCAGATATTTCTGCAGTGACTTGGTGTATGTGTTGGTAAATTTCCAATTTTGGATAGGTATGTGTGCTTTTCTCAAGAATTCCTATTCATGGATAGGAAACGAAATAAAAAAAACAACAACGTAGATAAAAACAACAACCCTTTTATTAATTCTTTAATTTTATTTTATTATCATATGCACATATATTATATTAAGTAAATTTATATTCTTTTCACTTTAAACACTTTTAAACTTTTTATTTCTCAAGGGTGAAACTCACATTAAACTTTAATTATGACAAAAAAAAATAATTGAAACAAAAGATACTACAAACTCCATTATTAAAGATTCCAATGTTTACATTGTTGTATTTGTTGTTTCATTTCGTTTTGCGTAACGAGTGTGACAAGGCGGTAGAATTTAGCTCTTTTATTTTCATTCTTTGTCTCATGTTCGAAACTAAATTCGAACTTACTCATTTCACTTAAATAGCTGAATCACTTTTGCGAGTGAAGTGAGATGAGTCGGCGAGTAAGGCCAGTCATCTCATCTCACTCGCTGAAATAGCTGAATCTCGGCACACAGTTTCGGTCGTTCTTATGACTCTCACAAGTTGTGACTTTAGGGGGAGAATACGAAAAAGTCACAAAATCAGTTTCACCACTTCTTATGACTTGTGAGGTATCAGTGATGATGGGGAGAATAGGGCTATTAATTTGGTTATTGGTAAACACACAAGTTAACTCGTCTTTAAAGTTTAACCTGGCATTTATCAAAACGCGTGTTTAGCATTTGGTTATTGGTAAGGCCCAATGTAGCTAGATTTTGGAGATGCAAACGAGTAAGTGTGAAAGCAGTCAAAGTACCAAAAAATTGGAATTGAAACTTTTTTTGCGCAATATTATTGGACTTATGTACATACTTAGAAGTATCGTATTTCTAAATTATAACAAAATTGGTAAAGCTTAGATAAAGTTTTATTTAAATTGCATTAAAAAAGTGTTAAGATTAATTAAAAAAATTAAGAGCCACTTTAAAAAATTAAATCGTTGCATAGCAGCTACGCGTATAGGAGGGGGCTCCAGGGCATATTTTAATTTTGAAATAAATCAATAACAGTTTGGTCGAAAAATTATGAAAATGTCATTCGAGATATTAGCGTGACACTAAACACAACTTATGTCGTTTTCATTGAAATCTGAAAGAATTTATTTAAATAACCAAAGAAAATTGTAAAAATGCTTGTATTTTGCTGCCCCTTAGTTTTCATTATCATACTCTTCCTGGGGATATTCCAAACCTACTTTTCTTTCGTACATATCTCCCTCCATGATATTTTTATATGTATAGAATTTAATCAAGTCAATTATTGTAAAATTAACAGTTTCAAAGGTCATACATTTGTTATTGTTTCTTTATTTTTTAAACATGGTTAATGAACTAGTTCAGACCAAATTTTCCACTCAATTGAATTTAAATACAGATCGGTTACGAAACATGATAAGAAAAACACATGAATAAATATGCATATAGAAATTTCGCAAAGCAAAAAAAATAAATTTGTATTCGTCTGCATTTTACAAAATCTTATCAAGTTCTACAATGAATCACACTTAAGATACGAAGCTTTAAATAAATTCTATTCTCAGCTTTAACTAGCTTCTTGCATTCACATAAATAAAACTCGCTTAAAATCTACTCTCCGCAGACGAGATTATCTTCAGAGTAAAACCAATAATGAATTATAATGATACGAGAGGGTCTACAAGTCACAAGTCAATAAATGCAGAAATAAGTCAAGTTCATTCAAATATTGATACGTACTTTGTTTAATTCAATATAAAACTTAAATACTACGACAGTAGTTACCTCCATAAACGACTTTTGTCGAAATTTGATCATCGACAAAATTAATTTTGGTGTTAAAGAAAATTTTCGTTTAGCCTAGTACATTGCTGATGCGAATCGAAGATTCCTATATAAAATCATAAACAAAAACTTAGTTCTATACTTTTCGTTGTGCATTTACGCTGTTCGACGAGCGAAATTAGTAAATTATAGCAGATTATTGGAAGTCTACACTCTTTTTTCGCACACAATTTACTACCTAGACCATTATTATTGTATGCGTTAAAGTTACATTTGTGGTTTTTTGAACTTATTTTTGCTGTTTTTTTCATTTCAAAATGGCTGCCGGTAATTTGTTTTGTTTTGTTTTAATTTTTGTCAAAATCAGGCAACATTTAAGGCTAAGAAAATGTAATTGCATCATTTAGAAAAAAAAATTAATAATAGATTAATTAATAATAATAAAAGATTTAGGGTATTCATATGCAACAGCGTAAAGTCGTCGCCGTAAACGTGGTAAAGTTGTAAACTTCGTAAATCTGTCAAATTTTCCATACAAATTGTGACAGAATTACGAAGTTTTAAACTTAACAACATTTACGACGATCTTACGCTGTTGCATGAATACCCATATTATTTAAATATAAATTTAAATAAATTTAAGTAATATTAATAAAAAAAAAGAAATACAAATATTGATAGCAATAGCCACATTTTACTATCCACATGATCTGATCCGGATCAATTTTTAACTCATAATTGCAAAAACAACATGGGATCCTGCTTTTAATCTGGATCTGTTTTTATGATCCAACAATTGCTATTGTGAATTATATCAGAAGTGCAAAGAAAAGAGGCAACAAATGCATGAAAAATAAACAAACGTAAGGCAAAAAGGCACTTTTTGCAAAAAGTACAAAAGTGAAATGAATATAATAACACCTTAAAATTCTTCCATACAAATTCGAAAACATTATGACGTTTACGACATTTAATATCCATAAGAATAAAAGATGTCAAAACTAGCCTTAACTCAAATCAGCCAAAAAGACTTTTCTTCTTGTTTCGGTACCTTTTTGGCTTGTCAAGTCCGCTGCCGAATGGTTTATGGCAAATAGCTTCAGTGAGCTTTCAACTAAGTTCTACATTGGGAGTCCTTAACATCAAATAGTCAACTTTACGACGAGAATTTGTGACGTAAATTTCTTGAATGAAGATGGTAAAAGTGTAAAAGTTTTTGTGCTGGTATTTTGAAATTTTCAAATGTGCCATTTTATCAATAACCTCGAAAACCATTTCATTGTAAATTATGCTATGTTCCCATTACCACCAAAGGTTTATCTCAGATTAGATTTAATAAATCTTTTTGGTGTTTCCACCGGACAAGAAGATTTAAAAAAGATTAAATTTGACAGCACCTTCAAAAATGCAAATGGCGTTCCAATTTTTCTTATGAAGTGCGAATGAGACAGAATGTTTGATTCGTGTGAAACAATGAAGAACTGGATGCGAGTCTCGAATGAATCGTTCAGCACCATATAAAAATAGGTTAGTTCGATTTGTAAAACTATTTGTCCTAGGAAGATTTAACAAGATTAATTTCTAATCTTCATGATTTACGAAGTAAATTTGTGTGGTAAATCTATGAGATTTAAAGGAGTTTTATACTATGTTCCCACCAAAACGAAATCTGAGATTTCAGCTGAAAAATTTGGAGTTCTCGACTTGGTGGAGCGGAATTTCATTAAGATTTCGTTGAAATCTAGAGTTTTCATTGAGATTTCGTTGAAATTTCCATGAAACCTTGTTCCATCAACTTGAAATATCAAAAGTTTGCAAACGAAATCTCGGATTTCATTTTGGTGGGAACATAGCATTAAGGTTAGTTTCATTAAATCTCAGATTAGCGCTAGGTGGCAATGTAGCATTATACTACGTTCCCACCAGAGTGAAATCTCGGATTTCAGAGATTTCAGTCCAAATCTTCACATTTCCCCATACAGTTTTGAGATTTCGAAATGCGAGATTTCGTTGAAATCTCAATGAAATCTTGTATCGATGCGAACATATCTTTATGAACAGACCTATTTTAAGCTTTCACCACACAATGGTGAAAAGCTTTTTGATACAAATTGTTATCTTTCACTCCAACGCCAAGCAGGCAAAAAGAGAGAGTATGATATTGTATTTGACATTTGGGTGGATAGAAATACAAACACATAGGAACACAAAGGTAGTAGTTTGTGTTTATATGAGACGAAATCTTGGTTTTGGCAGTGTGAACACTAATTTGAAATCTCGAAAGTTTTCAGCTGAAAACCCAGATTTCGCTTTGGTGGGAACATAGTATTAGGCGTGTTCAGGAAAATGATATCTCCGACGGCTCAGTGTCAAAAACTGAGCAAGCGAATCCAATATTTTATTTCCTCAGTTATTGGACTGCAAATTTTCTGAGGAATCCTGTTGACGAGACTGAGATTGCTGAGGGCTCTGAGATCTCATTTTCCTGAACTAGCCTATTGACACAATTCTCGTTTTTTTTGCTATTATTGTCGTTGAAAATAAAAATTTGATTTGATTTGATTTTTGAAATTCTGTTTACTGCTTAAACTTTTTTGCAATGGATTTGGTGATCCGCTGTACAATGCGATGAACTTGCTGTCTTGCGACTTGTTGCAACCTTGCAACCTGCGATATGTAACTTCTATGTTTTGTCTTCGTTTTGTATTCATCGTCTGTGGCTGTGTTTATTTGGATTTGTGATGTGAAGTTGTTGTTATGAGTTTTTCCTGTTTCCTCTCGTCTAATTTTTGCCGGTTCCCGTCTGAATTGCATGAGAATTGATGTTTTTTAACATAATATAATAACAATAGAAAGTAATTTAACTCAAAGTTATTCCAAAAGTTAATAAGATCTAAAGAAATCAGCAAAATAAAAAAGTAACCAGACGAACAAATCTTCGGCTTCGAGTAGTGTTGCCACTTTAGAGTTTTCCAAAAATATAAACAGAATGAGTATCGCCAATTTAAATAACAATTCGCCAGATGAAACATCTCATATTTTTATAAAATGTTTATCACAATTCTATCAGAGTGAATTCGAACCCGATGGCGACAATTTGAATTATCGTAGACTTAAGTTACGTGACGCTGTAGTCAAAGCTTATAACAAGCAATTCAAAACTAAATTAAAAGCATTCCAACTTTTTGACCAACTAAAGCAAAAAGAGAAATCCTATCAGCCATATGAATGGCAAAAGTTGTTTTTGGATATATTCAGTGATGATTACGAGGCAGCCTCTCGAAAAAATCGTAAGTTCTTCATCTAATTTGAATCCAGTTTTTACTTATTTTTTTTGTATTTACAGCAGTTAAATCAAATGCAAGCAAATTATCTGAAAATCTACAGAATGCCGAGAAAAAAGATAGTATTGATAACAAAAATGTCGAGAAAGAAGCCGAAAAGAATATCACAGCAGATGTAGTCCTCGAAAATTCTGCAAAAAGTTCATGTAACGCAGTGATTTCAGTTGAATGTAAAGTAGATATTCCAATAGCTGCACAAAATATGGATTACAAAACTATGTCGATTTATGAGCTTAAACGGGCACTTCTGATTTCAAAATTGGAAATGCTTGATGCTCAGGAGGCCCTCAAAAAAGCTCAAGAGAACATACGACTGACCGAGGCAGAACATTTAAAGCGAAATATTGACAAACAATAATTTTTATTTTATTTTGGAACTGCTTGATGATCAGGAGGCTGTAAGGAAAGCTCAAGAGAGTCTACGATTGGCCGAGGAAGAATTAAAAGGCAATCATTTTTATTTTTTATAAATATTAATTTACCTATTTTTAAAGAAGTTTTTAAAATACTTGTTTTTTTTTTATTTCTCATACCTACCTACTACCTATAAATTGCACTTAAGTAATCTTAAGTGCATATCTATGTAAATGTAATTATTGTTTTCGTTTGACTCAGTAAAATGTCTTTGATTTACTTATCCTTTTAATGCAGGTAATAGAATGAAAAGCAATTTAATGTGAACTATTTTTTTTTATAGAATTGTTTTTGTTTTTTTATTAATAAATAAATACCTATAAATATAAAAAGTTATAAGAATACGAATTCAAAAATTTCTATTATTCGAGTTATGTATGTAGGTATGTAATCTTTTATCCTTATTGCCCTATTATGAAAAACGCCTAAGTACGATTAAAGTTACTAATGTCGTTTTTCATTGTTGAAAAGATTTGATCTTTTTGGGAAAAGATTTGCATTTATTCTACTTTTTCATGTTTTATTCAATAAAAAGATGAGATCTGAAGAAGAAAGATGCGATCTTTCTAGTTTGGGAGATTTGATCTGCATTCACTAATACATGCAAACATATTCCTGTCAAACAGCAAATCGCAGCTGGGCATTTTTTTGTTTTGCACTATTTTTGTACGACATTGTTCGTGATGTTTATTTGTATGCGTGTATGTGTGCTATGTGTACAATTGAATCTACTCAAAAGTATGCCCAGATGTTTCAATCAAGAAGGCAATTCTTGATTTTAAAATCAAATCTTTCAGATTTCAATGAAAAACGACATAAGTAGTTGTTTTGTGTGAAAAGCTAACCAAGAGTCAACTAATAAAATGGCAAGGTTTTTAGGCCCCAGTTATAGCTATCATTGACACTAATAATTGATTTTGAGACGTTTAGAAGGTAAAATCTGTGGTTATTTTGATGTCGTTCACCGTAGTCACCTTATCGGCAGAACTAAACGTGCTGTCGTTGGTGCATTTGCCAGTGTGGAAGTGGAGGCGAAAATAGCATTGGCTATCAATGAAGACAAGACGAAATACATCCAATCAACTAGAAATTAACATCATCGACTCGGGCAAAACGTCAATGTCAAGGACTTTGTCTACCTGGGATCCACTATTACTTCGCAAATTGACATCAGCTCAGAGATCAAACAAAGAATTACTCCTGTCAACCGGTGTTTCCTCGGGCTTGCAAGGCATTTAAGTAGTAATAGAACCAGATACTTTATAAGACATCATTCCTGTACTGCTGTATGTGGCAAAAGCATGGACCCTTAAAGAATCGGATGAAAATTTGTTAATGTTAAGATAATAATGATTATTTTCTGATCTTCATATTCAATATTACAAATTGTTTTGTCTTGAATTTCATCATATTCAGCATCCGTCGAAAAATTATTCTCTTTGGCCAACCTAATGCCGATTTCGTAGGAATGGAAAACTGCCTCTATAAGACAAAATAATAAATTAGTCTATTCTTTGGTTATTATACTGCCAGTTTTCGAATGCGGCGTAAACTTCCCCATAAAATTACTGAACACTAATAAAAAAGTAAGTAAGAAAGTTTATTTCAAATTCATCCAATTCATTTTTACAATTGATTTTGATTGATAAACTTTTCTTTAACATAATAATTTTTTAATTCTTTAAACAAAATTTCAACAATGACTTTCGTCGTCTGTCGCAATAAATTGGCTTTTTATAATACTACCCTTAGGTTTAGAAAAATTACATTGGCAAAATATTAATATTAAGGGTATTCATTCAACAGCGTAAAGTCGTAGTGAAGTTGTAAACTGTGTAAATCTGTCTAACTTTCAACACAAATTATGACAGATTTACGAAGTTTAAGACTTTACAACGCTTACCACGGCTTAACGCTGTTTTATGAAAACCTTTATTGTATTTTATGTGAAATCAAATAAAAACTTCTATTTACTAAATTCAATGATAAGTTGCTGTCAATAATTCAGTCCTATTCTAAGATATTTGGCAAGAAGATTTCAGTCGTTTGCTCCGTTCAAGTAATCAGTTATCGTGGGCAGATCAAGCGAGGGTTTTCCAAATATCCCACGACGTATGCTTCTTAGAACTGGACAGATCCCCAGAAAATATACAAGCGTCTCTTCCTCAATCATATTGCAGAGGGCACAGTTAAGATTTTGACTCGGTGCTCTTATTTTATATTTTTTATGTGAAATCAAATAAAAACTTCTAGTTACTAAATTCAATGATAAGTTGCTGTCAATAATTCAGTCCTATTCTAAAATATTTGACAAGAAGATTCCAGTCATTTGCTCCGTTCAAGTAATCAGTTATCGTGGGCAGATCATGCGAGGGACTTCCAAATATACACGACGTCGCAACGTATGCTTCTTAGAATTGGACAGATTCCCAGAAAATGTACAAGCGACCCTTCCTCAGTCATGTTGCAGAGGGCACAATTTAGATTTTGACTCGGTGTCCTTCGTGTCGCGTTGAGGATTATAAGTCGCTTTTAATATTCAGCAGATATAGGAGATATCCCAATCGTCCGAGACGTAAGTTTTTCCAACGGCAAAATCGAGCATGTGATATAAACTATGTGTCCTCGTTTGTTGTGCTGTTTACAGCGACTCTTCGTTCTCCTTTTCAACAATTTTTTCTGCTACACCTTCTACAACCAGATTTAATAGATTTTTGTTAGCCATAATTTCATTCAGTTGCAGAATGTCTTCATGATTGAGGCAATTTTCTCAGTTCCATAACCAAAATATTATCTTCTCAATTATAAGCTTGACTAGAAAATTTGGCAGCCCATTATTTCAATTCATGTGGCATCTCATCGTGTATTCGACAACAGGTTTCATTTGGCATTCAAGATTGAGTACATAATTCGGAGTTGTTCTTGGTAAGCGCAGAACTTTTTTGAAGAAGCACCTCTGCAGCTTTTCTACCTCATCGTGTTGTGCATCACCCAGACTTGGCCTCCATCCATGTCCAAGATTAGATCTGGCGACCGCGTTGAAAACATCGATTTTAGATGATATTTTGACATCTTTATTGGAGACAACCCCATTCCACGTAAAATTTAAGCTATGCATGGCTTGTTTTTGGCGTTCCTTGAAGTGTTCTGTTAGGTTTAATGAAGTAGTTAGCCATACTCCTAATCCTAAGTACATACTTGTATTTCTGTTCAACTCCTTGTCATTGAAGTTTAATCTTTGAAATAATAAAAGTAATTTCATGTGGAAATCTGACCCAAAATAATTGAGATTTATTTTAGCATCAAAATATTAACTGATTTTATTGTCTAAACGTCTTAAAATTAACAAATTATAATTTTCAATGACACCCATAACATGGCGCCTAATTTGGGTTTTCTTCATTAAAAACAATTATCATACTTTTTGTAACCTACTTTAAACAGCTGCGCTGGGCGCTGTTAAATTCTGTTACCTTCATACCAGAGTAAACAATATTCTGTAATTTCGACATGCTTGATGTTGCACAGAGAAAGACACCAAGTGACCATACACGAATATGAAGAACTAAAATCTCAAGTGTTTGTTCGATACTTGAAAAATCATACTTTATTATTTTTAGTAGTATAGCAGTCCTGCATTTAAGTTCTTTCAAGTACATCGGAAAACTCTTCATTTCCCTACAATTAATCTAAAAATATAATACAATTCCATTTACTTAAAGTTATTTCGAGTTTTTGAATATAAGTTATCATCAAATTAATAAATTCAAACCGTTATTCTTTTCGCTGGAGTAAAAACACAAAGTTAGCGTTGTTCACAATAAATTTTCAAGTGTGTTTGGTTGGATGTGTTGCCGTTGTGTTTTTTGTGTTGTATTTTTGTATACTATTAATCGACGAGTATGAGTAATGATATGGACTACAGTGCTGCCGAATCATCTGAAAATGCACTCTTTGTTCAAATTTTATCAAACTATCCGAATATGTTTAGAAGGCCAATAACAAAATCTGAACGTATAAGGCAAGAATATTCTCGTTATGCGTTGACAGAAAAATTTAACGAAAAATGCAATACAAATTTGACAATTAAACAAATTTCAAGGAAAATCAATAATATGAAAGCTAGATTGAAAGATAAAAATGCTAGACATTTGCTTGGTACCAAAACTGTAAGATATCATGATTGGGAAAAATTATTCTTGAACTTATGGACGGGAAGTGACACAACATCCCAATGGAAAAGTAAGTTTTAAAGTTATTTTTAAACCGTTCAATCAAATGTCACCATCTAAAAAAAAATGCAGCATGATAATTAGCCAGTTTATATTTCTGAGATCTCAGAGGGCTAAGAGGACTCTGAAATATAAACACGATTCCTCACAAAAATTCCTCACTTTTCCCCTTTAAAACTGAGACTGAAATTTTTTGGATTCGTTCGCTCAATTATATTCTGTCGCAGTGAATTACATAAGAAGAAAAGAAAAAGGTAGTTGTTTTGACTTCTATTTGAGGAATGCTGTTTATATTTTACTCTCCGGCTCTGTCAAAGAACGGGGAAAAATTACTGAGCGCTCAAGAAATATAAACTGCCTAATGTAATTTCGAAAGTTTTTAATTTTTATATTTTCAACTGTAAAAAAATTAATAAGTATTATTAATTAAATGAAATTGTATACATATATCTCTAAGTAACGATATTTTACAGCCAATTTCTTCACAGAGTACTAACGTTAATACCGGTACTAGTCCTAAAGTTGATACTCAAATCAGTATATGTATCTCATTTACTCATACTTGTGTGTTTGAAGAAGTGCAAAATACTGATTTGAGTACTAACTTTAGGGCTAATACCGGTACTAACGTTAGGACTCTGTGAAAGAAATTGGTCGTTAATCTTTATTTGAAAATCAACAAAAAAAATTGATTATTTCCAAAAAAATGACTGAGCATAAACCACTTTTAGTTAAAAATGTAAATACTTTTTTTGCAGACCAAACTGAAAATACGGAAGCTAGTTTAGAAAATACATTGAACAACCCTGAGACTATGTGTAAGTGTTATTATATTCAGTTAATAAATTTACTGTTCTATTTTTTTTTGTATTTAAAATTTAAATTTGAATTTTTCTCTAGTTAATTCGTCGGACACGAAAGAAACTTTGAATATAAATGCAAAATCAGCAACAACAAAAACCGAACTCGACATCGAAATGAAAATTGAACCTGATATAAATTTGTCAAAAGATGAAGATGATATTGAAAGTGTTTCAGATATATCAGCTACACCACATTGGCAAATTGAAACAGAAACAGCAGAACCACCAACAGAAGTAGAATTTAACAATATGTATAGTGATTTTGAACAATATGATAAGATGTCAATAGAGGAACTTAAACGTATTGTTTTAATTTCTCAAACAAAAATGCTTAAAGCTCAAGAAGCTGCTGCTAGGGCTAAGGAAAAATTGAATTTATATAAATTGATGGTTTTAAAACGAAGAAATGGAGAAAGTTTCCAAAACCTTTGTTAGATTTAATGTAAGAGCCATTTAAGTTATTGTACGGAGTATTGTAAGTTATGTTGTAAATAAATGTATGATCAAAGAAAACTATCACATCGTAATAAAAAGCGTCTCTCCTAATCAAATCATAATTTTTTGACAAATGAATTTTGAAAGTGGGGGACTAGCAGTTATATAGGGTTTGTATAATATTGTAGATGTTAGTTTTGAAGTGGTTTAAGTTACATGGGTATGTAAAGAATTATTGTAAAAAGTTATTAGTGAAGAAATAAAGATAAAACAAACACTGATAGTTTCAGTGGTAAATTTTTCATCTATTTTTTTCACTCGCGAAGTTTCAATAAGATTTCCGTTGTTGTGACGAACCAAATTGATGTTATGCATATAATCTAGCGATGATTTCCAACAATAGAATATGAAGAAAATTTGAAAAGAAATTCTTCTGTTTAAGTAAAGTGAATATTTATAATTCAAGTTAAAAGTTCAAGTGAGCTCAACTCCATACGATAGTCATCTAACTGATGAGCCCAACTATCGTACCTGGGCGAAACGCAATTATGGAGTTCAGCTCACTTGAACTTTTAACTTGAATTATAAATGATTTCCAACTTCAGCACAATATTGGTCGAAATACTACTGAAATAGATACATAATAAAAAATATCGAAAATAATACGAGGGTATGTAGGTACATAATTGTTGTAGATACTACTGGGTATATTGCTTAACCATCGACTTAATTACTTTCTAGTGGATTATTTAGCATGTTTTCATTCGATTTAAATCAAATATGCTTTAATAATCATTGAATCGTTTGTTCAAAACAAAAATTGTATTTATTTATATCAGGAAAATAGCTAAAATATTATTTTTAAGGAAAAATAATTGTTCTAGTGAAAATTTTATCTGCACAAAATATTAATTGATGTATAATTGATTTGATTCGTGTTGTATTTGTTTCAAATCGATTGAAAACATCGGATAAAATTCCGCTCCGACGGTTTCCACGATAGGGCCGAGTAAATAATCCATTGGAAGATTTTCCCTGATTCGTTTTCCTGACAGCTATAACTAAAAAATAATGTAATCAGTCTGATTAAAATGGCTGCAGTGCTGACACCCTTCCTTTAGCAGTAGATCTACTGCGATTTGCCCAAAAGAAAAATATACTGCACAGAAAGATGAATCTATCTACTCGTACTTAAAGAGATTTAAATATTATCCAAAGTTAAATCTTATAACACTAATTTTTTAGTTTTTTTTTTGTGGTGACTTAATTTACTGTCGAGATCGTTATTTTTATCTCCAGATTCTCCTGAGACATATTCGCTAGTAAAATGTATTTAAAATAGATTGAATTTTATTTTTTTATTATTTTTAGTATATTGTAAGATCCACTGCAATCTACTGCGCTGTTTTTTCTCGAATATTTACTGGAAAACTTGCCCAAATAGCAATTCACGCTTATCGGAGATAATAGTTTCCATATTTCTTGAACGAACGTGTTCTGTTAAAGGTAAACAAAAATGAAAACAAACTGTAGGTATGTAATTTCATTTATTTATAATAAAGGTACATATCTCTATTTATAAAACAGAACAGTAAAACTTATGGCTTGTTTCACAATCAGGCCTATTGGCAATTCCGTATAAAATAGTTTACCCTGGAACTTTTCTACTTCTCGGGAACACGTTGCTACCATCGGGAATTTCCCATGGAATATTTTTCCTTGGGAATAAGAATTTTTTTGGATTCATAACCCACTTGGCATATGGACTCATGACACTCTGCCAAAATTATAGTCTCCCCGTGCATTTAAACTTTTCATCTTAAAGACGGCAAATTGTTTAACATTGATAAAAAGGTGTCTCTAGAAATTTTAAAGAATGAAAAGATGAATACAAAAATTCAGATAATTGGTATTCAAAAGCTCCAAGAGAGCAACATAATCCAAAAACCCTGACCCTGAAAGAACCATTTTGATGTGCTTATTAATTCGTAATGATGGAATGTATGCAGTTGTGATGAAAATTGCAAAAACAGATACCTACTCTTTTTTTTGTTGGTTTTTACAATAAAGTAAAAATTAATTAACAAAATATAAAATTAAAAACAGACCAAATCAAAACCTACAATTAAAAAAAGTGTGGAATTTCGTTTCGATTATTACGCTGTAAAAGCGATAGCTCAAACAACTTTAGTTTCTCTTTTGCTCTCGCTGAAGCTTCAGCTGCTTTTAACATTTTCGATTGAGATATCAATACAGCTCGTTTGAGTTCATCTAATGTCATGCTTGCATAAGTATCATCGTTATCATCGAAATCATTCAAGCTAGAATCGGACTCTGAGTCTGATTCCAAGTCCCAATTATGAAGCGTGAATGGTTCAGTAGTTGTTTGTGATTGTTCCTGTTTGATCGACCCATAGTTATCTTCAGATTTTACTTTAAAATTGGGATATTCAATGCAATCTGGTTGATCGGTTTCATCTGTTATATCAGTTTGAGCTGATGAGTTATCTGCAAAAAAGTTAAAAATACTCAAACACAATTACAAGAAAGTCCATTATGCCGCCTTATTCTGTTGTTTGTCAGTGTGAACCGTGAATATTCGTATTCTGTTATTCATCCGAGGAAAATAAAATACCTACAATTTAAATGGAAAAGAAAGTAAAATAAAAACTAATGCGAAACAAATGCATAGCAATTGTGTGCGAGACGGTTTTTTTTTCAATATAAAATTTTCGATCGAACCAACTAGCAGAATAGGCGGGCTAATAGATTTAGGGACTTACTCGAATCCTCTGATATGTGTTCGTTTCTATTACCGTCTGATGGTAATTCAGATATTTGAGTTTTTGTTTCTGAAATAAAAAGAATATAAATTGGTTAAAAAAGTATTTAAAAAAGAAGTAAAATAAAGATGAAAAAGAAACATGTGTAGGAACCTAAACCAAGGCCGTACGCAGGATTTCGATTAGGGGGGAAGGGGGTGTTGAACTCATTCAAAAAATTGTTTTTGGTACAGAAATCTTGATAGCATCATTTTATGTAGGTAGGTACCTATACATGTTTTTTTTGATCTTTCTTTCTTCTAAGATTTAAAAAATTAAGGAAAAAACTCACTTTTGGAAAAATCAATTCCGCTATCACCCCAAAGACTTAAGAATGTTTCTTCCACAGCAGAAAATCGAGGTTTTTCATTCATGGATAGGCTTTCGAAATTCTTTTTTCTTATTCGGAATTTAAAATTATTTAGTTTCTTCACAATTTGTGGAACACTTAATTTTGTATGACATTTTTCATTGAATTCTTTGGTCAACGCAAGGCGTGCTGATTTTTTATTAATGCGATTGGCCTTGTTTGTTGATCGCTTTGGTTCCAAAATGATTTTATACTTTTTTAAAAGTTCAACAAACATATAGTTTTCTCTTTGTTCCTTACTTTTATTCATTGTTAAAAAAATCGATTCATAAACAAAAATTCAAAACGGCAACACTAAATGACACACTTGACACTTGAGTGTGTCGAACCTCAAATGAATATTCAATATTAAAGTTCTTTTTAAACAAGCAAACAATTATAGGCACTGCTTGCCTAGTTTGTGAATGCAAAATGTATAATCTTTAAGGATAATTGAATGAAATAAAAAAATTATATTATAGGACACAGAGAACTTTCAAACAAATGTAAACCAGATAGAAAACTCTTGAAGAATTGAAATACATCAATTCAAACCAATGAAATGAACCAAAACAGATATCAAGAACTTCGAACATGACGGAACGAACATGTTACAGTGGCTTACAAAAAGTTTGAGTAGCTTGTAAACAAAACGGCGAGATGTCAAATGAAGGCCAGTTTATATTTCAAAGAGCTCCAAATTCTCACCAATTTCATAATAGGTTCGTTCCCCTAGTACACTGCTGATGCAAAACGAAATTTTAAAGTTGGTCTGCAACAAAACAACGAAATGCTGATGAAAATGAATTTCAAAAATATTTTTTAGCATTTGCACAGATTCATTGAATTAAAACAAATGCAAATAGAAAAAAATCACAAGCAGCCATGTTTTAATGAAAGAAATAATAAAAATAAACACAAAAAACAAATGTCATTTTTTCGCACACAATATGGTCTGGGTAATTAATCATGTGCGAAAAAAGAGTGCAGACTTTTCCAAATAATCTGCTACAATAACGCTCATCCAACGAAAAGTAGAACAAAATTTTTAGTTAATGATATCGTTGTGTCATTTTTGTATGAGATTTCGATGATAAAGCTAGAACTATAATGCTCGGAGGGGCACTTAAGTGGTCGGAAGAAAACAAGCGAATACACGGAAAGCATTTGACGCGACTATAATTGCGAAGTGGAGCGTTTCGTCAAGTTTCGTTCAACTTTGGTTACGGAAGTGAGGTGCGCTCCCGAGCGCACCTCACTTAAGTAAAACTGACATTTGGTGAAATAGGAATGCAAAAAAGAGAAAGATGATAGTTACATTATGGGTGTGTTCCCCTTTTTTCGGTACGGAAAGCTACTTTTCGTTGGTTTTTGACATTAGCTTCAGTGCCCTTCCGACTATTATAGTTCTACCTTAAACGTGATAAAAAGGTTGTTCAGTTATAAATCTCAATTTCCGATTATGGTTCTGTGTAAACGTGAAAGCATCTGTCAAACTTTTATCACATGAAAAGATATTTATCATCGAGAAATTTTGCACGATAAAACCGAATGATAAATTGAAAAGATAAACAGAACCACAGGTACTAGGCTTTATGCCGGATTTGCATGAGTGACAAATTGTCATTAATATTTATGAAATAATCGTGCAAAAAGTTAAAAAATTTGCAATAACATTTGTCATAAAATAAATGATAGCGCCGTCTGCAGATCATGATAAATAAAACAGACAGGATCTTATGTTGAATTCCTTTCAACCAAAAAATCGATTCTGTTTGGAAAAAAATCGATTTGCTTCGAAGAAAAAATCAATTTTTCTAGACAAATGAAATCTTTTGATTTTAGCTAGATTTACATGGACTTTCACACACACTAGTAAGATTTGACATTTCTCTGGAGTTGAAAGTTTTGTTCCGCGATGCTTAAAAAGTTTATAAAAAGTGTTTTTAGTTCTTTTAAATAGATTAAAAACAAATATATCTTATGAAAGCTTTTTAATTAATTAAATGGCAGTGCATAATTGTTAAGAAGTGATAAAAAATATCAATGAATTTTGAAAGTCGAATGATGACAAGTTTCGTTTATTTCTGCTACTATTCCCGGAATTATATTCGTAAATCGTATTAAATGACGCGTAAATTTGAATGAACTTTTGAGTATTTTTATGCCCATTAATTTGTTTACTTTTTGCCTCAAAATTTTTGTCAATTATAGCCAACACACACAAATACATAAAAATATTGATTTTTTTTTATAAATTATTTTCAACCCAAAAAAGAAATCGATCTCCAATGGCTGAAAGGAATTCGACATTAGTAACAGAGGAGTATCATATACCCGAATGAATTTGCGTTGGGCATAGCGAATCATTCGCAACGAAAGTTTTTTGTTGTTGTTAGCATTGTGTATCTTTCATATTTTGTATTATTGTGAATGATTTCGCGTCGTCGGCGAATGTTTCGCGTTGGGTTGGGAGAGCCTTTACAATTGTTTATTTTTCATGTATCACATTCATAATAGTAAATAGCCTATCCAAGTCGTCAGAGTGAAAACCAAAATTTAGGATCATTGAAATAGATCCAGATAAAAAGCAATATCCCATGTTGTTTGTGTAAGTACTAAGGCGGTAGTTAAAAACAAGGTCATCGCGGATGGGCCTAAATCGGCTCTAAATGAAGGAAAAAAATCCCTAATTTGTTCAGATATTTATCTTCATCCCCTATAGCCGCTGTAGGGGTAAATTAAATTTCCCTTTTTTCTTCATTTAGGCCGTGTGCCAATTGCGTTAAAATTCTGGTTAAATTTGATCCCAGTTAAATGTTATCCCTTTTAATAGAGTTGAGTAAAATTTAAGGTTTTTGCTGTGTCAATTGGATTAAATGTGATTTTCTTTTCTAATATTCACTTCCCATTAGTTTTGTTGTTGCATTTTTTTCAGTAATGATAGTTCGCAAACAATTTAGTTTGCAAAATTAATGAATCATCTGAAAAAGTATTTTCAATAAATTTTAATGATTCTTTTGCATTATCAAGGATTTATCACAAGCTATTCAAACTTCTTCTTGAGTGCATACCTACTTACATTTATTATAGGGTCTTTGTCTATATTTCTTAATCCTTTCATTTAATTTTAGTTTTTTTTCCTTTTTTCATCTTTCCCGATAGGATTCATGACTTCTTGATAGCAAAATAAAATATTTATCTACATTCATCTCCCTCACTTCTTCATGAACATAGACATGCCAAAAATTAACCACCGGCTAACATTTTAACGAGCTCCTGAGCAGGTTAAATTTTGACGTCTATATTCACCTGAGTAATGTCAAAATTTAGCCATGGGATCAAATTTAACCAGGATTTTAACGCAATTGGCACA
The DNA here is from genome assembly GCA_963921185.1 of Dasysyrphus tricinctus. Classification (NCBI taxonomy): domain Eukaryota; kingdom Metazoa; phylum Arthropoda; class Insecta; order Diptera; family Syrphidae; genus Dasysyrphus; species Dasysyrphus tricinctus. Next base: position 252,854,834 of record OY992531.1, on the reverse strand, counting down.
CGGCCTTAGAGCCGATTTAGGCCCATCTAAATATAAAAACTCAAAAAAACCTATTTTACCACCACCCTAGTAAGTACCTACGTGTTTAACATTGATCCGGATCAGATCATGCGGATAATAAAATGCAGCTATTGTTTGTTCTCAACAAAAACTTTTTTCAACTATTTTAGCAATTTTTTTTATTAAAAGCATAAGCATAGTTTACAGTTCCAATGCGAAAAAAAATCAAAATTTTCAAAACGATTTTCCACCTATTCTGCGCACCAAGTTGAATAATATTGATGGCGAAAAACGTTTGCCTTGGCCTAAACCACTCATTGAGTCATTAATTAACCCTTAATTGACAAACTATAGGCCTAAAAATGGCAAATAATTATTTTTGGATGCGAAAACCATTTGCATGCAAAAAATGCCTTGAGGTGAATATATTTTTTTTTCTTGGAAGTATAAACCGACCATCAAAAAAAAAAAATATTTTATTCACCACACTTTTTTTCGCATGCAAATCAATTGCCGGTCCATTGTTTTGCATGACATTCCATGACTGATTTTTTTTTTTTTGCATGAAACTGTAAACTAATCATGCAAAAATTAATTTTGCCTTTCACCTCAGTTATTTTTTGACATGCGAGAATATTTGCGTAGGTTTTTTTTTGCACAAGGGAACTGTAAACTAGGCTATAGTTGCGAAAAAAATATCAATATTTTTAAAACGATTTTCCATCTATTCTGTGCACCAAATTTAATAATATTCAAGGCAAAAAACGTTTGCCTTGGCCTAAGCCACCCATTGAGTCATTAATTTACCCTTAATTAATAAACTATAGGCCTAAAAATGGAAAATAATTACTTTTGGATGCAAAAACTATTTGCATGCTCATAAAGCCTTGAGGTGAAATTTTTTTTGAAGTGTAAACCGACCATCCAAAAAAGATATTTTATTCACCAAACTTTTTTCGCATGCAAAGCACGGTGTTAATAGCCGCGTTTTATTATCGCTCATAACCCATATGGTTCACCTCGTGAAAATAAAACGATGTGGGTTAGTGCAAAAGCAGTGCTGTATATCAGTCTCTTTTTTTCTTATGTTTATTTGTTTTTCATGTAAATACTTGTTTCTTTTCCTCTCTATTCCTAACACTGCTGAAAAATAGCATCATTCACAATGGTAAATAGCCCTCTTCCGGGCAGAGTGAAAACCTGTATCTGGGTTATTGAAATTAACCTAGATAGAAACCTAGATCCCATGTTGTTTTTGTAATGCATGTTAAAAGATAACCTCGACCCAGACCCAGAGATAATAAAACGCAGCTAATACCAGCTTCACGTAAAGCGACTCATTTTGACGGCTCTCTTTTTTATCTCATTCCTATCTATTGAAAGGAAAGAGATGGCGAGGTGAGGCAGAAGTTTTTAAATTTTTTGAAAATTTCTGCCTCACCTCTCCATCTCTTTCTTTTCAATAATTAAGAATGAGATACAAAAGAGAGACGTCAAAATGAGTCGCCTCACGTGAAGCTGGTATGAACACCGTCAAGTAATTGCCGGTCCATTGTTTTGCATAACATTCCATGACAGCAATGTTTTTTTTTTTGCATGAAACTGTGAACTAATATGCGAGAATATTTGCGTAGGTTTTTTTTCCACACGGGAATTGTAAACTAGGCTAAGGCCAAGAAGTTCTTTTGAGTAAAAAAATTCTTCAAGGTGAGAAAAAAAAAATATTTTCCACAAAGAAAAATGTCCGTGGTGTAAAATTTTTTTTTATTCGCCGTCAGTTTATAGTTTCCAAAAAAAAATCTCAATGAAACTGATCTATGAAAAAGCAAACAAAAATGCCAAACGCAAAGAATGTCAGTTACATTGTTTTGTACGAAAAAAAAATCGTGGTGAATACAAAATTTGTTTTCTTTTGGTAGTTCACAGTTCGATAAAAAAAACTAAACGTCAACAAAATTTTTCTCACAAAAAGCGCTCCCATAAGAAATATACATATGTATTTTTTTTTCTTCAAGAAACTGTATACTAAGCTTAAAAAGAAAAAGTTTAAAATGATCTGTTTTTATATTTTTACCAATTCTTTATTACGCCATTATGCGTAGAACAATAGTAACCCGCAGTCGATAGCATCATTTGTTCTGGAGATGCTCAAGACTATGACATTTAACAACGTTTTTCTTATTGCTATTGTTAAAAAACTGCTCATTGAATTTTTTTGCAAAATGTATAAAATAAAATCCATCCGAAGTCAATGCCTTGATTCTTTCTTCAGATATGGTGCACACAAAAAAAGTTAAGGAACGATCGTAAAAACCCTCATTTCTCTAAAAATGATGGATACCGATTTTAGAGAGCTCGAATTTGTAACAAAATGTACGCACGACACAAACTCGAAAGTACATAATGAACGAAAACAAAATATCGCTCATTAAAAAGAACACCGTCATATCTCAAAATTTGCTGTTTTGAGATAAATGCGATTGAAAGTTTCGTTTTTGTGAAAAATATATGAAAAAACGAGTAAAGATAAAAAGATTAAGCATACAATGTTATACTCAGTTCAAAACTGTCAATTTTTGAGTTATGACGGTGTTCTTTTTAATGAGCGATATGTAAAACCTACCCAAAGTTGGAAGTCTCATGGCCAATTTCATAAACAAACACTAAAATTACTTTTATCTAAACTCCTTCTAAATTTTATCAGACACTTAAAATTTTTCAGTTTCACCAATGTAGAAAAGGGATATTTTAGGGATATTTTAATTTGACTGAGTTTGCTCAAATCCCTAGATTCAAAAAAAGAGGTTGTTCCCCTCGCACATGCGAAGTCTATATGAGAAAAAGTGAAAAGCATTATGGATGAGGGACAATTATTCTGACAGCAAAATATCAGCTGTTGTTGACTAGAATGGCTTCACAAAAAAGACTTTTAAAATTTAATGAGACAAAAACGAGCTTTTAGTTTACAAGGGCTTTTAAAATCTTCTTAAATATAAAAGCATTTGGTGAAACCAAAAAACATCATTTAAAGACTTAAAGGCTTTTTTTTAAGCTCTGCTTGTACTAAGTATTGAATAAATTAAATTAAATAATTAAAAGCCTTTCGTGAAATCGGCCATCACACTATTTTACCATTTGTAAAAATTAACAAGATTGTTTTGGGATCAGTTTTGCTATTTAACTTCCGGATGGGATAAAGAATTCACGAAAATACCGAAACCATTAAAATATCAAACGTAAACTTCTGATCTATTCGAGTTTACAGAGGTCTACCTTACCTACAACAAACAAAATGGTTCGGAAAGTAACTTGTGCCTGTCAACATTAGGTGTGTTTTTTTTTTGCAAGCCCGGGGGAATCGGACGAAAAAAACGACTTCGGGGCTTAGCGACGCCATTACAGAAAAAAAAAATGGAGTTTCCATACAAACTATCGATAACATGTATGAAATTCGTGCCGGTAACACAGTTTTTATCTGGGATAAAGTTAAGCCCCGAAAATTCTCTGGGCTTAGCTAAGCCCGAAGGGGATTAGTTGTTGTTCCTTTTAACATGTAAACTGCTTTAGCCCCGAGGTCGTTTCTTTCGTCCAAGCCCATTCGGGAAAGGAAAAAAACACACCTATTGTCTTCTTACTGAAAGGTACATCCAATGAGATAGGTAGATTTTATGTGCGAAAGAAAGAGAAAGAAGATTTTACCCAAAATCCACCACTTTTGATAATAATTCTTGGCTTCAAGAAGACGGTTTTTTTTTGTGCAAGTGAGAAATCCCGGCTGGAAAAACAATCTAGTTTTTGGCGAGGGGCTAGAAAGTTTTACATTATGTGGATACTAGCAAGGGCCCAGCAAGGGGAACTCAAGAAATTCTCTAGGGCGTCGCCAGTGAAGTAACCTTTTGCCTCGAGAGACAGCAAAAAAAATAAAAAGTTCTCTTTACTGGGATTCGATCCGGCAATCTGATTACCAGCCTTATACCTTAACTACTGACCTATTTAGCAATACAATTGTGCAATGTTGAAAATGAAAAACTATAGGGATATTCACGATCTGGTGCAACAAGCCTAGTAAAATTGTAAAATTTTATTTTTTTACAATCGATCGTGAACGCATACTTCTTTTATCTGTAGTTACACTGTAGCAAATTCACAAAATTTCACAAACAAATATCAGCTGACAATAAAAACCAACTGAACAATAGCAAGCTTGTGTGTGTTTATAAATGCTAGTCGTTGTTGTTATTGATAAACAACGAAACCTACATTGGGATAGAGCTAACCATGTGGCTTCAGTGGCGTGGTGTGTAGTACATCGGCCTCTGAATTTCAATTAATACAAGCATAACCAGACTAAGCACTACTAAAGGAGTCTGATGATCGAGGTGGCTCTCGTGAAATAGCTATAACTCCAGCCTATATACTTGGTGGTAACACACACAAGTTGTTGTTGTTCATTCAAAATTATTCAAATAAAAAATGACATTTGGCGAGTTATCAAATACACAAGCGCAAACTTTACTATGGTGTATTTTTCTTTTACAATAGGGCTGGAGAATAGCAAAAGTGTAAAAATTTGACATTCAGTATATTTAGTCGTTGTAGTGCAAGAAAGTTTTACACTTTAACACGTTTGCAATGATACAAGACCAGTTACATCGGATCGTGAATACCCCTTATATACTTTAATTTTCCTTACAATTGTATGATGGGTATAAAATATTTGCTTTTTTTGTCATATATCGGGTATTTGTGATGGGATAACAAGACTTATCCAACAAGTTTTTACTAGCGAGGGCCTCGCGAGTATCTGACAAGTTTGCCTTCTCTAGATTTCCCCTATCGAAGCCTTTCCAGGGCCTCGATTAAACTTGACAAAAATTTGCCATTTTTCCAGGTGGGATGTATGGTCCTTGATTGCGTGAAATAAGGAAGGGTATATTGAACTGAAAGGATTTTTTTGCATAACGTAGACACGCTGTTCATCAAAACGACTTTCAGTAAGAAGATAATGAAGGCAGGCACTAAGACAATATCCACCCAATACGACTATCAATTTTCCCCATACCGAGAGCTAAGGTGTTTTTTGAATACTGAGCGCTAAGATGTTATATTTTGTCACTTGTGCACCGTATTTATATGACAAGTTTGCCATATTTATATGAAAATGTTATATCGTCTTAAGCCTAGTTTATATACAATAAATACATACATAAACATATGTACAATTTTTACATCCAAGCGAAAATGAAAGTGGAATTTTCAAATTAAAAATATTTTTTTTGTTTTCAAGCGTGAAATATCGAAGAAAATTAAATGCAATTATTTCGGAAGAAAGAACAAATTTACCTCGAAATATGTAAGTCAATGGATTAATATAAGCATAGCCTACGAGGAAATTCATTTTTTGTGTTAACCTTAAAAACGAAATTTACCTATTGATGCTTCACTTTGATTTGGGTTTCACTTTGCATTGATATTTAAAAAAGGCTTAACGGTGAAGTTTTTTCCTATTTGAAGTTATTCCCTTAAGCGTAAGCCACTTTAAGAAACCTTAAGAACCGTTGTACAGGAAAATTACTCAACGATTAAACAACCACAAATATTGCAAGAGAACAGTTCTTTTTTCCACTTTTAATTAAGAATATCACGAGAATTTGACGTGATAGAGTCTAGGTAAAAATCATGTCCGATTTTAACTTGAACATCCAAAACCTTCGCGAAAAGTATATGCATATATTTTTTTGTTTCTTTGCCAAAAATTGTGTTGATTAATTTTAACTTTTTAATTGAGTTTTGTTTCTACTCGATCAACAAAAATTATGTGTGATAATGACATATTTTACTTGACCGGAGGGTTGAATTGAGCCTTACAATATAAATATAAAAACATTTAATTGAGTTAACCTCTTTCTACACATAAAATTTTGTGTTTATCTATGTAACGAACCGACTATTAAGAGTAAGAGTAAGTAAAGGCGCGGCGAGACAGAGCAAAGCATTAAGCTCACTGAAAATTCTCAATGATGATAAACAAAAATTAAAGAACTTAATGGACAATCTAAAGTGCGAATTTACTGTAGGTCGCGTGAATTATAGTGATTTGGATTTGTTTTCATAGGATATTGCACGCATATGATGGATGATTATTTATTCTTTAACTCTCCACCAGAATAAAGAATGCAAAAAAAAAGCAAGCAAGCATGATCAGGAAATCTTTCATTTAAGGCAATCTAGATTAAGAGACACAATAACGGTATGATATATAGAATACTAGAACGACAGTTGTTGAAAACGTGTAAGTGTTTTTTTTTTGGATCAAAGCTATGAAGCTTAATCCATTTGAACAAATAATTGGATCAAGGCGTTATAAAGAAATTTGTTATTAAATTTAGAGCTTTTCTGAAATGACTAATGAACTGTGATCTGTCTTTCTATTCGGGGTCGGGCAGACAGTTACAAGAACGATTTAAATTGACAAAACCAACTCAGCTAATACCTACAGAACTTTAAAAATCATTGGTGCGGTGAAATGGCGCCCAACGAAATGATGCCAAATTCAAAACATACATAGCTGCACATTTTTTTCATCACTATAGATCACTTCAAAAATTACTAAAAATTATGAAAATCTATAAAATGTATTCAATTTAACTGAATTTAGCAATAACGAGTGTAGAAGCATTCCAAATGTAATTTTGGATTTACTAAAATAATGCGACCATTTTTTTTTTTATATTTTTTGGAAAAAAAGCCAAAATACGAGTAAGCTGCTTTTCACTCTAAGCCCGCGATATATTTTTTCAATAATGCCATCACCTGTTTTTTAAGTACCTCTAACAATAATGTCTACATACATAATATGTGCTTAGTCTTTCAATTTAGAAACAATATAGGTAGCACTAATCTACAAACATATAGGTATCTGGTTAGTAAAAATTAAACATAAAAATCTCTAGTGTAAGTACTTTATGATTACCCCACTGCGACATGGCTTTTCCATAACACCAAACATCTTCGGTCAAAAGGTCATGTGATTAAATCAAGAATGAATTTATTTATACCTTAATATCTCTTATTCCCGCCAAGTAATTTAAAACCAATAAACAAAGCCCAAACAAACAAGTGCACCATAACAACACCATACAACATCTTGAAAGGTCAACACCTGCTAGACTATAAAGACACACATCATATTTATTACATTAAAATTCTTTTTCCGCCCTTGCTCTTGCATACACTCCATGCCAAATCAAATCAATACAAAGGCATAACAACCTCAAGCTCAAATGCACTCACTGTTAAGCAGTTGACAGTGAGTGCAATTACCTCCTAGAAAAGGGTAACTTTAAACAAACAAACAAAATTGAAGAGGGGAGTTCATAATTCTTTTTTTATTAAAATGATTACGGCAGACTTTAGAAAAAAAAATCAATCAAAGAGTTTAACGTAGCCGCCGTCTTCGTCATCGTGTAGATACACACATTTTTTTTAATTCGCTCTATTACAGCAAATAAGATTTAAAATTCCCAATCTGAACTCTCAACCTCCTCGCCCTCGCCACAAGCGCGTGTTCGTCATATAATTTAACCGATTTCCTCTCTTTTTTTTTCTTAACAATTACTTCATTATAACTTTTGTCGTCGTTGTTCTCTCGCAAAAATTCGTCTCCAATTTTAACTTGAGCAAAAGCTCTAAACCAGAAACAAGCTTTGGCTTCTCCATCCCCAGTGCAGAAAATCTATCAGCTCTAAAAGATTCAATTCGAGTTTTTCATCATCATCTGGTCGAACTTTTCGGAGAAGAAAAATAACGTTCCGCACCCGTACGCAGTTTGTGACTAGCGGTCTTCTTAAATTTTAAATAAATTATTTTTTATATCAACGGGGGTGGTCGTGTTAATATTATCGTACTTTTCTAAAAATCAGTAACTAAATACAAAAAATATAAATAAAAAACTATTCGAACGAATCGGGATTTTGCAATTTTTTTAGTGCAAATCCTCGAAGATCAAAACTTACTTAGTGCCGGGTCAATCGTGCCATTCATCGTTTATCGCATCAAATTAAGGATACCAAAGGAAGAAGCAAGCTTAAACTAGCAAATATGCAATCTTTATTAGTAGCAAGTGCAATTTTGCTTATGTTCACAGTCCAACAAGGTGAGGATTCTTTTTCTGTTAAAGTGATATATCTACGTTTTTTTCTCCAAGGATACACAGAAATCAAGTGGAGTGTATGTTACATAACTTTGGTGTAGTAATCTCTTTTGTGGCTTTATTTTACGGGTTGGGCAAGGGTGGTGGGGTTGATAAATTTATACCATATAAATGTCCTTTCTTATAAAAAATGTTAAACTCGTTGTGAATGGATACGACTACACAATCATCTTTGTTTTAAGAGGAATTATTGCCTTTTTGTTTAAGGAATTTTGAAAAAATCTACATTTTGATTCCACAATTGTATCGATTGGACTTCCTACAGGATGTGCAAAAATTTGGTAGGTATACCAGTACCCTCTCCTTAGATTTGCTTTACCACTTAACACTGGTGTCAGAGTTATCCTTCCTTTTGGACAAAAAAAGAACACAGTCATGCGCAGCTGGCAAGCAAAGACTTTGCAGGACTATAATAGCGATGAGTTTGTAAAAGAGTTAAGTTTTCCCTAAAAGGGAAAATTGTTTTTCAAATGCAATATATGATTCAAATAAGAAAAGGCTTGGTAAAAGCTTCTTTTCTATTGTCGTGCGATGCACACACAACATTTCTACGTTGGTTTGGTGGAAGAAGAAGATTTTTTGCAAATATGTACAACGATGCAAAAAATCAATACTCATGGAATGTGGAGCATTGGATCATAATGAGGGAATTTTTGTTTCCCTCTCTTTTGCTAAATTGTATATAGGATTTGGGGAGGAAGGTTATAAAAATGTTTTTTTTTTTTTCCTTTTATTTGTGAGAAACACAAATGTATCTTTTGTTTTCCGAAAATTAAATTATTTCGACCTCATTCAAAAACAAATATCTTTTGATTTATTTTCCACCCCAATTGCTGCTATTATACCAACTCATTCATCCCTCGAAATCTATCGGCAAATTAGAAAATAGTTCTGACCTCTATTTTGAATAATCTGTATTCATCACACACATTATTGTGAATTACGATCGTCGTGGGTATGTAGTCGTCGTATTTTTAAGTTTTTTTTTTTTGAAGAGTATGTTCTATTTGAGTATAGACACACTGGTACAATGTACAATGAAGATCATTTTCAACATGAAACTCGACGCTCGAGGTCTTTAAATTGATTTAAATGTCATCTTGAGAGATAACCATATTGTGAGCTATTAATCTCATAGTTCGGTTCGGTGTGATAGCGAGAAATCAACATGCGCTAATAACCGTAACTTATAATGATGTTTTTTGTATTGTTATTTCGCAGATTTTACATTCTTAAATGGGTTTAGTTCTCATTTTGTATTAAAGTTTTATTAATATTGTTAATTGAACATAATCTTTGTTAGTAGCCAAAGCGTGAAAAATTTAACTATACCCGCATATTATGATGGTTTAATTTATGATTGAAAAGCTTTTTTTAACGCGCGCCGGTATCGATTGATATAAAAAGATATAGGTACACATAATTTTCGATTCTAGTTATTTGGCCTCTGAGCAGTGTTTGAAGATAAACGTCCCAAAGGTCCTGCAGTCTGCAAAAAGGCAGCTTATTTCAGGGTAAATCGAGATATTAAGCGTATTCATATAACGGCGAAAAGCCCTTGTAAACGTTATAAGGTTTTAAACTTCGTAATTCTGTCATAATTTGTATGGACAATTTGACAGATTGACGCAGCTTACAATTTTACTACGTTTACGACGACTTTACTGCTGCATGATTATTATTTCTATTTTGACTTGTTGTTTCGTATGTAAAAAAAATCGAGACTTTAATCAAATCTAACAATAGGATATTGGAGAAGTAGAACAAAGTGACTTTTGTCGTGACTTCGGTCAGTGTGTACGTCCTTGCGTCTTTGCGTCTGTGCATCCACCTCTAATCTAATCGTAGGTGGAGCAGTTTAACCAACTGCAAAATATCCAGAACGATCTGGCCCGCCTTAAATAAATCCCGAACAATTGATCTCATATGTAGACCCAGGTGGGACATAGCCAGGGTCGTAGCAACCTGCACTGGACACTGGCCAATTGGAGAACATGCGGCGAGGCTGGGTATTCCTTACAATACTCACTGTCGCAGCTGTGGAGACTTGCAAGAAAAGGAAACAGTCCTACATTTTCTCTGTAAATGTCCAACTCTAGCCAGAATGAGAGCACAATCGTTTGGAATGGCTTTTTTTGACGACCTAAACGAACTTTCCGAAATGAAGATCAAAGACTTGATCTCTTTTCTGAACGCCACGAAATGGTTCTGAGACAGAAATCTGTTGCATTCTGCATCATGTTCCCCCCCAGATCCAAAGTCCGCGAGTAATCGGAACCCGGGTTTTTGAGGAGCTTCATGATGCTCAATGGCAATGATGATCACATGATCTGATCGATCGCTTCGTTGCTACTCTACAACCTGCCGAGCTCGGCATAATGTGGCAAGCTCGGGCGAGATGCGATCCGATCGAGTGAGTGTCCTATGACCCAACTCACAAGATACATTAACCATACTTCACAGCCGTCCTATTTCAAAGCAAGGAACGCTTTTATCTACTTTCATACACAGGTCAAACGAGTTATGGTATCAAAACGGCGCAATCCAGTGCTAATTGGGCAAAGAGCGAGTTTTCTCTGTAAATGTCCAGCTCTTGCCACCATTTTTACCTACCTACCTATCAACTTCGGGTTAATTTTATTCTACGCATATTGACTTACTTAAAAATTGATGAAAATATAAAAACAAAAACAGATTGATTGTAGAAAAAAGTTTTTCGGCTCAAATATCCTCTATTCATTTGTTTATAATCGATTATTAATAGGATTTGAAAAAGAAATCAATGTTTTTTTTAATAAAAAAAACTGCAAGAAACTTTACTAAAATTGTTCCAATATCTTGAGAACAAACTAAATGATATTGGCTTTGGGATAATTTTACTTTACACACAGGATTATAGTTACAAATTGATAAGATTTGTAAAAAATTCTATAAACAGTTTTTCTTAAGTGCAAAAAACTACAATAAACTTTACAAAAATTGTTGAAAAATGTTTTTCGTCTTGAAAACAAACAATGATATTATTAGCTTCAGGAAAAATGAAGTTAAGAAATTATGTATGTATGTTACTCTAAAGGCTCAGTTTATCAGTGCGGGATGAACCTAGTTTCTGTCATAAACCTTAGTTAACTCCTGAAACATTTTCCCGAACAATTTGCATCCCAAGTTAACTCATCGAATTTGGTGAGTTAGGTACTAGGCTTAAAAATTAAACTTGTCTGTCGGATGCATGTTTAAAATTTATTAAAATCGAAGTTCAACACTTCATGAAGGACTAGAAGCCATCTCCATTTATATTAAGTTAAAGAGCGATATACGATAATTATAGTTTTTCAATAGATTTTTGACAAAAACTGAAACTGAACTACACTCCCGTTCATTTAATTTTCTTCTTTTTCGGTATGCAGAACTTTTAATAATACTCTCGACTGCTGGAATAGGTACTGGCACTGAGCCTAGCTTCTTCTCTTGTTTTAGCCATTTAAACCGACGAATTAGACGCAGCCCTCAGATTGTTTCGCCTATCACTTGCGGAGGTAGCGTGTATTTCTCAGATAATTATAGATCAAAGAATAGACTATAGGTGCGTTTTATTGGTATTTATAGCTAGCGCAGCAATACAAGCACCAATAAAACGCTATACTCACTTTTATATTCACTTTGTATTTTTTCTGAAGGTTGGCAGACATGCCACTTAATGTCAAAACTATTCGCCATTAAAAATTCGAACAAATCTTTACATAAAAGCAAAGGCTACCAACCTTCAAGTAATGAATATTTGTTTATAACTTATTTCAGCGCCGCCTTAGTTTCAACTTTACGAAACTTTATCTCAACTTTTATATTCACTTTTATACTGCCTTATTTATCGACACTTTTAAGGTTGTTGTTGTTTACCGAGGGAAATTTTACTGTGCTAGCTATAGTTTTTTCCTTATGTAAGTTTTTTCCGAAATTTGATATCCCGTTAGTCATTTATCATGAAAACAATAAATTTGCGCGTACTCAGCCGCGAAAAGAGCTTTTCCTCCACCTATTCTACGTTTTTTCTCAATTTGCTTGTGTCATATCAAAGAAACCATGATATAAAGCCCAAAAATAGCTGTAAAAGGTCTGACCTTCAACTAGTTCAAAGCAAAAGTGATGATTAAGGCAGTTCACCTATTCAAATACACGAAAAAAAGTGCTACGATTTCAATATGAATTAAAAGAAAAGATAATAAAACGGGTAATGATGGTAAGTTTGATATAATGTGTTTTCTTATTCTCTCCTCAATTAGATGCTTTCTCTAATGCCATTTTCAAAAATTCATTTATTCCAAATAGTTTGGAGTTATAACGGTAAATCGCACTCGAAAATTTTGAACCTATTCAAATGAACGGGAGTGTATCTCGTAGTGAAAACGAATAGAAAAAGGAATAATTTAATGAATAAAATATCCCTTTGGGAATAGTTTTTTCGCGTTTCTTCTGTTTGTTTCGCGTTTCTTCTGTTTGATATTGAAAGCCTAGTTTACAGTGCCCGTGCGCAAAAAAAAATCAAATCTGTTCAAATATTCTCGAATGTCAAAAATAATTGAGGTGAAATGCAAAATTAATTGTTTGCATAATTGGTTTACAATTTCATGCAAAAAAAACCAATTCTGTAATGGAATGTCATGCAAATCAAAATAGACCGGCAATTGTTTTGCATGCGAACAAAATTTTTTTTTTTTTGATGGTCGGCTTACACTTCCAAAAAAAATATATATATATTCACCTCAACGCATTATTTGCATGCAAATGATTTTTGCATCCAAAAATAATTATTTTCCATTTTAAAGCCTATAGTTTATTAATAAAGGCTAAATTAATGACGCAATGGGTGGCTTAGTCCAAAGCAAACGGTTTTTGCCTTAAATATTATAGGTATAATTTTGTGCATAGAATAGGTGGAAAATCGTTTAAAAATTTTGATTTTTTTTCGCATGGGAACTGTAAACTATGCTTAAATAACCTTTCTATTACAAACAAAAATTGTTTAACCCATTCCGTTAAAAAAAATTATTTAAGAGCGCTCAGTCATTTTCACTACAGAAGAAGATAGTAAAATAAAAACAGGATCTCTTACAAAGAAGTCAAAACAACTCTCTATTTCTTAGGTATTTCCTTATTTAATTTACTGCGACAAAAAATAATTGGGCAAAATTTAAGTCTCAGTTTTTGACAGCAAAGGTGAGGGATTTTTGTGAGAAAACATATTTATGTATATGTTTGGGAATATGGAGCCCCTGAGATCACTGAAATATAAACTGTCTAATTGAAAAACAAATTTACTTTTCAAATTATGATGGCGAAAACCCCATATGGTTTTTCCAAGGTCATTATTTGGAACGAACAAAGATTTTTTTGGGGGTTAAACTAAACGTATTCAAATGAAGCAAATTTGAAAAGAAAGTGCTTCTGATTTTTTTTTTTTATTTATTTTACTCTACCTCTTCTGAAAAATCTGGTAGAGTAGTTTTGTTTTTCTTTTTTTTCTTCTATGTATAGGTATAGGTACCAATACTTGGTATTTGTATCGTTTCTTTGGCTTCTTCTCGTAAAAAGAAGATCTAAATCATATTTTTATAATGAAATGAAATTCTAAAATTTGAAGCTTAACGAGCAATCAACTTTTACTAGTTCTACTAATTATTAACAAGCTCATTATCCATACCAAGACTATAAAGGAGTTTAAAGTCATTTTTCAATCTTGCTCCATAATTAGGATATTTCAAGGAGACTCTATAAAATTGATTAACACACTAAGATATCAGACACATTCCCCGGGCCATAATGATGCATGAAATCAAAGGCTTCTTCTCGTAAAAAGAAGATCTAAATCATATTTTTATAATGAAATGAAATTCTAAAAATTGAAGCTTAACGAGCAATCAACTTGTACTTGTTCTACTAATAATTATTAACAAGCTAATTATCCATATCAAGACTATAAAGGAGTTTAAAGTCATTTTTCAATCTTGTTCTATAATCAGGATATTTCAAGGATACTCTATAAAATTGATTAACACACCAACATATCAGACACATTCCCCGGGCCATATAATGATGCAAGAAATCAAAGCCAAAGGGGTTATACATACTACCCCACCCACATACATACATACGTACATATGAGTTATAACTTATAACCTACTACTGAGACAGATTAAACCTTTTGAGCCATTTGACACTGTTGTTATGTTTAAACCCAAATGTATATCAAATCAAAGAGAGACAATCTGCCGGCGACACTGTAGTTGTTCTACATTAAATGATCCTATTATAATTGAGTGCATTGTGTTTTTGTGTTGCAATATAATGAAAACGGATGAAAATTGTTTCTTCATCATCCGATCTGGGGGATAAATATATTATTAAAAAAAAGGTGCAGGTTATTCAGCGCTCGCCAGTGTAACCATGGCATAAATTTATTTATAGCAGACCCAACAAAATAGAATAGGTACACATAATAATCACAAAGAAGCCAGCAATTATAAAAATAGAGATAAAGAAAGATTCAAGGACTCTCAAGGAAGCGAGCATCATGGGGTTTTTAGTTTGATGTGGTATTTAAGTTTTGTTGTTGTTGTTGCTGTATGGGCAGTTGAATTTGTCTATTGTTGTACAATAATTGGAGTTGGTATATAGTTTCTGGGTATTATGTACGTATGTACATATGTACATATAACAGAAGCGAAGTACCTATAATCAACTGAAATAAATTAAATGTAATTTTATTTTAATGTTATGGAACGCTTTTGTTTCTCGAACGTAGAAGATTTTTTAAAAAGGTTGGATAATTTACTACTCGAGTTTGTTTCTATTCGGATTAGATTTTTTTGAAAATAGAATTTAATGGAATTAAAAAAAAAAGCATTTTTCTCTTTCGACTGTGAATTTTTTAAACGGTCTGGTAGGGCGAACTATGTGCCCAATTGGTCTCAGATTGTGATCCGAGATTACCCTCAAAGTTGCATTTATATTTTTTTTAATCACTAAAGCCTCGGTTATAAACTAAAAACTTTGATATTTTGAATAATCTTTACTCAAGCTTTCGACGTCCATACTTCTTTTTTTGCTATCACTCACACCCAAAATCTGCCGTGGACTTTCGGTCTATCTAGTTTTATAAAGTTTTAAAATAACCCGTATATAAAAACAAAACCTCTAATGGCCTATTTCATAAAGGATTTTTCACGCGATATCGAAATAAGTTCGATAAAGAAAGTCTTACAAACATTCGAGTAAGAGAGAAATACATACTTAAGGGGGCCTAACATGGAACAACATCTTGTCAAACATTGTTAACAACTACCATTGTTTGCTCATTTAAACGCAAAAAAAAATGTTGTCAACCTAAGTTGTATGGTTTTCAAAATATTTTAAAAACTTGTTTCGATTTCATCACGTAATGTTGTCAACAATGTTGATCCATGTGAACCCCCCTTTACATAAACTATTGCGAACAAATTCAAGTTAGAAGTAAATTCGACTTAAAAGAAGTTCGAGTAAGAAGGAGTCACAATACACAAATCTAAGGTATTATACTGCGCAGGTTGTCAGTTGGAAATACAAAATGGCTGTAAACGTGAGGAAGAAAAAACGTTAAAACAACAACAAATTAACTCGCCAAATTCCGCTTTCAATAAACCAAAGAAAAGTTGCCAAGAGGTATAAAGTTGTCTATCCTTGTGCTTAGAGAGTGGCTTCAGTCCAATCATGAATTTTATCGTAATCGGAAACTTCCTACGCGTCCCATAAAACAAAAGCTGTGACAAGCTCATACAAAATTGCCATTACGAACGGATTCGTTGATAGCTTTTTTCGGGGTTCATACAAGTTGCCGATTACGTTGAAATTCGTGATACATAAGCCTGATTAGTTTTTATTAATATTTCGAGAACGACTCATCCTACATAAAAATTGTTGGTAATCTTTCTGACTGGAAATTAAATAATCTTTCTTTTTCTTTTATGCATCATTTTCGTATTTGATTAAAAAAAAAAAAAAATAGATAGCCAAAAAGTAGCTCTTCTGTGCCTTAACACTGAAAAAAAGAAATATGTCAAAGCAATACGATAAGTTTTTTTCGATATGCATACCTACATAGGTATTTGTAAGATACATTTAAAATAAAATACACGACTGGATCGCACGTACTTGCTCTTATGTTCAAGTTGTGTGGGACTTAAGAACTTTAAAAAATATTCAAGTAATTAAAGAAAAAGTATAAAAAGCATTTAAATCGTTCTTTTAATTGTATAAACAGCCTGATAAATAACTTAGAGCTCAAAAAAAAGTATGCCATTTGATTACTTGAAAAAATATGAATATATGCAAAAAAAAAATTTTAAATCGTTGGAGCCGTTTTCTTAAAAATTAATTTTTTATATATACAATTTTTGTGACATTTTTCAAAAAAAAATTTGGTATGCCAATTTTGAGTATATTAATATACATTTAAAACTGAAATTTCAAAATAATTCATCAACCCGTTTTTGAAATATTGAGTTTTCAAAAAAAAAATTTGAATCTTTTTTTAAAAATCCAAAATTTATTTTTTCAAAAATTTTGGTATGCAGTATTATTTATATTTCAACAAAGCTTTTATGCAAAAAATTTCATTGAAATCGAATGAGCGGTTAATGAGAAAATCAAAAATCAAAAAAAACCGTTATATGGCAGGTACCGTTAATAAATGCTTTTGGTGATTTTTTTCATACTAAAATGTACATCATATCTACAATAATACACTGATTTTTTTTTATCAAAATCGTTGGAGCCGTTCTTGAGATAAATAAACTTTTCCTTAACGGTTGTATGGCAAGTACCGTTATTTTTTGAGCTAAAAAAAAATTTCAATTTCCTCTCTGGAGAGTTACAAAAAAACCTTAAGTTCAAAATTTGAAGAAAATCGCTTCAGTAGTTTAGGCTGTAGGTTGAGGTACGGACAGACAGACAGACAGAATTTTGCCACCCACTTTTTTCGTGTTCTCTATCATCGTAATGTCATGTTTGATTGTTATCTCAAAATTTTTTTTTGCACGAATCCAAAACTTGCCCTATAGTACCTATATCGCAAGTAAAAATGGCGACTGAAGCATAACACCTAGGGCCAGTTTGTCAGTGCGAGGTCATCACGTCTGTGAAGTTAGCAGGGCAACTTTCACCCACGCAATTGGGACCTTGACAGGAATTTGCAGTTTTTTTGCATTTTTTTTGCATTTCTATTCCCGATTTTGCAGTTCGCCAAATAACGGTGTAATTAAGTGACCTGCTAACTTCACAGTGAAGTTAGCAGGTCACATGGCGTATCTCAGGAACCAAGCGTGCTAGGAACTTGTAGTAAGGCTCCAAATTTGCAGTTTTTTTGCATTTCAAGAATAGGCTAGGTCAGAATTTTGAAGTCCTTTTTTTTGAAAAAAATTTCATACTGACCTGCTAACTTCACAGTGAAGTTAGCAGGTCACATGCTGTATCTCAGGAACCAAGCATGCTAGGAACTTGCAATAAGGCTCCAAATTTGCAGTTTTTTTGCATTTCAACGATGGGCTATGTTCAAAATTTGAAGTCCTCAATTTAAAAATTTCCCAAGTTTGACTTCAATATGAAGCAAGTAGTGCAAAAAAAATGCAAAAAAAACTGCAAATTCCTGTCAAGGTCCCAATTGCGTGGGTGAAAGTTGCCCTGCTAACTTCACAGACGTGAGATCATCCTAGTCTCGGGGTTAAACCTGAGTACACTCCAGAAATGTGTTTTCCAGTTAATTGAAATCCTAAGTTAACTCACCTAATTTGGTGAGTTAACTATCCTGGGCCCAAATTGAGGGTCTTTTCAGTTATGGCGTCATCTCGATTTCGATATTGAAAGTTATTGCCAGTGCAATTCCGTTGTGATGCCGTCTCTATTCCGATGCGTAAAAGGCAATTTGGTTCCTGAGTTAGCTCACCAAATTAGTGGAGTTAACTTAGGACTTCGATTGACTGAAAAACACATTACGGGAGTTAACTCAGGTTTAACCCCGAGACTAAGATGATCTCACACTGAAAAACTGGCCCTTAGTATTTGACAGCAAAACTGAGGAAATTCTTTAAGCCCTCAGAAATATAAACTGGACAACTGATATCCATAGTGTCACACATCGTTAGCCCTAGAATATAACAGCTGAAAGATAAAGTTAATCCTGAACTGAAAAACTGTTCCTGAGTTAACTCTATTAACTAATTTTTTTTCATGATTAGCTAACTCTGATTTAACTCAGAGTAAACCCTGAACTGAAAAACTGGCCCTTAATGCCACAAAACAAGTGATGTCTCATACTGCAAAAAATACACAATACATATATGCAAAAAATAAATTTTAAATACTTAAAGAGTATCCGGCTATACCATTCTCAATAATAAAATTTGACTGGTATATTTTTTGCAGTATGAGACATCACTTTTGTTTCTAACGACTGGCTTATGTAGGTTATGCTCTAAAAGTCGAAAAAAAACTAGTAGATTACGAGTGCACATGCAATCTATGTGAATTGTAGATGTTTGCGTGCTTTATCCTTATACTGGAGGTCAATTTCAAGTCTCGACTCTCGGGCAGTTCATTTTCATATTCTAAATTGGCGCAATTTTACAGCCGCTCCGTATTCAATTTAAAAAAAAAAAACTAACCAAATTAACGATGCCATATAAAGAAATATATACTTAAATGTAGTTGAAATGCAAATTATGACGTCAAAAAAGAGGCATGCAATGCGTGTATGCGTACTGATCGGCAGGTTGGACCATCAAATTGAATGAAAGAAAAACGCGTTTGTGTTTCCGTTTACTTGTTTTTTTTTTTTATTCAATTACCCAGAGTTAACAAAACCCACATTTGAAATAATGATACAGCTGTAGCTTAGCCAGCTAAAGCCTCTACGCTTTGTTCCTCCTCCGCATCATCAGTGGCAGAAACATCATTCAATTGCACAATAGGACACATGAACAAGAGGGGCAACACAAAAAAGTTTTGTGAACAAATTAATAAATCTGTTCCAGGGACAATGATGGCGGTGACGGGTGCACTATACAAAAAAAATTAGCTCTCAAAACTATCAAGTGGGCGATCAGTTCAAGCCGCATAGATCTCAATCTCTCTGGCTGTGAGATAAATCTCTTGTTCACTAATTGTAAGCATGATTAGTGTACGTACGACAGTTGTTGTTGTTTATTTATTTATTTTTTTCGGGCTAGTTGCCTGGTGCATTACAAATTCCTATTCTCACACTTAGCTGTTAGCTGTCAGGTGAGCTTTTGACACTTAACCGATATAGTGATAGAAGGAAATTGCTAATTGGAGGTTAAGTGCAGCTGCAAAGTGGAGCTTCCAGATGGCGGTAATTGAAAACACCTTTTATGTGATAAGTGATATTAAGGTTTTGCGGGTAGTGTTTATTTCATTTTTAGTGGTGATTACATTGGTACTCGTGTGGACTACACTTAGAAAAGTTAGAACTCCTCTTTTTATGTCATGTAATAGGGCGACTTAAGCAAACAATAGAAATAATCACCAAGGTCAAATTTTTATGCATAGCAACTTGATTCAGATGGATTTCAAGATTTCAACCGATGCGGTTAATAGTTTCAAAGTCAGTCTCATAGTCGTCATGGTGCTGAGGCACAGAGTGATCAAGAGCAAGTGCAGATATGATGCAATTAGAACCTGTTTTGTTGAATTTAGACATCTAGGTTTTGTATAAGAATGGCTTACAGCCATGAGTACAAGTAGGAAGATAGGTACCTACATACAATATTCGAACCTAACCGAAGCTTTGATTTTTGAATTTTAAACAAAGACATTCTATGAGAATAATGGGAGTATGGTAAATTTAATTGTATTTGAATCGAAGATTTATTAGAGGCTGTAAGGCATTCGATTACGTATTCCCCGGTTAATTGCATCTCGCCAAGTTGATTTTCCGTCTAAATTGATCTTAAATAACTGCAGCTGACAAAATAAAAGCATGTAAATGTTTCGGTTAATTGAACTCCTCGGTTAATTGATCGAAAAATTAGACAAAATGGCCAGTGCAATTAAGCGGGGAAAACACAACCCTGACTAGAAATAATTTAAAACGGTAAATATTTACAGGTTATGTATGTTTTTTGGTCTGTTATTTTTTTGTGTTTTTTCCACTTCCATATATTCGCTTAAAAAATAATTTCAATGTTAAATACCTGCAACAACAAATATTCTTAGAAGATAAAAATCATACGATTTAAGCAGAATTTTAAAACAGAATTATAACTACCATAACAGATATATATGGGGTAAGCGGTGATGCCGATTTTTGTGCACATAAAAATACGCCTATTACCCCCAGTTTCACAGTGGGAGTTTAAACTCTACTTTTGGTTTAAACTATAGTTTAACAGAACAATTGAACTCAGTTCAATATTTTAACGAGACTGTGAAACTGGGGGTTAATCAAATAAAATACACTGCTGATGGGTGGCACGTACTTGCAGTAGTTTTGTAGTTCACTTAGCTTTGAATTATTAAGATTTATATAAATAAAAGGGTTTCCAATAAGGGCTGGTCGATGTTGAAATGGAATTAAACGAGGTGTGTGCGAAATATTACATCTGTTGGGTAACCAATTCAGGTGCAGGGAACTAAGTCCCCGGGAACCAAGTCCACCGAGGGACTTAGTTCTCATTTAATGGGAACTAAATCCACTTTAACGAAGTGGACTTAGTTCCCAGGTAAGGTGAGAAAGTAGTCCACTTCTTTATGAGAACTAAGTACACATTTTGAAATATGAAGAGGGAACTAACTTTCAACGAAAAAAATTACAAACATTCAAAATTGCGTGAAAGCCTTTGCTTACACCCAGCCTCGCACCTACCCCAAATCCTATAATGAGCCCAAGCAGGGGGGTTGCAGGGGGGCAGCATGCCCCCCCATATATACTTCACTGTTTATTCGCCGTAATGCTGGGTGCTAGCACTGTATTGTGGTAAGACAAAGCATTACGGCAAATAAACAGTGAGGTATGTAACCCCCCTGCTTGGGCTCACTATAGGCTTTGGGGTATGTGTGAGGCTAGTGTATGCAAAGTTTCTTTTGAATCTGGATTTAAAGAAACTTTGAATTTATCCTATATATATCCAACAAGATTGATTTTTTTACTTGGAAGTGGGAACTTAATTCACATTTAAAGGGAAGTAAAACCACTCAGTTTTTGAGGAATTTAGTTCCCACCTTCTATGAGAACGAAGTTCACTTTGCTGAAGTGGACTTAGTTCCCATTAAATGGGAACTAAGTCCCTCGGTGGACTTGGTTCCCGGGGACTTAGTTCCCTGCACCACCAATTCATTATGTTGACTTTAAGGACATCCGTCAATTGCAACATATTGGTATAGACCTGCGACAAAAAAATCCTTCAAGAAAAAGTCTACTGGGGTCAAGTCGCACGATCTTGGCCTACCTTGGTCACCTACCCTCAAATCCTTCATGCATTGTGGCATCAGCTGTGTCTGTGTGCAACGTAATTGACTTCGTCGGGTTTTCCTGTACACTCTCATGGGCAGTGGTGAGGTTTTCGCCAGATCCTGTATTTCGTTGACCTACAGGGCCCGTATCGCGTTAAGACTAAAGCTAGAACTATAATGATCGCATGCGGGCACTTAAGTGAAGAAAACAAGCGAATACATTGAAAACATATGACGCGACTATAATCGCGGAGTGGAACGTTTCGTTTAGTTCGTTAATTTTTGCTTTCGGAAGTAAAACTCACATTTGGTAAAATAGGAATGCCAAAAAGAGATAGATGATAAGTGAAGTATGGGTTTTTGACGATACGGAAAGCTACTTTTCGTTAGTTTTTTTTACATTAGCTTAAGTGCCCTTCCGACCATTATAGGTCTACCTTAAATCGATCGCTCAAATCAATTATTGTCGTTTTCACGATTGGTCTCTCTATGTTTACCTATGCAATAGATCGGTAGAGATATCTACCCTCAAAACGACTATATCAGCTTCACCGATTCCACCCCAGGGTTTGGCGATTGTTCACTGAACCTGTCGACCTGAGTTAAGCTACCAAACGTTGGGAAGACTGGGATGGACAGCCATGTATTCCGTCAAACGGGTGCGCATCTTTGCCACAAGAGAGCACCCATTTTGATACTATATAAAGATTTATCATTTTACTGCATGTCAGACGAGCGCCGCAAAACAATAGGTGTGTTTGTTAACGTGAAATTACTTGCAAATTTTCAAAATTTGCTGTCAGAACCCATACGAGTAACCCAAGTTTGGGAAGCTTGGTAAAAATTTCACGGTACCAAGAGACATATTTAAGTCCGCCACAGACTGCCAACATCCGTTGAAAACTATTAAAATGGAATCAAAAACTTGTTTTTTCATGTATTTAATTTTTAATTTTATTCCAGGGTCGGCAATACAATGTTTTGTCTGCAACAGTCATAAAGATGCTAACTGCAATCTAGACATCCCACCAGACAATCTCCTGAAGGATTGTCGCCAAGAGTATTCATCTCGAGAACAAGGTCTATCTATCTTCTGCAGGAAAATCAGTCAAGTGATTGAATTCGCCGTCAATGGATGTAAGATTTTTGTTTGAACTTAACAAAAAAAAAAAAAACAATTCATATTCCTTCTATCCTCAGTGCCTCCAGATACTCGTGTTATCCGAACCTGCGGTTTCCTTAATCAAACTAACTACAACTACTGCTACTCGCGTGCTGGATTTGGCGGACGTCAAGTTGTCTGCTCCTGCGATCAAGATCGTTGCAACGGCAGCGGTGCTCTAAATTCGTCATTTTTAATACTGGCCGCTTCGATTTTATGTGGACTTTTACTAATGTTTACTAAACGCGTTTAATTATTTATTAATTAATTTTGTTACACACAAACAAGAAACCATTTTTGGGGATTTTTTTTTTTTTCAATTTAATTTTTCTTTTTGATGGATGAGTTTTATAAATATTTTTCTTTGAAGGGAAAATGAAAAATAAATAATAAAACAAATCGATAAAACAACAGAATTTTAAAAAATGTATAAAGAATGTTTTAATAAAAGAATCCTTTTATTAAATGAATTTTGTATATTTTTATTTAATGGTTTAACCTTTCCACCAAGCACAAATAAATAATGCAGAACTTATACTTTAAGATAGTGAAATACATTTTAAACTTAAATAAAAAAATCTATATTACACATTTCAACGTAATGAATGTATATCCTTTTATTGCAAAATAAAAAAAGAAAAGAAACCTACGGGAAACAGCTGAACCAAAGAAAAATTGAAAATTACATTTTATAGCGAACGAAAATCGATTGTCACAAACAAAATCTCATTAATAACAAAATTCAAGAAAAATTACAAAAATACTTTTTGTATATAAAAAATATATAAATATAAAATAAAACAAATTATTATAGATAAATAAGATAAGTCTAAAATATTTCCCTAAAATTTTATTTTAATTGTTTTTTAATTTGCAATTCGTGGGTGATCTTTTCGAAGAATTCCGAGCTTAATAATGGAGATCATATTCTCAAACTATTTTCAGAAAGAAAATTGTTTGATTCAGATCCAAAAATACATCCACCGTATAAAACAAACAACAAAAAACCACCAAATCGTTAAGATTAACGACCGATCTGATTTCGAACTTTGTTGATCTTAACCTTAAGCCGAAAAGAACGAACTTAAATCCCCCACGAAAGTTGCTTAAATGCTGTAGAAAAAAATTCTTACAAATTGTTTACATGTAGCTTTTAACATAAATAAATAAATAAAAACTTAAATTGTTAAATTTTAATTATAAAGTTAGTTATTAAAAAAAATATAGATATTTATAGACAAATAAAGTAATTGCAAATGCAGCTAATACCAAAAATTAATCGTAGTTTCTAGAAGAAAAACAAAAGATTACAAAAAAATACAACTATAGGTCCTGGCAAAAGGATCTCCATTTAAGTTTTACTTTAAAACAAAAATAAATCTCTTTCGTGTCTGAGAAAATGAATAAAAAAAATGCAATCATGCCTTTTTTATTGACTATGAATGTTCTTATATGTAGTTCTATTCCTTTTATTGTATAAGTAATAGTTATTTAATACATTTTGCACTTACAAACAAAACTAACTAAAGTCAAAATCCATTGCAGAGAGAACCAATATATTAATGACAACTGCTATTGGTATACATTTATAGAGAAAAAAATTTGCATGAAATTCTTTTTGAATAATAACTGCCAGTGTTTTATCATCGTTGCATTCATTTATATTTTTATTTAATACCAGACATAAATAATATAAAAGCAAAAACAAGTTATAATACATATATATATACAAAGTCAAAACAAAGTATATAATGAAAACATATTTATTGCTATTATTGTGTTAGTAGGATTGAGAGATAATGGAAAATTTGAAATCTTTGGGATAAAGCAATAAAGAATTTTGTTGTTTTATTCGATATAAATAAAATTGACTTTTAATTTAAAATACATTTCTTGTGGCTAATTCTTTTAAATATTGCGTTTGATTGATAGTCTGGTTAAAGGAATCGGTAAGTTGTAAGTATTTCAAGTCCTGGGTTAAGAAAAGCTTTATTTGCTGATAGAAATAACCTCTAGGGACCAGTTACAACATTCAGGAAAATCAAATGGATTATTTACTTTGTGTACGTAATTACTTGTGATAGTAAAATTTTCAATGGAAAATAATTAAATACATTTTTAGCAAAAAATAATTGTTCTCCTGCTTTCCCATAACTTTTTTAAAGCTAGAACTATAATGCTCGAAGGGGCACTTAAGTGGTCGGAAGAAAACAAGCGAATACACGGAGAGCATATGACGCGGCTGTAATTACGGAGTTAAAGGTTTCGTCAAGTATCGTTCAACTTTTCCGGAAGTGAGGTGCGCTCCCGAGCGCGCTTTTCTTGTTCACAATAATACTAGTGGGGCTGTTAGTGAGGCCAACCTTTCATTTTGACCTGACGGGTTGAGCTTTAGTTTACAAATAGTTCATGTCCTAACTTTACTTTTAAGAAGTGTTGCCAAGATGGCAAAGATTTAAAAACTAAAGTATTTATCATGGTATAAGATACGCATATGACACATGATTTAAGGATATTTTTTAATGTCTAATCTTATAAAACCAAAATGAACCCGATACAACCACCTTAAAATAAGTAATATTCTTTTTCATAAATGATGACTGCATTTTTAGTGAAACAAGTAAAGTTTTACCAAATTCCAACAGCATTGACATGAAACTTGGCTCAGTATGTACTTCTCTTCTCGATCTGTGAAGCTGTGAAGTGATAAAAAAATATCACTTCAGTTTTCACACTAATTTTTTCATTTTATTTCGATTATGTTTGTCCCGTAATTACGGAAACTACGAATTTCAACTATTTTAGCCCAAAGTTCTTTCACAGTTTTAAAAAATTAAATTGTACTAAAATTCGTAGATATTCATAGTTTTCGAAAGCACACGAACAAACATCTATCAAAGTGTGTACTAAAAGAGTACTAATAATAAATCTTGTCGTCTGACAATTTTGAGTTTGCGTTTTCAGTTTAATTTAATGTCGGTTTTCATTCTTGAATGAAACATCTGGGCGTACTTTTGAGTAGATTGAATTACACACATAGCACACATACACGCATACAAATAAACATCACGTACGATGTCGTACAAAAATAATACAAAACAAAATAATGCCCAACTGCGATTTTCTGCTTGACAGGAAAGTGTTTGCATGTATTATTGAATGCAGATCAAATCTCCCAAACTAGAAAGATCGCATCTTTCTTCTTCAGATCTCATCTTTTTTTGAATAAAACATGAAAAAGTAGAATAAATGCACATCTTTTCGCAAAAAATTCAAATTTTTTCAACAATGAAAAACGACATAAGTGTTTTGTGAAAAATGCCTAAAATAATAATTTGGTTTTGAACAAATTTTGATTAAAGGGTCATGTTTAATGGCACAGAATATTGTAAAGTCAGTGAAAAGCCCGAACCGAACGCAAGATTGTGATTTGGCCATAAAAACGAGGTTCATTTAGCAAAAGTGTAAGGATAGTGCTGTGGTTCCCTTCAATAGGTGTGTTCCTTACCGACTTTCAAACTGTTTGAAACCGCCAGATTTAGTGCGAACCCGTTCCACACTTGAAAAAATGTACTAGTCCTTACCAAATCTGGCGGTCTGAAACTGTTTGAAACTGTTTGGGACTAACCAAGGAACAGGGTTAATATTGCGCATATGTATTTATTTGACATTTGAAGTATTCCCTTCAAGATAGTTGTATTTGTTTGACAATCGAACTGTTAGGACAGAACCAAACTATTGTGGTGATACCGATACTCTCTAGGTTTGTTCCTTGCCGACTTTCAAACAGTTTGAAACTGCCAGATTTTCCGAAGTCGTTCCAAACTTGAAAAATTGTACTGGTCCGCACCAAATCTGGCGGTCTGAAACTGTTTGAAACTGTTTGGGACTAAACCAAGGAACAGGGTTTCTATCTACCAAATATTTGTACATTAGAAGCAATGAGAGGATTGAAATCGTATTAAATATCGATGATGTGAATACCTACTCCATGTTTTTTGTGTGAGAATATTTTATCGTATCGGGACTTAATCGTTTTCAGTATTTGTGAATCTGATCTTATTCTTCACAGATTTCAACAGAATTGTTTGTCTATGATGTATCCTGTGAAGAAGTTCAGTTCAATTGAGGGCTGTTCCTTTACTTTGAGTTTCTGTGATTTTCTGTGCATTTCTGCGCACTTTAGTCCAAAGTTCTGTCAAAGTTCATATAAAAAAAAAAATTTACACAAATGTGGACTAAAAATCACAGAAATTCAAAGTAAAGGATCAGGGGCCTATTTCTGCGCTAATACATCAATTACATCAACTACATTTTAGAGCTTCATCCTACAACTACACCAATGACATTAGTAATTTATTAAACTTTTTTATCTTTTTTTCATAACTCCAGTTGTATGTTTGAATCAGATATATAAAAATGATGTAGTTAAAGGATTTTAATGTACGATGTAGTTGATGTAGTTGATGTAGCTCTGTTGTAGTAGCGCTGAAATAGGCCCCTGACCTATTGAATCGGTTTAAACCTAGTGCGCTGCTGATGCGAACCGACAACAAAATGCTTGTGTCATTTTTGAATGGGATTTGTTTCGCATCAGCAGCGTGTATTCCTTATGAGAATGATTTTTGCGCAAGCAAAATGTTTTCACGTTTAAATTTTGTATGGATCTGTGAACTACCCAAAGAAAACTTAATTTTATGCTCACCACGATTTTTGTTCGGGCAAAACAACTGTCCAGTTTATATTTCTGAGGGCTATTAATTAATTAACAAAGATTTAAAAAATGCGGAAAATGATCAGAATTGGAATGAATGTTTAGAGCTGCCGTACGCGGCACAAAACAAATGATGGCAAAGGAGATGAAAGTGGAGATTAGACTGAATTGGACCGTGTAATTAGAAGTATCGTACGTCAAAAAAATTAAGGCATAATAACCGTCTCATCAAATTATAAATTGAAAAATCCTTAAACCGGTAGATAACTTAGGCGCCAAGAAATTATAACCGTTTTTTGTAGAAAAGTTTAATACAGGCATTTTTTATTATGGAAGGGGGTCTATCTCCTCTTGTTTGGGCGGGAAGGGCAATTTCATAAAAAAGTACTAAAAATGGAAAAAAAATATTAAAAAATAATGGAAATAGGTACTTACAATTAAGTATTATAACTTTTTTTAAAGCCAAAACTCTGTTCTTTTAGTTTTTGAAAAAAAAAACAGGCTTTAAACTCAAAATTTTGGGGAAAAAAACATAAAAAAAAATTTGAAGTGTAATTTTTCAAAACTAAAATTATATAGACCGAGATAGCCCACAGCAGATTTTGTGTGTGAGTGATAGCAAAAAAAAGAAGTATAGGCGTCGAAATCTTCATTAAGGGCTATTCAAAAAATCAAAGTCTTGCAGTCCGCAACTGGGGCCTTTGCGTTTGCGATTAACAGTGCATTGAAAAAAAATATGAATGCAACTTCGAAGGTAATCGTGCTAGCCGAAATTGGTTTTCACCTCTCCCTAGATAAGCTCCTCTGGTCACATATCACGGAATCTGAAACCGTTTGAGTGTATAGTACGCTCTACCGGACCGTTTAAAAAATTCAAAATTCTAAGTGAAAAAAGGTTTTTAGTTAAAAACTAGCTAATAGAACAGAGTATTGGCTTTAAAAAAGGTATACACCTTAATTGTAAGTATTACCTTTATTTTTTAGTATTTTTTTCTATTTTTAGTATTCTCCAAACTGTTCTCCAAAAAACCGTTATCATTTCTTGGCGCTGGGGTTATTGTAGTCTTGCCCTTTTTGCAATAAAGGAATAGGTATATTATGGTCATCGCTATATCTTTTCCTTTTTGCTTGACCAATGCTCTACATTACAATTATTATCAAAACATTAGTTTTCTTTTGGTGCAACCTTTGTATATGAAAACCATAGTATTCTCATGAAAATTTTTTTTTAGTTGAACGTGGACCTTGTGGGGGCGCCACATTCGACCGCATTCGATTGCGTGGAGAATTGTGGATGCGGGGTACATAAAGAATCGAAGACAAGTAGTAAGAGCAAGAGGAAAGTATTATTTTCATGCTCATAAGAAATAAAGGGAGTAAGAGAGATAAGCAAATCAGCTGCTTTCAAAATATCAAAGAATAGAAAAACGTGAAGAAAATAAGAAAAAAATTGTCGTCTCCTCTTTGAATAGAAGAATATTTGTGTTGGTTTATTTAGGAATGTATTTTGTTTGCAGGCAGAGAAGCAAATAAATTATATGAAGTGGTGAACGAGTTGATCGTGTCGCTTCTGCTTGCGTCGTCGTCACCCGTCGTTGGTGTCTAGTTCGTAGCAACGACTTTGTATATGAAAACCATAGTACTATCATGGTGGCACTCGAAGAGGGCGACATCTCAAGTCTCCAAGGGGTACCTTGACGTGGAGAATTGTGGAATAAGTGGAAGTGTGGACCTGAAGATTAAAATAAGCACGGGAAAGACGTATACTAAATTTATGAGAGTTAGAGTGAATCAGGTAGAAGGCATTTTGGAGAAAATATTCAATTTTGTTTTGGTTATCGGTTTTGTTTACATTTTTTTTTACTATGCAGATAAAGCTGAAAGACACAAAAAGAACAATTTTGGATATTCTTTTTGGCTTATGGGGTTTTTATGGTGCAAGAGGAAGGGGTAGGTATACATGTGAAGGTGAATTTGTTTTTTCACTGCTGTAGGCGTATTATCTTCAATATATTTGGGTTTCTATGGTGCAAGAGGAAGAGGTTGTTATACACTGGAATATAGGTAGGTAGGTATATGGGTTAGTTTTTACAACTGAGTGGGTAGTTGAGAACCAAAACTCGTCATATCCAAAATTTTCATTTTTGTGCAAATGAAAAAAAAACTAATTAAGGTGTAATGGTAGATGTTATAAAAGATTTTATTTTGTACCTGTAATCTTTGTGTATGAAAATTTTTCATATACAAGCTATAATGGACGATTTTTAAATCTATGTTATGATTGAGACCAAACAAATATTGGAAGTTACGTTTAAAATATTTAGCAATTAAATTTGGTTATGAAGAGTTTTGTTGCAAATGATTGGATATTAGTAGGGGAGCCCACGATGCTAAATGTGGATTTACTCGAGCGTCGTTGGGACCTAATGGATTTTGAAGATTTGATGATGGAGAGAAAAAAATGATAGTAAAGTAAACCGTTTCATCGGTGGGGGGAGCATCTACAGGTGTTCAAAAATGTTAAAAAAACAGTCACGTGGACATATTCGAGCGCGTCAGATATTGATAGGGTATATGGCCTGGGTCTTTCTAATAACGGTGGTATGTTAATCTGCCAGTTTGCGTGGTGGGGGTGGCTGTATGGGAGTGTAGAAATTGGAAAACAAATGGATTTACTCGAGCGCGTCAGATTTTAATAGGGGATGTTAAGTGACCCAAAAGGATGCTCACATTCAAAAGACTGACGATTTGGATGTGACGCAAGCTTGCGGCAGCTTCTTGAAAATGCAAAAAAAAAATCGCCATTTTGAAATACTCGAGGGCGTCAGATTTTGATATATGTGGTTCAACTTGATGCCCTACATGTGCTGAACCTTAATCTGACGATTATCTGGAGGGGTTTTCTTAATCTGACGATTTGAAAAGAAGAAACATTTTTATTCAGGATTTTTTCAATCACTGGGGAAAGTATAGTAACTTGGGCGCCAGAAATTGAAAACGGTTTTTTTTTTTAGAAGGGTCAAATATATACAAGCATTTCTTACTATGGGAGGGGGGATCTATGTCGCCCCGTTTAGGAGGTAGAGGCAATTTCGAGAAAAACGACCTAAATGAAAAAAAAAATATTAAAAATAGGCGACAATACTTAAAATTCAAAACAATAACGGTTTTATAAGCTAGAAATCTGTTTTTTTATCTTACATTTAAATTAAATTATTTATGTCAATAGTTTTCAAAATATTCGCATACAAACTCAAAATTTTGATAAAAAACGCAAACAAAATGTTGGGATCAATTTTTTTAAAAATTGTGAAGTGAAAACTAAATTTTCTTTTTGAGGTCAATGCTCATACTAATTTAAAATCGAACACAAAAAACCGGAAGGTTTTGTGTCTTCTAGTTTTTGAAAAAATTGCAAGTTACTGATACTACTTTTTTGAGATATTTGTAATTTGCTTGCACTGCCAGCATTACGGCTGCGTTTTAGAAGTAAGATTACGTATGCAACCGCCCTGCCTGGGCTCACTATAGGATTTGGGGTATGTGCGAGGTTCGGTATTTGCCAAATTTTGTTTGCATTTTATAACTTTGAATGTATTCTCTGTTTCCAATGTATGGGAATAGCTTCAAAATGATATAATATAATAATCTCATAAAAAAGTAGTATCAGTAATTTACAATTTTCTTAAAAACTAGAAGACATAAAAGCTTTCGGTTTTTTGTGTTCGATTCAAAATTAATACAAGCATTGACCACAAAAAGAAAATTTAGTTTTTTATTCCACAAAATATTGAGAAAAATTGATCCAAACATTTTTTTTGCGTTTTTTTTTATAAAATCTTTGAGTTAAAATGCAAATATTTTGAAAACTATTAACACAAATAATATAATTTAAATGTAGGATTAAAGAACAGATTTCAAGCTTTTAAAACTGTTATTTTTTGCATTCTAAGTATTGTCGTTGATTTTTAATATTTATTTTTCCACTTAAGTCGTTTTTTTCGAAAATCACCTCTACTTCCAAACCGGAACGAGAAAAATGGAAGATTATACTTTTCCCGTTATTCTAAAATTAGTTGCTTCACAATAAAAAAAATCAACCGCGCTCGAGAATGTCCAGGTGACAATTTTTTTTGCAAGATTGTAACCCTCCCACTACCTTAGGTCACACTCAAATTGTCAGATTATTGAAATACACACTTTTCAGCATGTAATTAACCTACCCTATCTTAATCTGACGCGCTCGAGTATTTCGAGCTATCGATTTTTTTTTACTAATATGACAACCTGCCTTAGGCGCCCGGCCCTACATAGAGGACTGATATATGGTGCAAGTGGAGCATTAGGTATTTGAAAAAAGTGTGCTAGAGAGATTTTGTAGGGAACACCAAGAAAACTACAAGTTCTCTTGCGAGAAAAAGAATAAATCCAATATTCCATACAAGGTCTAATTTTGTAAGTCTATTTTATAAGTTTTTGTCGGGTTAAGTACAAATGACTGACAAAAACAAATGTCGACTTTTATCGACTTTTCTGTAAGTTGAATTACCGACTTTGTTTTTACCGACTTATTGAAATGTAAACAGTTTGAAATCTCGATTTGACATAAAGTCGACTGCCCGGATAGAAGTCGAGAAAAATATCCTCTTGTCCGTATTTTTCAAGCGCGCGCTTGAAAACATCATTCCCTAAACTATGATCTGACCAAAATTTCGACTTTCATAATGTCGACTGTTGAAGTCTCGATTCATTAAATCTCGATCACTGCCGACATTTTGAAAATCAACATTTTAAAAAGTCGGTCAAATTTGTGTCTATATTTTGATCTGTCGGTCTTTTAACCAGTCGAAATTATTTTTGTCGAGATTTTAAAAGTCGATCTTACGGAGTCGATATTTAAAAAGTCGACAAAGTTTGTCTTATTAATTAAAGCAGTCGTGAAAATTATGTACACTTCTATAGTCGTGGGTCCACTGGACCCAGCTATGTTAATAAAAATTTAAGTATGAATTATTTATTTTTTTTTTCTGCCGAACTTTAAGAATGATAACGGTTATTGTTTTAAGAAAAAATCAACAATAGCCCTGTTTTTTAGTGAATTTTTATCTTCGCTTACAAAAAAGTAACATGTTAAACACAACAACAATTTGGTATAACTCCGTATTGTTGTTGCATTTAACATGCTACTTTTTTTAAGCGAACATAAAAATGCACTAAAAAACAGGGCTAATAAGAGCTTGCATTTAATTTTTAATTTGCAATGAAAACAATAGGTCGCAATTCGCCTGTCCTAAAAACATATCATTTAAAAAATACATATATGTTAAATAGTAAACAAATTAAAATCTTAAAAAACATTTTTCCTAGACTATAAAACATCCTCTTTAGAATTCCTGAAACAAAAACTTAAAATGTTTTTTACCTATAATAAATTCTGACATTGGTCAAATTACGTGAAATTTATAGCATACAAAACACACTGGCGCAGAGCAAATCATACTTTTTGCACTTGCCATTTAATTAAAATTTTAATTTACGCTATTTTCGTCATCGTCACTGGAATTTTTAGCACTTTGCTATTGCTCCATCATATCGTCTCGATTCGATGAATTTTCATTTCACAAATTTGAATTAGAACTCAAAAACCAAATTAGTAACAGGAACAAATATATCACGAACCCACGCGTATGCTGAAACTGACCTATGGGAGCAGCGAGCCGAACGCATCCGTCACTCTGCACTCACTTCTGCTTATTATATGAAGATACTAAGAAGTTGGAGGGAGCTGAGGTAATCGTGGCGTTTTTTACACTCGTTTAAAGGTTGAGTATAGGTCCATTGAACCCACGACTGCAGTTAAGGTTTAAAAAAACAATTATTTCGATAAATAAATAATATTTTTATATATCTAACATTCTAACGGGTGCCTGTTAATTATATGCCATTAAATTTTTTGTAACAATGACTTATTTAGAATTTCAATTTTTTAAAGGTAGGTACATTTTACTTTTGCCCCCCCCCTAGCAAAAATTCTGCGGGCGCCCATGCCTAGTTGCGGTTGCTGTTACTATTTTTACCAATTTATTTTGAATAAATAGGTACATAGCAGGCACGAGGCGTGACTTTTTCGGAAGCGGAAGCACACAACTTAAAACTCAAAAAATAAAAGTCCTTTAATTTAGAATTTATATCATACCGCTTTTTTGCGCCTAATAATATTATAAAGAGTATAAAAAATGTATTTTCTCTAGCCGAAATAATTAATTTGAAACACTCTTTGCTATGCATTTGCAGGTACTCATAAGCATTAAGCAAAACGCCAAAGCAATCACAAACAAAACAATTCGCCCAAAAAACTTAATCAAATCGAAAAAAAAACACCAATCAATGCATTTCTTATGGATGAAACACTATATACGATTTGCATTCACACACACACAATTACAACACCGAAGATCCAAAGTATAAAACTAAAACTACCCCTTTTTCAATAGGAATATGCGGCAGGAAACGACTCAATACTTTTTTAGTTTTGCTATTGAATTTTCATAATGAATTCACTCAACTCATTCTTCACACGTTGGGCAAACAGAAAGAAATCATCAGATTTTACTTTGAATTTTGGGCGGAATTTGAGTTAAGAAGGTAAAATCAGAGAATGCCAAGCTGTTGCGCATTCTAGAGCAAAAACTCTCGTATCGTATTTTATAATGGAGAATGGAGTGATGTTACGCATTCTCAAATGGCTTGGCTTGGCGTATAATGGAAATTTGTGGGTTTGGTTAGATGATGTGCGGATTTAAGCGTTGTTCTCGTGAGTAATTTTATTAAAAGATAATAATCATTTCCCGTGATATGTAATACCTAATATTGGGAAATAATTAATTAATATTAGATATCAAGAAAATGTAAATCTTTGACATACTATGGGTATTCATACAACAGCGTAAACTAGTCGTAATTGTTGTAAAGTTTAAAACTTCGTATTTCTGTCACAATTTGTATGGAAAATTTGACAGATTTACGAAGTTTAAAACTTTACAACGATTACGACGAGTTTACGCTGTTGAATGAATACCCTTACTATAATAATAGGTCAATGATGTAAATGTATTTAATGTATCTACAATTTGAATTTTCGAATATTAAAATTCTTTGCTATGAGCATTTTGTAAACTGTCTTACGGAAGCACTCATTCCACTCAATATATGAACGCTTCGTCACTGGTACATAGGTACCTACCAACTTATTCAAAATAAATCTGTAAAAAGTTCATTAGATAAAAAGTTTATTAGGTACCTACCTATACAAACCTAATATAGGTACATAAAATAAGTTTTAAATGCCAGTTCAAATAGGTACTCAAAGAAATAGGTAGGTACCTACCTACCTAACCTTGAATTTCTCAATAAAAAACTTTAAATAAAATACCTAGGTAGGTACATAGATATGTTTTGAAAATCTCTGGAAAGAAATTTGAAATTAAATTTGTTTTGACAGCACATATTTGGAACTAGCATAGGGATTCCCACTTACAGACTAGTGAAAAATATCAGGTAATCACCTCACTAAATTCGAATAAATTTCAGGTCAAATAAGTAGTTACCTACCTAGGTATCTACTCAAAGAAATACCTACCCTTGAATTTTGCAAAACAAAAACAAACTTTAATTAAAATACCTAGGTAGCTAGGTATACCTACCAAAAGATATATGTACCTACCTAGGTATGAAGGTACGTATAACTGAACCTACCCCCGAATTTAGCAATAAAAACTTTAATTAAAATAGGTATATGTACCTACATATACATATGTACCTACTTACCTTTTTGTACCTACCTACCTACCAAAAATATCTATACCTTTGCCTAAACCCACCCCCGAATTTTGCATACAAAATTTAATTAAAATATGTAGGTACCTGGTGCTTACCTACCTACAAATACCTATTAAATAGGTATAACAACTCGAAATATGAAGGTAGTTAAAACTATGTAGGTACCTAGGTATTAACAAAAAAACTGTCTAGCAAAAAAAATAATAATAACAAAAAACTATCTATCAAAAAATTAATAGTAATTAAGTACCTACCTACATAAAAACTTTAATTCAAATACCTACATACCTACCTACGCACCAAAGGACCCACCCCGGCAAAAAAGATTGCAAGTAAAAATCCAAATACACACCAAAATACCTACCACCGAAATCATGCAAGAAAATTTCAATCAAAATATCTACCAAAAGATATACCATAGGCCTATCCCCGAAACTTTGCAAGAAAGTTTCAAGTCAATTAAAAAAAAAAAACAAAAACAAAACCTACCCTCAATAAGAAAATATAGCAACAACCTACACACGTTCGTCTTTTCACACTCAAATACAAGAAAATCTCTTCAAATAATAATTTTCTTCTCGTTGCTATGACCTAGACACCAACGACGGGCGACGACGACGCAAGCAGCTTACTCAGATATCTCTTTTACCCCCTTGTTATATTTTTCTTTGCTTCTCTGACTTCATACAAAATAATATTTCCTAAATAAAACAACAAATAACCTACAAGAAACAAGAAACATATCATTGTATATTCTCATTTCCTTCACTTTTTTCTATTCTTTGACATTTCACCTTTGTATATGAAAACATACACAATGATTTCACAAACAGCTGTTTGCTTATCTCTCTTACTCCCTATATTTCTTATGAGAATGGAAACAATACTTTCCTCTTGCTCTAACTACTTGTCTTCTATTCCTTATGTATGCCGACTCCACAAATCTCCACGCAATCGAATGCGGTTGAATGTGGCGCCCTCATAGGGTCCACGTTCAACTAAAAAAAAATTTTCATGAGAATACTATGGTTTTCATATACAAAGAAACAACATGAAATTAAATCACAACACCGTTTTATTCAATTTTCCAACCATCTCCGACTCTGAAATCTGAATGTTTACATCTGAAAGTATAATTTTAAACGGAATCATTTTTGTTTATTATCTTGTTCGTCGTTTCTCGATCTCGATCATATCGTGATTTATGATATTTTTTGTTGTTAAAAATACCTAGATATTTATTTTTGTTTGAAAATATAGTTTTGACAACTTGAGTTTTTCCTTCGTTTTCAAAATTTTCTATAAACCTACCTACCTACTCCGCATTTTCAACAAATCTGCTCCGAAATTTTGCTGCTGAGATTTGAACCTTGCCATGTCTACCAAATACCAAAGCTGGCCCTTTATGCGTAAAGGTAGATACATTGATGGTTACAACAAAGAAAAACAACAAAAAGTACACGTTCCCATTCCACAAAAGAAAGAAAATTGAATTTCTGCCTGCAACCTGCTCATGCTCACTGCTCTATTCATTGTTCATGTTGTGTTGGTATAGGTAGGTGTTTGCTTCCCACATTTCATGGGATCCACAATTTTTTGTTTTTGTTTTTATGATGAATAGTGAGGCGGCTTAGCGCCCATATGAAGCATGATTGTGCACTTTGTGATAAAAGCAAATAATTTTAACCATTGTTGGCACATTATAAAAGAATGATTTTAAGATATTGGGCCACTTCGTATCTCCGCCCATTTAGGTGGGCGGGGCAATTTTGTTTTGAAAATGACTTGAAATGGAAAAAAAATTATAAAAAAATAACGACAACACTTACAATATTTTGCTATATCTTTTTTGAAAGCCAAAACGCCATTCTTAAATTCTGTTTTTAAATTAAGTTATTTGAGTAAATAGTTTTCGAAAAAAATAATTTTCAAACTAAAAGTTTTGAAAAAAAATGTTGAAAAAAAAAATTTATACTGATTTTTTTTAAACTTTGCGTAGTTATATAAAAATTAAATTTTTATTTTTCAGTGCTCCTATCAATTCTGGGTCGAATTTTGGAAACCAATTTCTTTTAAGTCCCTTAGTTTTTGAAAAAAATTGAAAATTATAAAAACCATTTTTTTCGTAGACAAACTTTTTTTTGAGTATTTGTCTAATTCATAACGTAATTTTGATCAAAAACACCCTGAATTTGTACCTATTGACAAAAACAACAATATAGACCAGTAACTGTCAAATCCTCTCCCTCGTCAAAAAAAAAATATATTAAAGAGTAAGAAACCTCATATGACAATTATTCTTTTTATTTAATGACTTAACACAAATAAGAAATAGAAAGCAAAAATTCAATTTAAAGACACTTTGTTACAAGTTAGGTTAAAACATGCTAAATTATAATACATAATCCACTAAAAATAATATATTGTAAGACCGGCTTATACTAGAAATTTATAAATAATACATAATGTGCATACATGTTAACACTTGTGTACAAGTTTGCAAAACCTTATCGAAATTCTACCCTGCCACAGGCATGTTTTTTAATCAATTATCTTCATATTAAACAATATCGTGAAGGTCGTATTCATCGGTGTCCTCTGGTCAAAGAACAGAAACCAAGAACAAAACAGATCAGTAGATGAAAACCTTCATCGATCTTGAATTTCCTGTGGCAAAGAAGTTTGCCCACAGGCTGAAAACTTTTTTAAAACAGTGAGATGAGTTGTTCTTGTACCTTTTCGTAGAACCGTACCATGAGAGAGAGTTGGGGGTTTTGCAACTAATTCGTATGTCATGTAAGTAGAAGGCTCACCATTACTTCTCAAAACGCAAGCGAGACAGTGAAACAGTTGGTTTGGGTTTATTTGCACATTAGTGTCGATTTTTGTCGTCTTGGTCAAACTTACAAGTGAACGAACTTAATCTTTCCTCTTTAATGAACATCGCTGAATCGCTGACCAAATATCGCTTCATGGCTTTTAAACCTTCAGCTATTCTAAGTTTGATCAGCTTTTATGAATCATGGGCAACCACACATGTAGTCAAAGATTCAAGATACAATTTCCTCAAACGGCTTATAAAAATGTAGCCTTTATGTCAAATTAAAAAAGTCCCTATTATGTCCAATGGTACACAAGGATACTGAGCTCTTCGGAGATCACATTTTTCGTCGAAAGCCAAGCTGCTATCAAAGCAATTCGATTCCCCACCGTGCCACCTAAAAACAGGAATGTTTTATCCGAGGTACTGCCTCTTGCGAGGAACTGACAAATCCTCCAAGAGTATACTTGTCATGAATAAGTGCATCTCATCTAGCCGTTCGGACTCGACAAGGAACTGTAGGTCCCCTCCATTCCTGCCAACAACACGCACACAGGAATGGTTGAGAGTTGTAAGCCACTAGGCCCTGGTTCTTCACGAGCTGTTGCGCCACCCAATTTATTTATTTATTTATCAAAGCAATAGCCAGTGAGACTATGAGATCCAAGACAATAGAAAAATGCCAAGGAATACCGAATAATATTTGTAACAATAACCAAGTTAAATTTTGCTGGGTTCCTGGACATAACAATAAAGAAAGGAATAGAAGATGAACTGGCAAGGAAAGGGTCAGTATCAAATAGAAATAGTAGTAGCCAATTAGAAAAGGGACCAGACGTCTCAATCGGCGTGATTGAGGTAGAATAAACCTAACAACAAAAGGGCAAATCAATTACTCCTGGATGTCCAGGAACTAGTGCGTTATCTCTAGAAGTTTAAGGCCTAGAATTAATGAAAAAACAACTCAGTATATATTTTATCGCTGAGTAAAAAGAATATTAGAATCTGGATAGATGTATTAACGGGTCATTACGCCATTGGCACAATGGCCACCAGACTGAGTGTTTTCACACCCAATTTCCAACCATTACCAACCATTAAACACCTACTTTGCAACTGTTCGAACCTCCAAACAAATCACCTCCGTTACTTTGGAAACAGGGTGGTTGGAGAACAGGACTATATAGCGCATGTCTGAATGGCAAAAAGGAAAATTCACAGAAAGCAAAGGCTGGTTCGCAAACGAACCAGTCTGTTTGAACAAATAGTTTTTTTAGGGGATCACAATGGACCAATAGGCCCCCTTGTACGCAACATCCTCTGTGCACGCCCCTCCTTGCCTAACCTAACACAACCTATGTCTGGTTGAAAATCTCGAAGTTCAACGGGTTACTCTTTTTTTCGGGGAAAACACCACTGAACAGCAATATGTGGTTTTTGCGCTGATCACGGCTGTGCTCATTGACCAAAGGGCACCGATGTATACGACCTTCACGATATTGTTTAATATGAAGATAATTGATTAAAAAACATGCCTGTGGCAGGGTAGAATTTCGATAAGGTTTTGCAAACTTGTACACAAGTGTTAACATGTATGCACATTATGTATTATTTATAAATTTCTAGTATAAGCCGGTCTTACAATATATTATTTTTAGTGGATTATGTATTATAATTTAGCATGTTTTAACCTAACTTGTAACAAAGTGTCTTTAAATTGAATTTTTGCTTTCTATTTCTTATTTGTGTTAAGTCATTAAATAAAAAGAATAATTGTCATATGAGGTTTCTTACTCTTTAATATATTTTTTTTTTGACGAGGGAGAGGATTTGACAGTTACTGGTCTATATTGTTGTTTTTGTCAATAGGTACAAATTCAGGGTGTTTTTGATCAAAATTACGTTATGAATTAGACAAATACTCAAAAAAAAGTTTGTCTACGAAAAAAATGGTTTTTATAATTTTCAATTTTTTTCAAAAACTAAGGGACTTAAAAGAAATTGGTTTCCAAAATTCGACCCAGAATTGATAGGAGCACTGAAAAATAAAAATTTAATTTTTATATAACTACGCAAAGTTTAAAAAAAATCAGTATAAATTTTTTTTTTCAACATTTTTTTTCAAAACTTTTAGTTTGAAAATTATTTTTTTCGAAAACTATTTACTCAAATAACTTAATTTAAAAACAGAATTTAAGAATGGCGTTTTGGCTTTCAAAAAAGATATAGCAAAATATTGTAAGTGTTGTCGTTATTTTTTTATAATTTTTTTTCCATTTCAAGTCATTTTCAAAACAAAATTGCCCCGCCCACCTAAATGGGCGGAGATACGAAGTGGCCCAATATCTTAAAATCATTCTTTTATAATGTGCCAACAATGGTTAAAATTATTTGCTTTTATCACAAAGTGCACAATTGAATAGCTAAGCCGCCCCACTAGAAAGGGTTCAAGTATAAGGACAAATAAGGTGACATCTTTGTATATGTTTTCATATACAAAGGTTGTTTGACAAAAGAAGGAAAAAAGAGGTAGATTTCAAATTAGTGGAGTTAGTTAGTTTTTGTTATTCCTCAAAATTGGAGTAAATTTGCTCCGATTGGAGTAAGGTCCGAACGCTGGATACGAGCCATGCATGAGCACTTAACAGGCAGACAATAATTTTTTTGTTTTTGGATAAGAGAAAATAAAATGTACCTTTTTTTACTGTTTTTTTTCTTTTCGGAAAATGAAATATAAAGCCGTTTGTTTGGGTTTTGTTTTTTATTTTTCATTTTTCCAAAAATAATTTAATTTAAATGAAACTTTGTGAAAATATATGTTAATGGGTCCTCAATTAGTACAATTTTTTTCAAGCATAACCATTGATCAGTTTTTGAGAAATTCAATTTTGTTTGCAATAAAATACTTTTTTTCAAATGAAAAATGTACTTCAGAAAATCATCATTTAAGGATCATTACTTTTGTTTTTAGATTAACTTTTATATAAAATAATCAATTATGACAGTCTGATATATGAAACTCAAGATATAATCATTTTTTGCGGACCTTATCACCCCTTTTTTCAAATATTTCAAACAAAACAAAAATCAACAAAATAAAGTCTCCAAAACAAACCGATAAGGTTTTTTTGAAAAAACTAATATCATTGATTGAATCATCAAAGTAAAAGTCTACAGGCTAAGGGAAAATGACAGAGCATCATTTCCTATTTTTTTAAAAGTGCATTGAAGAGTTATTGACCATTAAATTTAAATAGGAAACCAAGCTGGTTTTGAACCTCTATCCCCACCAAAGGCTGAGAAAAAACCTGCCAAACTTTGGTATCAAATATCAGAATACATGTACCTTTAAAACTTCATACTCAGATTCTGGTTATTTGTACATCTGCTCCCAAAATTTGGTATCGGCTCCTGTACTATTATTTTTGTTTTTCATTTAAAACTGTATGTATTGAAATGAATATTTCTAGCAATATCGTTGCGGCATCGGCATAAACTTTTGACTGGGGTCAAATAATAAGACACTGTTTTATGTATTTTTTTTCTGTAGAAAATTCAATGGTGTGATTAGTTATTGCATTTTCCAAAATTTTTTAACAATTTATCAACCATTATTAAAAAATACTTGATGCAAAATAATTTGTTTGCTTTTTCGCATTTTTGTACGTGGTTACCATATGTTTTCATTATTTCATATAAAAGTAAATTTAAAAACAAAACTAATTATCCTTAAATGAACTCGGTACGAAATACATTTTTCATTTGAAAAAAAAGTATTTGTTTCCAAACAAAATTGAATATCTCAAAAACTGATCAATAGTTATGCTTGAAAAAAATTTTCCTAATTAAGGACACAGCAAGATATATTTTCACAAAGTTTCATTTAAATTCAACAATTTTTCGAAAAATGAAAAATAAAAACAAAAACCAGAAAAATACGGGTTTTTGCCAATATCTCGGAAATTTTGGGGTTACGTTAAAAAGTAATGTATATAAAAGTTGTAGGTTTTTGCCAGATCTACAACATTTCTATTGAACACTCTTCATATTGGGGTCAACTTTAGTCGGAAAACGCAATAATACAATTCCCCCCTCTTTTTTTACCCCTCAAATCCCCCCTCCAACTCCGCCTCTGGGAAATAGATTTTTTGTACATACCTTATAGCCCCCTTCACCATATTCAATCGTTAAACTGCTGTTAACAATTTTTCTTTTTTTCGATTAAAAATATGTTAATAAGCCTGCACTATAGGGCCCTCAGGGGCCAGTTATTGCGATCAGGAAAACGAAACAGGAACAATTTTCGAATGGCTTATTTACTATGAAGAATTTTGTTGGCTAATAAAGCTTTCGCCAAGTGTACGATAGTTCAGGCGACAAGAAAATATAACAGCTTTTTGTCGAACAATTAGATACGAGCAATTTTTACTTTAGGAGGGGGCCTATCTCACCCTATTTTTAAAATGAAAAGAAAAATATTTAAAAATAACGGTAATACCTAAAATTAAGCATTGCACATTTTTTAAGCCTAAAGTCTATAATACTGTCATCTAGTTTTTAAATCAAGTGATTTCCATGAATAGTTCTTGAAAGAACTGATTTCAAACTCTTATTTATTTTTAATCGAATACTGAAAACCAGATAGTTTTAAGTCTACTAGTTTTCGAGAAAATTGAAAAGTATGAAACCTATTTTTTATTAAATTTTTATTTATGGACATTTCACTATCGACTGTGTCAATTTCATTGAAATCGCCCAAGGAACAACGAAGTTTGCAAAATGTTGTAATTTTTTTGAAATACCCTGTTTTGAAAATATTTGTTTCTATTGAAATTCTATCTCAGCTATCCCTGTGTCAATTTTATTAAAATCACTCAAGGAACAACGAAACGAAGTTGCAAATTGTTGACATATTTCTGTTAGTTTTCGAGAAGAAAAAACTGAAATTTATGCCCTTTTACCCTCTAAAAAATGTTCACCCTGTCTAAATTTAAGCGACTTTAAATTTTTAAGACGTCAAAACAAAGCTTATGATTTTTTCGTAGTTTTGCCATTTTTGTCTGATTTTCCTGGGCCAGGCTAATCAAATTGCATACAAAAAAGACTTTCTATCCAGGTGGGTATGTACCTATGTACCTAGATAGACACAGTACAAATTTATAATTTTCGTTTAGAAAACAGATCTTCGACCTCTGTGTACAGTAAATATTTATTTTACACCATAGGAACACAGTCTTGTAACTACCTACCAAAAAGTTTCTGATTTCAAAGAAATAGAAACAAAATAAAGAATATCTTTAAAGTATAAAATCAGGACCTAAACTATTAACTTATGAATGCACATATGTATATGTATGTACATTTCCCAGCCTTTTATTTTTGAATTGACGCGACCATCACCGATCGACATACAAACGCACAAATTACATACATAACTCGTCCCTATACGCTTTGAAACAGATATATATAGGTAATATATGAGCCGTGTTTTTTGAAAGTGGAATAAGTCCACTTTTTGAAAAAA
The DNA here is from genome assembly GCA_963921185.1 of Dasysyrphus tricinctus. Classification (NCBI taxonomy): domain Eukaryota; kingdom Metazoa; phylum Arthropoda; class Insecta; order Diptera; family Syrphidae; genus Dasysyrphus; species Dasysyrphus tricinctus. The sequence goes on along the minus strand of OY992531.1, from coordinate 252,811,065 downwards.
ATGAGTTAATGGCGAAATCAATAAAATAATTGTGTCTTCTTTTTATATTAATAATCTTATACTCAATAGAGCACGATTTCTCCCTGAATTAAACAAATAAAAAAAATTGTAAAATTTATTGAAAATACTTTTTTTTTGAAAGTGGAATAAGTCCTTCTTTTGTTATAAGCATAATTTTGGAAAATGTATAATTACGACTATTATTGATTAGAACGATTTTTAGGGTGCACTATCCCCTCATAGGAATCATTTTGGACTCTAAGAACAGCATCATAGACAAGATAACTGTATTTTTGCTCTAGAAATTCGAATGACAAGTCATTTTACTAATTTTGATTAGTTTTCTTTTGCAAGCATAGCTGTTTATTAAGAGTTATTAGAATAAGGTGTAACGAAAATGTTGCTTTATTCTCTGTATGTACATATATGAAATATTGTTCGTATAAGAAGGCAAGTTTTCGATTCGTGCAAAAAAAAATCAGACTTGACATTAACCCATAATACAAAACACAAAAAGTGAATGCCGCAATTCTATATGTATGTCTCTCTGAATGTCAAGCTAAAGCTTAGATTACTGAACCGATACCTATTTAAATTGATTTTCTTAACTCTGAAAATACCGGCACTATCGTTTAAGAAAAACGTATATACATAATGTAAGTATCTGAAAAACGACTCTAATGATTTTGATAAGTCTGTGAGTTCGAGTTGGCATGGTGTACTTTTTGGTAAAAGCTAATTTTACCAAGAACTCTCAAAAACGATAGGTACCCATCAAATTGCGTTTATTTTTACTTTCGATTTACTCATCAGCTCCTATACATATTTCAATTAGTTTTTGTACGGAGATTAGTAGGTAATATTACATAGGTATCAAAATTAAAAAAAAAAATGTAGTTTTAAAAAGCACTCAAATTTCTGTTTGAAAATTAAATTGATAAAAAAACGAGCTGATGAATTTTGTTTGAACCGAGGTTTAACGTATATATTAGTAAATAGTACTTAAAATTAGTTTCCCATTTTTTAAAATTGTTATATTACATAGGTACCTATCTAAATAATTTCCTCATACATTTTATTATTCACGTAATTAAGTTTATCTTAATTCTATATTACTTTTAACTCTAAAATAACAATTCAGTTAAACAATGCCTATATAAAAATATGGACTTAAATTTTCTTGATTTTTATTTTTTATAATTTGTTATTATTGAAAATGAAATAAGTCCATTTAGGGCTCAGGTCCCGTTAAGTTTCTTGGAGAATTTTAATAAATATTTTTGCTTTTCAAAATTCAACATTTTTATAGCCTAAAATGCGTCACATGAATTTATTTACTTTTGCCAATATTTGTAAACACATTGAAACGCAAAACCTTACATTTCTCGAAACATGAACAAATGGACTTATTCCACTTTCAAAAACAACGGCTCATATGTACCTACCTATAGATGTCCCAATATGCACAAGCGCCTGTGCCTGCACACAAAAAAGCTGAAAAGGGATATTGCATAACTGGCCGAACAGAATGGTGTAGCTGTAGTTGTCGCGTGTAGCACTGTCAAAGTAGAAAGATACAAAAATAGTATACAGTGCCACAATGAGAAGCTGTAAATGTAGCAAGGAATGTATGGTGTAGCAGAAGTTAAACTAAATTCAACTCTTGCTACCAGCTGCAGCTACGTTCATTCTGTTCAAGGGGTAAGTCTGCATACATAAGCCACAAAATAACAAAAACAGACCCCCCTCGTACACCTTCTCTCTTTGTCATGGCACTCCTTGGTGAGCTGCCATTTGCTTCCCTTGATTATTTTTACAATCAATGCGTTCCACAAAATTGAAAATTCTCAGTTTAGTGTATGTGGCGACACCTTCGGGGGCTTTAACGCAAGATTTCGTGATTCCTCTATGTATATAAACTCAATGCCAGAACCTAACATCAAACTAGTGTCTCAATTCGGCACCTAGCCTTTGTATATGAAAACCATAGTACTATCATGGTGGCACTCGAAGAGGGCGACATCTCAAGTCTCCAAGGGGTACCTTGACGTGGAGAATTGTGGAATAAGTGGAAGTGTGGACCTGAAGATTAAAATAAGCACGGGAAAGACGTATACTAAATTTATGAGAGTTAGAGTGAATCAGGTAGAAGGCATTTTGGAGAAAATATTCAATTTTGTTTTGGTTATCGGTTTTGTTTACATTTTTTTTTACTATGCAGATAAAGCTGAAAGACACAAAAAGAACAATTTTGGATATTCTTTTTGGCTTATGGGGTTTTTATGGTGCAAGAGGAAGGGGTAGGTATACATGTGAAGGTGAATTTGTTTTTTCACTGCTGTAGGCGTATTATCTTCAATATATTTGGGTTTCTATGGTGCAAGAGGAAGAGGTTGTTATACACTGGAATATAGGTAGGTAGGTATATGGGTTAGTTTTTACAACTGAGTGGGTAGTTGAGAACCAAAACTCGTCATATCCAAAATTTTCATTTTTGTGCAAATGAAAAAAAAAACTAATTAAGGTGTAATGGTAGATGTTATAAAAGATTTTATTTTGTACCTGTAATCTTTGTGTATGAAAATTTTTCATATACAAGCTATAATGGACGATTTTTAAATCTATGTTATGATTGAGACCAAACAAATATTGGAAGTTACGTTTAAAATATTTAGCAATTAAATTTGGTTATGAAGAGTTTTGTTGCAAATGATTGGATATTAGTAGGGGAGCCCACGATGCTAAATGTGGATTTACTCGAGCGTCGTTGGGACCTAATGGATTTTGAAGATTTGATGATGGAGAGAAAAAAATGATAGTAAAGTAAACCGTTTCATCGGTGGGGGGAGCATCTACAGGTGTTCAAAAATGTTAAAAAAACAGTCACGTGGACATATTCGAGCGCGTCAGATATTGATAGGGTATATGGCCTGGGTCTTTCTAATAACGGTGGTATGTTAATCTGCCAGTTTGCGTGGTGGGGGTGGCTGTATGGGAGTGTAGAAATTGGAAAACAAATGGATTTACTCGAGCGCGTCAGATTTTAATAGGGGATGTTAAGTGACCCAAAAGGATGCTCACATTCAAAAGACTGACGATTTGGATGTGACGCAAGCTTGCGGCAGCTTCTTGAAAATGCAAAAAAAAAATCGCCATTTTGAAATACTCGAGGGCGTCAGATTTTGATATATGTGGTTCAACTTGATGCCCTACATGTGCTGAACCTTAATCTGACGATTATCTGGAGGGGTTTTCTTAATCTGACGATTTGAAAAGAAGAAACATTTTTATTCAGGATTTTTTCAATCACTGGGGAAAGTATAGTAACTTGGGCGCCAGAAATTGAAAACGGTTTTTTTTTTTAGAAGGGTCAAATATATACAAGCATTTCTTACTATGGGAGGGGGGATCTATGTCGCCCCGTTTAGGAGGTAGAGGCAATTTCGAGAAAAACGACCTAAATGAAAAAAAAAATATTAAAAATAGGCGACAATACTTAAAATTCAAAACAATAACGGTTTTATAAGCCAGAAATCTGTTTTTTTATCTTACATTTAAATTAAATTATTTATGTCAATAGTTTTCAAAATATTCGCATACAAACTCAAAATTTTGATAAAAAACGCAAACAAAATGTTGGGATCAATTTTTTTTAAAATTGTGAAGTGAAAACTAAATTTTCTTTTTGAGGTCAATGCTCATACTAATTTAAAATCGAACACAAAAAACCGGAAGGTTTTGTGTCTTCTAGTTTTTGAAAAAATTGCAAGTTACTGATACTACTTTTTTGAGATATTTGTAATTTGCTTGCACTGCCAGCATTACGGCTGCGTTTTAGAAGTAAGATTACGTATGCAACCGCCCTGCCTGGGCTCACTATAGGATTTGGGGTATGTGCGAGGTTCGGTATTTGCCAAATTTTGTTTGCATTTTATAACTTTGAATGTATTCTCTGTTTCCAATGTATGGGAATAGCTTCAAAATGATATAATATAATAATCTCATAAAAAAGTAGTATCAGTAATTTACAATTTTCTTAAAAACTAGAAGACATAAAAGCTTTCGGTTTTTTGTGTTCGATTCAAAATTAATACAAGCATTGACCACAAAAAGAAAATTTAGTTTTTTATTCCACAAAATATTGAGAAAAATTGATCCAAACATTTTTTTTGCGTTTTTTTTTATAAAATCTTTGAGTTAAAATGCAAATATTTTGAAAACTATTAACACAAATAATATAATTTAAATGTAGGATTAAAGAACAGATTTCAAGCTTTTAAAACTGTTATTTTTTGCATTCTAAGTATTGTCGTTGATTTTTAATATTTATTTTTCCACTTAAGTCGTTTTTTTCGAAAATCACCTCTACTTCCAAACCGGAACGAGAAAAATGGAAGATTATACTTTTCCCGTTATTCTAAAATTAGTTGCTTCACAATAAAAAAAATCAACCGCGCTCGAGAATGTCCAGGTGACAATTTTTTTTGCAAGATTGTAACCCTCCCACTACCTTAGGTCACACTCAAATTGTCAGATTATTGAAATACACACTTTTCAGCATGTAATTAACCTACCCTATCTTAATCTGACGCGCTCGAGTATTTCGAGCTATCGATTTTTTTTTACTAATATGACAACCTGCCTTAGGCGCCCGGCCCTACATAGAGGACTGATATATGGTGCAAGTGGAGCATTAGGTATTTGAAAAAAGTGTGCTAGAGAGATTTTGTAGGGAACACCAAGAAAACTACAAGTTCTCTTGCGAGAAAAAGAATAAATCCAATATTCCATACAAGGTCTAATTTTGTAAGTCTATTTTATAAGTTTTTGTCGGGTTAAGTACAAATGACTGACAAAAACAAATGTCGACTTTTATCGACTTTTCTGTAAGTTGAATTACCGACTTTGTTTTTACCGACTTATTGAAATGTAAACAGTTTGAAATCTCGATTTGACATAAAGTCGACTGCCCGGATAGAAGTCGAGAAAAATATCCTCTTGTCCGTATTTTTCAAGCGCGCGCTTGAAAACATCATTCCCTAAACTATGATCTGACCAAAATTTCGACTTTCATAATGTCGACTGTTGAAGTCTCGATTCATTAAATCTCGATCACTGCCGACATTTTGAAAATCAACATTTTAAAAAGTCGGTCAAATTTGTGTCTATATTTTGATCTGTCGGTCTTTTAACCAGTCGAAATTATTTTTGTCGAGATTTTAAAAGTCGATCTTACGGAGTCGATATTTAAAAAGTCGACAAAGTTTGTCTTATTAATTAAAGCAGTCGTGAAAATTATGTACACTTCTATAGTCGTGGGTCCACTGGACCCAGCTATGTTAATAAAAATTTAAGTATGAATTATTTATTTTTTTTTTCTGCCGAACTTTAAGAATGATAACGGTTATTGTTTTAAGAAAAAATCAACAATAGCCCTGTTTTTTAGTGAATTTTTATCTTCGCTTACAAAAAAGTAACATGTTAAACACAACAACAATTTGGTATAACTCCGTATTGTTGTTGCATTTAACATGCTACTTTTTTTAAGCGAACATAAAAATGCACTAAAAAACAGGGCTAATAAGAGCTTGCATTTAATTTTTAATTTGCAATGAAAACAATAGGTCGCAATTCGCCTGTCCTAAAAACATATCATTTAAAAAATACATATATGTTAAATAGTAAACAAATTAAAATCTTAAAAAACATTTTTCCTAGACTATAAAACATCCTCTTTAGAATTCCTGAAACAAAAACTTAAAATGTTTTTTATAATAAATTCTGACATTGGTCAAATTACGTGAAATTTATAGCATACAAAACACACTGGCGCAGAGCAAATCATACTTTTTGCACTTGCCATTTAATTAAAATTTTAATTTACGCTATTTTCGTCATCGTCACTGGAATTTTTAGCACTTTGCTATTGCTCCATCATATCGTCTCGATTCGATGAATTTTCATTTCACAAATTTGAATTAGAACTCAAAAACCAAATTAGTAACAGGAACAAATATATCACGAACCCACGCGTATGCTGAAACTGACCTATGGGAGCAGCGAGCCGAACGCATCCGTCACTCTGCACTCACTTCTGCTTATTATATGAAGATACTAAGAAGTTGGAGGGAGCTGAGGTAATCGTGGCGTTTTTTACACTCGTTTAAAGGTTGAGTATAGGTCCATTGAACCCACGACTGCAGTTAAGGTTTAAAAAAACAATTATTTCGATAAATAAATAATATTTTTATATATCTAACATTCTAACGGGTGCCTGTTAATTATATGCCATTAAATTTTTTGTAACAATGACTTATTTAGAATTTCAATTTTTTAAAGGTAGGTACATTTTACTTTTGCCCCCCCCCTAGCAAAAATTCTGCGGGCGCCCATGCCTAGTTGCGGTTGCTGTTACTATTTTTACCAATTTATTTTGAATAAATAGGTACATAGGTACCTACCAACTTATTCAAAATAAATCTGTAAAAAGTTCATTAGATAAAAAGTTTATTAGGTACCTACCTATACAAACCTAATATATGTAGGTACATAAAATAAGTTTTAAATGCCAGGTCAAATAGGTACTCAAAGAAATAGGTAGGTACCTACCTACCTAACCTTGAATTTCTCAATAAAAAACTTTAAATAAAATACCTAGGTAGGTACATAGATATGTTTTGAAAATCTCTGGAAAGAAATTTGAAATTAAATTTGTTTTGACAGCACATATTTGGAACTAGCATAGGGATTCCCACTTACAGACTAGTGAAAAATATCAGGTAATCACCTCACTAAATTCGAATAAATTTCAGGTCAAATAAGTAGTTACCTACCTAGGTATCTACTCAAAGAAATACCTACCCTTGAATTTTGCAAAACAAAAACAAACTTTAATTAAAATACCTAGGTAGCTAGGTATACCTACCAAAAGATATACCTACCTAGGTATGAAGGTACGTATAACTGAACCTACCCCCGAATTTAGCAATAAAAACTTTAATTAAAATAGGTATATGTACCTACATATACATATGTACCTACTTACCTTTTTGTACCTACCTACCTACCAAAAATATCTATACCTTTGCCTAAACCCACCCCCGAATTTTGCATACAAAATTTAATTAAAATATGTAGGTACCTGGTGCTTACCTACCTACAAATACCTATTAAATAGGTATAACAACTCGAAATATGAAGGTAGTTAAAACTATGTAGGTACCTAGGTATTAACAAAAAAACTGTCTAGCAAAAAAAATAATAATAACAAAAAACTATCTATCAAAAAATTAATAGTAATTAAGTACCTACCTACATAAAAACTTTAATTCAAATACCTACATACCTACCTACGCACCAAAGGACCCACCCCGGCAAAAAAGATTGCAAGTAAAAATCCAAATACACACCAAAATACCTACCACCGAAATCATGCAAGAAAATTTCAATCAAAATATCTACCAAAAGATATACCATAGGCCTATCCCCGAAACTTTGCAAGAAAGTTTCAAGTCAATTAAAAAAAAAAAACAAAAACAAAACCTACCCTCAATAAGAAAATATAGCAACAACCTACACACGTTCGTCTTTTCACACTCAAATACAAGAAAATCTCTTCAAATAATAATTTTCTTCTCGTTGCTATGACCTAGACACCAACGACGGGCGACGACGACGCAAGCAGCTTACTCAGATATCTCTTTTACCCCCTTGTTATATTTTTCTTTGCTTCTCTGACTTCATACAAAATAATATTTCCTAAATAAAACAACAAATAACCTACAAGAAACAAGAAACATATCATTGTATATTCTCATTTCCTTCACTTTTTTCTATTCTTTGACATTTCACCTTTGTATATGAAAACATACACAATGATTTCACAAACAGCTGTTTGCTTATCTCTCTTACTCCCTATATTTCTTATGAGAATGGAAACAATACTTTCCTCTTGCTCTAACTACTTGTCTTCTATTCCTTATGTATGCCGACTCCACAAATCTCCACGCAATCGAATGCGGTTGAATGTGGCGCCCTCATAGGGTCCACGTTCAACTAAAAAAAAATTTTCATGAGAATACTATGGTTTTCATATACAAAGGCAACGAGTAGAAAAATTATTATTTGCAGAGATTTTCTTGTATGTGAGTGTGAAAAGACAAACGTGTGTAGGTCGTTGCTATATTTCATTATTGAGGGTAGGTTTTGTTTTTGCTTCTTTTTTAATTGACTTGAAACTTTCTTGCAAAGTTTCGAGGATAGGCTAGGCATATATCTTTTGGTAGATATTTTGAATGAAATTTTCTTGCATGATTTCGGTGGTAGGTATTTTGGTGTGTAGGTATTTGAATTTTTAGATGCAATCTTTTTTGCGAGGATTGGTCTTTTGGTATGTAGATAGGTAGGTACATATTTGAATTAAAGTTTTTGTGCAATTACTATTAATTTTTTGCTAGATAGTTTTTTTTTTTATAGTTTTTATTACCTACATAGGTAGGTAGCCAGAGATTAAAATGAGCGTGTTCGAATCAGTTCGAACAAAATCCAATTTCTGTTTATGATCGTTCATACTCGATCGTTCCGTCTCTATACTCGTAAGTCATTTTATCCACGAGTAAAAATACTCATAAGTCAAGTCAAACAAGTTGATCGAACTCATGAGTATCAGATGCCTTCTATATCCACAATCAAAATTACTCATGAACAGTTGCAACAATTTTCGGGTACTCAAAACAAAGCGAGTATACTCGAAAGAAAATGGGTATTCGAAAATATCGTGAACATCATAAATGGGATCGTGGATCGGTCGTCAGTCTTGCATCATAGTTTGTGGACGGGTAGGTAGATTCTATGTATTTATTTTTATCTATTCATTGTTTCTATGGTCGGTGGTTTCAGTTGTTGTTTTTCCTGTTTCCTGTTGTTTTTTGCTTCTGTGTCTATTGAATAGATTTATGGTTGGTAAGAAGATGCAACACATGATCGTCAATATCAAGTGTATTTATGTAGATTAGGTATTTATGTAAATAATAATATATGCGACCCTAATAAAAGAGTGGTATGTATAATGCTGTATTTTTGGATTTATTTTAAAAAAGGATAACTCTTTTCTTTTTTTGGGTCTAGGTATACTGTCTAGTGTTTTTTTAGGGATGGGTTGAATTATCTGGAAAAAAACTGGTCTCTGTTTTTTGCGAGGATGTTGAAAAGATTTATGAATGGTCGATATATAGGAGATGCAATTATGACACATAATCGTCAATATCGCGACAAATGCCTTTTTGTAAGTAAGGCATATAATATACCTACACACGAATGCCACAACCTATTTTACCCCGAAATTAAAATAGTTTTCAAAGCTGCAACATTTTTATATCCTCCATGCAATAAAATGCAAATACTTTCGGAAATCGAGAAAATGGAAATATATGATTATGTAAAGTCTATAGTTCCGACAGTGCATTCTACATCTGTTGGCAATCTTGAAGATCAATCTACTTCATCTAGTGCCAGAGACCTTTTTTCCGACTTTATGGTTGAAAATTCGACAGCGAACGAAACTTCATTTGATATTGAAATTGAAAGATATATTCAGTACAACTCAAACGACAATATAAATTTGCTTCAATGGTGGTTTGAAAATAAAAATATATTCAAACATCTTCATCAAGCTCGTTTAATTATCAACTGCATCCCTGCAACATCGGCAGCATCAGAACGAGCGTTTTCACAGTCTGGAAATATAATAACTGAAAAAAGAACGAGATTGAATCCAAATACAGTCAACAATTTGATGGTCGCGAATTCCAATTTGAAGATAAATCCTAAATCACTCAACGACGGCAATTTAAGAGAATTAACAATTTAATAATAAAATATAAATAATATTCAATAAAGGCTTTTCTAAAATGCATTATAATTTTTTTAAATAGATATATCTTAACTTTTATTTAAAAATAGTTTCATAGCTTTTAAGTTTTTTCATTGTTTTATTTATTTTTGTTCATTTTCTTCTTTTATATCTTTTGTTTTCATTTAATTGAGCCTTGATATCATTATACTTTTATAATTCAGTTAAATAAAACAACTTATAAAAATAACATTTCATCAATTTTTATTATTTTGAAAACACATAATCCGAGAAACATTTATTTCTCACTCGAAATACTGAAAAAAAACAAGAAATTTAAATAACATCACAAAAACCAACCACCATCCACCAATCCACACAAAATTGCTTAGCCTACCCATCGTCATCAACAGACCTCGAATACACATCTTCCGCCATGATTCGAGTATATTTGATCATACTGATCGTGAACAATATGGTCACAAGCGCCTGACTCGTTTTTATTCGAAACCATTTGAACTCGGTTGCAACGTATACTCGTTTTTATTCGTTTGATGAGTGTGCTGACTTACGAGTCATCATACTCATGAGCATGAAAACTCACAAACATTTTGGTTGTGTTGACTTTGTTTGTTTGAACTCGCTTTTTTCGAGTGAGTATTCGATGTTCATGAGCATTACTCGACTCATTTTATTCTCTGGTAGGTACCTACATATTATAAATTATTTCGAGTAGTTATGTTTAATAGGTATTTGCAGGTGTTTTAATTAAATTTTGTATGCAAAATTCGGGGGTGGGTTAAGGCATATATATTTTTGATAGATAGGTATAGGAACCTACATGTATTTTAATTAAAGTTTTTATTGCTAAATTCGGGGGTAGGTTTTAGGTATAGGTACCTTCATACCTAGGTAGGTTTATCTTTTAATAGGTACCTAGGTATTTGTTTTTTTTTTTTTTTTTGCAAAATTCGAGGCTAGGTATGTATGTATTTCTTTGAGTAGGTAGGTAGGTACCTACTTATTTGACCTGAAATTTCTTCGAATTTTGTAAAAAACTAACCTAATATTATTCACTAGTCTGTAAGTGGGAATCCCTATGCCAGTTCCAAATACCTACTGTCAAAACAAATTTAATTTCAAATTTCTTACCAGTGATTTTCAAAAAATTTATTCCTAGCTTTATTGGCTCCAACGTCGAAGTTCATTTCGACTCATCGGTAGGTATTTTATTTAAAGGTTTTTGTTGCAAAATTCAAGGGTAGGTAGGTACGTAGGTACCTATTTCTTTGAGTACCTACCTATTTGACCTTGAATTTAAAACTAATTTTATGTAGGTATATTAGGTAAGCATAGGTAGGTAGGTATGTATGTAGGTACCTAATAAACTTTTTATCTAATGAACTTTTTACAGATTTATTTTGTATAAGTTGGTAGGTATGTACCTACGTAGGTATATAGCAACCATTTTTCTGCCTAATAATTTAAAATAAACAATTTAAATATGCATTATTTTGAAGGCGCGTTGAAATATTTCAAGGTAAAATATACAAATTAGTAGATAAAATTTCAATCGCAGTAAGATTTTAGTTCTCATATCGTCACCTGATTGCAAGAACTAGGTAACTCATTTTCATAAATTTTGGAGATAGCGGCCTTTATAGAAATATAGCTACTGCAGAACGATGAAAAGTTTAATTTATGTGATCGTGAAACTTCACAAATATCCTTTGTCTGTGATAGAAAAATATTAGACAAAAAGTCTTTAAAACTATACTAAATAATACCGTTTTTGCCGATATATTATTTAAAAATAAAATTGAGTTACCTAGTTCTTGCAATCAGGGGACGATATATGTATGTGAAATATAATAAATATAATAGTGCCACTATTAATTGAAGATAAATACTCTTACAAAAAATGTCTTTCATTACTATTATTTTGTAATATATTTTGTATTAATTTTCATGAAAAGAATCTACAAATTAAATTTTAAGCAGGTAATTAAGTATTATATTATAATACCTTTGTATTATTATAAAAACTAATACAGATCTCGTATTCCTTTGTAATATCTGATATTATTAAGTTTTAATATACCTACCTATTTTGAATTAAAGCCTCGTACGCAGATCGAGCTAAAATTTCGCTCCCATACAAAATTCTCTCCAAAATTTAGCCAAGCTAAAATTAAGCCAAACATTTTAGCCGAGAGGTACGCAGCTCCAGCTAAAAAATCAAATTTTCGTTTCTTACTGAACGCACTCATCTGTCAAAATTTAGCGCGTGAAATAATTGTTCTTTGTAAATTGTGCCAAATAAAATTGTGAATTTTTGTACCTATCAAGTTGATTTTTTGGCAATTAGGTGATATTTTTTGTATGAAAAATTCAAAGCCCTTATTATTTTTTAGTCAAGTTCTGAAACCCGGATGTGAATAAATTTCTTATAGATTTTAAGCTATTTAAAAAAAATTAAAGGAACTTTTTTCCATTGCTTGTTTGTTTTATGCTCATGAAGCAAAAAAATTACTAATCATAATTATAACCCTTTTTCGGGTTTTTTAGGAAAGTACCTTTAATTTATTAATTTCTCAAAAATTAAGAAAGATTTTTGCATTTGGTTGTTGATTTTTAACTGAAAATTGATAAAAGCATTGGATATCAAGAACAACATGGCACTTAACTACGCAAAATTTGAAATAAATTAACTTAAAAAATATACATTTTTTTTTCAAAAATTTTGACTTTGAAATTTAATTTCTAAAAACCATTCTTTTAAACATCTCCATTACAAAAAAAAAGAAATAGAATATTGACTTTCAAAATAGCTATAACAGGTTATTGTATGTTTTTTCGTTGACATATTAAAATATTTTTGTTTGCATTTAAAGTCAGTTTTTTTTTGGACTATTATTAAATAAGTTATTAATGACCAATTAAATAATTAAGTCAAGAATAAAATGAAGAAAACTACAAAAATTCCGCACTTTAAGATATATTTTCTGATTTTCATTTTTTCTATTTGAAATTTGTCGCAAGAAAAATTGATTATAATGAATTTTTCCTGTGACAGCGATGAATTTTTAGCGAATGAATTCATTCGCTAACCCCAACGTACATAACATTCGCCAAATCGTTCGACTTCAAGTGAACGTTCGATTCGCGAACCGTAATAAGGCCCTAAATCTTTTTTCAAAGAGCTTTCGACTATTTACGTAAGTCGTCCAAAACTTTAAACGGCCGTATTTGAAAACTAGGTTTTTCGTTTAGTGCCACTTTTGTTTTCAATGCGCGATATATTAATATTTTTTAAGACAAAAACAATAGTAAAATGTATAAATTTAAAAAAATCTATAAACATTTTTGTATACTTATATGTCTGTTCGCGTACTTCCCAAAACTACGAATTTCTATTATTTTTTTCATATGAGCTTTGACATACATAACTTTGGGCTAAATTTGTAGAAATTCGTAGTTTTGGGAGGTACGCGAACAGATCTTTTAATTCCTTTAAAAGTTTTACTAAACATCAAAGAAAACAAAAAGCTATTTTGATTAAGTGGATCAATGGAAGATTTAATTGTTATTTTAAATACATAAATTGATTATAATTTTGTAATTTTATTTTGTCAGAACGAAATGTGGAGATTCGACTATATTATAATTTTTTAATTTAATTTTGTCAAAACAAAATTTCATAAATTATTGATTCGTTTTCAAACTCATTTTCTGATTTCTTTTTTATATAATAAAACAGGTACCTACCTACCCAAAGTGCATATAATTTTTATCCGTGAACTTTTCTAATATTTTAATAGTTATTCTCCTATTTGAGGCGGAGACAAATCCAACAAACCATAGATAATTAAAATTCGTTCAGCCGTTCTTCAGTTATAACTTATAAATGATGTAACTAACCCGACTCCGTTGTATATATTAAGATATCCAACTTTATCATTTTGAGATCTTTAAATAGAAGAGTATTTAAAAGCAGAGTATAGATTATACTTTAAGTGTGGGCTTAAATGCCAAATCCAAAAAGCAATAGCACCCGCGGTTCTTATTTCTTTTCTTTCGTTGGTTATTGCCATTTTAAAATGGAAAATAAACACGTGGGTATTTTTTCCTATTATTTTGGGAAATAACGCCCACGGCCCAAGGGCTTTATTACCGCGGGTGTTATTGCACTGCACCTTAATAACCATTTTTTTGAAAATGGTATTCCACCCCAATGTAGCCTTTACTAAAATATATGTATATATATTAAGGAAAGAAGCGAAAGAAAAGTTTGAAAAGTGTGAAAAGTTTGCATGTAGGTACATTATTTGTAAAAAATCCTGCACACAAAACACCTACATTTGAGTAGATGAGAACGAAAACTCATCATACCTATCCACTTTTATCAAAAATTGAGATTTTGATCCAGATTTATTAAGCTGGGCATATTGAATAGTTTTTAAAGAAAATTTGACACCCTTACCCCTCTAAGCCCCTTTAATATTGATGTCGAACATCGTTATTGTTTCCAAAACTCTCGATATCCACAGTGCAATTTACATCAAAGCTTTCCATATCCATTGTAAGCAGTGGGTTTGCTTTCAAAACTCTTCTTATCCATCATAGGCTATTAATTATGTTATATAAGAAGGAACTAAAACGTTCACAGGTTTTTATTGTAGACAATTTTAAATGGGTCATTAAAGATTGGAAAGTAGGGGAGTGCTTTTATATTAGAGGGTGCAATTGTGAGAGGGGGGAATGGTGGGGAAACTGGCCATATCCAATCATTTGCAACAAAACTCTTCATAGCCAAATTTAATTGTTAAATATCTTTTAAACGGAACTTCCAATATTTGTTTGCTCTCAATCATAACATAGATTTAAAAATCTTCTATTATAGCTTTGTATATGAAAAATGTTCATATAAAAAGATTATAAGTAGGTATAAAATAAAATCTTTTATAACATCTACCATTTCACCTTAATTAGTTTTTTTTTTCATTTGCACAAAATGAAAATTTTGGATATGACGAGTTTTGGTTCTCAACTACCCACTCAGTTATATAACTAACCCACATACCTATCTACCTATATTCCAATGTATAAGAACCTCTTCCTCTTGCACCATAGAAACCCAAATATATTGAAGACGATACGCCTACAGCTGTGAAAAAACACACACCTTCACATGTATACCTACCCCTTTCCCTTGCACCATAAAAACCCCATAAGCCAAAAAGAATATCCGAAATTGTTCTTTTTGTGTCTTTCAGCTTTATCTGCATAGTAAAAAAAATGTAAACAAAACCGATAACCAAAACAAAATTGAATATTTTCTCCAAAATGCCTTCTACCTGATTCACTCTAACTCTCATAAATTCAGTATACGTCTTTCCCATGCTTATACTATTCTTCACGTCCACACTTCCACTTATTCCACAATTCTCCACGTCAAGGTACCCCTTGGAGACTTGAGATGTCGCCCTCTTCGAGTGCCACCATGATAGTACTATGGTTTTCATATACAAAGACTCACCATACCTTCTATATACAACTTGATTGTCAGCTGAATGCATTTACAAACACATCTCCAATTTTGGTTCAGTATCTGGTAACATATCAAAAATAAAAGCAAATTCAGCACAACATGAGAATTATCTCTTTGTTTATCTCTCCCTCCGTTCACCATTTCTAAATTTTGTCTTATCTGTCTGTCACAGAAAAAAATTGAAGAGACAGCAGATTGTTTATAACTTTTTTTCTGCAGAAAATTGTCCATAAAATTACTGTTCTTTTCACATTTTTATATTTCAACATCACTTTTATTGTATTGATAAAATAAACTTCCGCACCAAAGTTAATTTCCATTGCAGAAAACATTTTGGAATCTCATATTACTCTCGAAGGTATAGTGTGCTTAGTTGTTTCGATAAAACAAAAAAATCATATGGAGCATTTTTATTAATAAATTTATAACTTTAAGATGAAATATATAACCACATCAGAAGATGATTTTTCTTGCAACGAGACTATAAATGATCCACCTAGCGATAGTTCGAATAATGAAACTCTAGAATCCATTACCATCGATGACGACGATGAAGATCAGGATGGTAATGAGGCCAGCCTCGAATCCAGCATGGACGAAAGTGCTCGAACATCTAAGCAGCTAAGGAAAGCCTGTCGCAACAGTGGTCAGGCATATGTGACCAGCTCTGGCAAATACGTGCCTGCCAAGAAGGTCGTTCCACTGACTGAATGTCGTGCCAAGTGCAGCACCAGATTCACTTTCGAGATGCAAGAAGCCATCTTCAATGAGTACTGGTCGCTGGGGACCTACGAAAAACGAGCTGAATATGTTGCGTCCATGATAACAGTTATTAACAAGAAATCTGTTCGTCCACGGAACTTAGACGCCGAGAGGGAAAAATTCAGGACAAAAACCTACTCTTATTGCCTCGAACTGGGTGGAAAAGTACTACCAACTTGCAAGGGATGTTTCTTAAAGACACTCGACGAATCTGAGGGTATGGTTAAAACGGTTGCAACAAAAATTCGTTCCGCACCAGCTCGAAATTTGTGCAGCGAGGTAATGCGAAGCAGCGGTAGTCCCAGACATGGGGATGTTGAAATTATATCTGCCAGAAGTACACTTCCATTTTTTTGTTAGTAGTTTCCCCCCATCATCATCATGGGAACAGTACCTAGGTATAGTTTTTTTTAAATAGTTTATAAAAATACCGTTCGATTTATTTATTTCCATATAACACAGCAACTAATTTCCTCATTCATTTTTATTTTTAAAACCAAAACATAACAGAAGAACATTAACAAAAAAATACTCACTTATATTTTTTATTCCTATTGATTATTGAAAATTTTAACAATTTGTTGGAACTATTGAAAAAAAAAAAAACGATTAGATTTGTAATTTTCATCTAATTAAATGATTTAGATGTATTTTAAGCAATTAAAAAAAGTAATAAAAATGCGTATAATAATGATGGTAACAAATAAAAATTAATTTCCACTTTTGAAGCCTAAAAACGGAAAAAATTCGAATACTAACAAAATTATACCCATTCATTGAAATAAATAAGTATTAAAGCATTCAAATACGTATTTGTAATGATAAACTTTTGTTTTATTTTGATTATTATGTAATTATTTTCTTGACAACATTTTTTGGAGTTGAAATGGAGAAGATGAGAAGAAATGTATACGAATTTGAACATCTTCAGTCGTATTCCGTTAATCAGAAAACCTTCTTCAAAGAAGTCTTAAAAAGTCTACGGCCTTCTGCATATAAAGTTCAAGCTAGTTTCAATAGACAAGAGCGCAACTAACAAGCTACAAAGCGCAGTGTGTAGTGTTGCGCCAGTAGCTTGCAACAAACCTTTGCATGAATTCTTGTAGATGGTCAAAGATTTAATCAGTTTTACACGGAATAATAAAATGCTTACATTGTGTATATGGAACTCTAAATTTTTGTATGGAAATAACGCAGATTTAAAACTATGTACCTTAGAACCTGTTGTACAAACGTGAAATATTTTTTTTTCGGGCTGATTTCGGCGAAATTACTGGGGCTCAGCAATGGTTCCAGGTTCAAGTATGTTATAGTAGCCAATTTAGACCCGTTTGCTGATACGGTTCTTAAGCATTTATGTTCTACTTAAAAGCTTATGTTCTACTTTTTCCTCTGCATAAACTATCACATAAGCCGTTTATGTTCTACTTAAATATTTAAGTTTCGTATCAGCAAATGGGCCTTAATGCCTGAACCATCGTTGAACTTCAGTGGATTCGCCAAAGTCAGTGAGTTAAAATTGTTGAACCACGAGTTAAATATTTGTACAACTGGCCCTCTTAGATCGTTAAGTTAAGTTACATACAATACCAGAGTTACCGATTTATGAAAGGAAGTTGGTACATTATTTTTTTTTATTATTAAAATCTCCAGGCAGTTCAGGAAAATGAGATCTCAGAGTTCTCAACTTCGTGAGCAGGATTCCTCAGAAGTTTTGCTGTCAAAGTACTGAGGAAACAATTTATTGGATTGGCTTGCTCACTTTTTGACGAATAAAATTAGTTGAGTCCTCCGAGATCTTATTTTCCTGAACACACCTACTCTTTCCAAATTACATAAAACTGGATGCTACCACTGATTTTTTTGAAGGTACGAGGTAGAAATTTTATTTTCAAAATATTTTCATCAAATTTTCTATTTAGAATACCAAAGTCAAAAATTGATTTTATATTCTTTACGCCATTTTGTATTCATGGAATACACTTTTAAAACATGTATACCAGAATCGCTTTCAATTCTTTAAAATATTAAATTAATAAGGAATATCTTTCTATTTCTTTATTCTACCATAGTCTTTTCAAAACAATAAATAATAGTGCTATTTTGAAAAGACCTTATTCCATGAGGTTTTCGATTTCTGAATGATAGCTAGCTAGCTCAGATTTTAAAGTTTTGAAAATTAATATGCATTCCATCTTTAATTCTGAATAAAATGACTTATCCACTTACGGAATTCGTGAAAATACAAACCTAATTCAATTACCAAAATATAAGAGAAAGGCGATAGCTTGGATACATATTCCAGTATGAAATCGGACTTGACAGTCTCTTTTAACAAGTGCTAAGTTCTCATAAATTATTAGATGAGTAAGTTTTAAGATTATTTGTTTTTATATAATTAAAATCTAAATAACTTAATTTGTATCTAAAATTTTTCTAATTCTGCTTAAGTTCGAACCTATTATTAATTTTAACATAATCTTGTTTAAACGAACTTTATTGGCATTACATACAAATTTACACATACAAAAATTAAATAATAGAGACGCTTATTTTCTGACAAAATCAATCTAATTCTCATGTTTCACTCGACTAAGCGAAACATAACACATTTTATTAGATCCTAAATCTTGGTATCCCACCGGACCCATATCACAATCAGCACAAATGAGATACTTCAAATTGTCTACGGTATTTGAAAAACCAATGTTTTCGAATTGAAACATATCGCCAACAGTCCAGAAATCCTTCATGGGTTCAGTCTCAATTTTCGATGGGTCTTTGGTGTTTTTAGCATGAATCGTAGGTAATTTAATCTGTGAGATAAATTATGGGCGTTTCATGTAAAACAAGACATTTTAGTCAGGTATCATGTTGTTTGTTACCTCTTCATCTTGTTGTAAGAAGATTCCTTGTTGTTTTGAAAGAATTAATGAATTACAAAATTGGCAGCGCACGCAAGTTTTGTTTTTTCCATTTAAAATCTCATTTTCAAAATTTATTTCTGTCATTTTCTTTAACTAATTTTGTTGTGCTCTACGATTGCAAAAATTAAGTAGGAAACAATTTAACAAATTATCTATTTTGTTGATATATGAAGAAACAAGAAATGAGCTGTTCAAGCATTGGTCATTGACAGCTGAGGAGATGGTGTGGTGATTCCAGTGACAGTGGTGGCGGAAGTGACATTTAAATTCAGCATTTTAAGTGATGCCAGAGTAACTAAAAATTTACCGACGAACGTTGAAAATTGAAACAAAATACATTAGATTTGAATATGACTCTGATTAGATTTAAGACGATATTGGTGAAGAGCTAGCTAGTCGAATCCGTAGTTATTTAATCCAGTGCCCACGTTTGGGTTAAAATCGGTCGAGAGAAGCTGATAAATGGAACAAAATGAATTGTATTTTGTTTCAATTTTCATCGTTTCTCGACTAATTTTTTTCGATTCGAGAGTTGAACGTGGTCCCAGAATATATTACAGTCACATTTTTGGCAAGTCTCTTTATAAAGGAAAAACGGCTATTCTGAAATGTTCGATGTATAGAAATGTTATCCAACTAATGGCATAGGAACAAATTTGGCTCCGAGTGCAAAAGTGGTGTAATTCATTTTTTGCTAAAATTGATACTTTTGCCTCGTGTGTTTGTGTGTGTGTGTGATAGTACATTAAAGTACACGCCAACACGAAATCACAGTGAATTCATGCAACAGCGTAAGGTCATCGTTAACGTATTAAAGTTTTAAGCTAGGTAATTCTGTCACAATTTGTATGGAAAATTTGACAGATTTGACAATTTTACTACTGGCCTTTTCGATTGGGGACAGAATGACAGTTCTTGTTTTGAAAAGAAGAGAAAATTGTTCTGGATTTGATTTCAGAATCGAAAACAAAAGAGTTCACACGTATCGAATCACTGTTCCGGGTTGACAATCGAAAAGGCCATACGTTTACGACTACTTTACCCTATTTCTTGAATACCCTTAATATTTGTTGTGTATACCTCGTTTATTCACGAACGTCAATATTTGTTTATCTATTTTTAAAATAAAATACTGGCACTAACTTACTTCAATAAAGGAGTGGGAGCGAGATATGAATACTGAAAAGTCATTAAAAATCCACTTTTTCATACCCAATGTGGACACCGTCTTAGGGAGTAGGAAAAGTTTCGATGTACTAGTAACTCGCTAGCGATTAATCGCGTGTCTGGGCTCAGGGTAACTTGCTATCGCTAGCAATTACTCGCTCGTGTGGTTTCAGGGTTATGTCTGTTTCTTAAGTCACTCGCTTGATTTCGTGGCATCCCAAATCTACTCAACTCGAGCTTTAGAAAGAGTTTGTAAAAAAGGTTTCTCATACTGACGCGTCTTATGATGAAATATCCGAATTGAGTTAAGTGGTTATAGGTAATTAACTAGTTCGTTTTTTTGACAGAGCAGGGGAGTAAAACAGGATTCCCCACATAGAAGACAAAACAACTCTCTTTATCTTATAAAATTTACTACGACAAAAAATAATTGAGCAAACGAATCCAAAAAAAATTCTAGTCTCAGTTTTAAAGGAGAAACGTCAAGAATTTTTGAGGGGAAACCTGTTTATGTTTCTGAGCCCTCTGAGTCCTCTGAGATCTCAGAAATGTAAACTGGCTTAATTACATCTCGGTATGATTTCAAGGCGCATTGATGAAAACAAAAAGTTTAGGTCAAAATAAATAGAAATCAACTACGGCAACCCTACTAAATTTAAATTTCTATATCCACTTCCCTTTTTTATTAAAAAAGAACAAGTGTCAATGACCTATGCGAATACCGCTAAACCACTTATAAGCAAGCGTTGCATTGCTTGTCTGAGTTATTTACTAAACAAGAAATCAAAATGATGCTTTTATTTTCATATTTCATTTTCCTTTTGGAAACGCAGAGGTATTGTTTTAAAACTTGTTCTTAAAATTCCATAACATCATGAACAATACGAGAGACCAGCCACGTCGTAAGATTTTTTATTTTACTTTAATTTACAATCAATGAGAAGAAGAATAACTACTGTATATTTCCGATAGATTATTAATGGCAGTAGCACTGGTGTGATATTCATAGTTTTAATTTTTTTAATTTTTTGTCAAAAGCTCGCAAAATCCTTGGCATGAATAGTAAACTTTCGGCAGCTAGTTCTCAATCTGATCTGCATTATTCTGAAAACCGTGAAAAGTTTATTCAGGCAACTTCAATGGATCGTATGCGTTTTCCCAGCATGAATAATCAAGGTTGGTTTGACAAAAAAATCGAAACATGTATTATATACATACGTTTTTTTAGACATACCCTCGATTTGGCCATATGGAGCTTTTCTATCACCAGTCATGCCCGCACCAAATATGGCTCTTCAGTATGCACTCGCTCCCAATATGCAATATGCAGCGATGCCATTTTTTGCTCAAACTATTACTAATGGAACAACATCTGCGACTAATAGCAATGTTCATCCCCAACAACAACAGAATATGAGCTCTCGGGAGCCTGGAAACATGACTATTCAAATAGGCTTGCAGTGCGTCAATCAGAATAATCCAATTAACATAAATGCAATGAACGAAATGGCGACATCTTTAGGAAAAATAAATTTTCAAGTTGATCCACCGGAAACTGGAAAAAAAGGTAAGCTTAATTTTTCAACTTAGAAAAAAAAAGAAGTAAAGATTTAAGGCATGAACTAAATGTTAAAAAAATGCTCCTTGCTCATGTACCTAGTTGAATTAATGGAAAGGCCTAAAACTTTATTCATTTACAATTACTTTAAAATTATAAATACAAAACTCAGCAGTTAATTTTTTTAGAAGATTTAAATTTACGAATTTCTCCAGTGCCATCAAGAAATACAAATAAAGACCCGAGGTTTGTCCCTCAACTAAATTAGCTTATTACTTATTAAATAATAAGCTGATAAAGTATAACTATTTATAGTTAATAACTATTTACCCCATCTAGGACTCCCAAAGAACATTCATCAATGCTTAAT
The DNA here is from genome assembly GCA_963921185.1 of Dasysyrphus tricinctus. Taxonomy (NCBI): domain Eukaryota; kingdom Metazoa; phylum Arthropoda; class Insecta; order Diptera; family Syrphidae; genus Dasysyrphus; species Dasysyrphus tricinctus. The sequence goes on along the minus strand of OY992531.1, from coordinate 252,788,880 downwards.
GGTGGAAATCCATCCGAGGTACTAATTAATTCGACCACATTTGAAATGTTGAAAGCACTTGCCCTTTCGGGCAGTGAAACTGCAGAGAAACTCGCTCACACTCATCGCAATCGTCCATGTTTCAAAAAGATTGATAGTCTATGTGCCCGTTTGAAACAAGATCTAGTTCGTCCCGATGGTGTTCTGCCCAATATAAACTCTCAAGGAATCGCATGGGCTGTAAAGGATTTTATATTTGTATTTACTCGAGTTATGAATGCATGGATCATAATCAAGGGTTATGTCTACAATACTCCAGAGGGCTTGAACAAAGTTCGTTCAGCTCTGAGTCCTGAATTTGTTCGAAGTTTTTCAGCTTGGCAAGAGACTACAGTGAATTTTGTTGATAATCTTATTCAGTCTTTCATCAACTTGGACAATCTGGTGCAATCTCAAAAAAATGTTTACCAAAAAGCACCCAACTCAACTCCAATGAAGACTAGTAAAGACGATTCGTTTGATTACTCAAGTTCCTCTGTGGATGACTATGTTGGATTACAAAAAGATTCAACAGTGCTGAACACAAACTACATGTACACCATGGTTGAAGATTCTGATCTTACTCAACACGAAAACAATCTAAACGGAACTTATTTAAAAACTGGAACCTATAATTTCATCAAACGAGAGTCCTCAGATTCGACTAATGGTGTTACCACAACTGGCATAGAACAGCTCTTAGATGAAAACTTCGCTAAGACATTGTCCAATATATCGTCTGTCTATGATCTGTTGCCTGCGTTGAAGGCCCAAAGTGAAAAGAAACTTAGTTGTGATGTTCGTGTATTGGAGAACAAATTGTCTCAGTTTTCAACCGATTATGATCCGAATGTGGAAAAGCCCTTGGGAAAAGATCTAATAAACAAGCTTAATGTGTTTATGGAACGATTGATGAAAATGAAGAATGGAGATATATTTTTTAAGACACAATTTTGTCAAAACTATGTACAGCGATGTTCATTTTTCAAATAGTAGGTATTTATTCTAATTTTCGTTTTTAGTTTCCAGATTTTATAGCGGAAACACCAGATTTCATGGACATTCGTGAAGTCATACTGAAATGCCAAACAGGCTTTTACGGACATGTCTTCGAAGTTGTTCACGATATAAGACTAATTATATATCAGATAAAGGAGTATTTAAAGGTAGAATATTGGTTTCAATTTTAAGTACGTTCCTCAAATACATATTGAATTATTCCTAGAAAAATCTTAATCTTGATCTTGCTAAGGCAATAAGCCTATTTCAAGAAGAAGTAGAAATGATCTTTGCCCAAGAACCATTTGAAAATTATAATTTTGATCACATCAAGGGAATCCCCAATGAAATTCTGTACAACAGTGGAAAGTAATTGGTTTTAATTGGACACCGTCGTATTTTTTTCTAAAATTTAAAATCCTATAAATGTTTACTCTTCGAAATAATGCCAGTGGATAAAAATAAGGTTTATTATGTATGTGCAATCAGCCTAATTTCAAAGGAACTATTTTATTTTCCATAATGTTGTTTTATAATTAGATCGATATTCACTGTTTTATTAATTTTGAATGATAGTTTGTAAGTTTTTTGAAATTTAACTAAACAAATATTTATCGTTTTTCGCAGTTATTGAACGTATTTTTGAAAATCTCTTACCCAAAATGTGTCTTGAATATTAATTTTATGTGGTATTTATTACTGACTGTGAACTAATAAATAATATTGTCTTTTTTTTTGTAAAATGTCTTTGGAAAATAAATGAGAAGATTATAATATTCACAAGAAAAAACCCAGAACAGGGAATTTGTGCTTTTAGTAAATTGGTTTGGTTGACGAGATGAATTTTTCTCGGAATTTTCAAACTTCAGATTGATAGGCTTGTTTGATTTGTGTTTTTTTAAAATGGAAAAGTTCTGTTCGTCGTTTTAAGATAAATTGTTTAACCTCCGGTTAAAGGCGACCTTACACGATAATGGAATCATTGCCTGTCATTTATTTTTCTTCCTATGTCCCCTTTCACACGAAGAAACAGTTGTTGGAGATTTTTTTGACGTTTTCTTTTAATCTACTCAAAAATCTCTTGTACCTTTCATACGAGGAAACAAATCTCCAGGCAATTCGTGAAATTTCCATTGAAAGTCTATTGGTTGAACACACCTAAACCTTGATGTGAAAGGAAATGTCAAAAAATCTCCTTAATCCTCGACCGGGGAGATTCTGTTCGCCCCTCTTTCCTCCTGCCCTTCCACCATGGAACTAAAAGTTGAAAGGGCACTATGTTGACTATTACAAGAAGACTCGACTGTCAAAACTCTTTCTTGCAATTGATTCAGCTTTACGGTGTATTGTAAAGCAGAAACACAAGAAATGTTTGAAAAATAAACAAAATGTTTCTTTTAAGATATTTTTCCCACACTCATCCCTATCGACAAACGTGGTTCAAATTTTGATCCGTGGTTCAAAAATTTTAACTGGCTGATTTTGATAAAACTACTGGGTTCACCGATGGTTCAAGGTTCAAGTATGTGAAAGTAGCCAATTTATTGCCTGAACCATCATTGAACTTCAGTTAATTCACCAAATTCAGTGAGTTAAAATTGCTGAACCACGACTTAAATATTTTTACATCTGGCCCTTATTTCCATAATGACGATCTATAATATTTATATGGATATTTTATTATTTTAACGTTAATTGAAATGCCACATATACACGAATAATAAATTGCCATTAAAGTAAGACCTCACTCGACTGAACTGCACTTCAGCGGAACTGCGCGACACTGCGCAGCACTCAAATGCACTTTTTTGTATATACCACACTTGAACTGCAGCTACAATACATATTGGCTTCACTCATAAATAAAAGAGTAGTTGGTGAACCCATGAGTAATGCCATTCTGATAGTATTTTTGAATTAACGACCAAGCATTATGCTCATTCTTTGACGGTGTTCATACCAGCTTTACGACTCATTTTGACGTCTCTCTTTTTATCTCATTCTTATTTATTGGAAAGAAAGAGATGGAGAGGTTAGGCAGAAATTTTCAAAAAATTTAAAAACTTCTGCCTCATTTGGCCATCTCCTTCTTTCCAAGAGATGAGAGTGAGATAAAAATAATAGACGTGTTAATGAGGCATACGTTCAATTTTAGGTTTTTTTTTTAATTTTCACAAAATTGCCAGAACCCATACCCAAAAAAAGTTTTGCGAGGCTAAACAGAAAAGTTCAAGTTACCAAAGCATAATCGGTGTGTTTATGGTAACTTAAAATTCCAAATTTTCAAAAATTTGCATGACTTAGTCAAAGCGCTATTTTCTACTTTTTAGAGTGAAAATTTGGAGAAAATTTCAAACTTGAATTTTTCAATCCAAATCCAATCGTTTCAGTGTCAATTCAGCCTTATTACAGAGACAACAGTTGCGAAAGAATACCAATCCGTGACCCAAAAGATGTATCAAATCAAACATATCTGAATAAAAAAAAACGGTTTTATTTTTCCAGGAATTTTCCGTTTGTCAAATTCACAGAAATATTAAAAGTCAAGGCATGTTTTTTTTTATTATTTTTGATGGTTTCAAATTTTAAATTTTCAGTGTTGGTTAAAAAAATGTTGAAGTAGGTAGGTACCTAAATAAAGATTTATCTGTGTTTTGTCTGTAGTTTGTTAAAATTATAAAAAAAAAACTAAATACCTACCTTACCCCATAAGATAAATACAAATGCACAATAAAAGTCCTAGTTACCTGCCTACAAATTTCATAATGTATGTAGGTAGTACAGGTATAATAGTACAAAAACCACCTTCGATATTAAACTTGCCACAGCTCATGAAATTTCAATAAATCGTTTCATTTACCATGAAAATGCATGATCAAAAACAAAAGGAAGGATGTAGTTTTCCAGCAATTCGTTTGTCAAACCCAGAATTATTCAAAAGTAATGTTCTTTTATTCCTTTTTATAATTCAAAAATATAAGGTACGTATACAAAGTTAAATTGTCTTTAATAAATATGATATCTTATAAAAATAACAATTTTAAAGTATTGATTTGTTAAAACACAGATATTATAGAAAATCCATTCAATTTTGAGTTAAAACTATAGTTAAACAAGTATAAATTCTGCATGTTCAATGTGTAGAAATATTTCTTAAAATTTAATTAAATACAAGATATAAACATACATAATGTACTTCAATACAAAAACTATCTTAACAAACTCTAGATAAATAAATAGAAAATTATTTATTCGGTACTGTGGGTTTTGTTTTGTTGAATTAGGTATAAAACAACTCCATTTAATTATTGTACAAGAAAATAACTTCATTTGGTCTACCTTCAATGTGATCAAAGCAATAATCTTTAAATGATTTCTGAGCAAGAACCTTGTCCACATCTGCTTGAAAATTGTTTAATGCCCTGTCAAGGTTCGGTTCAATATTCCTCTAAAAGAAAATATGAATTCAATTAAAATGTATATTAGAATAAACCTTCACTTGCCATTAAGTATTTCTTCACTTGACATATGAGAAATCTGACATCGTGAACTACTTCGTTGATATGCCCATAACTACCGTTTTGGCATTTTTCCATAATCGAACGTACATCCTTAAAATCCGGAGTCTTGTCTATGAAATCTGGAAACTGAAAAATAAACAATAATTTCTGTTCATTAACCTCAACCCTAGTTAACAATATTTACATAGTTCCGACAAAAAAGAGTTCTAAAGAAGACTTCAGCGCTTTTCAACTGACGCAAATGATCCTTAAAGATTTTTATCGGCTTAGAAATGCCTTCTTTTTTGAAGTTACTGCTTTCAGTGTGTGCAAGATTATCGAGTCTTAAAAAAGACATCCTCAAATTTTCAACGAACTTCTTTGTGGTTTCCTGCCATGCGCTAAAGCTTGGCATAAAATCCTTGCTCAAACCTACTCGAACTTTATCCAGCCCTTCCGAAGAGCCATACACATACCCTTTGGTTATATTCCATGCGTTTATTATGCGGGTAGAGGCGAATATCAATTCCTTAATCGCCCACACCTTGCCTTGAGAGTTTAGATTGCATAAAGCACCATCACAATTAATTAAATCGACTTTAGTGCGATTGCATAAACTGTCCACTTTCTTGAAGAACGGACGATTGCTGTAGTTTTTAGCTACTTTCTCTCCATATTCAGAACAAATCACACTTAGCTCCATCAAGGCATTGTGTGTGGCTTTGCTAGATACAACAATTTTACATGGATCGCAACCACACTGCTCCCAAAATTGATCGTTAATTTTAGTATTGCTGGAACTTAATATCAGACAAATTATAGAAGGCATAGTTTTGAATTTATAAACTTACCAAGTTCTCGTTTTCTTCATCAAATTTTGCATAAAATTGTCTAATTTTCTTAGAAATTCCGATTGCTTTAGAGAATTATTTGAAGTATGAACCAATATATCAAGGCTAAGAAAGGACATCATTAGGCTTGTTATAAACCTAAATGAAGCCTCCTGCCATGCAACAAAACTCGGTACGAAGTCGGATGTCAAAGTCGATCGTACTTTATTTAAACCCTCCGAAGGATCGTAAACGTATCCTTTGGTTATATTCCATGCATTAATTATTCGTGTGCAAACGAATACAAGATCTTTGATGGCCCACACTATGCCTTGTGCATTGACATGTGGAATTGCGCTGTCATGATAAATCAAATCCTGCTTGATGCGATCACACAAACCATCAATCTTCTTGAAGAACGGGCGATAACAGTGAATGCGGGCAATTCTTTCTCCATCTTCAGCACACGATAAGGAAAGTGCTTTGAAGGCATCATGGGTTGTTGTTGTATATAATATTTCATAAATATGCTGACTTTCAATTTTCAAACAGTATTTTGCATTGATATCTGTGGAGCTGATGGATAATGATGTAACTTCTGTAGAGTATATAGGTAAGTTTCTGTTTAATAACACAAACTGTACTTTCAGGTGAAAATAACAATAGATAGAAATCAAAGAGAACCACAATCTATCCACTATCGCTGAATTAAGGGAATAGTTGAGTTCTCTGTTTCTGACTCGTTATTCCAATTTTAGTTATAAAACGAAGGGATCTACCTAGCCTACCTTTTTTATCTACTTTGAGCCATCCAAAGTTCTTACTTATTCCAGGAGCAGATGATCTATTGCCATTATTTATAGAATCGATAATGGTATGATCAATTTGGTTAGTCGAATTTTGATTGGGCGTTTTCTCGGGATTGCTGTTAGTTTCTTTCTTCGAATTAACATTGAGATAGAGGTCCTCTACAACAGCCAAGGTTGGATACAAAAATACTTTTGATGGCCATATCAAACGTTTATCTAAAATGTGGACAAAGTGTTAAATGTATGTAGGTACCCAGTTTGCAGTTTTTTTTTGTTTGTTTAATATCTGAGTTAACCTTGTGTTGGTGTTGCTGGCCACTTCACTTGATCCCTCCTTGCTTCATCTGCCCATGCACCTTTATAGCTTTGAAGAAACTCATCCATGTCCATGTTTTTATTTCTATGCACGCCTATAATTCTTCGAGCTTATGGAAAGGTGACAGAGTTAATTTAGTTTTTATGGGACTGTACCACTGTAAATTTGTACAAATTTCGCTTACGAAGTTTTGTTTCAATCATTTTGTTTGTTAGATTGTTGGTCTTAACAGGAATAAGTGAATATTGTACACGGAAATACAATTATTGGATGGCAGATGTGTTTAAAATAATAAAATTGTAAAAGTTTAAGGAATGCACTATGAACAAATTCAAAAAGGTAAATAACACAGAAACTGTATAACGGAAGGAAAAGGAAAACGGCGAATAGCCATTGTCGTGTCATGGCCGTCATGATTGTCAATTTTGAAAATTCGCTGGAATTTCGGTGCTGCCACTTTCCATTATTTAACGCTATAAATTATAAAGGCTCTCCCAAACCAACGCGAGTTCGTAGCGAATCAAAGGCGATTTTTTATTGTTGTGTAGCATTGTGTATCTTTCATATTTTGTATTATTGTGAATGATTTCGCATTGTCGGCGAAAGTTTTGCGTTGGTTTGGGAGAGCCTTAAAAACTACTGAATTCCCAGAAATTTTTGTTTATGATTATTTGAATTGAGGTGATGAGAACTAAAACTTGCCATATCTTCTTCCAACTAAGAATAAAGCGCGATTCACACAGAAGTGGCTTATGGTGCTGGTGTGGTTCTGGCCTGCTAGGGGCGTGGTGTCGTTGTTTGTTCACACAGAAGTGATAGGAAATGGTTATTTGACAGAAAAGCAAAAGATACACACACAAACACAGAGGAACACTTCACAACCCAGTAGGAAATTTCGTCCTCAAGGAAAAATTTCGGTGAATAGCACAATGAAGTCATGAAATACTTTTTACGAGGAACAGGCATGTAATGATTTCATTAGAAAAAGGTGTTGTCTTTTTCACCAGTTCATTATTTTCATGACATCACCCTTTCTTTTACTTGGTGCAAAAATTCAACTGAATTCAATGCTTCCCATGCAGTATACAATTTCATTGCAAAAAATCACACAAGGTTTTCAACGATGAATAGTAATGGACAGAGTCCTGAGCTTGTGATTTTTTGATTCTCATTTTGTAGGATAAAGTTCACATTGACTTTCCGTAAGAAAATCAATGTAAGATGAACTGAACATTACTCAAATTGCGTTTGTTAAAACGTAAATATAACTTTTGATTAGAAATGAGACCTTCTTTTTGGTTCGTTTTAATACTAAATTAGATAGTACACTACCGATGTTGATGATTTCACTAGATGATTAAGTAGGTTCCATTCACAAAGTGATTTCCTTGGTGAACATTCATGACATTTTTCATTTAAAAAAAGATAATGGCCTGGTGAAAAAGCAACTCCATGTACCTAGTGATATCACTGATGTATATTCACGGTATGTTTCATCAAATGCAATTAATTATGGAATAAGCAAGTTACACCTTCTTAGTGATTTCACTAATGAATATTCACCAAGAAAATCACTTGGTGAACGCCAATGACAACCCCATGTTAATTTCCTTAATGATTTCACCTCAAATTCCTTGGGTGTAGCTTCCATTCCTCGATGAAATAGCAGGGGATTCCTTGGTGAATTTTTGAAAATTTCCCACTGGGAAGAAAATGGCTTCTACACAGAAAATAAATGAAATATGAAAAGAAAACAATTTACTTGAATTGTTGGGCTATTTTTTGCCATGTTTGGTGTTGCACGCTTCTGTTGCAGTAATTTTGTCCCCCCGTAATTACATAAATCTTCATGTATTTGCATTTCATTGCAAAATTCAATTTTTATAAATTTTATTGAATTCACAATCACATTTATTTTTTTTAATGCCTGACAATTTGACATTTGACTGAGAGATTTCATTTGGCGTGACGTTTAGGTAGGCCACTGGAGTTTTCAGTGTGGTGTGGCGATGGCATGTGACACCATACCCTCGCCTCGTCATATGTGTGTGTATTATCTCATAAGAGAACATGTGAATTCCACAACGTGGAATATGCATGGAGCACGCCAGAACCACACCAAAACCTCAAGCCAGTTCTATGTGAATTGGGCCTTAAGTTTTGCATCAGCGGCGTACTAGGCTTACCCGGAGGCCACACGAGCGAGTACTCACTAGCGAGTTGGGTACATACATAAATTGTCAAATCACTCGCTGCTCTACTCGCTTCTCAACTGGCTTCGAAAAAAGCAAGCCAGTTGACTAGCGAGTAGGAAAAGTTTCCATGTATTAGTAACTCGCTAGCGATTACTCGCTCGTGTGGCCTCAGGGTAACCCTTTGCCTTTTTCAAAGCCAGTTGAGAAGCGAGTAGAGCGGCGAGTGATTTGACAATTAATGTATGTACCCAACTCGCTAGCGTGTACTCGCTCGTGTGGCCTCCGGGTAAGTAGAAAAATCATGCAATGTAAATCCAGATTACCACTACTACTTGTTGCATATATTTTTTTTCGGGTCTACTACTATTTTCTTCAAAATGGCATTCCCTTTAAAATCTTTTTCAATTCGCCGCATTATACAAATGTCAGTTTTGCGAATGAAAAAAAAAAAGAAATGTCAAACATCTTTCGGTACGAGTACGAGAAAAACCAAAAACAGACGCCAATTAAAGTTTAGAAAATTTCTTTTCATTAATATAATAAATATCTTATAAAATGAGTGATATATTAAAAAGCTCACAGGAACGTTCCCGGAAACGTAAACAACTTCTCGCTCAAACCGTAAGTTTAATTTTTATTGAACATTTTTTTTACCACCAATTCTTGTGTACAATTCTTTTTTTGTTGTTTCTGCATAGCTTGGCCTTTCTAGTGTTGATGAACTGAAAATTGTCCTTGGCACGGTAGAAGAAGCCGGCAGCCAACGCTCTAATCGCGATGATGACAACGAAAGCCCTGGGCCATCGTCAAAGAAACCTCAAGCTGAAATAATCTATCGTGACTCGTCGACGTTTTTGAAGGTAAATGAGAAAATTTTTATAGTAGACAAGAAATCCATATCAGTATCCGCAAATTAGGGTACACAATCATCAAATCCACACAACGATTACTGCCAGCATTTCGTAGACACTGGTCAAAGACCACAGAACTTTATTCGTGACGTTGGTTTGGCCGATCGCTTCGAAGAGTATCCCAAACTTAGGGAACTTATTCGCCTGAAAGATGAACTTATATCCGAAACAGCCACAGCTCCCATGTATCTGAAGGCTGATGTTAAGACATTGGACCTCAAAACACTTGGAAGTAAGTTTGATGTTATTCTGATCGAACCACCACTGGAGGAATATGCCCGAGGTGCGGCAACGGTAGCGACTGTGGGAGGAGCTCCTCGAGTTTATTGGAATTGGGACGAAATTCTGAGTAAAAAGATACGCTAAAAAAATTCCAACCTCCAGTTTAATTTTGACATTTTCTTTCTAGACCTTGATGTTGGCGAAGTAGCTGCTCATCGTAGTTTTGTGTTTCTGTGGTGTGGGAGTTCCGAAGGGCTTGATATGGGTCGAAATTGCTTGAAAAAATGGGGTTTCAGGCGTTGCGAGGACATCTGTTGGATCAGAACGAATATTAACAAGCCGGGACATTCCAAGATCCTCGAACCAAAAGCAGTCTTCCAACGTACAAAGGAACACTGCTTAATGGGAATTAAAGGCACTGTGCGCCGTTCTACCGACGGTGACTTCATTCACGCCAATGTCGATATAGATCTCATCATCTCGGAGGAAGAGGAATTCGGCAGTTTTGAGAAACCCATAGAGATTTTTCATATAATTGAACATTTCTGCCTGGGCCGGCGTAGAATGCATTTGTTTGGAAGAGATTCAAGCATCCGTCCGGGTTGGCTGACTGTCGGCCCCGAATTGACCAATTCGAATTTCAACTCAGAATTATATCAATCGTATTTTGCAGAAGGTGCAGCTACTGGTTGTACGAGTAGAATAGAGTCATTGAGGCCTAAGAGTCCACCAGCTAATAGCAAAGTCATTCGAGGTCGTGGGAGAGGATTTTCTCGTGGACGTGGAAGACCTAGATAGATTTAACTACTTTGATTTTTCTTGACTTTTGGTAATGATTTATATTTTAAATACACTTCTTGACACAAATAAATTAACCCACTTATTATATAAATATGGAGATGAAAGGCGTGAATAATACATAGCTCTGCTTTAGTGGTAATATTTTTGATTTTTATAGATTTGAGACGTGAAAAGAAAAAAAAAAAAAACGGGGGAACAATAACAAAAAACTTGCACTCATGAGAATTGGCGCATTCGTATGATTTTTCATAAGGTTGAAGAACCAAATATGTCTTTACAAATGTCATCCATGGCTCTTTTTTGAGAGAAAGAGAGAAGATTTGTGAAACTGAAAAACTTATTTTGGGTGGCAATGGTGTTTAGAGGTGTAGGTTCGAGCCCCACACTAGGTAGCATTCTTTTCTTTAGGTTTTCCCCCAGCTTAGCTAGACGTGGGATGAATAAATAAATTAAATTGGGTGGCGCAACAGCTCGTGGAGAACCAGGGCCTAGTGACTTAACACTCTCAACCATTACTGTGTGCGTGTTGCTGGTAGGAATGGAGGGGACTTACAGTTTTTTGCCGAGTCTGAACGCCTAAATGAGAAATATTAATTCATGACAAGTATACTCTTGGAGTTCTTCGCAAGAGGAAGTACCTCGGATAAAACATATCTGTTTTTAGATGGCACGGCTGAGAATCGAACCTACACCTTCGGCTTGACAGTCAAACGCAATAACCATTATGCCACGAGGTACTACAACTAGACGTGGGATTTAATGAAATAATAAACACCTTAATCTCAATCCACTGTGTCTATTCTTTCTAACTAGTACTGTATATTTCAGGTTGCATTTAAAAAGACTTGAAGTTAGTTAAATTATTATCATTAAAAAAATAAGCATATTCATGCAACAGCGTAAAGTCGTCGTAAACGTAGTAAAGCTTTGAACTTCGTAGTTTTTTTCACAATTTGTATGGAAAATTTGACAGATTTAGACAGTTTACAACTTTACGACGCTTACGATGGCTCTACGCAGTTGCATGAATACCCTAAATAGAACCAAAACCAAGAGTAACCACACAAGTACCTATTTTTTCAAAAGTAAGGTAGCTTTTAATACCATAAGGGCGAAATGACTCATTTACGTGATTATTAAGACTTTTTTAATATCTAAATGTGTGGATGCAGCTACAGATTTCAGAATAAGAAAAAAAAGGCAAATAATAGTAAAAAGAGAATGTATTAAGTATTTTGATTTTTGTGCTTCTGATTTAATTTATCTTAACTTTGATTGCTCGGCTCTTCAAAACGTCTGCTGAGTTCAACTTGTAACTATAAATTGGACGATGACAAACAATCAATAAACGTATGGCCCATTTTCTACCAGACAAGCATAACTCAACTCAATTTTATTTCAACTTGGCAATAAAAGCAGAAACAAATGATCAATAACCAGAATCCATCCCTGAAAACATAAACATTAAACTCAGTGAAAATCCCTCTATTTTAGATTAAAATAAATAAAACAAGAATCATTATGATTTTATTTATTTTTCAAATTCTATTCACTAATCCATTGAATTCATCTTTAAACTATGATGCTGATTTAGATGCAACATATAAACATCCAAATCATCAGGAGATTCTTCGTCTGATTTCTCTTCGTCATCATCCATTCGGTCTATAAACTCATCCTCGTCCCCAGAACTTTCACCGAAGTACTCATCCTCTTTATCTTGATTCAACTGATTGAGATCATCTAGCTCAGCGTTATCATCAACTAGACTGTAATCGAATTCTTTGTCTTGTCCATTCAAAAATTTGGCCTTCATAATCCCAACAAATTCCTGACGTAAAATCTCCCTTTCTCCCGCTGTTATGAACTTTTGCTGCTTTACCTTCTTTTTCGCCTTCTTCTGTTTCTTTATCACTTTCGAACTAGTACAGGGTATATTCTCATCTTCGAAATTTCCCCATTGTTGACGATATGATTGTGAAGTATATTCTGCCTCTTCATCACTGCTTTCTTCTATAGACAGAGATGCAGCTTCATCATCTTCATCTTCTTGTTGCTTTTGCAAAACTTCCTCCGCATCATCGCGGTCCATTTTGTTCAACAGAATCCCTGAAAATGTGGTATTTCTTACATCATAGGTGTCTCTTTGAGTTCTCTCTTCCTCGGAGAGATATTGCCCAACTAACTCGTGATATAAATGTGGTTCCCGTTTCATCATCTCTGTCTCACTAAAGTATTCATGCATCTGCTGTGTAGCGGTATATCGCCGATTTCTTATACAGCTTTTTCTTTTTTCCAGTTTAATATGCAAATCTTCTAAAATATAATTGAATTCATCTTGATCTTGATCTGGAAGAGGCAATTCCTCAAACAACTCTAAATGCCTGACATCCAAATACGGCCCAAATCTCATTATGAAAGTTTTTGGATTTTTTGTAAAAACTTCCAAAGCAATTGACTTTTTCTCATCAATACTCAACTCTGGATCATCAATTTGTTGGCTTTTGAAAATAATTTTAGGATTTTGACTTAAATATTCGAAAACTTCCTCGAGAGTAACGGTAGATTTCTCTCTCACGACTACCACGCCACTTGCATTTCCTGTGGTCACATCTTCTGGATCTTCGTTTGTCATTTTTTTGTCAAGTGTAATTTTTGCAACAAAAACTACATCCAGAAGTGTGCATACGTCTTTGTGTTGTGAATTTTGTGGTTTTCTCGATTAAAACACCAAAGTTTTATAATGCTTTGTTATTTAGCACGTTCTCCGTTAGGTTAATTTAAAACTTTTTACTAAAAATTCATCATTTTACACGGATATAAGGTGATAATTGCGTATTTGTTTAGGGAGGAACACAAGTGTTTTTATTTTTTACAAATTGGTTATTTTGACAGATGAATTCGCCGTATAGCCACCGTTGTTGAAATGTCACATTTTGACAGGTCGTTCTTTTTTTTTTTTTCTTGTAATTTAGGGGGTGTTTTTTTGAGTTTCGGTGAGGAGATAACAAAATACGTAAACAAAAGCCCGCATAGTGGTAGAGGGTATTTTTTATTTTCATGCCGCTTTCGAGCTAGAAAAAAAATTATTATTTTGTGATAATCTTTACTGTGCGGTTAGTCATTCAGTTTTTGCTATGAATAAAAGTTAATTCAATTTAGAAAACAAAACAATAAAGAAAAAGGTAACTCAAAGGTTTGTATAGCACCGTGGTTCTTGTTGTTTTTCTTAAAGGATGTGATAGCCAAGCATCTAGGTTATGCATTTCTTTTCATTGAATTTGGTTCCTTATCTTAGTTCAAGCCACATTAAGTTGTTAAGATTAGTGAGTAGCACTGACAAAAAATCATATTCAGCATTGAATTATGATTCACTGCCAGATTAACCACATTTCACAACACTTCCTTTTATTTAGATAGAACATAGAAATGAGATAGTGGCACTTTAGAGTCTTTTTTTATCTCAAGAATAGATTCGCATTAAGAGTAGAAATAGAAACCCTACTTTGCGGTAAGTAGGTGTTCAGGTTCTTGTCATGCATTCAAGTTAATCTAGTTAATAAAGATTTCTTAAAATTACCGAACAGGGTTGCAGTAGATGTTCTGCATCTGCATACAAAAGAGTTTCTCGATTTTGTAAAGGATGTGGTTTATAACTCCTTTTATTTGATTCTCTATCCAGACTGAAATCAAGTCAGCATCTTTACGCAAGCTTTAACTTGATTTTTTGTTGGTTAATCAATTGTCGTTCATAGTCTGCTTCCATATTTTACTTGATATTTTCGGCCAACCAACATTCGCATTGTGAATATTAGAAGGTTCATGTTTCAAGCTTGTCCATTGTTTCAACTAATCCATATCATAGATTTTAAAGGAAGCATACTATTCTCTAAAATTCAACAATCATAGGTATCTTGAGTAGAAATAGAAACTATAATTTGTGTTACCACAAATGGAGTTTAAAGAAACCTTGTAATATCGAAACGCACACCACATTTGATGTGCCATTTAAGCAATTAGGTATAGGTATGTAATAGAGAAGAGAAAACTAATCATGCCAGTTAAACATGGTACCAAAAAATACTAAGGTAGGTAGGTATATTAACGAATTCAATTTCAAAATACATAGTGCATATTGAATTTTGGTATTTATATGTGATAGCAAGGCTTAAAGATTTATTGATCTTCCATTTTGCATTAAGACCATTGATGTAACATAAATCTAATACGATATAGTTTCCAGTGGATTGAAGATTTAGGGAACGGACATTAGTATGTCAGTATAAAGGAAGCAGTGAGAGAAAATAAGATACAAAGAATTATGTAGGTACTTTAATAAATTGTACAAACAGCACCTAAGAATTCAAAGAATTCATAATATGATGTACCTACCTATCATCGCAGATAGATTTTAAAATTTGGTTTAAAAAAAAAAAAACAAGTTAATAGCCCATTCAATATTCTTAATCCTACATCAACAACAAATGTTAAAAAAAAACTTCTCTTAGCAGTAAGACATTTTTTAAGTGAGACAAAAAAGATCCCATTTTGTTCGTAGGACTAGACTAATTACTGCATTATGTACCTAGGCTTATTATTTAACTCTTTTTGTTTCAGAATAACAGCCAATATTTACCATGGCGTCATATCAGTATTTTCAATGGTACTGGTCAGACTTTTGTCCCACAGGAATAATACCATTTGCTGCTGAATCAAATGATCTTTTGCCCTGTTTCCAAGAAATTTGTTTGCAAATACCAGTCTACACAATATTCGCAGCTGTATCCTCATACAATTTTGGCTGTTACAATCGTCCAGTTATAAGAAATCCAACTCAAAGACGGTTAATCAACCTGCGTATAATCACAACACTGTTCCTTGCTGCGTTACCAGTTACAAAGATCTTCTTCTTCCATTCGATTGGATTAGATATCCAACCAGTTGATATACTGGTTGTTAGTATAGAATTTGTTATGTGGATTTTACATTGTGGTAAGAAAGTTATGAAAAACACCTAATAATTTATTAATATATTTAATTCAAGGATATTTATTATCATCGCGGAAGTTTGGAGAACTCAGCCATCGAGGATCACTTACCCTCATAGTTTTATTGTGTTCAGTATTTGTTTTAGATGTTGTTTGGCTAAGGTCAAGTCTAAGCAGCTCCTTTTGGTCATGGAGTTTAGCTACTGTGGTTATGGATATAATGTATGGAATTACCTTAATTCCAAAGGGATCTGCCGTGCCATCATTGCAAAACATTGATCGACATAATGTAATGCTTTACTCTTGGTGTTGTTAGTAACTTTGTTATATTTCAACTTTTTGCAGGAACAACAAGCCCTTCTCTCCAATCGTTATGTATACTTCCACTTCAATCTCAACGAATTGCTCCTTGGGCATGCTCAAGACGAAGCATCTTACTTGTCAAAGTTTTTCTTTTACTGGGTAGAACCATTGATTACAAAAGGAGTCGCGGGAAATCTCAAAAAGATTGAAGATATCTTCGATCTTCCAGATTGTTTGAACATTTCGGGAATAAGTGAGAAGCTTCATATGCAAATATCTCGTACAAAATCAACATTCTGGGCGCTTCACAAGACATTTGGTCGGGAGTTCTATTTGATTGGTTTACTGAGATTTGTAGCAGATACATCAGGATTTGCTGGGCCTCTTTTACTGGGTGGATTACTAAGCCAGGCTGGGACTGATCTTACTGGAACAGATTCAAAACCCTATTGGTATGCATTGGGACTTTTTGCTTCCACTTTGTTATGTGAGTGCAATTTATTTTCATAAATCAGTGATTTTCTAAAGAAATTTTTCTTTTAGCTGCTTTATGCTCAACACATTTCAACTGGCGCATGGCTATAATTGGCATGAAAATGAGAATTGGAGTAGTCAGCGCTATTTATCGTAAGGCTTTAGAAGCTAGGGGACTAAAAAACTCCCGTCCTGAAATTTTAAATTTAATGTCCACGGACACTGATCGGATTGTTAACTCGTGCATTAGTTTTCATTCGTTTTGGAGTATTCCATTTCAGGTGAGTTAAAAAAAAATGAAATCTGAAGTGATATTAATAAGATTATTTGAATAGCTGTTCACTTCATTATACCTGCTTTATACACAACTTGGAGTGGCTTTCTTAGCTGGTGTAGCATTTGCAACTATGTTGATTCCCATAAATCGATGGATAGCACGAAGCATTGGAAGTATTTCTAAAGACTTGATGACTGCAAAAGATGCCCGTTTAGCAGCAACTAGTGAAACTATTTCCGGAGCAAAACAAGTGAAATTGCACGCATGGGAAGATGTTTTTATTCAAAAGATTAGAGGTATGTTTGTGTTGTTAAGTGGGTTTTCCACACAGTGGAATATTTGTTCCCAATTTTCTAACTGAATTATTTTGGTAACCTTCTTTCTTCTGCTTTTTTTAGATCTTCGTAAGGAAGAAATCAAGTATCTTGCGAAGAGAAAATATCTCGATGCGTTGTGTGTCTATT
Source organism: Dasysyrphus tricinctus (assembly GCA_963921185.1). Lineage (NCBI taxonomy): Eukaryota > Metazoa > Arthropoda > Insecta > Diptera > Syrphidae > Dasysyrphus > Dasysyrphus tricinctus. The sequence goes on along the minus strand of OY992531.1, from coordinate 252,771,773 downwards.
TTTGGGCAACCACCCCAGTTCTGATGTGCCTGCTTACGTTTGGAATGTCAGCATTGTTAGGAAATACACTTACGGCCGCAACAACTTATACAAGTGTTGCTCTTTTAAATATGTTGATCGGTCCATTGAATGCATTTCCATGGGTTTTAAATGGATTAGTTGAAGCTTGGGTTTCTGTAAACCGTTTACAAGAACTTTTTGATGTAAGAAAATTTAATCTGAAGATACATTTTGTTTAAATTAGTTTTCTTCGTGTTCAGCTTCCAAACTTAGACTTTTCATCATATTATCAACCTGTGATCAAAGGTTCTGCACCACAAAAAGTAGATGAAAAGCCAACAGTACTGCAGCTAAAAGATGCATCTTTTGAACATGATCAAGGCCGAGCTGCCCAAGAAGATAACTTTATTTTTCGACTTAAAAAGGTTAATCTCGATGTCAGAAAGGTAAGATGAGAAAATACGCAGAGCAACAACATAAGCTAATCAAGACATTTTTTTAGGGTGATTTAATTTGTATCGAAGGGCCTTTGGGTGGTGGTAAGAGTACATTCGTTTCAGCGCTTGTAGCTGCCATCGATTGCGTTGACGGCTATGTATGCGTTCATGATTTAACTGCTGGTAAGTATTTTTTGTTTGTATAGTGAAGATCTTCCTGTTACTAATATGTGTATCTATTCTTAAGAAAGTAATTTGTTTCTTGATATTTCATTTGCATAACATAAGTTATATTTGACAACCAACTTAAAAGTGCACGAAAAATGTCCTCAATTTATTTAAATCTGGATCTTCAAATTTTGTACTGTAGGATTTGGTTATGTTCCCCAAACTTCTTGGCTACAGAGAGGTACGATACGTGACAACATTCTCTGGGGCGCGGTATTTGATGAACAGCTATATAAAAATGTATTGTTTGCTTGTGGTCTAAGTGATGACCTAGAGGCATTGGGTGGCGATCTAATTGGAGTTGGTGAAAATGGTAGGACACTATCCGGTGGTCAGAGGGCAAGAGTTGCCCTAGCCAGGGCCGTTTATCAGGACAAGAAAAGTAACTAAATCAGAATTGAATTCTCATGCATGTAATCCCTTATCTTAACAATTGTATCCAGTTTATCTTTTGGATGATGTTCTCTCATCTCTGGACGCTCATGTGGCCAACCATGTTGTAAAATACTGCATAATGGGGCTATTAAAGGATAAAACAAGAATTATTGTGACTAGCAATAAAACTTTATTCTTCAATTCAAATCAGGTTTGTCAACAAGAAGCTAAATAATTCTTCTCAAATTTCACGTTTACTTTAGATTCTCCATGTGGAAAACGGTGTAGTTACAAAAAGTGATTTCATGTCAGAAAGTATTGATCTTAGTCTTGAAGAGGATATTGTTGAACCAATTAGTGAAGCAAGAAGCCGCATGTCTAGTGTTGATCTAATGAGTGATGATGTGGCTGATAGGAAAAGTCTAGACAGTATCATGATGGAGGTTTGGTGATTTAAAACAAAACTGATGGAAATTTTATTTTGATGCATTTTATTTTATAAGGAATCCCGAGAATACGGAAATCTTTCATTGAATGTTATCTCATGCTATTGGAGAGCTGTTGCATGTCCATTGGGAACTGCTGTTCTCGTCTTCGTAGTCCTCATGCAACTTTCAAGAAATGTTTCAGATGCCTGGCTGGCTCATTGGGTTACTGATACAAATATCAAACCGAATAATTCAACGAATATAACTGACACTCTAGCAGGAAACGGAACAATTCCAGAACATGATTTCCGTTACTATTTGGGAATATTTGCTTCGTTGGCGCTTACAAATTCCATGTTAACATTTATTCGAGCTTTTTTGTTTGCCTATGCAGGTATCAAAGCGGCTAAAACTATCCATGACAAGCTTCTTAACAAAGTTCTCTATGTAAGTGTGTGTGGAAAACCATATTGATAATTTTATTCTTATAGACTTTTCGTTGCAGACAAAATTTCAATTTTTTGACATAACCTCTGTGGGACGAATTTTGAATAGATTCTCCTCGGATACTTACACAATTGATGACTCCCTTCCATTTATATTCAATATTTTACTTGCCCAAGTGGTTGGACTAACAGGTGAGGAATCTTTATTCTTCTTTAAGTTTTTGTTTCCTATAATTCTTTATATTTAGGAGCTCTTTGTATCAGTTTATATGCCATGCCCTGGCTTGGTTTGGTAGTTGTTCCAATGATTCCGATATACTTGAGCTTGCAATATCGATATCGCTACGCATCGAGAGATATTAAGCGTCTGTCGAGCAATGCCCTTTCGCCACTCTACACACATTTCACAGAGACCCTCGAAGGAATAACAACAATCCGAACAATGCGAGCTGGTCCAAGGTTTCAACGTGATTTTCATGTAAAACTTGAAGAAAGTATCAAAGCGCAACTAACATCTGCGGCTGCCCAGCAATGGCTAGGTCTTCGTTTGCAGATGTTAGGGGCCATGTTGGTTGGTGGGGCTGGGATCCTTGCAGCAATGACATCAGCACATACAACCAATCCTGGAATGGTGGGTTTGGCAATTTCCTATGCCCTCTCTATAACTGGGCTTTTGAGTGGAGTTCTCAATGCTCTTGCCGAAACTGAACAAGAAATGATCGCAGTCGAACGTGTAGATCAGTATTTGAAACTCGAAGAAGAGCCCAATGCCGATGGTAGCGCAGATCCACCATTCGGATGGCCAAGTCAAGGTGTATTGTCATTCAAAGAAGTACAATTATGCTATCGAGAGCATCTTAATCCGGCATTGGTAAATTTAAGTTTCAGGACTGCAGCTTTTGAGAGAATAGCTATTGTTGGTCGAACGGGAGCTGGAAAGAGTTCAATTATTGCTGCTCTGCTTCGAGTTGCTCCATTAAACGCAGGAGAAATTTCTCTAGATTGTGTAAATTTGAAAACGCTTCCCATAAAGAAACTAAGAGATAGAATTGGAATAATTCCACAAGAACCATTCCTCTTCGAGGGTACAGTTAGAGAGAATTTGGATCCGAGAAGCAGATTCATTGATTCAGAGATTTGGAATGCAATAACCAATTGTCTTGCAACACCTCTGGTACAATCATTGGGAGGATTGCAGGGAAAACTCGAAAAAGGCGGAACAAATTTATCTGCAGGACAGAAACAACTATTGTGTCTAACGAGGGCTCTGCTTAAAAATGCGAAGGTCAGTTTTCTGTTAATTGAAAAACTCTCATTAAATTTATTTTCTTTGTTTTTTGTTATGTTTATAGGTTGTTTGCATCGACGAAGGTACATCCAATCTTGACTCTGACTCAGAAGCAGCCATTCAAATAGCACTGAGAAACTCTTTCAAGAGCTCGACAATTATATTTATTGCCCATCGCCTGGCTGGGCTTCAGAATATGGATCGTATAATTGTTCTCGATCATGGAGAAATTGTGGAACAAGGAATACCACGTGAACTGGCCGAAAATCCAGAATCGTTGTTCCATGGGATGTTGCAAGCACAGAGAAATAAAGACTATACCATCAAAGAAGGAGTAATGGATGACATATAAAGAAGTTATCCAATAACAACCGCAAGACTATTTAATTTAATTTATGAATAATATATTGTTTTTCTAAATTTGACTCAAGAGCTAAGCTGATTATTGCATATTTTTATACTTAAGCTGAAGTAAAAAAGTTGCATTGGTAACAAACAACTGTTTTATGTTATAATTTTAATAAAGTTGAAATTTATTAATATTAATTTATAATGTTTTCTTTTATTAATACATATATTTATCATTGTTTCAATATTTAAAATTCAAAAATGCATACATTTCATTTCTATAATCTTATTTAACTAATAGACAGTTATCTAAGGGTAAAGTATAAAAATTATTCATTTTACACAGAATTTATTTCCTTTCGAAACAAAAGGAACACACTTGTGGAGAAAGATATCTTTTCTATTCGATTTCTTTATGAAGAATGTGATTTCTCTTCTTGGATTTTCCATGCACCACATAAATATCGGAACCAAATTAAAAACAAATCTATTCCCATCTGTAGCCATGACCAAAATGGCGATAGTTTTGATCCTTCGATCTCGGTCCAAGTAACAGCAATTTCTTTTATTGGGATATTTAGTTTTTCAGCAAGATAAAGGAGTTCCACATCAAAGGCCCTGAAAGTTAAATTAAAAGTATACAAAATTTGTATTTTGTATGTATTTATTTGAGTTATGTTTCAAATCATTTTAGCAGTTCAATTATTACGATATTTGATAGAAAGAAAATTAGTGTAAATTCATAAACGTCAAATGTTTCCGCATCACTGCTTTTTTGCGATGCTGATGCGCAACGCAGCAGATGCTGATACAAATGCATCAGCAATAACGCATCAAGAATTTTTTTGATTCTAATTTGTTTGAAGTTTGCGTATCACTTGATGCAAGTTTGTAATAATGAACATGTTACGCAAAAAGTGATGCGAATTTGATGCATTTATGAATGTATGGAGGAAATGATTGTGCATCATTGCTGCAACGATGCGTTTGTGAATTTACACTTATATTCAACATTTTTAATTTTGGTTTAGCTTACCATCTCTCTACATGCATACTCTTGAAGAGTTTCTTAGCTGCGGAACGTGTTAGGAGCTTAAATCCACATTGAGTATCCCTTATAGATTTGACAGCAAACAACCAAACTAAAAAATGGAAACCATGCATAAGGAATGTTCTGTAACGAAAAAATTTAACGTTTTATATTTAAAAAAATAATCGTTAATTTTGCTGAAATGAACCTAAAAAAAGTTCTCGTGGCAATAGCTTCATCTTCCATATGTGCTCTTGAACCTACAATCACAGCATTTACATTCCAATCATTTGTAACCGACTTCAAACTTTCTTCTAGCTTTGCATAATCTGAGAACTTTGTAGCACCATCAGCGTCAGCAAAGAGGAGGGATTTACCCCTGCTGCTCAGCATTCCCTAGAAATACAATAAGTCATGCTCATGATTATAAACACAATTTGTATGAATAGATTTTCTTTACAATTCGAACAGCTCCTCCCTTGCCACGATTCTCAATCAGCTCAAGAACTCTAAGCTTTTCGGCTGTGTACTTTTTGGAATATTTCAATGCTAGTGACACAGTTCCATCACGACTGCCGTCACTCACTACAATCACTTCATAGGTGAATTCACCGGATTTGGATCGATTCTCTAAATACTCCATGCATTCGTCTAGCATCTTTGGCACTGAAAAAAAAACAATTCAATGTTTTTTGACTAGTCGAGACGAATAAGGGCAAAATATCTAACATCTGTTCTCCTCCTCGTATGCGGGTATAACCACAGTCAGATCCACACTCGGGTCATCGTCTATAGATGGAAAATCAACTTTTTTGATTGTGTTTGGATCAACAAAGTATTTTTCTTCTTTGTGGCGTTTGATTATAGGGAATGGAGTAGTTATGGATTTTTGGATTATAACTAGCTGTGAAAGGTACATGAAAATGGGATTCTAACTTAATTTGTTCAAAACAGAAGCATTTATAGAGTGAAAACACTTACCGCCAGCACCAGGGAAACGAAAAATGCCGATCCTATAAACAGAATCATCTGCAAGAAGTCTGCTAAGGGCATCATTGTTATATTTGATGTTTTGTTATTTAATACGAATGTTTATATAAATAAAGCATTGAAACTGATTTGAATTTTATTTGCCACGTATATTGTAACTTGAATTTTTGAGATCAAAAACTTAACTTTGTAAAGTGCGGTGAATGTTTTGCAAGCAACCAGCAAAAGACACCGACTTCGATTTGTGTGAAGTGATAAAAATGACAACTGGAATGAATGGCTGATGTGTCAGCGGTCAGAATTCCAGTTGTGGAGTTGTTTACAACGCACACTCTCAAAAGAAATGGATGACCATTTTTGTGAGCAGAAATCCAGTGCTGCCAGTAGTTTATTTAGGTCTATTTGGTAAAATTAAAATTATAGCAATTTAAAATTCAATTTTAAATGTTTTTAAATCGCTTTTTAATTTATACCTAATATAATTAATATTATGAAATTAATATTAGAAGTATTCATGCAACAGCGTAAAGTCATCGTAAACATTGTAAAGTTTTAAATTTCGTAATTCTGTCACAATTTCCATGAAAAATTTGACAGATCTACGAGGTTTACGACATTGCAACGTTTAGGATGACTTTACGCTGTTGCATGAATACCCTTATTATGAAAAACAATTTTAAAGCTCATTATTAAGTAAAGTGCCCTATTACACGACGACTTTTTCGAAATTCAATGAGTGCGAACGAGAAAAATCATTTGATCTCACCTTCGCACTCATTCAATTTCGAAAAAATTCATGACTTAAAAGTTATCGTGTAATAAGGCACAAAGCATCCCTCCCCACATTTCTACACCCCTCACTCAATTTGTCAAAAAGATGAAACACGAAATGACCGAAAAAACGAATCGTGTAGTTAATCTCCAAGCACAAAATTTCCTGTTTGAAACCAATTTGACTCGTGACGTCATCGCGAGTGAATGTTTTCTAAAATTTGTTGAGCAAAATGTGAGTGGTGTAGGTAATTTTATACCGACATTCGTTCAGTTTTCTATCGCGAGTTCACTTAAAGGCTCTCCCAAACCAACGCGAATTTGTAGCGAATCATTCGCAAAGGCGATTTTTTGTTGTTGTGTAGCATTGTGTATCTTTCATATTTTGTATTATTGTGAATGATTTCGCGTCGTCGGCGAATGTTTCGCGTTGGTTTGGGACAGCCTTAAGGCTCTCCCAAACCAACGCGAAACATTCGCCGATGACGCGAAATCATTCACAATAATTTTAAATTTGAAAGATAAACAATGCTAAACAACAACAAAAAACTATCTTTGCGAATGATTCGCTATATGATTTCGCCTGGGTTTGGAAGAGCCTTTAGCTAAAATCTCGAAAATGAGTTGTGGCTATAAAGCTCATTCGCCGAATTCACTTACCCCGAGGCCACACGAGCAAGTACTTGCAAGCAAGTTGCAATACATACAAATTTGTTTACTAACACAAACAAACCCAAGCAACTTGCTTATCAACTGGCATGCAAGTTTTGAAGCCAGTAGTGAAGCAAGTTGGGAGACAAGCAAGTGGAATGCAAGTGGAAAGCAAGTGGGAGGCAAGTGGAATGCAAATTACGAATTTGACAGGCAGTAGGCGTGTTTTGTTGACCTCCTTAATGTGAACATTAAGATACGTTCCACATTCAGCCATAGAGTTAAGTGCCTTTCACATGAGCTGCGAACTGCGAATGCGAATAAATTTGTTTAGGCAATTCCAAGCGCAAAAATCAACAAATTAGTGTTTTAACTTTTTGACAAAGGGAATAAACGACCCTATCTACAATTTTAAAAAGAAAATACGAACGAAAATTAGTTTAAATTGTTAAATTTAGTATTTTTATATTTTCTACGCGACCAATGAGATATTTTCCGCGAACTGCCAAACACTTATTCGCAATCCACAATATCAGGAAGCATTCCACAATTCTGCGAACGAAAAATTCGCTCGAATTTAACCTCAAATTTTGTTTAGCACTCATTTTACTGGTTTATTTTGTTGACAATTCGCATCTGTCGGCGACCACTCATGTGAAATAAATGTCAAAACTCGCGACCATCCGCAATTCGCTATTCGCAGCTCATATGAATGGCACTTTACTGGAGTTCAAATGTGAAGTTAACTTGTTGTTGTTGGAATTTACATTGGAAAATTTGCCTTAATGTGAAGTATTTCTTAATGTTCACATTAAGGAAGTCAACAAAACACGCCTAGTGTATGTAGCCAACTTGCTTGCAAGTACTTGCTCGTGTGGCCTCAGGGTTATAGAGATGACAAATTTTAGTAGAATTTTATATTTTGTATATGATTTTTGACAGAACTTTGGGCTAAATTCGTAGAAGTTCGTAGTTTTGGGAAGTACGGACATAAGGATTTTTTTGACAGAAAATTAATAGTGATATATTATGAAATATCATTTCTAAAAAACAATGCACTTGTGGATTCTGGAGCACTCATTTTTATTATAAAAATAAAACAAAATTCAGAAAAATTTGTGCCTCGATAACGAAGATGCGCAGAACGAAATGAAGAAAAGTCATGAATACTGTTTAGTTATATGATGCGGTAGAAGTCTATATGAATACAAAAGACTTCACTTTGTCTATATGTTATTGGAGACAAAACATCAGTTGTACTTTTATTAGGCCAGATGAGGTAAATTCGTTGAAATTTTCATATTCGATACCAAATCATTCATTTCTCATACAAATTTACATTTCGAAATTATATTTTAACCTGATTTGCATAAATTCTTAATGTATGAAACACATAACTAGAAAGAAAAACACAACAACCGATGAACGGTCAATCAAAATTTAAAAATGAAATGATCTGTCAAAAGAATTAACCAAATTTAAGATGAAAACTTTTTTTTAACAAAATCCCTCTCCATTGAACAAAAGACTTGCAAACTTCTCCTTCACAAACTTTTATGTGTAGGAAGTGTAAAAGCTATAAAAACTAACCTTGTTTGGTAAACTGATAATTCAAAATGTCTTCAAACTTCTTTATCTGCGTTTTATTAGATGCATTTTATTATACCCCAAATCTGATCTGGATTAGATTATCATAATAAAACAAACAGGATCCCAGTGCGACGAGAGTATTATATACCTGTCTCTGTTTATCCTTTTGCTTTTGTATTATTTGTCTACTCTATTCTCTATTTTATCCATATTTTCCACACAAAAAAGCCATCTACACGTCAGAGAAAAAACTAATTTTTGCAATAAAATGCTAAGGGGTGTGGTCAGAATGGATTTGTAAATTTAAATCCAAAATCAAAGTGGGACATTGTGTTGTTTTTGTAATACACGTATTTTCGTATGCAAATCCAATCCAGTTCAGGTCTGGGGGAAAATAAAATACAACTATTATCTCTGGGTCTGGTTCGAGGCTATCTTTTGTTAGGAATAGAGAGGAAAAGAGACAAGAGTGTTGACATTAAAAACAAATAAACATAAGAAAAAAAGAGACTGATATACAGCACTTTTTTCCACTAACCCGCATCGTTTTATTTTCAAGAGGTGAACCAAATATGGGTTATGGGCGATAATAAAACGCTGCTTTTGTTAATAATAGCTGCATTTTGTTATATTCCAAATCTGATCTGGATTAGACTATCAAAATAGCTGCGTTTTATTATCTCTGGGTCTGGGTCAAGGTTATCTTTTACCATGTATTACAAAAACAACATGGGATCTATAGGTTTCTATCAAGGTTAATTTCAATAACCCAGATAGAGGTTTTTACTCCAAACGGCATAGGGCTATTTACCATTGTGAATGAAGTCAGCGATTTGTCAGCAGTGTTAGGAATAGAGAGGAAAAGAGACAAGTGTTTACATAAAAAACAAATAAACATAAGAAAAAAAGAGACTGATATACAGCACTGTTTTTGCACTAAAGCTAGCCCTAAACGACGAACATGCTCGCCGAACTTGTTCGTGCTCGCTATATACTCGTCGTATAGGGGATGCTTCGCGAGCGGAGCGCTGTTGGCGAAAAATTTCGATTTTGTCGTGTTCGTTGGCTTCGATGTTCGCCATGTAGGGCCTTGCGCTTTCTTTATCCACATCCTTATGCTTTGAAGAATCAACACGAAATGAATGTTCGTCAAATGTGTTCGTCGTGTAGGGGATAACGCAAACGAACAAGTTCGGCGAGATGTTCGTCGTTTAGAGATACCTTAACCCACATCGTTTTATTTTTAAGAGGTGAACCATATGGGTTATGAGCGATAATAAAACGCGGCTAATAAATCAAACAGGATCCCAGTGCGACGAGAGTATTATATACCTGTCTCTGTTTATCCTTTTGCTTCTGTATTTTATGTCTACTCTATTCTCTGTTTTCTCCCTATTTTCAACACAAAAAACCCATCTACACGTCAGAGAAAAAACAAATTTTTGCAAGAAAATGCTAAGGGTGTGTGGTCAGAATGGATTTGTAAATCGAAATCCAAAATCAAAGTTGGCTTTTATGTTGCTTTTGTAATACATGTATTTTAGTATGCAAGTCCAATCCAGTTCAGATCTGGAAGAAAATAAAATACAGCTAATATTATTATTATTATTAACCCGCACTCATACCGTAGTGTTTTCGAGGTTTTTAAATGAGAGCTAACACTGTGAAATCGAACTATTTTCCAAGTTTCAATTTAAATTGATCAAAAAACAAAAAAAGAGGCTGATTGTAACCCACATTGGTAACTTATTCCCATTGGTGCCCTGGAAGATGCAGGCAATGTTATTTTGATGTCCAAAAATCGTCAGTTCAAGATCTTCGAAAACGTTTTCAGGTGTTCAATATACAATCAAGGGGCTTGCTTTCGAGATATTATCGAGCCAAAAACATTGTTTAATGATTGTTTTTAGTTTTTTTTTTATTAAAACCGTTGAAAATATTTTTTAAATTTCATCAATTATGAACTACATCATTGTTTGTTCTCAAGACATTCGAACGAAAACAAATTTTGCAGCAATTTTTGGTAGTTTTTTTTCACTAAAAAAGAAACTGTTTGTTGAATTTTCTTACTAATCCTACCAATTATCAATTATGAACTAGTGTATAGAATAAAATTATCTCGAGGCCAATACCATTTTCTTTCCTGAAGATATTCGAGTCTTTTAACCATTTAATTTTTATTTTAACAAAATTATCTGTTGATCTGTTTTTATGTTTTTATCAATTTTTAATTAAGTCAATATGCGCGGAATAAAATTTTAGGCTAATGAAATTTTAAAACTTGTTTTTTTTTTTTAAATAATGCTGTAAAAAACGGCCAGTTGAATTATATTTTTACAAACACAGACATATGGCTCTAAAATCGATGGATTCCGATTCCGACTTTACATGTCGGCTCCACTGGGCATGAGCCATGCTCGGACTATGAAAGTGTCTTTAAAAAAAAGCAATGGTTCATGTCCAGTGGGTAGTTCTTCGTGGCATGATGGTTAGTGCGTTGGACTGTCATGTCGAAGGTGTGGGTTCGATTCCCAGCCGTGCCACCTAAAAACAGAAATGTTTTATCGGAGGTACTGCCTCTTGCTAGGAACTGACAAATCCTCCAAGAGTATACTACTTGTCATGAAAGAGTGCTTCTCACTTAGCCGTTCGGACACGCACACAGGAATGGTTGAGAGTTGTAACACTAGGCCCTGGTTCTCCACGAGCTGTTGCGCCACCCAATTTATTTATTTATTCATGTCCAGTGGAGCCGGCATATGTGAGAGAGCTCAAAACTAGAGATATGTCAACATTTTTATAAATCAACGAAAAATTTCAAAATTATCCATTTTATAAATAACCGAATTCAAAAATCATTAAAATCTAATAAAATTAATTAAAATTAAAATTATTCGGGAATGAAAAGCATTGACCTATAGTATATGTCAATGATGGAAAGGTATGGATTTTCAGTATTGGGGCACATTTAGATTTAGTATTTCGATTGCTCAATTCAACAGAAAGCTATACAAAAAATGTCAAATTTAAATAAAAATAAAAAAAAAGAAATAAATTTAAGTTTTCATCAAAAAATTAAAATCGCCAGAAACCAAAGCTGGCCATACACGACAGAGCCAAATTACCCCACGGTGATCCAAAATTAGTCGTGTGTGGGGTGGATAGGCTGCCGATATATTTGGATTTCCAGCCAATCTGAAACCCAAACCGAGCCAAAAAAATCGATTTTAATAGGCACGATACGATGTTTAATAGAAAATACGGCCTAAAATTTGTTTAAATTGTAAAATTTAACACTTTTTATTTTTTCTATACGACCAACAAAAAATTTTGTATGAACTGTTAAACGTTAATTCGCAATCCAAACATCAAGACACATTTCACAAAGCAGTAATTTAAAAACTTGCTGTAATTTATCTTATCTTATCTTATCTTATCTTATCTTATCTTATCTTATCTTATCTTATCTTATCTTATCTTATCTTATCTTATCTTATCTTATCTTATCTTATCTTATCTTATCTTATCTTATCTTATCTTATCTTATCTTATCTTATCTTATCTTATCTTATCTTATCTTATCTTATCTTATCTTATCTTATCTTATCTTATCTTATCTTATCTTATCTTATCTTATCTTATCTTATCTTATCTTATCTTATCTTATCTTATCTTATCTTATCTTATCTTATCTTATCTTATCTTATCTTATCTTATCTTATCTTATCTTATCTTATCTTATCTTATCTTATCTTATCTTATCTTATCTTATCTTATCTTATCTTATCTTATCTTATCTTATCTTATCTTATCTTATCTTATCTTATCTTATCTTATCTTATCTTATCTTATCTTATCTTATCTTATCTTATCTTATCTTATCTTATCTTATCTTATCTTATCTTATCTTATCTTATCTTATCTTATCTTATCTTATCTTATCTTATCTTATCTTATCTTATCTTATCTTATCTTATCTTATCTTATCTTATCTTATCTTATCTTATCTTATCTTATCTTATCTTATCTTATCTTATCTTATCTTATCTTATCTTATCTTATCTTATCTTATCTTATCTTATCTTATCTTATCTTATCTTATCTTATCTTATCTTATCTTATCTTATCTTATCTTATCTTATCTTATCTTATCTTATCTTATCTTATCTTATCTTATATCTTATCTTATATCTTATCTTATATACATATATAAAAATAAGTTGCCTTATGTTCGGACCAGATAAGCTCGAGAATGGCTGGGCCGAATTTTTCAATTTTTTTTATAAAGTTAGCTATCATATTGAGGATGGTCTTTTTTTGAAATTTGGTTAAAAATATAGGTAAAGGGAAAACCGTGAAATGCATTTTTGGTGCATTTTTTAAATTAATAAAAATTATTTTGAAAGGGTCTTCTGATAATGTCTAGGAAGGTTTCTGTGAAGTTTGGTCACAATTCGGTATAGCGGTTTGCAATTTATCAACATAACAAATGTGTTTACTGTAATTATAGAAAATTATTTTCAGTTTGTCAATTTAATAACTCGAGAATGGATGGGTTGATTTTTTCAATTTATTTTTATAAAGTAAGCTATTCAATGAAGATGGTTTTTTTGTGAAGTTTGGTTAAAATTCGGTAAAGGACAAACATTTTTAGTGCATTATTTTAAAATAACTAACAATTATTTTGGTATGGTCTTCTGAGAATGTCTATAACAATTATTTAGGGGATCTTCTGAGAATGTCTAAGAAAGTTTCTGCGAAGTTTGGTAAAAAATCGGTAAAGCGGTTTGTCATTTATCAACATAACAAGTGTTTTTCATGTAATCATAGAAAATTATTTTCAATTTGTCAATTTAATTTAAACTGATTTAATTAAATTGAAATAAGATTGTAATCTACGGACATTAACTCGTGTCGATTTTTTTTAATTCTGTATTCAGTACATCAGAATGGCCAAACAAGTAGGTATTTAAAAAAAAGAAGAATGTGAAGATAGAATTCAGGATATTGGTAAGATAAAAACATCATAATCTACATATATTTTTTGATTATTCATTTTACACCAAGAGCCGACAGTAAATTTTGGAAGTGGATATATGTATAACCAAAATCGGAGTATGAGGGATTATACATATATCGTGATATCGAATACAAAAGTCTGGCAGTTTTTTTTTTCAGCCTTTGGTCATCATCGTGTCCGGTTACCCCGGCTGGGGCATAGGGCGTCTTTGGTGGGGGTTTAAAACTAGCTTGGTTTCCTGTTTATATGGTAGGGTCATTAACGCTTCAATTCACTTTTAAAAAATAGGAATTTTCCCTAAGTCTCAAGACTTTAATCTTGGTGATCCGATAAATAGGACCCATTGTTTTAGCTTTTTAAGCAAGCCCTTTCGGCGTTTTTGTGGAGACTTTATTTGCAGATTTTTTGTTTTTCTGAAAATCTCCAAAAAAGGCATAAGGTTCACGTAAAATTGTTATATCTTCAGTTTTATTAATCGGACCGTCAAGATTGTGGTGTTTATGCCAAGCGAAAATGACTGAGCATCATGTCTAATTTTCTAAAAATGAATTAAAGAGGTTATTACCCTGAAAATAGAAAAGGGGACCTAGGATATTTTAGCCCCTCACCCCTCCCAAAGGCTGATTAGCAGTAAAGCGATTAATGAACAATGTTATCGAAGCAACTATTTTAATTGGAATGTATAAGGGGGAAGATGTACTAATTCCAAGAATTCCCATGATTCCTTCTGATTTGCCATTTGAATTCAAGCGTTTACAATTATCGATTCGTCTTGCGTTTGCTATAACAATCAAGAAATCACAAGGTCAGTCATTGCAAGTATGTGGTATAAATTTAGAGCTTCCAATTTTTTCTCACGGACAATTTTATGTTGGATGTTCGCGAGTGGGTAAACCGTCCTTATTGTTCACCTATGCATTAAATGGGAAAACAAAAAACGTTTATCAAAAAGCTCTTGAGTAATGCAAATCGTTCATATAAAATAAAAAAAAAAAAAAATACAACAATGATAGTATTAAATTTAAGGCTGCATGATACACAACATTTTTTTTTCTGCTCCGGAGCGTAAATGAAAAGTGAGGATGGTTTCCCAACTCGAGGACAGGCCACATATAGCTGACGACAAATCGGTTGCAATGAAGGGAATTCGGGGCATTAGGCATTCAAGAAAATGATCTCATTCATTCATTAATTTCATATTTTTTTTTTTTAATTTTGACTTTGAAATTTAATTTCAACTTGATTACAAAACCAAATACAACAATGTAGTATTAGCTTTCAAAAAAACTATAGCACATTATTGTATGTGTTTTCGTTGATTTTTTTTGCTTTTGAAGTCAATTTTCAACAAAACTGCCCCCCTGCCTCAGGGAGGGGAGATACAACTTTCCCCCCATACAATTTTTTCTTAGAATAACCCCAAGAACCACCCCTTTAATACTTCCACTCAGGTCCGGGACACCCTGTATATTTAAAAAAATTATTTCATTTAATTCGTATGAAACTAAAATTTGTGTAACCGTGCGGAGCCGGGTGGGTCAATATATACATATATACAGATGAATATCTAAATATGTATCACTTTTGTTTTGTTCACGTTATTATTTTCAAAATCAAATATTTATTAACAACATTTTTTGAGTTTTAAGTTAACAATGTTTTTTCTCTCAGTTTTGATATATTTCAAAAATTTATTTCATTTAAGTAATTAGTATGAAACTAAGATATTTCTAGCCGAGCGAAGCCGGGTGGGTCAGCTAGTACTCATATATTTTTAGCACCCTTACTGGTTTATTTTTGTAAAACAATTTTCAATTCATATGTTTTTTAAGCACCACTGGTTTATTTTTTATGTAAGTTCAATTCATATGCAAGTCGTTTTACGTGATTCTGTATGCCTTTGTTTATTTATAGCTTGATGCATTATATTCACATTATTCTTTTGTAATTTTCAATCCCCCCCTTAAATATAAAGGAAAAGTTTATTATTTATTAATCTCAAAAACAATGAACTGCTTCTAATAAAATTTTATATTTAAGAACATCCAAACCTACCATTATACCATTTTATTTCTACCATAAATATTTTCAAACATTAATAAGTATTTTATTTTGCAGACTATAAATACGTATAAATTTCAAAATTAGAAATTACATACCTTTTTTTATTCTGGCAACATCTAAAATATCTCTATTTGCTCAAAACATTTAAAAAAATTCCCACCCTCAATTCCTCTTTTAAGAAAATCCCAAAACAGAGAGTAAAACCACCACCCACTCAGCCACCCACCCACAGAAATCGCAACATCAGCCACACACCAGACAGGGAAGAATTTTCCATTCACCTTAAATCAGTTTCCCAAAGTCCACCATCAATGAAAATTCATTTTTTTAAGTTACCTCCTCCAACGTACACAGTGTTTGTGTGAAAAATCGATTTTATTTTTGGAAAAATTCAGTGCATCTATATTAAAGCCAAAAATATGTATTTTATGGCTAAGAAACTGTGAATTTGTTGATTAAATTGAATAGTATTCGTATAAAATTATGTTTTTGAAAACAAAAATGATATCGAAGCTAGTACTTGGGTTGATTTTCTTCAGTGGGGCTGCTCTGGCCATTGAGCAGGCATCAGTCGGGGAGCTCTTTACTTTTAAAATAGAACCCCACATGTTCAATTGGACACATCAAGGTCTTAGTGATCAGTATCGGTATAGACCATCAATTGAGGGCTACCCAGACCTCCCCATTTGGTTAAGGTATATGTACAGCAATGAATACCACTCCGGGTTCCTGTACGGAACTCCACCTGACCGCTTAGCTGGGAAAAAAATAAGTCTTGATGTTGTTGCCCTAAATCGTCAGAACTATGAAACGAGAAAGATTGTTCTCTCAATCTACATAAACCATAAGTTTCCATCGCCAAATGTTATCCAAATGAAAATTGATAATTTGAATTGGGTGCATCTTATGGATCCAGGAAGGGTAGAAAATTTGCGCAATATCTTTCGCAAAGACTTGTGGCCAGAGAGTGAGAATGATTTGAGTTTAGTGTTTATGGAGTCGGCAGTGAATATGGGAGGAAGATTACCATTGAAGCCTCAACAAAGAGAAGGGTGAGTTTTTAATTTTTATTTAGAATGAGTGTGTGGATAGCTCTGGTCAATTTTGATAATTGATTTGTAAATATTTTATAGAGTTATTGTTCATTTGGGAAGTTTTGCTCAGTTCTCCGCACGACTCAAGGAACTCCAAGAAGAAGTGCGACCACTTTATAAACTACCCTCGTGCACTTACAAACGAACTTCTGTTCAAAAGATTTTTGAAAATGCTGGTTTTAAATTAGATTGGTGTGCATTCAAGATGGTTGGAGTTGAGATATCACCAGAGATTTTATTCCACAACCATGGAATGAAAGGGTATCATGGATCTGAGCTGAGCACTCTGAGAAGAACTGATCGTTGGCATGGTATTGCTAAAGAAGATGCTCCACAGCGAAATTATATTGATGAGTTCGCTTTTGCTTTTGCCATCCCTGGAATGATTTTTGCTGTGCTGTTAGGTATTTTATCGGCTGTACTGTGCTTTCAGCATGAAAAATTGTAAGTAAAATTTAAGAAAATCATGAGATCTTTGGAGCAAATGAAAAGGAATCAGTCAAAAACAAAATTGATCCGATCGACTTGCTCTGAGGATTTATCGTTTTTTGAGATCATATTTTTATTTTTAATTATTTTGTATTTACTCAAGATATGATCCTCAGTCAGAATATTTTTTTGCAAATATTTTCCATATTTGCGAGGATAACAAAGCCAGGTAAAAGACGGCTTGATATAAAAATAATTTGCTTTGATTTAGTTTGAATTGCTTTGGTTTGCTTGTTTGTCTTATAAAAAAAAAAAAAATTGGATTCGGGAACTAACTCCATTATGGCTTGCATCCAGTTTGTCAATAACATGTTTTTCAGCCAATTGTAATCTCAAATTGACTCGGAGTTAGCTAAATTTGTTAGATTAATTATCGATTAACTGAATCAATATTTTTGACATAAAAATGGTATATACATATATATGTCTTTAACTAGCAATTAATAAACTAATTTATATGCTGATGATGGATAAACCAACTCTTATTTAACTCATAACTGAAATCTAGGCTTCAAGTCTTACGAATTGAAATTAGAAATTAAAATCAAAAAGATAATTGTTTTAAAGTAAAATTTAAAATATTTTTATTTATTTATTTAAAATGTTATTTAACACAACATATATTTAGGGTTTGTTTCACAATGTCTGAGTAAAGTTCTAATTAGTTATTCGACAGTTAAATTATCCGGAAATAAGATCCTCTCATTAACGAACTTTGCGTTTCACAATGATCGAAGTAATAAATTAATGTGTCAATTAGCTATTCGTAAAGCGGGCCATTCACGTTGAGACAGTCGCAAAGACTGTCGACAGGACAGTCGCAACTACGGTCGAAAGTACGCACAGTATGTTGCGACCCGGTTCAACGGACGATATGCCGAAAAATTCTCAGTAGCTGCTAGTCTTTATTTTTTTATTTATTTTGTCTCCTAGAAACAATACTAAAAATGGCATATAGTTTGACGATTATTCATAGACTGAGTAGTTCGGTCGCCCGGACTGACTCAAAAACTGCCATTCACTATACTATACGAAATTTCAGTCGTGTCGAAAGGTTCGTTGAAATTTTCAACGGACTTCCGACCTGTTTTTAGTCGCTAGATTCGATGTACAACAAGGACATTCATGGTAGAACCTGTCGTATACGACTGAAGTCTGTTGGACTGTCCATACGACTGTTTTAACGTGAATGGCCCGCTTAAAGCGGGCCATTCACGTTGAGACTGTCACACAAGGTGTCGATCGGACTGTTGCAATGACTGTCGAAATTAAGCACCCACGTTGCGAACCAGTTTAACGAACAGTGTGTCAAAAAATTCCTTCAATTTGTTTTTTATTTACTTCGTCTCCTAGAAACAAAATAAAAATGCGCATAGAGTTTGGATATTAATCGTACTCTGAGTAGTTCGGTCGCAAGGGCTGTCTCAAAAACTGCCATTCACTATACGACCATTCGGTCGTGTCGCAAGGTTCGTTGAAATTTTCAACGGACTTCCAACCTGTCGTCAGTCGCACGGTCCGATGTACAACAAGGACATTCACGGTAGAGCCTGTCGTATACGACTGAAATTTGCTGGACAGTCCTTACGACAGTTTTAACGTGAATGGCCCGCTTAAGTTATTCCAGTTTTCCAGACAAAATATTTTTGACTGATGAAAATAATCAAAAAAATAATTAATAATAAACTTCAAATTAAGACTGAGAGCTCGCAAAAATGTTTTGGAGGAAACCAGCTGAAGGTTATTAGGTATAAGAACAAATGCCAACGTCTGCCTGTAGCCAGTGGTACAGCTACCGAGGAAAAACGCATCAAAAGTGCAATTTTCCTGAAAGTTTAATAAATGAAAATTCAAATTCATCACACATTGACGCCCACGACTCCCTGATTTTATAAGTACATACATACATAATGGTTACTCACGGATGCCGAAGTGGCAAACTAGCAAACGTCCCCGAAAATGTATTTTTTTTTTTTGGGTGTTTTAAGACTTTTGGGTTATCACTTATTCCCTAAAGCCAGAGTGTGTATGGATATGCATAAATGAAAGACGTCAAAGTAGCCCTCAAACCACCGCAATTTTTTTCGAGTTTTTTGGCAGTTTCAGAAGTGGAACTCAAATCGTCTTTTTGTTCGGAAGTTTAGGTACTCTGGGAGTCAAAATTTTAGGTACCTAATAGAAAAAGTAAATGCACGAAAATATTGCACTTAGTTGCAAGAATACTTAGCCATTTGCATTCGATCGTGAATAATCTAAATAAATAAATTCTAAAATTGCATCACACCATGCAAAAAAGTTTGTCAAATTCGTCCTATTTAGCTACATTTACACTTGCGTTCATTTTTGCCCGTACGTGGAACAACGAAGGTGTAAATAATACCACCGAGCATTGATAACGATGAAATTCAAAGCCCTTTTTTTATGTTCGATGAACTTTGTACGTTGTTCGTTGTTTGTGGAACAACGTTCACCGAATGAAGAACGAAGGTCTAAATGCAGCTTTATGCTTCAAATACATTCAGTGAAAGTCCAAACCATTACATTTATCTGTTTTAACGGTCGCACCCTCAGCTTTGAATGTTTTAATTGCCAGTTAAATTTGCTAATCAATACTTCATCTGATCATTAAAATACTGAGAACTTTAACTACTAGTTAGACGTATTCAGATATTGTGAAATGTAAATGAGGTTGATAATTGATGAATAAGTGCAAAGTAGCTTAATTGAAACTTTAATCAGAGAATGTGAAACAAGCCCTTAATATTTCAAGCGACGCGTTTCGGATTATGTATCCATCTTCGGGCTTTTTTTTTTTTTTTTTTTTTCAAGTCTTAAATTGTTTGGTTTTGATTTCATAGGTTGTATTTTAAATTCATATTCTGTTCAGTTCCTTCCCAAAATTGCTTCTTGCATATAGAAAAATGAAATTGTTTAGAAATCGGCAGTTTTTGGGAAGTATACTATACCAGATGTACACATAAATTTGTAAAGGAATGAAAGTTTTCAAAGCTACTTTCTTTTTTTAGGGATAAGGAGAATCATTCTGTGTCAACAGTTCAAATGGTACAATGTTCTGAAACAAATAACCAACCAACAACAACTTTACGTAGCCTAAAGGATCCGAATTTGCTTTTGGATAATGTCAGCTTACATTCGCAGAGGTAATATCTCGTATTTCTCTTATGGTGACAAAGTACATATAAGTCGTTTTTATACATATATGTTTATATTAAATGGAATGCTTAGAAGTATAATAACACTTAATTACTAAATTAGAAGTATTAGAGTACTCATGAGTATTTTGCCACCTTAAAAAAAAAAAAACAATGCTCTAAATATCTAACGATTTTTTTTCTCAAAAGCCCTAATAACAGCATTTATGCCAATGAGAGCCCATCGAATACTTATTTACGACCAAAACCACCACCATATAAGTCACCAAGTGTGGGCAAGAATGGAGTGGATATATGACAATCATCTCCAAGGATTTTATACTGCTAAAAGCTGTAACCAAAATAATAATATGATTGATAGGATTTTAAGGAGTAAACGCACATTAATTATTACATAGAATGAACTCATATCTGCAGTTTTGTACTCAAAACAATTTAAAGGAAACTTAACATATTATATTATTTTTTTTTTAAGATTATAATAATTTCTATATGTCCCCTTTCACATGAGGAAACAAGTGGTTAAGAGATTTTGAATTGTATCCTTAAAATAGCTATTGGTGGAATGCGTGAAGTGTGAGAAGGAATTCCAAAAAAATTCTTGAAATCAAACAGCTTTGTGTCATTTTCATGCAAAACACAAGTAGCGAGATACAAAAATCTCCTCCTGAGAAAGGGGTCTATGAATTTAACAAAATATGTAGTACTTATTTAGATACTATCGAAGTAGAATTATAGTTTGTTTAAAGTTTATTATTATTAAAAGAGTTAAAGTTTTTTTTTAACAAAATGTATTACAAAGTCACTCCACTTAAACAGAAGAATTTCTTTTCAAATTTTCTTCATATTCAATAATTAAAATGTATTACAGCTAGTTCTTAAATTTTTAAATTGAATTTCTTGATATTAGCTAAAATTATATGAATTATGTATTAAAATAATATTAGTAAATATATTTAAAAAAAGCTTTTCATAGCTAAACAATAAATTACATATTACACAGAATAAAGCCCTGAGATATTCGTTATTTAAAAAAGGGTGAGTGTCGAGAATCAAGATGAAGATTACTTAATTACCCTCTGTTCCTCATTTTTTCTGACTAACAACATGCACATAGGAATGGCTCAGGGTTGTATGAAGATATTGCAATCTCGGGATCCAAAACTCCGACATCTTTTTTGAACCCAAAACTCCAGTTCAGTGGATTCTTTCGACATGCTAGAATAAAATTACCCCAATGTCCATATCATTGTTTGTTCTAAAGATGTTTGAGACGAACAAAAATTTTCCACAACTTTTGGTAGGGAACGTTTCTGGTATTTTTTTTTTCGCTTAAAAAAAAGCTATTTGTTCAATTTTGTTACAAATCCTATCAAATAACAAATATACACAAATGTGTAGAATTAAATGAATTCGAAGCTAATATCGTCTTCTGTTTTCAAGATATTTGAGACGAAAAAAAAATCAACAATTATTGGTAGAATTACTTGCAGTTTTTTCGCTTTAAAATCAATTTTTATTTATAAACTAGTGTATAAAATAAAATTAGCCCAAAGCCAATATCATAGTTTGTTCTCAAGATATTCGAGGCAAACAACTTTTTTCAAGAATTTTCGGCAACTTTCTTTTTATAAAAAAAAAATTATAAGTTGATATGTTTTTATATTTTTACCAGTTCATGCGTAGAATACAACTAACCCAAAGTTGATATGAGGGCAAACCATTCATTTTGACCTGAAGGGTTGAGCTTTCGTACACTAATAGTTCATGTCCTAACTTTACTTTTTAGAAGATTTGCCAAGGTGGCAACACTGTCAGAAGGACAAGAGAAGGGTTGCCAAAATCCCGAAACTTTGCTTATAAATCGAAAACCAAGGGTCGGACGATGACCCGAGAACTCCCGTTGGATTCAACGCCCTTGACCGAAGGGGGTAAAAGTGTCGGTTCTGCGTCGACACCATCTTTAAATTTTATTAATACAAATATTTTTCCAACATTTCTTGGCTTTTCAAATTTTCTTTCCCAAAACGACTTTTTTCACCCCCTTCGGACAAGGGGAGGGGTGGGAGAAAAACAATAACGTGGATCTATGGTTTCAAGGGCGTTGAATCCAACGGGAGTTCTCGGGTCATCGTCCGACCCTTGGTTTTCGATTTATAAGCAACATTTCGGGACTGTGGCAACCCTTCTCTTGTCTTTCTGACGGTGTTGCCAAGGTGGCAACCCGTCAGATCAAAATGAAAGGTTGGTCTCACTAACAGCCCCACTAATAGTTAAAAAACCCCTTATTAAATTTTTTTTGAAAGTCCTTTCTGCACGTAATGAAACTACTGTCTATGTAATAAAATTTATCCAAAAAAAAACGAAGGAATATACGAACGTGCGAACTTACGTACATCTTTCTAGTGCTACATTTCCGCCTAACGCTAATCTGAGATTTAATAAGATTTACCTCAAATCTTGTTTAATTCTCGAAGATTTACCATACAAATATATTTCATAAATCTTGAAGATAAGAAATTAATCTTGTTAAATCTTCCTAGGACAAATACTTTTACAAATCGAACTAACTTATTCCTGTATGGTGCTGAAGGATTCATTCAGTTCTTCACAAAAGAAACATTCTATCTCATTTCATCTTCATAAGAAAAAGTGAGACACCTTTTGCATTTTTAAAGGTGCTGTCAAAGTTAATCTTTTTTAATCTTTTTGTGCAATGGAAAAACCAAATAGATTTATTAAGTCTGAACTGGGATAAACCTTTGGTGGAAAAACAGCATCCAAATTATGGATTCCGATTCTAGGGAACTAGAAACATGAAGATATGTCATGTTCACTTGTTTGTTATTTTTTAAGATAGCCTACTATAATATAATTACATTAAGGGTATTCTTGCAACAGCGTAAACTCGTCGTAAACGTAGTAAAGTTGTGAACTTCGTAAATCTGTCAAATTTTCCATACAAATTGTGACAGAACTTCCAAGTTTACAACGGTTACGATGACTTTACGCTGTTGTATGAATACCCTTATTAATTTTTGTATTTCTAGGCTATTATAATACTTATAATACTTGTTTGTGAGAAGACATGAAGAATATCGATATTTTGTTCTGAATAACAAGTTTCAATCATAAAACTTATAATGACTTGAATCATAAAACTTATTTTTTTTTGTCAGGCTAAGCTAAGCCCAACGTAAAGCCCAGTATGCAGATTAAGCAAAAATTTCACTCCCTTGTAAAATTATCTCCAAAATTTAGCCAAGCGTTTTAACCTAGAGGTACACAGGTAAAAATCAAGTTTTTGTTTTTTACTGTATGCAGCTCTTATCTATTAACATTTACCGTGTGAAATAATTGTTCAGCATATTATTTCTCGAGATAAATTAAAACAGTTTTTTGATTCCTGAGATTAATGACAATTTTGCCTTCTGAAAACGAAAATCGAAATCGAGAAATATTCTAGGACAAATAATTTATTTATTCCAAAGGGAAAACCCATGTTCATTTCATCAGATACACTTGAAATATTGATAAAAAAAATCTTTGAATTGGTGGTGTAATTTTTTTTTTCAAGAACAACTATTTTCTGTGATAAATTCTCCACGGAAATCTTATGTCAGAATTTAGCTAGGGTTTTAGCTGGTATTTGGAGAGAAATGTGGGAATGAAAATTAAGCTCGATCTGCGTACTAGGCTTAAAAGTATAAATTCTCTGTATACTAAGAAAATACATTCTAAATAACTTTTATATTTTTTTTTTAAATTCCCAGGATTCAAATTTTTTAATCCCGAAACATTGAAAAAAACATTCCAGGATTGCATTTCAAGTTTTAATTCACTAGGCCCTGGGGTCCAATTCTGCAAGAGTGAGAGTTTTTATGTGACTTTAAAATTTCTGACAAAAACGTGTTTTTCAGTCAAATTTTTTCACAATTCTTTTGGGCGTGAATAGAATGTGTATACATGGAAAACCATTCACGCTTTGGGAATTGGGCTCCTGGTCCTACCCACGAGGTTTTTTCCTTACAATTTCATGAAATTTAGTTTGAAGTGCCATTTTTTTGTTGTGAACTGTAAAACTAGAGAGAGAAAAGACAAACAGATAGATCCAGGAAAAGTTCAACCTCAAAATTTGTAGACATCTCACCTATCGCTCATAACTTAAGAGATTCATAAAACTATTCACCAAGCAATAATAGTGACTATTAAAGAGCACTCATAGAAGTTAATGCTATGTTCCCACCAAAATGAAATCCACGATTTCGGTTGAAAACTTTTGATATTTTTAGCCGCTGCCGGAACAAGGTTTCATAGAAATTTCAATGAAATCTCAACAAAAACTTGGGATTTCAACTAAATTTCAATGAAATTCTGCTCCTTCAATTTGAAATCTCAAAATTTTTTTAGAACAATAAATTTCCTGACCTACTTTTGAGGTGAAGCAATAAGTGAGTGAGAAATGTTGAAGTACCAATTGAATTGTCTGTTTGGGATAACAATAAGTTAACATTTATCACGGAATAACTTTCCTATATTTTTGAACTTAACATGAAGAAAGAGACATAAAAGAATATAAGGAATGTGAATTGATAATAAAGTTGAATTGAAAATGAATGCATAGAAATTACAATTGAAACATTTTTAAATTTGAAACTGTATAGCTAATAGCATTGTATATGAATCTAATAGTATTATCATCAGACGAAATTTTTTCTCGACTCCTTCACAAACCAGATGTCGTATGATCGCTTCTCACAAAAAGGGAAATTAAAAATTCCCTTACTGAGGAAAAAAAAACAACTGAGCAAACAGCACAAGAGCCCATAACAAATGGCAGATAAAAACAAGAAAAACTGGTTCCAAACAACAACAAACGACAGACAAAAACAAGAAAAACTGGTTACTTTTTCGATTTTCTTGTGTTTAGGAATAAGGGAGAGGAATAGGATAGGAACATTGTAGCATGTAGCATGTGGGTATATCTACTTGCGGCTACGATAAGTTTTTTTTTTTTTTAGAAGTCAATGTAAAAAAAACTGTAAGTATGAGCAGAGCACACAAAAAATGACAGAGAAAAAAACTTGTTTGTGGTTTCGGGTTCGATTTGTTTGGTCGCTCTTGTCTGAACTCTGGTAGTTTATTTTGAAGAAAGAAAAAGTATACTTAAAAAAAATTGAAATAGAGAAACTCATTCGAAGGTAGTTTGAATTTGGTTTTCTTGCACCAGAAGTTTTACAATTAATTTATTTTCAATATTTCAAGCTATTTTTCATGCAATCTAAAAGGAGTTATGCCGGATTTACACGAATGGAAAGCTGCCAGTATAATGACAAAAAGAATGAAATTGTCCATTCTTTTGTTGTTGCTTTTGTCATTATACTGGCAGTTTTCCAATCGTGTAAATCCGGCATTAGGTATCTGCCTGCCTAATTGGAGTTCTGAGTGATTTCTTTGCAGAAATGTGATGTCAATTAAAATCTATAATTTTTAGCTATGGAAGTGGGTGGACAGTTATTTTTCGTTGAAAACATGAACCAAGAATCTATTTCATCTTAAAATTGTCGGGGTTTAGAGTTATTTAATATTTACAAATTTAAATCTTCGTGGCCACTATTTTTTGTTTCTTGCAAGGTTGTTATAGTTTTTTTTATAGTTAATTAGGAAGGTACCTACTCCTGTGTTTCTCGTCTTAAACGATCAAGTTAAAAAAAGAGGGAGCTCCAAAATATCAATACAAACGTTGCATTATGAAAGTTAACAAAGAAAAATAAATTAAGTATTCCTATGTAGGTATATCTATTTTTGTAGACACAAATCTAAGACAAAAAACTATTTTTCTTGTAAATTTTGAACTCCCCACACTATATTCCAATTTTATTTACAACGGTTCAAAGATTATCGATAGAACTTTCGAACCAATGTTCAAAGTGTTTTATTTAATTTAATTTTATTTTATTTTATTTTATTTTATTTTATTTTATTTTATTTTATTTTATTTTATTCTATTTTATTTTATTTTATTTATATAATTTATAGGCTTCGTAAAGAATTATACAATTTCTAGTCTCTTAAGCTTCTATCAACACGACTAAAATCGACTGGCAGAGCACCCAAAGTTGAACTTCATTCTAATTGAGCATTTTTGTCAAAACTGTATGACTATGATTTCAATATTTTTTTTTTAATACAGAAGTTTCCAAAAAATAAAACCAAAATTTTCAAAACAATTTTTTTTTTGATTTAAAAAAAAATGTTTCCATTTTTTTTTTAAATCAAATATTTCGAAAACGACATCATCGATATTTTTGAAACTTGATACTCAAGAGTTTTTTAATACTTTCCAAAATATTTTAAGAAAATATTTTACTTTTATGAAAAAACAACGGTACCCTTCATACAAAAGTTAAAAAACGGTTAACGAAAATATTTTTTTCTCAAAAATGACTCCTACGATTTCAATTAAACTTTTTCCGTATGCTTAAACTATCAAAAATTATAAAATTTTAATCTTAGCAACTATTAGTAGTACCTCTCATACAATGGTTTTTTTATATTTTGAATTTTCGTATTATCAGCAGAACGGATTTAGATTAATTTTTATATATGGGTGATTCCGTCTCAACTGTGATTCTTTGTGTCCAGTGTTTTTTTTTGTTATTTAATGTAAAATGTTCGTATATATTTTTGGTTTAAATTGTGTAAATGGCTATTTACTACAATCTACATTCGATATCATGACCCATTTTGCTACTTTTTAATGAAATACTTCATTGAATTGAAATGTTGTCCGAAGAAAAGTTTGAGTGCAATACTTGCTTGACAAAATAATGCAAAAATTAAGTCAAAATACTTATTGCTGAATAAAATAATCACGAATGAATGTTGTCCGAGCTTTTGGTTCTATTTTTGAATTAAAAAGATTTCCCGCTCAACCGCCATTTTGTTTTAGCTTTAACACGTATGTATTGTGGTTTTCTAAAAGATAAACTAGTTATGTATAGTTAACAACAGTCATTTTAATTTTTGAACGTTTTTGTACTTTAAGAGTGATATGTTTTCATGGGATGAAAGTATGTCACAAATTTATTTGTCAGTACCGTGGTAGTATTTTTAAAGTATGTTATAACATGTTTTTGGCTGGTTATCACAATTTTGTGTTCCTTTTAAAGGCAATTGTCCTGGAAATTATTTTTCTCGTTAGCATAGAGAAGTTAGGTCACATAAACTGTCTAAATGTCAGTACTGTGGATGTCAGTACCGTAGCATTTCAATACTTTTTGAACTTTAATTAAGTAAAATTAACTTATTTCTTGCAATAATACTTTTTTCTACCAATTTTCTTTGTAAGAACGGTAGCGGACGAGCCAAACAAAAATCATTCCGTGCAATAAAAACTAAGTAATAACCCAGCACAAGGAAAAGGGTTGCGATTCAGAAAAACAGACTTCAAAAACGAAAAAGAGATAATTTTTTAAAGAAAAAAAAGGGAAGTAGAAATGTCAAGAGTACAAAACGTATATTAGACAATCAAGAATCTCAACAAAAATATGGTCAAAAAGAGGGAAAACTAAAAACAAAAAAACAAAAAGTTTCATTTATCGTCTATACTAGTTTTAGTACATTTCACTATATTTTTTATTTCTTTAAAAGTTGTAGCAAAATGCTTTTACTGATATGATACTCTGACTAAATGAAGCCACAAACACAAAACAAAAATTGTTTCCAAGAAGCTTTAATTTTTGAAAATATTCTAAAAAAAGAATCACAGTTGGCAGAGAATCACCCATATACATATTTCAAATAAGTTCAAATAATATTGCACATCAAAATTTTCAAAAAACTAATTTCTGGACTTCTAAAAAAGTTTAAAATTATTGTTTTGAAAATTTGATATCTTGAAAACGGGTTCAAAATTTTTTTTTGAAATTTAATTTTTATATGTACATAAGTAAATACTTAAGATTTGCATGTCAATATTTTTCCTTTAAAATGTTGTAAGAAATTGATATATAAAAATTAATTTTTTTAAAAACCGCTCCAAAAGTTTTTTTTTCATACAATCATATATGAGGCTGTTAGTGCAAAAGCGGTTTAACCCACTTTTTTTTTGATCATGTTTTTCATTTTGAATCGATTTTTAATAATCTTTTTTATGAGATTCAAATATTATACGTCACATTTTTGGAAAGCTTTTAGAAATTAAAATTTTAGCTTTGATGACTTTTGAGGCATAAATGTAAAAATACGAGACAAAAATATCAACAATGCCAAAAAATGGGTTACACCACTTTTGCACTCACGGCCTCATATTGCTTTCAATTAAATCTGAGAAACTCGACGCTCCACATCAAAAAAACCACTTAGAAAGCGATAAGAAAATAAAAAACCTGTTTCCACCTACATACAAGAAAATAAGAACGAATACCTACGCAAATAGACATCAGTTTCTAATTTTCATTCCAATCTATTTTAAAGGCTCCCGACACGAAAAGCATTTTGGGTGCTTTATCTTGGCAAAGAACAGTCATCGAGAACAAAAGAATTTTGTTTCTGTTTAGAAAATATGCGATGTGTATTGAACCTTTATGTAACGATAAAAACTTGTTTTGATCCTCTTTTTTTGTTTCCTCTTCTCCTCAATGTCTGTACCTACGTATGTATGTACATACATACATACCAATTCATTCTTTATTTTTTTTCGGCAGTTTGTTTGTGTTCCCTTCTCACTCTCGTATATTGGCACTGCTGTGACGTGAGGAGAAGGAAGATAATTGCCTTCTCTCATGTAGTGAGGAAATAATGTATTTTTTTTATCTTTCATCTGCTGTGAGTTGGGTGTGAAGCTATGATGAGGGAATAATACACTTTTTGCTCCAGTCGTCTGTAGCGCTAGTATCTTTTTCCTCAAGTAATACTACTATTAGATTTATATACAATGCTAATAGACAACGATTAATCCTTTCAACTCAAAGTTGCACTTTTCTGTTATTTCTTGTTCTGACGGTTTTCACATTCATATTTATGCTGTTCTGCTCTGTTCTGATCTAGTTTTTCTTCATTAAACACAGCTAATACAAACGTCTAACTCCCCATCAAGCTATTGAGTCAATTTTGGATCCGCAAATGCTGTAAACAACGTATGAACGAAATACTTAGCGAAACTAAAAAGTCAAGAAAGAACGTTTCCCTATATAAAACAAGCTAAAATATGCCATGATCTTCACCGCGAGACTTACTAAACTAAGAAAATAAGTGGAAATAAAATAGAATCATTGTAGTCACAAAGAATTTATTTATGTGCATGCAAGACTCATTTTTTTAAGGATCCAAGAGTTACCAACAAAGTGCGGTCAGTGCATTTGCTTGAAGGACTATTTTCGAAAACAGTTTGAGTTAAATTTTGGTGGTGCCTATGGGAAGAGTTAGTTGTTCTTATTTTCGAACCTTGAAAAAGAGCTAAAATTGGGTGGGGAATAGCACAAATATTAACTGCAATTTATTATCCCCCAGATCTGATCCGGATTAAATTATCATAATAAAACAAACAGGATCCAAGCGCGATACCTATATGCTTTTATCCTCTTGTTTCTGTATTTCCTCTCAACTATATTCTCTATTTTCTTCCTATTTTCAACACAAAAAGCCATCTACCCGTTGAAAAAAAACTAATTTTTGCAAGAAAAGTGCTAAGAGTGTGTGTTCAGAATGGATTTGGAAATCCAAATCCAAAAGCAAAGTAGGATTTGGTGTTGTGTTTGTAATAAATGTATTTTCGTATGCAAATCCAATACAGATCAGATCTGGGGAAAATAAAATACAGCTATTATTTGATTTATGAGCCTCATAAACTTAAGAGCCGTTTATAAGCACTCGGTGAATACCACCCTTAAAAGGCTAACAGATAAATTTATTAGATTTTCCTAAAACTCAAAAATAATTATACATTTCAGCTGTTTTTTGAAAGAAAATGCAAACAAATAAATAAGCGCATTTACTTAAACGAGGGAAAGAGAAGCGACGATAATTAGCAAATCTAGCCATAGCCAAAATGTAAAAGAATTGAAAAACGATTCCATTTCGGTTTGTGAAGCTTTTATTTTTGTATCCAGAAATCCTTCCAGTTAATTTGTTAATTCACACCTTGACATTTTGATAGAAAAATATGTTGATAAATCAATGAAACAATTTATTTTACAACACAATTTACTAACCACAAATCTTGCATTGCAAATATATACAAAAAAAATGAAAACTCTACGCTTATAATATATCTGTAATAAGTCTTTCGTGAAATTGGCCATTAGTAAAT
This sequence comes from Dasysyrphus tricinctus, assembly GCA_963921185.1. Lineage (NCBI taxonomy): Eukaryota > Metazoa > Arthropoda > Insecta > Diptera > Syrphidae > Dasysyrphus > Dasysyrphus tricinctus. The sequence goes on along the minus strand of OY992531.1, from coordinate 252,741,039 downwards.
ATAATTTTAAAATCATGACACATTGGGTCGTATTAATAAAACAGAGCAATTGCTTGAAGTAAACTCCGTAGCAAAGTAAAAGCATTTAGCAATTGCTTTATATTAGTATTAATAAAAATCTATCTTGCTTAAGTTAGTTCGAAAATTCGAACTTAGCAATTGCTTTACATTTGCCATGGTGTTTGTGGCTCTTAACACTTCATGTAGATATAATGAAACGAAAATCATAAAGAGATCGGCAGTTTCATAGATTATTTTTTAATATACAAGAGATACTCTTGTCAAAAACATTCTACCAAGCTATATTTATTGTTTTATTTCACGTCTATTTCATTTTTATGCACTATTTTGTGGATGATAGTTATAAAATTGATCAATAATTGTTTATTAAGCATTTTTATCGTCGCCAAAAGTTCTTGGTCTATAATTTTTTTTTCACGAACATTTGTTGTAACTACTGCCGGTAAGAGTGGAATGATGTGCAAATCTATTTCATTCATCTTGACGCAAAAGATCAAGAATACCAAACATTTAATTGAATGTATTTTCTTTTAAATTAATTAAATTGAATGATTTTATAAGTCAGAAAAAAAGTATTTCACGTTAATATCCGTAGCAAATGTTCTAAGTCACCTAAATAGTAGACTTCAAATTTTCTAGTAATTGCTATATTTTTTGTGTTTTATAATTACCGATTGAAGCAAATGAGCGGTGGCATAGTTTTTCGAAGATAGAGAAAGCAAAAGCAATTGCTATAAATTTTTTATAATTATGAAACTAATAGCCATTCCACACTATCCCACTGAGTATTAATACATGTCAAAAAAGTGTGAAGAAATCCTGTATAATAGTGTGGAAGCAAAATATGAAATTTCATCACACACAACTTGACATCGCATCCTACACGATTTGACATGGTGTTTATACCTGAAAATATTTAAGATCGCTTCTAAAACCATCACACATTCTATCCCACTTGGGCGTTTGAGGTTATGGTGAAACTGATTTGTTTTGATGCAAGTGTGGATGCAAAATATGAAAATTATTTTCATCACACAAATTTGGCAGTCGTATGAAATTCTTTCCCACTTTATTCTGACATGTATTAATACTTTGTGGGATAGTGTAGAGGCACTTTAAGCAATTGCTTCAGATTTGACAATTCTAGCTAGCAAAAGCAATTGCTCGGGTTTATTAATATTACCCATTATCGTGATTCTGATAACGAGTAGTATTACGTGTTGTTGTTGTTGTGCATGTTTTTTGATATTCATCATGACGGAAAATCTTTAATAAAAAACGGCTCACTACTTTCTATCGCAACTTTACAAAACTATTCCAATTGATAAGAGTCCGCTTCCAATCAGATTCACTTCAACCTTCCCCATTATTCCAATTTCCAGTTAAATGTCAAAGAAATAAAATTCCGAAAACAAAAACAAAAACACCCTCGCAATCACACACATCAACAACAAAAAACAAGTTTTTTCGCCTCATTTAAAATCATAGCCAACTTCACTCTAATAAAATGTTTTGTCTTTTTTTTTGTTCAAATAAAACTGGAATATGGTTGTCGGTCGGCTGTGGAGTGGACACTGGACAAGTGGAAGAGTGTTTTGTGTACGTTGTCGGTGCGGATTAGATTTTGATTTATTTTAACGTTTTTCTTGCTAAATCAATTCAAATTTTATCATAATTGGTAGGAAAATCTTTGTAAAATACTTTCGAGTGATTTTGGTGTAAATTTCAGTGAAGAGACCCGAAAATTATTGAAAACAAAAAGAAGTCGACTTAAATGGACGACTAAAGTTTTATATAGATGTGGAACCGCGAAATAAATATAAAATTCCGTCCATGAAAACGAAAAGAGTGAACAAAAAAAAAACAAGAATTGTCTTTCTTTCTCATCGTCGTCGTCGCCGCCTTCGTCGTCGTGGTTTTCGTGTTGTTCATGGTTATCTTGGAGTTGTCCTTCTCGACTTGATCTCTGTTAAAATCTCTTCTTCCAACATTCAAGTCTGATTCTGATTTAACTCTGGACTCTAGTGGTTCCAAAAACTTCTATTCCGGTATTTGGTCATTTTTATCAAGTTGAAAATGCTTTTTGTTTTTTTTTTACTTCTCAAAATGTTTCAATCAACTATTTTTTTACTCATTTTTTCTTCTTTTGCTGTAGCCTATTGATTTGCACAAATAAAATTTGATTTAAATTCAAATTCCGCACTCATTTGCACTTTTGTTTTTATTTTTTTTTTTTTTTTCATATACATTTGATTTGGCATACTTATTTGGTTGTGTGGTTTCTTTCGTTTTTTTTCTAATTCAATTTATTGTAAAGATTGTTGTTTTGTTGTTAAAATTTTTTGTTTAACTGGTTTTGTTAAATTAAGAAAGTTCCTCCAGCTTCAGCACAAACAAGCGGTTGAAGCTGGATACCTACTACCTATAAGTTTGACTATTTTGTTGTTGTTTGCTTACGACTGAAAAAACTAAAATCTTATCGGAACTCTGTCGAGAAACTAAAAAAGATGCGGCTGGCCGCAAACTGTGTTCTTATCAACTCAAGAATTGCATTCCTTTGGGTTTCTTTGTTTGTGTTTTATAAAAAAAAAATACCAAATGGTAGCTCCAGCTGAATCTTTATTCTTCTGATTATTTGTTTTCTATTTTGTTCTACATAGTGAAACTGACAGTGTAAAATGTATACAGATTCCCGCCCTAATGGGTTTAATGGTTTCTTATCATCATTTTTATTTTTGTATTATTGTTTTGCCTGTTGTGACCGCTGATGGTTCGAAATCTAATGGTTCTTATCCCCCAATGTTCATAAACATACATACATATGTCAGTATTTGTTTGGTTTGCATTGTACAAATTATGTCAAAAAAAAAAAAAAAAATTGTTTTTTTTTCAAAGATAAGACAAAATTAATGTAAACTGCAACTCTTTGTTCCTACTTAGATTTTATGTTGAAGGTTGAAATTGAATTACCTTATTTATTATTAGAATACTACGTAGGTACCTACCTATGTAAATAGCTAGGAGTAGGTAGGTAGTTGTCAAGATAAGTTGATGACTGTTATCTAAGCAGAAAATTAGGAGATCCACAACCGATTCGTATTCGTAATCTTCAATTCTAGGTACCTATTAAGAAAAGAATGTGATACAAATAGAAAGTTTTATTTCTAATATGACTCACGAAGAGAATCGGTTTCTTATCTTCTCATTACAGGTCCATGCAAGGCAAGATGATGCCACCGTAAGCCGCATCATTTCACTTGCATCTTATGGATCTATTATGTCCCTCAGAGTGACAAATAATACATAGGTAGATGTAATTGAAGGGAAAACTCTTTTTCAGAATATATTTTAAAATGTCGCTTAGTGGTTTTTTCAAAGATCTTCCAGGTCTTGAAAAAGTATGTTTCAACAATAGTTTCTCCCAAGGCTAGGCTGATTATTTATAAAGAAAATGATCTGAACTCATTCAAGCCTCTTTATTCTGGTATCCTATAAAACAGTCAGATAAGTTGATGCGCGTTTAAGTCATGGAGGATCCCATGGAGTTGCGACCCATTAGAATTTCAAGAGGACCACTTGACTCCTGGTTAGCTTGAGTAAGTCTTCATAGTTACTTATATAATTGCAGTATTTTGTTGAGAAGCCACAACCTAGCAAGTTGAAATTCTACACGTAGTGCAACAACACTGCTGGCAATAACCTTACCTTTCTTCTTCAGTCAAATGTGACTAGCGAAAAATGCTTTGAAACTGTCACAAACATAGCTTTACTCTCCAAATTTTTCCATTTTGTTAAAAAAGCTTTTGATCTGCTGTGGGTTTATAGTTTTCAACAAAAGACGGTTTATGTTATGAAGCTCAATATGCTCATACCTATGTATATGTATGTATGACGAATTTGTATATCATTTAGGTTTTGAAACACTTTAAGCTAGTAACAGAAACGTTTCCATGACGGCTACAATTTGAGTACTTTTCACGGTACTGAATTAGATCCAAAATCCTTTTAACATAATTTTAAAATTGCTTCAGTTAAATTCGTAAAAGAATTGTCATTTCTTCCAATTCCAATTGCGTGTGACCGCTGTGATAATTTAGTTAGTTTTCCAATTTATCATCTCTCACCGCCCACAAAAATTACTTCTTCGATGACTCGATCGCCAACCACTTTTTAGACTTTGATTGAAATTCTCAGCCACATTGGATGCGGCATAAGACCTCCTACGAAAAACCACAACAGTTCGTGAATAAAATGTAAAAAGAAGACCGACAAAAAAAATCAACTTGACCACACTTTAATGGTATTTTTCAATCGCCTTGGTCGCTATGGTCTCCTATTATGCTTCCCACCCATTTTTATTTGTTGTTTTTGCCAGACTGCTTAATTTAACTCTGATTTTATTATGCTTCCGTAGGCTGGTTCTCGTTTCATGACTTGTCTTAACACGCATAGAAAATTGTATTAAATAATTATGCTTAACCAAATCATGTGCAACTCAGCGCTTTTAAAATATTTGTGTTGAGATGAGATTCCTGAAAGCTTGTAGTAAATCGTCTGTCTGTAAATATTGTCCAATCTCACCGAACCGGATGAATCACAATTTAAACTAGTTAACGCCGAGAAGTTGTTGTTTCTTTTATATGTTTTATGAAGCCATGTGTGGCGGCTGGACGGTTAATGATTGTTCCACCAACAATCACACCGGCCACACTTTTTGTTCGTAGGAGATCTTTTTTTTTTATTTACTGAACAGCTTTCGCATCTGTATTATCTATCGTCGTCGTAGTAGATTTCATTCGTCTTTGGTCGTCAACGTGTGTAGAGAGCTCGTTCAAGAAAAGATTGAATTTATTTCTCTCGGAATGGCATTAAACGTCCTTGAAAACTGGTATCTCAGATGAGAGGGAATGTGCTGCCAACCCAGAAGAATAATAATTTATAAAAATTGAATTAAAGAAAGAAACCGCTAATTGAATTGAGTGTGCCTCGTGCGTCATTAAGTATAGAGTGTCAATTAACGCGAAGGCGATTTTTAATTTTCATTTTTTAAACAGCTTGGGAGTCTTAAATTAATTCATACTTTACTTCATTTTCCCGCTTCTCTATCTTTTTCTATTTTCGTCTTAACTTTTCTCTTTGAATCTTAAATGATTGTAAATTATCTTTCTTGTAGTAATTAAAACATTCGGAATGCAACTTACTACCATTTAAAGAAGAAAGAAAAAAACTCGAAAGAAATACGCAGAAATTGATTGAATTGCATCTAAAGGCATAGACAAAAAAAAAAAACTGAAAAAAAAAATTAAAATAAAATTAACAAATATGAGTAAAAAATTTTCTAGAAATTCAAAACTAAATAAAATGGATAAAATGTCCGAACGTTTATATGACATTGTCAAGAGTGGCATGATGGTTAAACGGGCACAAAATAAAAAACGTTTTACACCTGTTAACTATAAACAAAGGTGGTTTGAATTAACAAAGCGAACGCTTTCGTATTTTGACATTGAAAATGTTGAGGTAAGTTTGAGTTCTTTTTTAATAAATTTTCGGGATTAATAATTTTTGAAAACTAACAAGACTAACATAGAATGCACATAGATAAATAAAAAAAGCGTACTTATGATTTACCTCCTAATCATTATGCAAACATACCTATGTACACCATACCAAAATTTTCATACGTAGAATCTAATCCAAGGAATACCTACATATGTATGTCATGATTGGATGGCAACTTCCATTAGAGAAAGAATGTCATGTGTGGAGAACAAACAGAGGGCCAGTGGAATGTCTCATTTAAACATGTAAATGGACGATCATCCGAGGGATCAGATCGTATGGGCCTCAGAATAAACTACCTAGCTTGAAATATTTTTGTTCGGCTCAGACTGTTGTCGATGATCCTGTGATCCTGCATCCCAAATATATTTTGATCTCTAGATCAAACGAGTTATGGTTATTGATCTGTTGGGCAAACGTGTTATGGTATCAAAACGCGAATACCAGCCATTGAGCTAGGTTGCTCTCGACCTCAGTTCCTTTCTACTTAAAGCCCGCAGTACCTACTTACATATCAGATGAAACATTTAAATATGTTCCACCATTTTTTTTCAGGGAGAACATTTAATTTCTAAAAATTTAATCACAAGGGAAATAAGTGAGGTACTTCGGAAAAATTTGATATTTATGTGAAATGAAGTAATTTTTCTTTGAGTCGTGGAATATTTAATTTTCACACGCCCCTTGTAGGTATTACCAAATAAATAAAAAATGTCAGAATAATTCTTTTAACATCTTAAAAACTCCTCATATATCATCTCTGTATTCAGCATCTTACCAAAACTTTAGTCTACTCTCATAGCATATCTTAAAATCAACTACTGCGCATGTCCTTAATTACAAAAATCCCCTTGCTTACTCTAACTACCACTTAATTAAAAAAGAGCGCAAAAGAGAAATGAATTTTTATTGTTATTATTAATTTATCGTTTTATTATCTTGTTCCTGGATGCAGTAATAACTAGTTTCTAGTTAGTTCTGGGCATATACAATGAATTGCCTTTGATGTGTATCAGGACTATGCTGAGAAGTTGACTTTTAGATATGGGTGATTCTCCACTAAAAGCTCCTCTTCGTGGCCCGGCCAAAAATGGTTAAAAACATGAGAAAATTAAAAAATTTGTACAGTTAATAATAGCGAAAGGAATGTATCTAACTGGCCCACTTCTTAAATTTTAATAATTGGAATTAATTAATTAGAAAAAAAAAAATATTTAAGGCCTAAACGTCATTTCCGTAACGTGTCTCCTCCTCGTTTCAGCACAGAAAAAGTGATTTTTTTAGAACTTTTAAATAAATAAAATGAATTCTGATAAGATTCCAGCATACAAATATTGTTGTTTAATATTTTTGTCCTTAAAATAAAATTAATTAATTTATTACAATTAACTTAGAAACTTACAAACATGTGTCTCCAGGTATTTGGATCATTTCCGTAAAAAAAATGTAAATGCTTTTATATTGAAATTAAGAGCCAGCAGTTTATAGAATTCAAACTAAATTAAGAAATTCAACCAAGTTTTCTTTGAAATATATTCAAAACATTAGATTAGAAATCAATTTCGATTGTAATTTTCAAGTGAGTGGTTGAATTCGTCACGTATTCCATCAATTACGTCATTACCGTAAGTGGGTATAATTTTGTTACTTGAGAGTAAAACAAAATTATTTTGTTACAGTTTTGTGGTATTTTGCTGCGGAATGATTCATACTGAATTCGAAAAATATACATTCTTTTTTTCAAGTCTAAAAAGTTAAAAAACATCGATTTTCGTCATTTCCGTAGCGTCATTTCCGTGCCCTGTCTCTGAATTACGGTAATGACGAGTTGTTACGGTAATGACTTCAGAGTATTTTTCCTTTAAAAAATCATGGACTAGTTACAAATTCTCCATTTTTTACATTACAGTACATAATTAAAACACTTTGAGGACAATGATGGGCCTTAGATCCAAAACAAAATCGTGTACAGCAAGATCTTGTAGGTATATGTGGCCTATGATCAGATCTTTTATACTTTACCATTTTGATATCTTTGTTTTGTGCTACAATGGGGAGTAAGGAAGAAAAGATTAATATTCTCTTCGCCACTATATGCAATTATGATATAGTTATCTTCCGTAGCCCCAATTCTTAAAATACAGGAAACAATACTTCGTCATAACCACTGTTAGCTTATTTCTGATTAAAAACGGTCAAGTTGGCAGGATGTAAGAATGTAACTTAATTTTACCCCTTCTGCTTCCAAACGCTTCCATGGCTTATCTTGATTTCAAGTGATTTCAGCGTTGATTATTGCAAGTGTGAGTTTGGAATCCTTTAAGGATCGAAAAATTTCCGAATTTTGGCACAACATCGCGTTCGGCGGTGGAGGTAAAGAATTGGTGCAGTAGCTTCACCTCCACTTGAGTCCACTGGTCATCGGTTATCCGTTTTTCTTAGTTTCAATCATTAATGGCGTCTTCCTGTGACCGGACATTAGAACGGGTTTCGATTGTCCCTAGTACTCTCTTTGGACTGATGGTGTCAGTTTTTGCATTTGAAAAAAGCAGTATGATTTTAAATTTCACTCCAATGCCGCTTATTTTGTGGCTTTAATATACTTTTTAAAAATTTAGGGGAGTTAGTATTTCATACAATTTGCCTTCTTTTCAATGCATCATTTGTAGGTATATAAAATCTAAAAAGATGTACCTCAAAGCTAAATTTCTATACTAATACCTACAAAATTTTGAATAATTCTGTACCACCACCCCCTCCCCATCTGATTCGACATCCTGCCTACGCCCATGAAGTAAACTGTTACCTTCAAGTGGACACATTCCCACAAATTCCTTTATCTTACTTCAAATGTACTTGTTTCAAAAGATTGAAATTGATGCATTTCATAAATGGGGATACAAATCCCCTAGGATGCAAATACCTAACCATTTACAGATACGAGCATTTTTTATAAGAACAAAGACAAAATTTTATATTTAATTGATTTTGAGTAGGTATATGTCAACTTATTAATTTTAGCAAAAAAAAAATTGTTATCTGCTTTATATTAGCAGAAAATGTAATTTCGGTACCAGAGCATCATTTCCATAACAAAGGCGTCATTTCCGTAGCAAGACAAAATCCTTAAAAACGCTTAAAATCAAGTGGCCTGACTTTTTAATTATCAGTCATAGTTTAATTCATAACAAGCATTAAACGTGCATCACTTTTTTCTTAAATTAAGGTAGGGGACATTTTGGATGCTTAAAAGGAGCTTTTAACAGAGAATCACCCATATATTATTTTTTTCACACCAGGGTGGTGCCTTATTATTATTATAAATATTTTTTTTTTTGATGAAGAGAACATTGGTTTTATATTAACAATAATAATTAATAACCGTCCCACTATTGCGCCCAATAAACTTTTCGTTTCAAAAATTACCTATAACTTTCGAACGAATAAATAGGTAAGTATAGCGAAATAACTTTACAATGATGCGTTCCCTACAGGATGCTTCAGAATTTTTTTTTACTTAGGTATTTTTTTTTTTTTACTAAATTATGGAACTCCGTGTTATTGAGTGTTAAGAGTGTTATAAAGAAAAAGTGCAATCAATCAAAATATAGTAGGTAAGTAAATATGAACTTTTGCACACACAATTTCTCATTGGAGCTTGTGAAGTGACAAGTGTGTCACTACCGTCTGTTTTTTTGTATATTTAGTTTTTGGATAAAATAAATGTTTTTTTTTTTGTTAATTAGGCATTCAATCAAACAACTTCGGTAAATAATTAAGTGAATTGTTTTATTGGTTGCACTTGAATACCTACTGATTAAAGATAATTCATGTTTGAAATGCGTTTATTAATAGAGGTTTGTACCTTAAAAATAATAGGTAAGACAAAATAGGCGTTTTTTTTTTGTTTTCTATCAGTAAATTGACGACTGCTTAGGTAAAACTTTGTGGGAACAATGCCTTGATTTTGCAAGACAAGGTTAATTAAGAGCAAATTGGAACGAGCACCTTTCAAAAGAACACATAACAGAGCTAAGCGAGCTATTGGAAGAATCCTTTCAGATGTCTATGGTCTTTTAAGTCCAATTGCATGAGATGGATTGAAATACTTTGTTTCTTTCATCGATGATTTAAGTCATTTCACATTGATTTACTTAAAGAGGTCTGAAGTGTTTTGAACATACAAAGTGAATAAAGTATCAAGACTCGCATTATATCAAGGACGGGAACAACTTTCAAAAGAGGAAAAAGAAATTGATAATGTTAATCAACGTTGATGACTAGGTCACTGATTAAATTCAAAAAATTTAAACAAGCACTTTCTTCGAGATTTCAAATTTCTGATTGTGGGCCTTTGAAATCATTTCTAGGAATTCAAATTTGTTTAGAAAGATGCTTAAATACATCACAAGAAATAAATAGTAAACAGTTTCTTCACAACAGTTTCTTGACATGGTGGGCTGCACTACTGTCAAATGTCCTATGTGGAAAGGATTACAACGTATGTACCTATTCACTATTTTAACAGTTCTTCCGAATGCAATTCCAAGGGCCTAATTCCGCAAGCGTGAATGATTTTCCGTGTTCACACTCTATTCATGCCCAAAACAAGTGTGAATAAATTTGACTGATAGTGTACACGCTATCTGTCAAAAATCTTAAACTCACTCTTGATGAATTGCTAAAATCGATGTGTAAACGATTTTCTCTGTAAACAGAAAAAACTCAATCTTGCAGAATTGGGCCCCAGTTGTAGCTTCGTCTCCATTGTGTTCTGTCAGTAAATCTACTTCAAAACTTTAAAATAAGTAACCAAGTTCCGCCAAAAAATAATTAAAGTGATGCCAAATAGGTGTAAAATTTGTTAATAAATGCCAACATAAATTCTAATTGATTTATAAATTTGTTTAACTTAAAAATATATGTTTTTATTTTTTATTATTTCAAATAAATTGTTATAGATAGGTACTAATGCTCTTGAATAAAAAAAAAAAACTATTTGAATTGCACTTTTGTTCGAACAAATATTGTAGGTAGGTAGGTACCTGTATCTATGCACTCGAAAATTGTCGGCTTGCAAAAAGTCATCCCTCCACTTGTTAAATAAAATTCAAAAAATTTAACTCCTACACCTTGTTATTAAAAAAAAAGTTACAGACTCCTACACTCCATGCTTGTATACGCATTTTGTCCAGACCACCCATTCATTGTTTCCTGTCTCTACTCAAGCGCAAGCAATACTCTCACAAACAAACTACGTACTACATCAACACCACCTCACCTCATTAGCTATTTTCCTTCATTGTTTCCTCTGGTCCAAACACTTTTGGTTCATTAAAAAATAACCAGCTATACAAATGAAAGAAACTACGACGTATAATTTTACTAGGCCGATCATCGATCACCTCCATCCTTTGATATGGAGGAAAAAAGGAAAAACCCAGTCGAGAGTCGACAATACCGCTAACAACAGGCATTCGCATCATCCCCAAACCCCAACAACAGCAGAATAAAAAGTCGCAATAACCCGCTACGCAATTCTCTCGCTCTTCCTCTCTCTCTCTCTCTCAAAAAAAAATGGAAAACAATTCACCCTTTTTATCGAAGGTGACTAACAACACTCTCACCAAAACCTCATTTCGAGTGCATATGGAGAAGATTAATTTGTTTTGTTATTATTATTATTTTGTTATTCAAGGGGGAGATACCAAGTTCCAAGTCCAATATAACGGCGGGTGGAAAAATCCAACCAACACAACCCTCACTAACTACGCATACACAGCATACCCATCATACCCACTTGTACATAACCAACCCAAACAAATCAACGACGAAACAAACTACAAACCCTCCAAAGGACCATTTATCTAGGCAAAAAGTCTCTTCCCCATTCTCACAACTCACGAGGATAAACAATGAAATTTCTCTCATATTTTCTCTCGCTGAATTGACAAAAGAGAACTTCAGCAAAATTTTCCAGTGTTATTAACTTTTGCCTAGAAAAGCCGGGATGGAAAAGTACCAAAATAAAAATCTCAGGAAAAACCACCCCCATCCCCCAGTAACCCAGCAGTGAGAGAGTTATAGAGGGAGAGAAAAATACAGAGAGAATGAAGAAGGGTTCACTGTCCCGGCGCCGGCCGCCATCATAGAGTTTGCTTTGGTTTTACGGTGTATACACTCGGCAACGGTTGCATTTTGTTCTATCTCCTTCCGAAAAATAAATTTTCTTCCCTTGTTAATAAAAAAATAAAGTTGAATTTTCATGTAAAAACTAGAATTAACCAACTCAATTTGAAAAGTTTAAACAAACTTAAAAAAAGTGCTGCCAAATTTCTAGGACAGTAATATTGAATTATAGTTGTTTTATCTTTTTTTTTTTAAGTTTTAATGAAAAAAAAATCTAGACAAAGGATTTAAATTTCTTCTTTTGAAAAAATAGAAAAAAAGACAACACCACAAGTTAAACCTTACACCACCTATACGATATAGGAAAATAGTGTAAAAAAGACCCCACCCATCCCAATTAGTAGTCAGTGCCTAGATGCGGCAAACTTTATACCTACTTGATACTACAAGTACAGAAAGGATTTTCTTCCTTTTCCTCTTAGTTCTTGCGGTGTGAATTTTTCTTCTTTTTGTCTTTCGTGCAAAAAAAAGAAAGAAAAAAACAAAAAAAGATTTTTCATTTTATTAAAATAGAAGAAATAAAAAGCATAGTGAACCTCATTATCCTGGAATGAGATGAGAGTGTGAAGCCCTTTTATCCTTTAAAAAAAAAGGCTTTTTACATGTGCAACGCAAAAAAGTGAGTAATTTTAATGAAACAGGCAAAAGTGATGGCGGCGGAGTAGCTTTTTTGTGTATACTGTTATTTTTCATCACAATATTAAAGGAGAAAACAAAGGCAACACAAAAAAAGGATTAATTTTATTATTGATGTTGGTTGTTGCTGTTTCTCATTCTTAAACATTTGTTGGGTATTCCTGGAACCTGGAACACCATCCCTGACTGACTGAATAGATCTATCACTAATTGAGTTTTTTCGAGGTAAGTAATGTATGAGATCTTATGACTGATGGATATGCCTAATGAAGACGAATTGATCATAAAGTCGGTGGTACTTAGTCATATATAAATTTGATGAGGATGTTTTATAGTATTCTTATGGTTATTTCTGTAAGGAAAATAAAATAAAATAAAAGGAGAAAGAAAGAGATAAACAATTTAAGGAGAGCTAGTGGCATAAACATAGAAAAACAAGACCTTCTTAAAACATATGTAGAGACACTTCCTTTGGTTGTTAGAGACCATAATCAATCTTTAAATAAGAATAACATCAAACCGAAGAAAGGACGAAAAAGGATATTAAAAAGGAAGAATAATGGTTTTTATTTGTATTACATTCATTTCAATTTATTTTGTAAGCAGAGAGACAGACTATAGAGAAGTACCTAGTTTGAGGGAAGTTAATGGAGGATGGGTAATAAAAAAAAATACATAGATTATGTAACTGCAACGAGCTGGAAAGCATAAGGCGTTTCCTTATTTTTCTTATGTTTTTTTTTTGTAGGTTGTTATTGTTGCTTTCTTTTTGTAGGGAAAGGCTCGTGGGATTGGTTTGTTAAGGGTGGCAAAGATTGGCTTTCTTTTTTTTTTTATTTATTATTGAAGAATGTGAAAATGAACTGTGTGGTTCTTGATATTTTTGTTGGCACTTTTCAAAACACATTTAGGACACGCGATATTTTAATTATTGTTTGAATTCATTCAAAAATTTGTGGAAAATATTTTTCAACTGTTGCCAAAAACTTATAATGAGAACGAAAACTGTATAAAGGTTAGATACCTACCTACAATCAAAAATTATAGGTACTAAGAATAGAAAAAAAAATTTGTTTGAAATCAACAAATGGTAGGTAGGTATTTAATGTTCTTAAGGTATTTTAATCAAGTGATGATACCTACCAATAATATGAAGAATTGGGATAAAATTGAAGACCATAATAGGCAAAACCTTATTGAAAAAAGAACTTTAATTTTGAAAGCGAAATTTCTTCTTATTCTTATGAAAGTTAATCTTGCCAAGAAAAAGAAACAAGTTCACTGTCATAAATTTCGTTTTGAAATTGTTACGAATGTGACAAGTTATTGTTACGTATGTGACAAACACTGATTTTTACGGATGAAGCGATTATAGTAAATTAAATTCTAGTGGAGAATTTTTCATTAACATGGCAGTTCAGATATTCAGTCGAATTCAATTCGCACGGATTGAGAATGAAAAACAAAAATGATGAAAAACACGTCCTTTGTGTTTAAGGTATTCGAAATGAATGAATATAAATCTTTATTATTTGTTATAAAAATTAATTTAAGTTACATAGAACAGCCAGCTAATAATAAACAAAACAAGTAAATTTAATTTTCAATTTCAACATCCTCACTAAAATTAAATAATTAACAAAGTCCCATTAATGTATTAAACATAGTAATTTTAGGTCCAGGAAAAGGTTTTGTTAAAATGTCAGCAATCATTTTATCTGAAGAAACTGTTTTGAGTTTTATTTTATTATTTACAATAGTATCTCTGATAAAATGGTGCCGGACATCTATATGTTTTGTTCGCTGATGATAGTTTTCATTGATTGCAAGCTGAACCGCTCCATGATTGTCAAAAAAGATCGGTTGCTTCAATTTGTTTATTAAAAATTTCTTCTTCCAATCCTTTGATCCATAGTGCTTCTTGGACAGCTGTGCCTATTGCCATGTATCCCGCCTCGCAGGTAGACAGTGCAATTGTTATTTGCCTTTTTGATCCCCAGGAAATTGCGCCATTTTGTTTTAAAAATATATATCCACTTACAGATTTTCTTTCGTCTTGGTCATTTGCAAAATCAGCATCACAATAGCCCTTTACTTTGGAATCTTGATTTTCATTTTTCTTGTAAGTTAATGTTAAGTCTATTGTTCCCTTCAAGTATCTAAGAATTCGTTTTGCTGCTAACCAATGTTCTTGTCCAGGATTGTTATTAAATCTGCTCAACATATTAACCGCGTAACATATATCTGGTCGCGTTAACTGAGCTGCAAATAATAAACTCCCAATAAGTTCTTGATAGGGAAATTTTGACATCTCAAATTTATCTTTGTCACTTGTCGGACATTGTTCTTTTGACAATTTAATATTAACATCCATTGGTGACGAAACTGGATTGCAATTGGTCATTCCAAATTTATCTAGTAATTTCAATATATATTGTTTTTGATCTATTGAAATTTGTTTCCCATAATTATATTGAACATGCAATCCCAAAAACGATTTCGTCTCTCCAAGTTCTTTCATTTTAAAATTTTTCTTTAGATGGTTTACTAATGAATTTCGTGTTTCTTCGTTTTTCCAAAAAATTAACAAATCATCTACATACACCGTTAAAATAAGCATTTCTTTTGGATTCTTATTTAAAACGTATATGCATTGGTCAGTTTTCAATTTAGTTAATCCGAATTCTAACAAGACTTGATTTAGTTTAATGTTCCACATTCTAGCGGATTGTTTAAGGCCATAAATAGGTTTATTTAACTTTAAAACCTTTCCTTTTGGAACGTTAATACCTTCTGGTGGATGTAAATATATTTCTTCATTAAGATCGCCTTGTAAAAACGCTGTGGTGGCGTCTAAATGATCTATATGCATATTAAAGTTCAAAGCTTGAGATAGGAGATATCTTAACGAACTATATCGCATGACAGGTGCATATGTTTCTTGAAAGTCTATACCATTTCGTTGCGCACAACCCCTCGCAACTAATCTTGCCTTATATCTCAATATATCTCCTTTTTCATTGTGCTTAATATTAAAAACCCATTTTGTAGTTAGTGTTTTCTTACCTTTAGGTAAATCTGCGATATTCCAAGTATTGTTCTCAATTAGTGACTGGTGCTCATCTTTAATAGCTTTCATCCATTCTTCTCTGTCAACACTGTTAGTAGCTTCATCATAATTCATAGGAAGATTTTCAATATTCTGACTTGCCAAAAAAGTGACATAGTCTGACATATCTGGTGGTTTACGTTGTCTTATTGATCGTCTAGGAATTTGAATTTTATCTTCACTGTTATCCTCACTTGAACTGCTTTCTAATGATTGAAAATTGTCTGACTCAGATGTTTCTGGTAATTGTTTTTCGGCTTCAACCATTTCGTCATCTTCTTCATTCGATTTGTCAATATAGGTGTTTCTTTCTTCAACCATAGTATCATCGTCGTCTTGATTCGAATTATCGATATTAGGATTTCTCTCTAGACATATCCTCACTAAATCCTGATTATTTGACTCGTTATTCTCACTATTATTTGTTGTTTCTTTATTTTTACAATTTGAGAAATACATTTGATGTTCTAGGAATATTACGTCTCTGCTGGTATTTATCTTTCTTGTTATTGGATTATAGAGTCTGTAAGCTTTGGTATTTTCACAGTATCCTAGCATAATACATTTTTCTGATTTTGGGTCCCACTTCTTACGCTTTTCTTTTGGTATCAAAACCATTGCTACGCATCCAAATACTCTTAAATGTTTCAAATTCTGTTGACTACCGGTCCATATTTCTTCTGGGATTTTATTGTTTAAATGCTTTCGTGGTGTCCTGTTCAAAAGGTATGCTGCTGTATTTGTTGCCTCTGTCCAATAAAACTTTTTTAAATTTGCATCAGTTAATAAAGATCGTGCTTTTTCAACTAGACTTCGATTCATACGTTTAGCCTTACCATTTTGCTGTGGGCTATACGGGGCTGATGTTTGATGTATAATTCCGCTTTCCATGCATATCTGCTTCATTTCCTTGTTTATGAATTCTAATCCGTTGTCTGATCTTGATTTCTTAATCTTCTTGCCTGTTTGATTTTCTGCCATTAGTTTAAATTTCTTGAAAATATTTGAAACTTCAGATTTATGCTTCATCATGTACACGAAAACTTTGTTTGAAAAATCATCCAAAAATAAAACAAAATAGAGCGCACCTCCGATTGATTTTTGTTCCATTGGACCACAAACGTCTGTGTGAACCAATTCCAATATTTCCGTTGTAACACTCTCCGATTTTTTAAATGGTAATTTTGCTTGCTTTCCTTGAATACATGAAACACATCTCTTATCTGAAGAATTTTGATCAATTTCTACTTCATATGACTTCCTTGAACTTAGATTTTTGATATTTGCATCTGTTGTATGCCCCAAACGTTTATGCCAAATTTCTCTTGAATTTGCTTGAAAACCTTTATACTCATTTTTGACGTTCAAATTATACATGCTCTTTATCGCACTTCCTTCGGCAATTATATGTCTATTTTGGTATATCTCACATTTGTCTTTGTAGAATTTCACGTTCAATCCTTTTCTAGTCAATTGGCTTACTGAAAGTAAATTCATGCAGATCTCTGGTACTAGTAAAACGTTTTGAATAATAATTTCTTCTGTCTTATCATTCATGAGAATTTGAACTGGAACATCACCCTTTCCAACTGCTTTTAATTTTGAATTGTTTGCAACAGTTACAAACTCATCAGTTGAAAATTCTTGAAAATTAACGAAATTTTCTCTTTGTCTTGCCATGTGTGCAGATGCTCCTGAATCAATGAGCCAATCTCTAGATTCAATATCAAACTCTGCAGCAAATGTTAGTGCCATTGTTCTTTTATAGTGCATATTATAGTCCATCTTGGGTTTTTCTTTGCAGTATTTCGCTATGTGTCCTTCTTTTTTACATTTATAACAAATTATCTTCTTCTTTTGACTAGCTTCACGATAATTGTTTCCCTTATACTTACTATAAAGTAAACTGTTACCATTTTCATTTGTTTCGTTTTTATTGTAATTGTCATAATCTTGCAGTAATTTAGTTTTCACAAGATCTCCGGTAATTTCCTTACCACTGCTCTCTAATGCCATTATCATAGGTGTGAATCGTTCTGGCAAACCACTGAGAAGTAAACTTCCAACCCATTGCTCATCGACTTTCATTCCAATTTGATTTAACTTCTGGGAAGTATCAATGATTGTACTAACATATTCGCCAATGTTTGCACAATTATCCAATTGCGTCGTCGTCAGTTTTCTAAGCAAACCACAACGCCTCGTCAAACCAGAATCGTCATAGGTTGAATTTAGCTTAGTCCATATCTCCTTAGCTTTTGTACATCCTTGAATATGCCCATAAAGATTGGATGATATGTACAAAACTAGTCTTGATGTAGCTTTTTCAATAGTATCCACATCCATTTCCATTTATGAAAATTATCTCTTCCTGTTAATTTCTCAAAATCAGCAAATTTTTCCATTTCTTATTTTTCTTTATTCAATTTATTAAACGGTGCTGCCTGGGCCCATAACCTGATGAAAAACACGTCCTTTGTGTTTATATTCGAAATGAATGAATATAAATCTTTATTATTTGTTATAAAAATTAATTTAAGTTACATAGAACAGCCAGCTAATAATAAACAAAACAAGTAAATTTTTCAATTCCAACAAAAAAAATATCCCAATTGAAAACGTCAAGAAAATGGTTGATTGGTTGGTTTTGCCGAAAGTCTATGATGGATCCACAATCCGTCACTTTTTGATGAAAATCTATTATAACGTTAAACTTTGAATTCGGCGTCAGCATAGATTTAAAATTTAATAAAATTTTGCTTGAAATAAAATCTGAAATGTCAGCCAAATGTCTTGTTTTTTTCTTTCTGTCAAAATATTGTGCTTACTTTCTTATTTTACTGGAAGCAAATTAAAAAAGAACTTTTTTTGTCGGAAATTAAAAATTGAAATTAAACTTAAATCAAAAATTAGTATAACCCTGAACCACACGGGCAATTTGCAATGCACACACATTTTTTCACTAAGAGTCCGCTATATGTACAAATGTGATTCAAATTTTGATCCGTGGTTTACCAATTTAAACTCAACGATTTTAGTGGGTTAACTGCGGTTCAACGATGGTTTAAGCATGTGATTGGCTATTTTGACCGCGAACCATCGTTGAACCTCAGTTAATCCACCGAAATCGCTGATTTAAAATTGTTCAACCATGGATCAAATTTTGAATCACGTTTGTACACCAATTTTAGTTCACCGATGAATCAAGCATGTGATTGGCTATTTTCACATAATCAAACCGAAAACCATCGTTGAACCTCAGTTAAACCACCGAAATCGGTGATTTAAAATTGTTGAACCATAGATCAAATTTAAAACCAAATTTGTACAACTGGCATGGAATTTTTGAAGTCAGTAGTGAAGCAAGTGGGGAGACAAGCAGCTTGCATTGCAAGTGGAATTCCCCTTACGTCATAGTAAGTTAAATGACAGCTGGGCAATCAGAAGCTCCAAAATTGCATAGCCTTGGAAGACCGATTTGATGCGTGTATATTCAAATTAATTAGTGAATAAACAGGAACTGTAATTCTGAAGAAGATCGAAGACTTTAGAATTCTTAAATTTGGTACTGAAATTTTTAGTGATAAACGCACCGAGTATCAGTTTGATTAAAATGTTACCTTTGCAGTAGTAAAGCCTAATAATGCGTCGTTATTCAATGGAAACTCCACAAGTTAATTTTTCTTATTTTTTGACGTTTGCGATATTTATGGATTTTTCGCTGACAAGAATTTGAATTTTTTTAATTCTGTGAACATAAGGCGTGTTCAGGAAAAGGAGATCTCAGAGCCCTCAGCCATCTCAGTCTCGTGAACAGGATTCCTCAGAAATTTTGCTGTCAAATAACTGATGAAAGAAAATATTGGATTGGCTTGCTCAGTTTCTGACACTGAGCCATCTGAGATCTCATTTTCCTGAACACGTCTATTTTTTCAAGTAAAAAAAAAAATAATCAAATATCAAATTAATAGGCGTGTTCAGGAAAATGAGATCTCCGACGGCTTAGTTTCAAAAACTGAGCAAGCGAATCCAATTTTTTCTTTCCTCTGTTATTTGACAGCAAAATTTCTGAGGAATCTTGTTCACGAGACTGAGATTGCTGAGGGCTCTGAGATCTCATTTTCCTGAACTCGCCTAATAAAAAAAATAATAATAATTTTTTTGTATTGAATCACAACCAACAGCATAGTGTCATCACTGTCACTTTGACTGCTTGTCATTGTCAACAATAACTGTCACTGTCAGATATTTCGAAATGAGTGGACGGTTTTCATATTAGACTAACTCCTCCTACTTATTTTGACATTCATCCAACGTCTTTTGTTCAGCCACAAATTAATGTGAACACAACAAACTCACTTTGACGTTGAGAAGTCGTTTAAAGGAAACACAAATCAGAGCTCGTTGAGGGATTAATTTTGTTCTTTTTCATTCCAAAACTTAAATTTCATGTATGTATTTAAAATATTTTCAATGAAATAAAATTGAGTTGTGTAGTATTTATTTGCCAAACAAAAAGTACTGAGAGAGAAATCAGTTGTTACAAAAGAACACGTCAAAAAATCCATAAAATTTCAAAAAAATTTAAAAATTCTGTCTGAGTATTTGGAGTATTTGGAGTACTTTTAGAGATGATTTCCCAGATGCCTTTGTCTTTGATGCACAAGTGCATCACATCTACCCAATATGTGGTTCGGGGTTTCCTCGTGCTCATTGCAAAATCTGCATATTGCACTGTTTTCCAGGCCAAGAATTCGGAGGTGTCTCCTTAACTTGCAGTGGCCTGTGAGGAATCCCGTTATAATTCTTAGTCTATTTCTATTTAATCTGATGCAGGATTTGAATCTTGCTTGGTTGCAATCCCCAAGTAGAAATTTGGCCTGCCTCAGCTTAGGGAGCTCATTCCAGGTTTTTGATCTTTTCTCCCTCTCTGCTGTTTTGATTTTGTTTTTAATCACGTTTTCTCCTAATTCGCAATAAGGCTCTGGCCCCATTATGGGTGACATTGCTCCTTTTTTTGCTTTTTTTGAGCCTGTATGCCAACGTGCCCAGGTACCCAGTGAAGTGTAACATAGTTATTCTTGCCCAGTTCATTTAGCCTGCCCACAAACTCCCATACCAGCTTAGAGCTAATGCTATACGAGCTTAGTGCTCTGAGTGCCGCCTGGCTATCTGACATGATTGCAATATTTTGGTTTTTATATTTTCTTTCGAGATTTCTTTCTGCACATTTCCCTATGGCATTAACTTCTGCCTGAAAAATGCTGGTGGACTGTCCCATCGGTATGAAAAGTTTGGTTCTAGGCCCAAAAATTCCAGCCCCAGTCCACTCAGATGTTCTAGATCCATCAGTATACAATTTGATGGAATTTGCCTTAAGAGTGTAGTTTACGTCTTCGTCTACCCACTCTTTTTTGCTACTTAGCTCCGTATGAAAGTTCTTAACGAAGTTATACTTTTTAATCATGCCATCTCTTGGAATGTCAATAAGAAGGTTTGATTCTGTGGACGTGCAAATCGAGTCTCTTTCCTAACGGCTAACGGCGATAAAATCTAGTAAAATCTCGGGAGTGCACCTCATTTCCGAATGAGAAGTTGAACAAACTTGACGAAACGTTCCACTCCGCAATTATAGTCGCGTGCGTCGTATACTGTCTTAGTTAATAGGTAGCGAAGCCCAGTCAGACAAAGTCCCTAATTGGCTCAAAGCAATAGATGAATATGGTTACGTTCTGTCAAATACTTCGCTGTTGGGTGTCCATTCTCCTTTGTTCACTAAAACAATAAAGTAATAAGCTCGAAACCGTCTTCCTATTATTTGGTTTGTAATCAAATGTTGAAATGTCTTTATTTCAATCTTCAATAAAAACAAACTCCATTCCTTATTTTTAATTGTAAATGGGGTCACCACCCATGCAACAGATTTACACGGAATTTTTCCCTCCGTGCAAGATAAACCACATCTCAATTATTAATTCTTCTCATCCATTTGTTTTACTCTATAGGCTTAGGCTCTGCTGATGGATTTCATAGGAAATCGTAAACACAAAATTCCAGATTAAAGTCCATTCATCTTTGTTGGATCTCTTAAATAATCATCCATGTCCATAACTCCGCGTTCCGCCATCAAACTTCGAATAAAACAGAAAACAAAACATGAACCAACAAGACGCACTTTGAATAGATTAATAACCTTCTACCAAAAGCCACGCTAATTATTCCCAGATGCAAACCCAACAACAACAACAAAAACAAGACACCATCTATAAGAGGAATCATATAGAGTGGCGTACTTAACTGCATTCGATTCCATGTAAATTCGATGTAATGGAAACCCATAAAAATAGTTGCATACACCCATCCTCTTGGTCATTTAGGATCCAATAAATTTTCATAAGAGAATCAGAAATAATAAAAAAAAAATAGAACCCCGGTCTCAAAGAGTCCACCACAGCTCAGAGCCACTAAAGGTATATACAGAGTCCAGATCCAGAGTCACACTATATTGAAACTCTGTGTGAAATTACTTGGAAAACGATAAAAGTCCGCGCGCTCACAGAAACTTTATGGTCAATTGACGTGCGGACATTTATAATGCTCGTCGCTTTCTGTGTTTCTGTTTTGGATTTGGATTCGAGATGGAGAGTGGCTATCAGTTCACAAATAAAATAAAAAAAAAAAGCATCACGGTGTAGTACTTTAGGAAACCCGATTAAGTCATATTTGGACTGAGATGGAGGTTCCTACGAGCTATGTACAATGCGGATGTCCATTTCCAGCAGTGTGCAACAGCAGCAGTTCGCCTGGTCTTCGTACGGAAAAATATGATCCTTGTCGATTGAGCGTATTTCTCACTCTTTATGAATTCCGGATTAGACGAGGATGCATTGGATGTAGAACGAACCAACCAACCTATCTACCTGCTGTTGCAGTCATTGGGAAGTGATTTCGAATGACGTGTTTCACTATAAAAAAAAAGTGTGAGAACATATTATAAGGAATGCTTGTGCTTCAAGCCTTATTTAGTATCTAAGTGGGTGGCCAAACTTGGATTCCATTATGTTGAGTAATACTTTCGCAGAAATATGATAAGTTAGACAAGAGAATGAATAAATTCCGTGGATATTGAACATTTACTTCCTTTATTATGACGCAAAAAGGGGTAAATACTAGCAAGGAACTAAGGTTTAGGTTTGATAAAGTAGAATTAAGTGTTGAAATGACTGCTTACAACTTTTAATTGGTTTTTATTGTTAGTTGCCAGAAACTTTTAGTTGCTAAGAGTTGCCGGCAACACGGATCAACTAAAGTTGCATACCATCGCCTACTAGGAGCCTTTCAGGAATTTTAGCCAACTTTTGACATGTTGACTTTTTTTTTGTATTTGTTGAGTTGAAATTTATTACTATTTTGTTTCTTAGGTTATAGCTGATTGCTTTGCCTGAAATTCCAATTTTGCATCCTATTTCGACAAGATAAAGTTGTCGGCAGTAAAAAGTTGCCTGATGGGCGAGGGCAAGCAACTTAAAGTTGCTTGGTGTTACCAACAACTAAGTTCCGCGAGCAAATCGGATCGACTGCTGGGTCGTCCCTCATATAACCCAATGTACTTGAATCGGGAGCAACTAGTAGTAGTAGCCACCAAGCCTAAGGATTTCTGTATTTCCTATTGAAAATATGCAAAGTTTAACGGGATTTTAGACAAAGAGTTTATTACTTTGAGCTATCGTAGTTTCGTACGCTTTAGTTTCGTAACCAACTTTTGTGAAATCAAAAATGTAATAAATAATAAATTTCTCTGTAGGTATGTGGTCTTGAAGATGTTGAGATAGTTTTGACATTCGCGAATCTTCTTTCTTTCTTCTTTCATTGTGGAATGTAAATTTGAAATGTTTACCCAATAGTTTTCCAAAGCGAACATACTTTGGTGTCTTGCATATGAGCTGCGGATAGCGAATTGCGAATGGTCGCGAATTTTGACATTTCTTTCACATGAGTGGCCGCTGACAGACGTGAATAAAAATAAACCAGTGCTAAAAAAAATTTAAACTCGTTGGAATTTTTCATTCGGAGCTTTGTGGAATGCATCCTGATGTTGTGGATTGCAAATAAGTGTTTGACAGTTCACAGAAAATATCTAATTGGTCGCGTAGAAAATATACAAATGCTAAATTTTGCAATTTAAACTAATTTTAGGTTATGTTTTCTTTTTAAAATTGTAGATAGGATCGTTTATTCACTTTGTCGAAAAGTTAAAATAAAATTTTATTGACATTTACGCTTGGAATTGCCTAGACGAATTAATTAGCATCTGCATGTTGTAGCTCATGTGAAAGGTAGGTACTTTATTGCGTTGGACGCATTCATTCGAAATGTCATTTTAATCATTTGATAACAAAAACAAGTAGTAAAATGTCAAATTGCAAGTCTTATGCCGAAATAGCCATTAATTCACGTCATTATCTAAAGTGGCAAAATAATGGTTAAATCAAATCATTTATGACATGCATTTACACGAGGGCAAAATAATGGCGTTGTGATACTCTGTCACTGTACTGGAAAGAAAGTACAGTACTATGTACTGTTATTATTTGCAAAATGGAGTCACTGTGTATTTACATGGCGTCATTTTAATGGCAATATTTAATGCTACCTAGTTCTTGGCTCTGTCATTTATTTAATGACGAATATTATGGCAAATTTTTTAAAGCATTTACACTATCATGTCATTAAAAGCGTGAAAATGAAAGAATTTTTGACAATTTGTCACTCGTGTAAATGCGGCATAAGATTTCCAAAAAATTAAAAACCTAACTCTGTTTAATGAAGAAAAACTAGATCAGAACAGAGCAGAATAGCACAAGTGTGTGAAAACTGACAGAACAAGAAAGAACAGAAAAGTGCAGCTATATGTGTTGACGAGATTTACCGCTGCTTCTCAGCTGTGCAGTTTCAAATTTAAAAATCTTTCAGTTATTTGTTTGCATTAATTTTCAACTCCAATTTATCATCAATTCACACTTTTTATATTGTTTTATGCGTTTTTCTTCTTGTTATGTCTAAAAATATGAGAAAAGTGTCTACTTCTGTGATAAATTTAAGCTTATTACTATACCAAACTTTGACATTTCTCATTAACTTACTCCACCTCAAAAGTAGGTGCACGAAATATTAGCTGTGTTTGTTTACGTGAAATTTCTTGCAAATTTTCACAATTTGCTGTCAGAAACCATATGAGAAAAAACCCAAGTTTGGGAAACTTGGTGTAAATTTCACGTTACCAAACAGGCATATTGTTCTAAAACCGTTCTGAAAAAACTTCATGGAACACAATTTGACAGAAAATAGAACAGTTTGGGGCAACGAACACACAATCCTATAATACTTTTCTGATCTATTCTGAATTTTTTTGTTCGGAATAGATTCATTTAACACACCTCATAATATTATCTTATGTCATTTTCGATTGGATTTTCTTACTGTTCTACTCCTTTTTGATCCAATCAAATATGAAAACATCGTGTTGCCAAATTTACACATACACTACCGAATGACGCCATTTTATAAAATGTCTTCTTCAAGCATTTATCATTTTGACAAGTAGTCCGACGAAAAACTATATGCGTGTGTTCTAAATCTACTCCTTCTTGAAATCGGGAACAGGAAAAGACTCCGAAAACATTACTCGGAACAGCCAATTGAAGGCTTTTGGAGTAGTAGGAGTTCAAATGTGGTGGAAAAGGAGTACTCCGAACGTCCAATCGAAAACGACATTAATTTTGACACGTGCTGTGGAGGTTAGTCTCACTGTTTGAATTTATTTAGTCGTTAATTTGAACGTTGAGCTCGAGCCTAAATTAATGTCGTTTTTGATTGGATTTTCTAATTGTTTTACCCTTTTTATATTCCAACCGGGTAATTGCATTTTGAAAGCTTAAGTTTATAATAAGATTAGATAGGCTGACGTAATCTGCTAACTAAAGGCAATTAATGTTTTGAAACAGCCTGAAAATACTATAGCTCTTAAGCTATCCCGTGGATATTCTTTTTATTTTTTTTTTTTTTGACACGTGTTTGTCAATCACAATTCTATTCTCGACAAAATTCCAAAGAATAACAACTGCCAACTAATGTCAAACTTACAACGAAGCAAACAGCCCAGCTGTGAAAATGTCATTCACACAATCAAATCATTCCGTCAAAATTAAATTTTAAAATTTAAGGCCCGAAAAAAGAATTGCACTCAAAAAAGATGTGATCGATAAATTTGTATGTGTTGATATGGTGACTGCCACTGCCACCCCTGTTTAGTGAGCTAGTTCATTCACCCTGCCAACAACTATGTCTTTCTGTCACTTCGTGCACGCACATTACAAACTAATACGAAGCTACATACATAATGTATATGTAAATAATCAAAGGCACACTTGGCAGGCACTCTGTTTAGTTTTTAATCGCATGGCTGCTGACGTCCTTTGACTTACCCGTTGCCCCACAACATGGCTCAGTCGTCCAAACTATAAACTTGTTTGCCACTATTCGTAGATATGTATGCACTTTGAACAAGAATGTATTTCTTGCACATATTATTATTTGTTGTGGATGTCCAAGTAAATTTTCCATCCCATTAATATCGAGAGCGCGTGTGGGTTGGGCCGGGGGTTAAATTGAATTTCAACCCCTAGCCTTCATTCCTGAGAAATTCTACTCTACCCATTTTCAAAACGAAAAGAAAGAGTTTGATGGCGCAGCGCAGTAAAGAAGAAACGGGTGAGAAGCGAAACAAAAACTGGGCCATCAGACTCCTTGGCGGATGAATATGAAAATCACACGAAACTACCCCAAGGATCTTCCCTCTCGTGGTGACCTCTCTTTCTCTGGAGCGATTTTGAGAAATATTATATTTTTTTTTTAGGTTTTAGTTGTGAGAATGGTAAATAGAATAATAGTTCCCGCAGCAGGAATGGCATAGATTTGTTTTGTTGTTTTTGTTATTTAATCCTCTTCCACCCAATCCACCGCAGCTCCAGCGCGAAGATAAAGTTCATTATATTTTTTTTCTGCAGGCAAACAAAAACGAGTTAAATAAGTCCAGAGTTCGCGAACATAGTGAAGCTTCTATAGGTATATGACAGATAGTTAGGTAGATAGTGGAATGGAATAGTGTTTTTGAATATCCCACGGAAGTATTCGTAGAGTATTGCATGAGGATTTATCTAAGGAAGACCTAAATAAGTTTTTTGTTTTCATTTCAAATTATTTAATGGAAGTAGGAATGCGGCACAAGACTTGAGGGTGGATGAGGAAATTAGTTTATGTTGGTTTTGAGGCTATACGAGTACTCTGTTGGGGGCAAAATAGGTTTTAAAAGTTTTAAAATTTAGTTGAATACAGAATTAAGCCTTTTAATAGATAATGTAGAATCCATTAAAGACTGGATGTGCATTTTGTGTATGTTGATGATGTGTTAAGTTGGCATTGTCATAAACACTTAATGAGATTATCGTCAGTTTTAATTGAATA
This sequence comes from Dasysyrphus tricinctus, assembly GCA_963921185.1. Classification (NCBI taxonomy): domain Eukaryota; kingdom Metazoa; phylum Arthropoda; class Insecta; order Diptera; family Syrphidae; genus Dasysyrphus; species Dasysyrphus tricinctus. Next base: position 252,713,999 of record OY992531.1, on the reverse strand, counting down.
AGATATAATAATGGGAAGACATCTGTGATAAAAGCTTTGGTTTAAGCTGAAAGGGATTAGTTTTAAATGTTTATCTAAAGCTGCGTTCATATTATGCCGATGAACATTGTTCATTTATGTTGTTGAACAACAACAAATATTTTCCCCTGTCCAAATAGTAGCAGTGAGTGTGCACCTTCTGTGATGTTGTTGTGAATGTTGTTGAATAATTAAAGATTACAGACTTCTAAACTTTTTTTTTGAATCTCCGTTGTCCATATCGAAAGCGACTCATAGTTAATTCCCATAAGAACGGGCTTTTTTAATATTTTTTAAGAAATGTCAGTCTTCTTGTCTGTCCAATTCATTTCACTAAACACAATTGGCGTTTATTCTTTCACCTCTGAGAATAGCACTGACCACTGAGCTGTTAAAAAAAGATCTGTGTTTCTTTTTAGCTCAGAGCACTTAAAGCGCTCAGTTGTGTTTCTTTTTTAAATCAGAGCTTGGTCGGAGTTCACACCATGAGTTCAGAGTTAAAAAAAACGAGCGAATAGGCGTTTTTCTTTTTTAATTCAGAAAAGAGCTCTGAACAGAGTCCGAGCATGTCGAGCATGTTCTGAACATCATCTGAGCAAGTTTGTTCTGACCACCCTGAACTATTTTTGAAATACACCTGAACACTAGCTGTCAAATGCTATGCGTTCAGCATTGAACTATGTCTGCTCAGTCATTTTATTCTGAGCTCATAGAGCGCGCTCTGAACAAACTCTGAACACACTCAGAACGAAAAAAGAAATACAAATTTTTAGCTCTGAACGCTCAGAGCTAAAAAAGAAACACAACTTTTTGTTTGACAGTTCAGGCTCTGCTCTGAATTAAAAAAGAAAAACCCCTAATGGAGAAAAAAGCTGAGCGCAGCCAACTTCACTAATTTAAAAATGGGCGTGTTCAACACATCATTGTCAGTTCACATTTTTGAATTTTTCGAGTTTTTGATTGGCCAACTGTCAGATGAAAATAAAAAGTCAGTACTAAATTTTGGTGCGTTGAACGCACCGTAATTGTATGACAGTTCAGTGCTTAGGTGTGTTTTGAAATTATATCGGAGAGCTGTCATCAATATGAGAAAACTCCGATAGCTCGAGCTCTACTCCATGTTCTACTCAGAGCTAAATAAAGAAAACGCCTAGTGAATTCCGCAAGTCAATTCAATAGCCAAAAATTAAAATAAATGCACTGAACGAGGAAATAAAACTGACAGCTGACGATTGTGCTAATGAACACGTTCAGACGTAAAAATTATTGTTCAGTCGAAAGAACTTTGTTGATTTTGGTTTGGTTTCGGCTCAACAAATGTTGATTGGAGCTGTCAATCGGCCTTGGATGAACTTAGTTCATCAGTTATTACTGAAGCCGCTGGTGGCAATTGCGACGTTACAAACGGCTTTTTACCACTGGGGGGGGGGCTAGGAATTATTAAGAAATTGCTGGAAAATCTCTCCCATCAAAATGTATCTTTAAAAGAATCCCCTTACGACTGTGTGTGACAGAGTGAACAAGTCTCATTGTTTTTAAAAAAGGTTCCCCATAAGCGTTGTACTAACAATTATTGTTAGACAAAGCATAACTTTGGCTTCTAGTAAAAGTGTTAAAGTTTCTCCCAAAAAATTATTTTTTAAATACATACGAGCATGTACTTTCTTTTTTTTCACAAGAGACAGGACCCAAAAGCACAAAACTTCGAACTATGGGCTCTGTCGATTTAAGGGTTCAACCATTTTTTATAATCCTCAATGCTATACACATTTCCAGGCGATGCAGTATAATTTAATAACTGATCTATACTTGCAACGCTATGCAACAAAAGCTACGTTGTTTTTACAACAAGTTTGTAAAAAAAAGCAAACAAAAAAATATATTTTTAATCAACCATACTTGTCACTTTGCCCTAAAACCATTGAACTCTCATAACAAACAAAAGTCACTGTGCAAAAAAAAACCAACTCCTAAGAACCGCACAATACAGTTTTGTTAGAGGACAACAAACTATTTTTTCCCTATACATGACATTGAAATATAAATTGTGGTTTCTATTCTACACTGAAGAGAATGCACTTCACAATATTAGTTTTTTTCCCATCTTGGCATTGTGCCCAGAAAAGTTTGTCTACGAATTTAGTGCTCACTCGAAATTAAATATATAATGAAAAAAAAAAAAAGTGACAAAGGCACTGTCCTGTCCTGTCCTTTCCATGCCTCACCGTAACTCTGAAATACATTTTACTATCAGAGAAGCAGACTGGTGTAGTATACCTACTTGTATATGAACCTTAATTCCATTCACCACCGATCAACTATATTTTCTGTAAGGCTTTATGAAAATCCCCATCTCACGCATGGAACCATTTAGTGTTATCATATATATGGAGAAGCGAGGAAGCAACACAACAATATGAAGAGGAAGGCAGAAGTCAAATCACGCCCCAAAGGCTCTATAATGTATATGTTTCTTCTGTTTGGTTACGAAAAAGAACAAGGCACCAAAAAATACAAAAAAGAAAAAGAATCATTCTGGCTTGGACAGAAACGTCTTTCATGGTTTATACCAATTTTTGTGCAATAGGGTGTTGTTAGTTTGTTGAACTATTTTACTAAACAAAAATAAAATTAAGGATAAGATTAAATTAATTAATATATTAATATAATATCTAGTTGGCTGGCAAATTGGTCAGCAATAGCCGATTTTGTTTAAATTAAAAAATAGGGGTTGTAAGAGAAGCTAGCACCGCACATAATGGGATATTCAAGAACACTGTTTGGCATCTGCGATCCATAATGATCCATTACTTGGCTCCGGGATCAAATCACCCCATTTGTGGGATATTCGAAAAAATGCACTAGGTAATCGATCCCAAAAAGTCAGTAGGTGTCAGTAATTGGTCTTAAATAGCCAATTTTGTATAAAATAAAAGAAAAATTGTAATAATAAGGACGTTAGTACTCATTTTTGGGATATTCAAAAACACTTCTTTTTGAATATCCCAAAAATGAGGTGCTAGCATGCTCTAATAAGGATCTTGAACATTTTTCTAGATTCATTTAAAATTGGTCAAAAGTGATCTTTTAAATGTCGTATTTTTTTTGGAATATCCCACAAATAAGGCGCTCAAAATCTCTACGACCTTGAAAAACAATCTAAAATGCATTAAAAATCGCCTATGACTGACTAACAACTGAAACTAATTGCCTTTTAAAGATCAATTAATAAACTTTTATAGATGGCATACTTCTTTTTCGAATATCCCACCTTTGGGGTCCTAAGATCCCAGAGCCCCATTAAATAAATGCTTTGTAGATTAGATAAGTTTAAATCAAAAAACAACACTTTCATGCAGGGTTCTAAATGTTTTAGTTTTTTCTTTTCTTAAGTTTAAAGAATTCCGAAAATCAAGTATTTGTTGGATATAGTTCCCTCTTGTGTTGTTTGTAACAAAGTTGCTGAAGGCTGATTCATGTAATGCGACGAAAATAGTTTCTACCATTAACGTACTATCCAGTACATCGTAGAACAATAAAGTCCTTGAATAGAACTGTACTTGGAGGGGAATCACTTACCAAGTTGTCACATTCTTCCGTTTTTGTGAAAAGATAGCTGCCAAGGTCTACCAAAAATATGTATTAGAAGATCTTGTAAAGAGGAAGCGTTCACTATCCCGAATATCAAAATCCAGAATAGCAAAAAATGAGAGTCCCGAATTCCAAAATCCCGAATGCCTAATATTCCAAATACCAATATCCCCAATGACCGAAATCCCGAAAAATCTCGAATGAAAAAATCCTGAATGACCAAAATCCCAAATGACCAAAATCCCGAATGACTAAAATCCCAAATGACAAAAATCCCAAATGATCAAAATCCCGAATGCCAAAAAAACCGAAATTGGTACATTCGAGATTAAATGTTAAAACAAAGAAACAAAAGGCACTAAAATATAGATTTATTTTACGGAAAAGATTATTGGAAAAAACATATTTCCTCAGTCGCAAACTTCCCCATAAATCATGCGCTCGATGTTAAGGATGTTCACCATTCGCGATTTTGTCCACTATGGCTTTTGTCATTCGGGATTTGTGACTTGTGAGCAATTACTGATCGAAATGGTTTACATATTCGGGATTTCGTACCCAACCCCTGGGTATAGAATGATATCGTCATAAGTACGGTCGGAGTAAAATTGGTCAGATTTTACAAACTAACAGATACATTTACTGTATTCTAAGATCCAATAAGCGAAAGACAAACATTCTGGAACTAGTACACCTTTACTATAAGAAAGTGACAGCTGACAGTGAGCTTACAAAATACAGAAGAAATAGAAATAGGGTATTATAGTTTTTCTTCGCAACATGGTGCAGTAATCTCTTCCTGCTTTTTCAATTTTTGCTTTTCATAAAAACGGAAATTGAAGATTCCATTAAAATTGCTCATTGGTGGTGCAACGAAAACTATAAACATAAATACAAATAAAAAAAAAAAAACAAATGCGCACAAATGGCAGCAAGCTCGTTCCATCTCCAACTACATCAGCATCGGCATAGATCCCTCAGGGCATTATTCAACACAATAATGACGAAGAACGACCAAGAAGACTATCTTATACAAAGAATTAGATGAATGGAGTATAAGTGGACTTCTATAATCCTCCCAATAGTGTATATATGATTTCCGTTCCCGTGTGAACGCGAGTAGGTAATGATTGAAAAGTCTATTTATGCGCGCGCTTCCAAGAGATGCACAACATTGCAGCCGTATATTTTATGGCCCAACATCAATTTTGAATCACAAAGCCTACAACATACGTGTATACATAAATGAAGAAGAAAACTAAATTGAGGAGCTACATCAAGTAATTTGGACGAGAGAGCTGCTGTGTTTCATTTCGGGTTGACGTTGACACATGAGTAATGTGCATTTTTGCGTTTGTGATTCATGAGTTTTTTAAAGAAAGAAACTCCATCCATGATTGCGCTTGCAACGGCAACCAGCAACCTGGATTGTAGCTTGTTGAACAGATCGAACAACCAACTACAGAGAGAGGTCAGTAATGCTGCCACACTTATAATGTGAGTGAATCATTTTTGATATAAAAATGCTTTCTTTGACAGAAACGAAAGTTGCAGGGCGTTTCAATTAGCTACATATATGACAAAACATAAAACTTGAATGAAAAAAACCGTTAAATCCGAGGTCCATAGCTCCGGAGTGTGTATGGCATAGCATGGCATTTCCGGAGCCAAACCTCTATATCACTTTGATGTGAATGAGGTATGTTTTTTTCTTTGTTTTTGTTTTTGTAAATATTTCGACAGTCCGGTTTGAGTTGGCCACTTCTTAGAAGATCTTCTTCTTGTTGTTGTTGGAAAAAAAGACAAAAAGAGGGAGTTACCTCGTTTCGATAGAGGTCTACATAAATTTAATTCGATGGATAAATTCAGCAATTGATCTTTATCTTCATGATATACAATGACTCATCGCCAAACTTCATGAATGAATGGAAAGGTATGCGCGTGCCTTTACAATGAGATTTTCAGGTAGATGAATGGTAGTTTGGTTAACAGAAAGAACAGGAAGTGCGTTCAATTAATGGATTTGAATTGAATACAAAGCTATCTTCAGTTTGCATTGTCTTTTCAAGGGTTTGATGATGAAGAATCTGTTCTTTCCATTTTACATCCTAGTACCTATACCAGTATTTATGTGTTCTTTAACTAATCCTCTTTATTAATAATCAACCACCGTCCGGTCTTTAAAACATCTTTTAGCTATGAAGCACATTAATGGAACTTCTTCGATCCATTACTTAGGTATTTTAGTTAATAAACATAAAGGGTATTCATGCAACATCGTTAAGTCGTAGTAAACGTAGTACGTTGTAAACTGCGTAAATCCGTTAAATTTTCCATACAAATTGTGACAGAATAACGAAGTTTAAAACTTTACAACGTTTACGACGGATTTTTTCCGTTTTATGATTATAATTTTACTATTTATTTTCATACCTACAAATGTTTTTTTTTCAACTGAAAGCTTGGCAACACTTCACCAAATTGTACTAAACATTCTTGTACCTTTTTAGCATTGAAGCATTATCGATAACACAATGACAATCGTAGTTTGGCATTACCGTTTTTATCGGGACAAAACTTAACTCTAGATAATTATCTGGACTTATCTAACTCCATATGGACATAGTTGTTGTTGTATTTAACATTAAATTTTTTCGCTTTGTTGTCGTTTTTTTCACACAATTTTATTTCGACATGCAAAAAAAAAAAAAAACGTCTGTTCATTTCCCAAACTGGCAATTTCTCCCAATTTAAGTTCAAAGTTCTGTCAAAGATCATTAAAATAAAAATTGGAAGCGAACAAACCTTTTGACATTTGGACTAAACATGACATTTTCTGTCATTTTTGACAAGCGATACCCCTTGAAGTGTATTTTAAGAAGACATCCACTCTCATGTCTTATTATGCCAAATTTGGCGAGTTTATTTACCCGCTCGCTATAAAATATGAAGAGACACACTTATTCTTATAAATAATAATTACAAGTAAAAACACATGTGTCCCCGCTACCTCGGCTTTTATTCAAAGGAATTAGGTACAAAAAGGTAGGCATCTGATTAGTTTAATTATCATGCCCTTGGCATCATTTTTATTCATTGTCTTTGTTCTGATGGTATCGATAGTATAATAAAGATGTTATAAGGTGCAAGCATACACTAACTATCATGACAGATGTATTTCCCTTAACCAACTTATTATGATACCCGCAACCAATTCATCAAAATGCACATTCAATTTAAGATCGTTGTATTTTATAACATCTAAGGACTTTCAATGCACACCTTCCCCAAAATTCAGTTATATTCTTGCTCTGTCGCCTGCATCTTTCAGTTTCTAATGAAAAAAAAAATCCAATGACAGCTGTCACTATAACTGAAAATATATTGTGTTCGTTTTATGCTTTGACAAGTAGAAAACATCTGGTTGAATAATTTAATTTTATATCCTTAAGTTTATTGGAAAGCACCACCCATTTTCCTTGTTCGTTACATGAACCACATTATTAACCAATCAAACTTCGATTAAATATAAAAAGCCTTTGGCGATATTTAAATTGTATTTCTTGTAGTAACATTTTAATAAAGTCTTAGCTAATTGGGGTGCACTTTTTGGTGGGACATTGTAAATTACTTGTTATTTTTGTTTACAAATGTATTTTAATTTGAGTATCTACTTAAACAATTTGGGAAGGCAGTAAAGTAAACTTAAGATATAGATGCGGAGTAGAAAAAAAGGAAGAGGTTGGTATTAAATGATTTTGAAAAACAAATTAATTAAAGAATCAAAATTGAGCTGTCACTATTAGCAACAAAAATTTGAATAGAATTTTGTTGGTGTTGAGCTTAAGTCTCAACAGAAAAGCAATTTGTTAATAATTATGAGATATACAGGGGTGGAATCGGCTGAATTAATTTGTAGTAATTATATTTGTGATCATCACATGTGATAAAAAACTTTCCATCTGCGGAAAAAATATTATGCTTGGAATATTTTTGAAAGAAAATACAGACGTTTGTCATAATTTTGTTTATTTTTATTGCTCCCAGCAAATTGTTGTTGTGTTGTGACTATAGTAAGAAATTGTTTGTTTGTTATTTAGAGTTGTTTTAAAAAGGCCGGCCATTCACATTAAAACTGTCGCAAGGTTCGTAGAGATTTTAGACGGATCTCAGATCTGACGAAGTCCATTCACAATAGAACCTCTCATTTTTCCATTGAAAATCTCAAGCAAAATTGTCAACATTAAACGTCATTTGCACTTGTCACCTTCTTATGGCGAAAAAACTTCAAAATCTTAAGCTGGATTTACACCTTCGTTCTTCATTCGGTGAACGTTGTTCCACAAACAACGAGTAAAGTTCATCCAAAATTCAAAACGGCTTTGAATTTCTTCGTTGTTCGTGTTCGGTATTATCATTTACACCTTCTTTGTTCTGCGTACGGGCAAAAACGAACAACATACACGGACGATAGCATCGAAGTTGTAAATCCAGCTTTAGACCAATAACACAATAAAGTCATAAATCTTAACATGCCGGCTCCACTGGGCATGAGCCATGCTCGGACTATGAACATGTCTTGAAAAAAACCAATGGAGCCTCAAAAATCCATGTCCGAGCAATGACATATCCATACAAAACAGACTGCGCTGATTGGACTGTGGTTTGGATGCTGGGCATCGTTTATGTCTAGTGGAGCCAGCATGTAAGAAAAGGTAACAAAAAATGACAACTTGTCAGTTAACTTACTGTCCGAACACATTGTTGAATTTGAGTTGCAACTCGTGCAACTGTCATACTGTCAAATAAGACAAGTACGGAAAAAGTGTAAAGGACGATAATTGAGAGATGTCGATTGAGCTGAAAACAATTCTGGGTTTAAAATAAAGATAATCCTTGAAGAAACTGGCAAAGTGGATGATATCAATGTCTTAATTACATAAACAGTTATCATGAACTTACACGACTGACAAAGCACCTGTATTTCTGAAGGAAAACACCCACTTTTAGTTATAAAATATGACTATAGCAATATATGGCTAAAATTTGTGATTTGTCAGTCGTGTAAGTTCTAGATTAAGAAGTCAAAAACGGCACTGTGACGAATGTATGAGTGGGTTCATTCTTTAAATTAACTCCACACTATAGCACCCATTTCCCTTGCGAGTTTCAAACAAGTTCAGACCGCCTGATTTTGTGTGAACCCGTTCAACAAGTGTATTGGTAATTGTAATGACTAAATCTGGCGGCTGGAAACTGTTTGAAACTCGCTAGGGAACAGGGCTTATGTCTTTTTGGAAAATTGAAACTTTTCCCAACTTTCCACACCTTGCTGTCAAAACTACTTCTGACAGCGAAAAGTTGTGAAGAGTTTAAGATTAAGTGTTACAAAACAGACCTAAGGTGTGTTTAATGAATCTGTTGCTGTTCTGCACAAAAAATTACTGAAAAGAGCAGAAAAGTACAGGATCATGAAACACACGAGTAAAAACCTTACTCTAAACTGTTCTTAATTCTGTCACATTAGCTGCATTTTATAATCCACGTGATCTGATCCGGATCAGATCATGATAATTGAAACAAACATGATCTTATTGACATGAGTTATATACCCGTCTCTTTTTGCCTTACGTTTGTTTATTTTTCATGCATCTGTTGCCCCTTGTCTTTGCACTACTGAGATTATTCACAATAGCAATTTTTGGATCATTGAAATAGATCCAGATAAAAAGCAGGATCCCATGTTATTTTTGCAATTACGTGTTAAAAATTGATCCGGATCAAATCATGTGGATAATAAAATGTGGCTATTATGTGCCATGAAGCTTTCCAGAACAGTTTAGTACAATATTTCTTGCACTAACTTTTGAAGTAGAGCGAGTGACTTTGAAATGTCAAACGACCAGTTGATTTGTTTGTTTGGGATAATAATAAGCTAAAAATTATTACAGACGTACTTTTCTTATATTTTTGGACTTAAAATGAAGATAATGACATAAACGCGTAATAAATTTCAATTTTAATTGAAAATAAATGCAAACAAATACAAATTAAACATTTTTAAATTCAAAACTTCACAGCTGATACGGAACGGTCAATTCTGTCAACATAAACCTGCACTATTCTGTTCTTACTTGTTCTGACAGTTTTCACACACTTGTGCTGTTCAGATCTAGTTTTTCTTCATTTAACACAGCTATAATGGGTCTGTTCCACGCATTGGACAAAACCGCTGAGTATTTCTATTTGTCAAAAATTGTATCGTTTTAGACAGGAGAGAACGCTCAAAAAAGAGTACGTAAAATATTTTCTCTTCCTGACCAATTCCGTAAAGAAGTTTGCTTTGGTTTGCCCAGTTGATGTTATCTGATGTGAGATGAATAAAAATGTAATAAAAATTGTTGCTAGAAGTTGCCACCAAACCGTTCCTTACTTTTTCGGCAATTTGCTTCTCTCTGAAAGAATTTCATCAAAATTTGCCAGACTGACAATATTTGTTCAAAAATCTGTGGAACAAAGCTATATCTGTACCATGGTTCTAAAAGGGACAATGTCCAATTTGATAAATCGAAAATCTTGTATTTTTATTTCTAAAATTGCTTGTTACTTTTGAAAATTAAACTTTCTATAACCATCGGTATCTTGTTAAGAAACAATTGGAGCACATTTGCCCTTATAACAGTCGTAGAACATCTTCCGCTGAGTCCAAAAGTGAACTTAAGTCAATATTTGACAAAATGGACATTGACCCTTTTAGAACCAAGGTACAGATATAATAAGCCAGTTTATATTTATGAGATCTCAGAGGACTCAGAGGGCTCAGATATATAAACAGGATTCCTCCCAAAAATACCACACTTTTCCCCTTAAGAACTGAGACTGAAATTTGTTGTATTCGCTTGGTCAATTATTTTTTGTCGCTGTAAATTACATAAGAAGAAAAGAGAAAGAGAGTTGTTTTGACTTCTATGTGAGAAGTTATGTTTATATTTTATCCTCCTGCTATGTCAAAGAACGGAGGAAAATTACTGAGCGCTCAAGAAATATAAACTGGCTATGAAAAGAAAAATTTTATAATTTGAATTACATTTAAAGATCAAAAGGTTTTCAATTTTTTTTTTACAATCTCGCATCTGTCAGATTCATCAAAGTAATAGCGTCATTTTTGACATTAAGTAAAGCTTCGTATTAATTTGTAAAGTTTCCTATTGACGCATGTCAAATTTTTTCCTATTGACACATGTCAAATTGTTTTAGTTAAACTATCAAGTTTTTATAAATTTTCAAGTTTTGTTTAATATGACTGTGTGCAGACAAGCTTCACGTGAGGCAGAAGCATTGAATCTATATCCTCAAAACATTTTCTATGCAAATCCTTAACCCAAATACCAAAATTTGACCTGAAATTGATTCCTTACGACACATTTAATTTATTTTTTATTGGCTTATCACAAGATTATAGAATCCTTCTTGAGTGCAAATTGAAATTCTTCTGTCAAATCCATTTAAAGTTCCTTTCAGACAAATTCTTTATCAGCAAGCAATTCCCACAGAATTATTTGAATCAAGTTACTTTTTTGTTTGCATTTTTCCCATCCAATGTTCTGATAAGTATCCTTTCTTGCTCATTAAATTAATATAATTAAATTTCCTTGCATAACAAAAGCAATTGCAAATTTTCCAAATGACACAAACTCATTTCGTTTATCATCCGACAATTTATAAGTTAGTTGCTGAAGTCTCTCTCTTTATCTCTCTTAAATTAAAATGATAGGTTTGTTCTACGAAAAATTATGCAAACAATGCTTAAAATGCAAATTCCTTGTTGAACATCCTGCTTCGCTGCATTTCATTTTTAGTTTATCATTTCAACGGATTTTCACTCAAATAAATATTTTTTTTATGAACAAAAGAACATCGAAAAATTAATTCTCGCTGATTGTTCTGGAAATGATGATGGAAGTTCCTTAACCCACCCTCACACCCACCATTTACTTATGCACCATGAGTTAGCTTAAAATGTTTGACCAATTTAATACTTCATTTTTAGTTGGTTTTGTTTATTTTTTTATGGAAGAAATATTTCATTAATTGTGGCAATGGCAGTCGGGCCATCGGGAGTTTGGGAGAAACAATCCAAAATAAGAAAGGTGTGTCTAGTCCAGGGAAAATGTGTGTTTTACCCACGTGATTCACTCACGTGGAAAGTTTAAGGATAGACGACGAATTATAATATGTAATAATAATAAACCTCATCGAGAACCGAGAGACGATGACGACGACGCCGCCGACGGGATTGGAATTAATTTTATTCTAAGGGATCACTTTGCTACCCAGTCTTTGGAAACATTTGTCTGGGGCTGGGCTTTGTTTGTCCAGTTGAATCGTCCATCTCCGATTGATGGTAGTCCCGGTCGTGCCAAGGGTTCAATGATTTATGTGGCATTTTTCATTTGCTAGATTGGAATGCCATTCTAAACAACCAAAACGAACCAACAACGCCAACGTCATCCTACGCACGTGAAATGCATTTCAATTGCAACTGCAGCCTGCAGCCCGCACCCGCCTTCCGAACTTTAATATTATTAGATTCGTTTGATGATTTTACTTTCCGTCCATTCCCCTTTTTACTGTGTTGGAGGTTCATTCTCGTGTTTGACTGATAGCGATCAGAAAAGCATTTGAAAGATCACATTGTGTCCGCTGTCAGATGGACTGTCATAATTTATTTTATCATTTCCCCTCACAACGAGCACATCGTCGATTACTACGTTTACGTTATAATAAGTAAAATAAAAGAAGAGCCAACAGAGTTTGTCACGAATGTAGTACTTCGCGGGATGTACCTACACTCGTTGGTACTCTGCGAGATGATGGTGTACCCCAAGGAGACCATCTCTGACCAATGTTCTTTTGTTTGGCTTATCGGCAAGTTTACTGTCGAAAAATTTCCCTTTTATGGCATCCAAGTGATTTTTTATGGTCGATTATTCATGTACCTAGTTGTTTGTTGTCTTCCTTCTTTTTTTCGGGGGATCTTATAAGATAGATGATGGTTATGGTAGCATGGGATCCACTTAATGTAAATGTACTGTTGCCGCCACACATGATCAATCAAGCTACCTACGTTATACGATGGTTACGCTGATGCGCTGCCGGCCCAGCCGGGCCACAGAGTGTTGATTGTGTGTGAATAGCAAACCCTATCTGTGGTGGCATATATGAAACCGTGAAACGTGATAGTTTGAAGGAAGAGAACAGAATCTTCCTTTCAATATCTCTGATGTATAAGTTGGCTGCGGGTGATTAAACGATTCAAGTTGAGATGACATGAAATTAATGAAATTCAGATTGAGAGAATTCTGTGGGAGAAAGTATTACAAAGTGCCATAAAAAAAACGAAGCAAATAAAATGAAAAAATTGGAATTTATCTCCTTAAATGGAATCTGAAATACAATTTCGTGGAAAATCTTTTGTTTTGAAAATAAAATGTTTTCGGTTAATAGGTTGTGATAGTGAGAAATGTTGGTTGTTAATTTTTTTGGAGACAATAAACGAATAGAATTTTGTTGTTAAACTTTATTTTGTTGAGAACAAACAAGAAGAAAATTTAACAAATTAAGTGGAACGAATAAAAAAGACTTCTATGAATTATAATTGAGTAATTTATAGCCGTTCTTAGAATATAACAATAAATGAGTTGAAAGAATTATTTAAACATTAACATGACCGAAATAAAGGAACCTATTAAAGGTTGGTTATGTATAACAAATCAAGTTAAAAGTGGGAGAGAAATGATCCAAAAGATTACGTTGGGAAGCTTGAGGCCCAATTTTTCAGTTAAACCAGAATTTTAGCTAACACTCTATAATAATTAATCTAGAGCTTATCCATGGAACATCTTTTCAGATCCGGCTTAAAAAAAAATGAGCTAAGCGCTTAAGTGTGTCAAATAAGTAAGAATGCTGAGAAATAGGTTCAATTCTGTATGTATATGGCCATGTGATTATTTTATGAGAACTTACTTTTCAAAAGTGATTAAATATCTGCCCCACTAAGTATCTACTAATTTGTGAATATGAAAAGCATTTGTTGTTTATTTCTAAGAAATCTATCATGATAAGTATTTGAGACGTATATTTAGAAATCAAAAAAAAAATAAAAAAAAACTATCGCCCGAACAGGGACTTGAACCCTGGACCCTTGGATTAAAAGTCCAATGCTCTACCGACTGAGCTATCCGGGCTGTTACCAAAATTAAGCATAATTCCAGGATCGTTAAATAAGGAATCATAATTATAATTAAAATTAAACAAATTAATAATATTGATCTGAGTAGTTTTTGATTATTTAAAATCTAAGTTTAGTTTTTATTTACGGTGTATGGATGGGTACCAACATATTGGATTCGTATGAATCAGGTACCTATCTCCTCGATATTATAAGTAAGACACAAGTTTTAGGAAAATAAGTAAGGATTTAAAAGGAGATAATGTACCGATGAACATTACTTTTGAGCTTTGCACATAATAGGCGTGTATTGTTGACCTCCTTAATGTGAACATTAAGATACGTTCCACATTCAGCCATAGAGTTACTGGAGTTCAAATGTGAAGTTAACTTGTTGTTGTTGGAATTTACATTGGAAATTTTGCCTTAATGTGAAGTATTTCTTAATGTTCACATTAAGGAAGTCAACAAAACACGCCTAATATTGTGAATATCAAAATATAAATTTAAAATAAAATTCTTTGCGAATGGTCACGAATTTTGACATTTCTTTCAATTGAGTAGTCGCCTTGCAAAATACCGTAAAATGGGTGCTTACCAAAATTTGAGGTTAAATTCGAACGAATTTTTCATTCGCTGCTTTGTGGAATGCATCCTGATGTTGTGGATTGCGAATAAGTGTTTGACAGTTCGCAAAAATATCTTGTTGGTCGCAAAGAAAATATAAAAATGCTTAATTTTGCAATTCAAACAAATCTTAGCCCGTATTTTATTTTTAAAAACTGTACAAAGGGTTGGGTTGATAGTTCGCAGAATATAATGTTGTTGGTTTCTAGTTGAAGTTATGAAGAAATTTCGCATATCACAAAAAAATGTTTACATCTGAAATTTGGTATTGACAACTTATTTTTGTGTGACACCTCATTCCATTTTTGATTTTCAATTGATAGTTTATCGTTTGTCGACTCATTTTAACTTCTCCATCTATTTGTATCCCACTCCTATTTCTTGGCAAGAAAAAGATGGCGAGGTGAGGCAGGACGAAGGAACTTTTAAAAATCTTAAAACCTCTGCCTCAAAGGCAATATCTTTACCACCGACCAAAGTGTGATAAAAATGAGAGACGTCAAAGGGAGTTGCCTCACGTGAAGCTTGCTTGAACGCTGTCATTCTCTTTTCATTAGTGTTAACATTTTCATACATACCATAAGCTTTCAAACTTTTTTCAATTGGGTGTGTTCACTAGATTTTCACTTAATTTACAACTTGATTTCTTGTAAATTTGGTCGAAATTATCTCATTTCGAAATGAGAATTTGTGTGGTGAATGAGATGGTTTGGTATCGATTTTGGAAATTTTCAACCAAATTACTTCATTTGCTTAATGAAAACGAAGTATTAGGCAGTGTTTTAAAATTGTATTGTCAGGTGACTGAAATTGCAAGTGCGGCCTATCCAAGGTGGTTGAGAGTGTAAGTCACTAAGCCCTGGTTCTCCACAAGCTGCTGCGCAACAAATTCATTTTTACTTCTAATTCAATGGCAGATTTTTTAAATTAAATTAAAAATGGTCTTCCCATTAAGGCTCCAGTTCGATGTGTACATACATAATACGTGAAGACGCAAACACCATAGATATTATGTACATTCACATAGTTGAGTTTCCCACAAATTATCGATAATAATTTTCCTTCGAAGTGGTAATTTTGTTGGTAGTTGTTATTATGTGCTTTGGGCCTTATCTAAATACTAATATAGTATTTCTCATTAAGCCGAATGTACAATGCTTTAAAATTCGTTAAAACTGGTCCCTAGTTTATAGTTTTGACACTATTGAGGTGAAAACATAAAAATCAAACTACTAAAACCAACAAACATGGCCTTAAGTTTGTCTTGCATAATGACAATAAAGTTATCTAGACAAATTTTTTTTAATATTGCGGTGCTGGGGTAAGCTAGATTTTCACCTCAATATTTGTAAAATAATCTTGATGAACTGTCAAAAATGATATGGTGAATATCCTCATGGAGCAGTTATTTATTTTTAACGAAAGCTATGCCTAAGTTTTGTAAGCCAGGAAATGTTAAAATTAGCCATTTGTCAATTTTATCGCTGATAGAGTTACAGAACGTAGGCACTGGTTATGATTTTGCTCATTTCAGCTAAATAAGTATGTAGTTTCTCATCGAAAAAAAACTACAAGTATTTCTTATGTGTGTAATGTTTGCATACAAAATGTTTGACGTTAAAAATTTCTGTATCGAATTGTGAAGTACCTAAAGCTAAGTATACAGTTCCTTGATGAAAAAAAAGCCATAGGTATGTATTTATTTTGGGAGCGCTTTTTGCGAAAAAAATTTTTTTGACGTTTAATTTTTTTTTATTGAAGTGTGAACTACCCAAAGAAAACAAATTTTATAATATTCACCACGAATTTTTTTCGTACAAAACAATGTCACTGACATTCTTTTTCCGAAAAAAAATTGCGTTTGCTTTTCAATAGAACAGTCTCATTGAGATTTTTTTGGAAACTATAAACTGACGACGAATAAAAAAAATTTACACCACGGACATTTTTTCTTTGTGGAAAATATTTTTTTTCTCACCTTGAAGAATTTTTTTACTCAAAAGAACTGTATACTTAGCTTAAAGAAAACTAATTATTTATTCACCACGATTTTTAATTTTTTTATTTTAGAACTGTCTCCTTGAGATTTCGTTTGCAAACTGTTAACTGACCAAGAATAAAAAACTTCGTTTACACCACGGACACTCTTTCTTTGACGATTTTCTTTTCCCACCACCAAGTTTATTTGTATTCAAAGCTTAGTATAGGTACACTTCTTTTGAATAAAAATAAATTTGGTGGTGAGAAAAAGAAACACGTCAAAGAAAAACTGTCTGGTTTAAAAGAATTTTCAGTATTCGTTGTCAGTTTACAGTTTGTAAACAACAAATCTGAAGGAGACTGTTCTCTGCCAAAGCAAATAAATGCCACAAACCCATTTTTTGCCGAAAAGAATATCAGTGACATTGTTTTGCGCGAATCGTGGTGAATATTAGTTCACATTTCGTTAAAAAAATTTTAAACGTCAAACATTTTTTTTTTGCAAAAAACATTCCAATAAGAAATAGGTAAATGTATTTTTTTTCTTTGAGGAACTGTATTATGCACGAACTTGGCTCCATCGCTTAGATTTAGTTTATCTGTTCGCAAGGTCGGAGAACACATTTTTTGTTAGATATAAGTTGTGCCTCGAGGTTTTTAGGTGAAATGCTGTAAATTTAGGCTCGTTGGCACAAACGGTTTTTTTATAAATTTAAAGAATTTCATTTTTAATATGTATGGATCAGTGCTGTTAAAAACTTCCATACAAGTAGGCATACGAACTTGGGAACTGTAATTATCTCAGAACTCAGACAGAGACAGTGACAGAGAGAGAGAGAGAGAGAGAGAGAGAGTGAAGGGTTAGTTTTTGTATTGAAGTTATTAGCATTTTTTGAAAACGTCAAATCAAACACAATTTGATCGTCAAATGATGGTAATCTTTTGACGCAGATATTGCTATCATCAAATATTAAATCGTTCTGCCTGCAAAAAATCGGTTTGATCCACGTCAGTGACTTGACTTGCAAAACGAATTTGACGTTTGAGAACACGATTTCTGGCTTTTCAATTTTTTATTCCTCTACTCGATTTTTTAAATAAAAACTGCGTTATCGATCACTATGATAATGTAGTAAAATTCGTATTTGTATTTCCGAACAAAATACCTTTGCAGTCTACGTTTAAGAATATTCTGCACAGAGGACGCTTTCATAAATGCATAGTTGCTCTGTTTACATGCGATCATTTGCAATCATACATATTATCGTCATTCAAAATATTTGCGCATGTGTTTTTATACTATGTTCCCACCAAACCGAAATCTGAGATTCTGCTAAAAAATTTAAAGATCTCGAATTGGTGGAGCAGGATTTCGTTGAAGTCTGGAGTTTTAATTGAGATTTCGTTGAAATTTCCTTGAAATCTTGTTCCATCAACTTGAAATATCAAAAGTTTTCAACCGAAATCTCGGATTTCATTTTGGTGGGAACATAGCATTACACTGCATTTATGAACTTTTTTTTTTTAATTGTGTCATCTGTCAAAAGATTGCCAAGCAATATCATTGATATACATACCATATCCGTCTCTTTTTTTAAGAAATCAAGCAATTCAGAATGCATGTGAGCTTTGATATTTGCATACCTATTTGCGCTGCAAATATTTGCGTGTTGCTTTTATGAAAATCTGACATTTATCATTTGCATTAATGAAAAATATGCATTCTTCAGACTTTTGCAGCTATGCATTTATGAAAACACCCGAAGTTTTCAAAACGGGCCTTATTAGTGTAGTGTGACTAAATAGCCTTGGCAATAGAATTCAGATGTTAGGATTCTACTCATAAAAAAAAAATTACCAAAAGTGAAAAATGTCACTTTTGTTTCTAAACTCCTCAACTGTACCTTATCAATGATTGCGATTAATGTCCAATCACATACATATGTACCTAATCTCACTAAAATCCTGATCATGAGTTATTTTTAATAATATTGTGAAATACTTTCAGTTCCAGTTGATTTTAATTAAAAATACCAAAAATGTAAATCGCCCGAACAGGGACTTGAACCCTGGACCCTTGGATTAAAAGTCCAATGCTCTACCGACTGAGCTATCCGGGCCGCTGACAAATATATAGAGGGTTGTTATCTTAAATTAAAAAAAAAAATCGAAATTATCAAAAAATCATATTGTATGGCTCTCTCTATTCAGCTGTGAATCAGCAACCACCGGTCTCGGTCAGCTACCAGCTGCTGCTATCTTCCATATATCTACAACGGCGCGCGACGTCACATTATTTTGTTTGGCCCGTCAGCCAGAAAAAAAAAATGATCTAAAAATAGACTTGGGCAGGTTAGCCGCGACAGCGATGTTTGTTGTTGTAGGTATCTTTTGTTGATTGCAATCTATATGTGCTATGATTGGTCTTCCTCTCTTCCCCTCTATGGTCAGTAAGGGTTTTTCCAATGGTGGGCTTATTAATTGCTTGTTGTTTTTTTTTGTTTTATTTGTGTACCTATACCTATCTCCTCTCTGTCTAGCTAGTTAAATTGCCGATGGTCAGTTTTGCATTGAACTTGAACGCTGGCTGATGCTCGTAATCATCCAAATTCAATGACTCTGTTTGGTCTTTAGAAAAGTTTAATAGAAATATAGTAATATCTTCGTACCGTATTCCTCGTCTCGCCAGTAAGATATGAGTGAGTGCCACATTAATCACTTAATTGACAAGCTTATAGGAGAAGAAGACGATTTGCATTGTTAACTGGATTTTCAGATAAAATTTATTGATTTTGTTATTTGAACATTTTGGATTTATTTTATTTTTATTGTTTTTAATAAACAACAACAATCAAGGTTAAGCAGATCAAAGTGTCAATGATTTCGAAACGAAGTAAAAACTAAAGATTATGTTGATTTGTTTTGGATTTTAAAGAAATTTTAGTAAAATTTAAAAATAAATAAGAATGTGGGAGTACCTATATGCATAAAAGTCATGGTCGGATGCTGTCAAATTAGCAAGGAAAATTATTATTCTTGAACTGAATGGGTTTGTGCAAAATATATTTTTTTTTCAAATTCAAATTTTATACTTTGAACTACCTACCTATGCCTTAGGCTTTTTATCACCCATAAAACCTGAAGGTAGCTTGAACTTCAAACAAATATTGAACTTTCGGTCAAATACCGCATCTGCTTACCTTTCAAGCTTGAAGATTTTTCATTAAAATCGTCGATGGTGTTATCTGCTTTTGTTGATTGATTTATGTGAATTTCAAAAAAAGTTTACCAAAAATCGATAAAACCGGAAATAGCACAAATCAAATACTGAAGGGTAACTTCAAGTTAAGAGGCTGTATCATGGCCTATGCCCATGGTTCATCTTATTCTTGATACCATACAGTTCCGTCCTTACATTTTTATAATACAATATCACTACGAAGCTCCAGATTATACACTGTTTATTATCACCATCAGCATAAAGTCATCATCATCATCAAGCCCTGTAACCCCGATTGGGGCATATGGCACCTATGCTAGAACTGTTGATTTCCATGTTGTTCTTGGCCTTCCAACCCGCGAGCACCCTGAGGACGTGCACCAAAGGACTGCTTTGCAATTTCATCGTTTGGCTTCCTCAGTGTGTGACCAATCCATTGCCATTTACGCTTTCTTATGTCAACGTCCAGCTGCTCTTGACTTGTCCTGCGCCAAAATTCCTCGTTTGGTATAATTTGTGGTCAGCGAATTTTTAGAATATGGCGTAGACAACGGTTCACAAAAGCCTGCAATTTTTTCGAGATAGTAGTCGTGACTTTCCAGGTTTCACAAGCATATAACAGCACGGATTTGACATTGGATTCGAAGAATCTCAACTTTGTGCGTAAGGAGATTTGACTGGATTTCCAAATTTGGGCCAGAGAACCGAAGGCTGCGCTAGCTTTATTTATTCTACTTTGAACGTCCAGATCAGTACCACCATTTGCTGGAACGATACTTCCAAGGTAGTTAAATTGTTCAACCTCTTCAACTGGCGTCTCCTGTATTAAAATACGCTGATGTGTGGAGCGGCCTGTGAGCATTATTTTTGTCTTTTTGCTATTTATTTTAAGACCACTCGACTCTCCTTTTACCTTCAGAGCTTGACACATCACGCTCAGCCCGCTGATGTTATTTGCCAAGAGACATATATCATCGACATAGTATAAGTGACTAAGCCTTTCAAACGGTCTCCATTGAATGCCCTGCCTCTCTGCTGTTCCAACGCTGGCCGTCAAAACATCGTCAATCGTCAGTAGAAAGAGAATTGGCGATAGAACATCTCCCTGTCTCACACCCTGCCGCACTTCGAAAGAGTCGGATAGCTGCCCATTGCGTAAAACAAAACATCTTGCGTTGTTATAGGACTCTCTTATAATGGCAACAATTTTTGGGGGAATTCCTCTACCAAGAAGTGATCTCCATATACATTCACGGTTGACTCGGTCAAAGGCCTTCTCAAAATCCACGAACATGAGGTAAAGCGGTGATTGAAACTCCGCAGACTGCTCAAGAACGATACCTACGCAGAGTGTTGATATGGTCGACACAAGACCGCCCACTGCGGAAACCAGCTTGGTGTCTCTTCCTTTCTTACCTTTATCCGCTTCAGAATGATGGTTGCCATTTGTTTTGGAAAAACGGACAAAACTGTAATACCTTGCCAATTGTTGCAATTTTTAAGAGCATAAGGTAAAGGGTTATAACACCTCCCTATCCTTCTATCCACGCTTTATGGGCTAAGCATACCTAATGATAAGTTGAGATGAGAATGGGCCCCCGTGATCTAAATCACGTTTAAAACGGAGCTCTCATAACATTTGTAAATCATGTCCCTAATCTTGAAAGTGAGTTGAGCTCAAGGTGTTTACTTCAAAAAAGGCTTTAAATTGTGAGTCAACTTGCTGAATAACTAGGTAAAGCCGTGTTCTTTTTTCGTCACATTATGGCACTCATTATGACACGTGACTCGAAACATAAACTCGACGAATGCGACTATTTGGCATTTCCGCTGGCAACCCGCCGAAGTAAAGTTCATCTGTAATTTCAAAAGTTTGGCAAAATTGAAATGTCACTATACACATTTAGCAAAGGTTCGTCTTTAGAGTCGATATCGACCTATATTCTCGGTGACATTGAATAAAATCTCAGTTTTATTTTTTGAAAAGTCGAAGCTTCGATTTGAGTCAATCTTCTTGGCTTCTCAATTCTCAGAAAAGCGCAATTTAAATCACACTTTTTAAATCACACCTCTGATTTTGTTGATATCGTTGTCGTATGCCAGTAGTTATTTGGTGGGTTCACTGGTCAAGTTTTCAAACAATTTAAATTGGTGGTTAAGTAAGTAATTAAGAGAAAACTTGCCAAGTAAATCCACCAAATTTTAATCAGTAATCATTAAATACCAAATTTCTGTCATGATTTGGAATTGTTCCGATATTAATCTACTTAAGATATTTGATATTAAACTTCATGAACTCAAAACTTGGCATAGGTATATTTTAGATCTCATTACGTTTTTTGGCAGACTTTTTACGCACGGGTTTCTTGTACATATAAGAACTTGGCTCTTTTTTAACATTTATGTTTTTGTTGTGATTTCACTCCTTTTTGCAAAGATTTATTTTGCCAGGTGAAGATCAAGCCCTACCGCTCTACAAAGTTTCATAATTCTACGAAAACCGAAAGTGCTCCATATACCTAAATAATAGCAATTCTGATAAAGTGGGTGGATGCCACGCCCCCTGAACTGAAACTTCCAATTTTTCGATTTTTTTTTCTTTCTAAGTACTTCAAGCCCTGCCGACCTACCAAATTTCATCGTACTACAACAATCGGAAGTGCTCCACATAATTTATAAGAATTTTTAAGAATGTGGGTGGATGCCCGCCCCCTGAACGGAAAATTCCAATTTTTCAATTTTTTTCTTTCTAAGTACCTCAAGCCCTACTGACTTACCAATTTTCATCGTTCTACAACAATCGGAAGTGCTCCATATAATTTATAAGAATATTTAAGAAAGTAGGTGGATGCCACGCCCCCTGAATATAAAATTGCAGATTTTCGATTTTTTCCTTTGTATGCACCACAAGGCCTACCGTTGTGCGAAATTTCAAGTTTCTGCGATGTCGGCAAGTGCTCCATAATTTTGATGATCTATCTGTCAGTGAGTCAGTCAGTTACGGTTTTTGCGGTTTTTGAAGTCCTTTATCTCGGGAATTACTAATGCTATAGAGTTGAAATTTGGTGAGCCACCTGTGTTTGATCAGCTCAGCAAATACTGCGAATTTGAAGTTTCTGAAGTCACTACCGTGCCATTTGATATTTGGTCAGCGGTGGATTTTCTTGCCCTTTTGCTATGTAACTGACGATCGGCTTAAAAAATTAAAGTTTCGTTGTGCAACAGCTTGTGGAGAATTAGGGCCTAGCAACTAACAACTCTCAATCATTCCTGTATGCGTGCTGTTAGCAAGAATGGAGGGGATTCTGCCGTTATCTATCACTTTCTTGGAAGGTGCTGTAGCCCTGAACAAAATATTTTTTTTTTAAAGTCACAAGGGCTGAGAATCGGTCGCTTGACTTTCGGCGTAACAGTCCAAGGCCTTTTACCACTAAGCCACGGGGTATTAATGTCGCACGTCTTCATGCAGTCACAAATTAAAGTGGGAAGAGAACTTTCAGTGATATGCTAAGGAGACGTTTGCGTGCGTATTTGATGCATTTCGGAGGGCCTCCTTTCTTGAAAATCGAACGAACAATGCTGATGATAATTGAATATGAAGAAAATTTGAAAAGAAATTCTTCTGTTTAAGTGGAGTGACCGAATATATAATTCAAAGTTAAAAGTTCAAGTGAGCTCAACTCCATGATTGCGGTTTCGGGTACGATAGTCATCTAACTGATGAGCCCAACTATCGTACCTGGGCGAAACGCAATCATGGAGTTGAGCTCACTTGAACTTTTAACTTTGAACAATGCTGATGTTTCATTTATTGGGCAAGCGAGCGTTTCTCCAACCCTAATCATTTGCATATGAATTGGTCCATACTTCTAACCAATCATCGCTTGTCATCCAGAACCCATGTTCTGTAAATAAAGCATCGTTAAGCTTCGTCGAGAAACGAGGAAAATTGAAACAAATCGTATGAGCTTTGCTTCATTTTTCAACGTTTCTCGACGTATTTTATCCATGCGATAGTAACAGAACATGGGTCCACGTCAGGCGGACGGAGTTGGTGGCCTGCGTAGCATAGGTTGAATGGCACAATCTTCATCCTCTTCTCTGATTGGAACAATTTCATCCTTTCTCATACAAAACAGTATTTGCAATAAACTAATTTTAAATTTTAAACCTCAGATTTTCTGAGAAAACAAAATGCCATTTCCGTTTTTTCATCAGAAGAAAAAAATGTCACAAGACAAATACCTACATAATGTCAGAAGGCAAATAATGAAGAAAAGCTGTTCTTGAAATAATGCAGTGTCACAATTTTTGAGTGAATGGGTAAAATTTTTCAAGACCAACCCTTTAAACATCAACCAACAAACCCACCTACTTCCCGCACATTAGCATCCTGAATCGTACCACCACCTACGAGTACCTACTCTTATACCAAAAAATAAAAAAAATATGTAATGATGTCAGGTATAAGAAAAAGGATATCACATCCGTTGCAATGTGATGACGATGACAACGACGAGGACGACAATAATGAGGATGATGAATCTTGATCGTACGTCAACGTTTCTACATCGTTGTCATTGTTGCTGTCTGAAAAGCCTACCACTTCACCAATGTCATTTATTATTATCAAGCATCTTCCTGTTCCTTTTTTTCTCATTTTTGCATCGTTTTGTTCATTTTATATTCATTTCTTACATATTCTGACGACGAAGAAGAAGTCTGATGCTTCAATTTTCCACCGTTATCCTCGTTAAAGGAATTACGATGAAGAATTACAAAAAAAATAAAATGAATGAAAAGATGATGACCGTTATTGTCTTTCTTGTTTTTTTAAAAAATTTTTTTTCACGGTTGGCAACGTTGAAAAAGTGACGTAGGAGAAAAAATAAAGTCTGACGAGGGTAAAAAGAAAATATGAAAAGAAATAATAAAACCCTGCAGACAAATATGCGGCCGAAAAAACTCAGAATCAAAAAATGGGAAGAGTAGGTATAGTACACAGCAGTATATCCCGAAAAAGGACCCTAAAGGGATTAAATCCTCTTCAAGACTGATAGTGATAACCGACTGTAATTGAGTTATTTTTTTTTTCTTATTTTTAATGTTCTTTTATATTTTCCTACAAAGTAAAGGTAGGTATCTTTTAAGAAAAATCCATTGTCGTCATAATAAACAAAAAAACAAACAACAACAAAATATAACGAATCTTTATTCCAAAGCCCTCAACAGAAAGGACCTGTTAGAGCACTCAACATAAAAAGAAGTCAGAAGACAACTCTTATACGTAAAAAGACAAAAGGGAAACTAATATTTTGTCAACAATTTGTAGTGCCTGTTGTTGTTTTTGTTGGTTTTTTGTCCCCCAGAAGTGGTGTGCTGCTGCACTTGTTTGACCTTTTTTTTGTGAGGCTTCTATACCTTAAGGATTCATAGACACTAATCTCTTGAAATTAGTCAGTACTCTTCGGTCAGACTTAGGGACATAATAAACAAGCTGCAATGAAAACAGTCAGATAAATATTTTTAGATGATGTTGGTTTTAATGAATAATAAAAGTCGGGATTTTTGAAAGAAACGGTTGGATAGTTTTTCTATTTGTAAGGAGTCTGGAAGTGTGTGAGAAAGAAGAAGAGAAGTTTAGAAAAATTTGTCAGTCGATACGGCTGTTTTCGGGATGAGGAGGGATGCCTGAGAGTCGTAACACAACATAATCCTTAATTATGAAAAAAATAAAAAAAACACTCATTTAGAATGAGAGGTCAGTGCCCGATTATGAATTCAAATAAACAAAAGGTTTTGTTGCGTGGGGGAGTATTTCAAGATTCTTCTTGTAGATTGCTCTCTTGGAGATAGTTTTGTTTTGTTTGGGGGTATTTTTTTTACTGGGAAAAATGCACCTGTTTTTTATTCTAAGCGTATTCATGCAACGTCGCCGTCGCGTTGTAAGTTTATAAATTGTGAAAATGATAAGCTTATACTTACGCAAAAGTTCGCATAAACGACCTTTTTATTCATTAGGTTTAATGCTGTGTAAGCTGTTCGTTTAACGTCAAATATTAAACATCAAAAATTTGTTGTCCAAAAAAATGATTTCGTGGAATATTAAAAAAAAAATGTAAACATAAGCAATGGTATGACCAATTTGCCGTTAATGATTAACTAATTTTAGAACTCTTCAGAAAAAATGGTGGTTTGTAGATTTATTTGACAGACTATAGGTGTTTGACAGATTAGACGTGTTCAGATTTCAGAGTTATTTTTTAATGAAGAACCTCTTCTGACCCAACGTGAAATCGGAGTCTCGGAA
Source organism: Dasysyrphus tricinctus (assembly GCA_963921185.1). NCBI lineage: Eukaryota > Metazoa > Arthropoda > Insecta > Diptera > Syrphidae > Dasysyrphus > Dasysyrphus tricinctus. The sequence goes on along the minus strand of OY992531.1, from coordinate 252,688,022 downwards.
CGATACAAAAAATGTAAAGGTAGAACTATAAAAGTCGGAAACTGTCGCAAGCTAATGTCAAAAACTAACGAAAAGTAGCTCACCAAACAGTCAAGAGGAGATGTTAGCTAAGTATATTCCTTTTAAGTAAAATGAATCATCTCTCTCTTTTTTTCGTTCCTATTTCACCCAATGTCAGTTTCACTTGCGTAGGGTGCGCTCGGGATCGCTCTCCTCTTCTGAAAGATTTTTATATATTCACGCATTTTCATCCAACCACTTCAGCGAGCTATCGACTATTATAGTTCTACTTTAGGATACATACATGACGTCGCGTTTTAAGCGTAAAGCTATGATTAGACAGTCAACGCAAATAGCCAACGCATTGACTCTCTGACGTCAAAATGACGAAAAACTCTGCCAAAGTTGTCTTGTCGTGTGATCGTCAAAGCAGAATACTGTGTCCATACATTGACGGCTGCGTTGAAACTCCCGTTGACATAAATTTAAGGGTCAATGCGTTTATTACTTTCGTTGGGCGTGTATTTACCATGTCAACGTAGTAGACTATGACAGACTACTTACCATCGCGTTGACTGTATTCTGACACAGAGGATTTTTCTGTCATGTCAACGTACCCTACGTTGACCATCTTATCAATCTCTCATGTTTTTTTTTGCTCATGGCACTGGTCGAATAAAAATGAAAGAATACAAAAAATTCATATGGTGCTCCCATAATGTCGGTTTCTTGATTTTCGTTAACTTTTGCTTTCGGAAGTGAAGACCGCCCCGAGTGCACCTCACGAAAGTCAGAGTGAAATTTGTCGGGGTAGAAACAAAAAAAAGAGAAGGAATGCTACTCTTTATTGGCTTATAACATCTGTTTTCGGCACTTTTCGACTTTTAAGGAACTGGCAATGTGAACTATTCGTTGTAAACGAAAACGCCAATAGGCGTGTTTTATTTGAAAAAATTAAAGCTAGCTCGGTAAAATTACCCTCGGTTAACAAAAAAAAACCAAAAAGTGTCGATAAATAAGGCAGTTTAAAAGTTTATATAAAAATTGAGATAAAGTTTCGTTAAGTTTAATCTTAGACAGCGGTGGACTTGGATTGAATATAAAAGTGAGTATTGCGTTTTATTGGTGCTTGCATTACCGATAAAACCTAATAGCACGTTGTTGTCAATGAAAACAACACTGCTGATATAGTTTTGTCGTAATCAACGAAAGATTCGCATTAGTTTGGGAGAGCCTTTATAGTTCTACCTTAATAATTAACGACAAAAAAACTTTCCTAATCGTTGAGTAAATGTAAACGTTCTAACTCATAACTTCTATCGGCAATTAATCGCGATACGATAGTTACAGAACACGCTCAGATTTTTTTTTTTTAAGTTCTCTGAGATATCATGTACATCATATTTCTGAACACGCCTAATACTAAAAGACACAATGACGTTTGGATAAGTTTAAGTGCCTGGATACACGAGCGCACAAAATAAATAACTTTTGTGGATACACACAGAAACAAAATTAAGTGAATTTGACACTAGAGTCTATCAGAAGTAAAACGAAATGGAAATAGTACGAGGAAAACAAAGCCATTTTGAGAACGTTTTAAGAAAGAAACATGATTTTAAATGCAAAACTCCTACCTGAAAATGAGGAAAAAGACCACACTTGGCATTTTTTTCTATCCCTTTCGTTCTTTTTGAAAATCATCCGTTCTCTTTCGTGAATTAATTCTTTTTTGCACTCGTGTATCCAGGCACTAACCAAATAAATTTTATTAATTTTCCGCAGCAAAATCCTTAGATTATTTTAACCAAATTGTTTCCTATACAAAATTTGACATTTCATTAGCCAAATGATAAACTTTAAGAAATCGTAAACTTATCTAGTGTTTTACGACGTTTTTGCATGAATGCCCTTTCTATTTATTTAGATAACATCTAACAGTTTTGGAATAACAAGTTTCATGTTTTGAACACAAACACAATATTTTGCAACTGATAAACTTCTTCAACTCATTTCTAGTTGAATCGATAAATACCTGTTCATTATCATTTCATTGTTCATGTTAATCAAATTAAAACACGTGCACTAATATGTAATTATAGTTTCATGTCGACCAACAAAAGTTTCTTACACACTCTTCTAATTTACGTTTATCTTTAACAACATTATTTTTCTCTGTTCTCATGCAATGGCATTGATGTATGTATTATTAATGAAAGTAAACAGAAACACCACATTCCATATGTCCGCCCACAATCTTCCTCTTCAAGTGCATTTATAATTTAGACTAACAAAACGTTAAATAGAAAAAAAAAACAATAACAAAATATTTATCAGCAATTCACCACTCGGTTAGCTAAACAAAATAAACCCCATAATAGCCGTAGCAATTGATAAGTCGGGGTGACGAAACTATATATTTATAATCATTCTGTGAGATCCTTTGTTTTGAGAAAAGTTTGTCGTTAACAGAAAGTTTTTCAAGTGCCTTTGGCGCCGCACTGATGCTGCTGATGCATAACCTGAATAGAATGATATTCGTATACCAACAACAAGACAAACACAATGCAATTTTAAGGGCAGCTTTGTTGCTGTCAGAGTTGCCTGTTGGGCGCCACTTTGAACTTTTTAATGGAATCAAAGTGAAAAGTGGCATAGTTTGAATGTGGAATACAAAATTAATCCACTTGAATGGAAAAAACTTCTCCCACAATATGCAAATCCGAATAGTGGCTTGGCTGTAGATGGCTGATGTGGCACACTTGAATGCAACTCGCGTGGAAAGATTTTTGTTAACACGTTTATACAATAAATTGGCTTATGCAAGCAGAAGATTCTCTCATATATAATTCCATATGAGTTATGGTCCTTTAATTGATACTTTCACTGCGGAATCATTGAAGTGTCAGTTAATCACGCCGCCGCTATCGTTGTTGTAACGTTGCCGCTGCCACTGAGCTAATAAATGATAAATGTACGATCTGTCACTCTGACAGATGACAATTTTCGCAACATGAACGCAAAGCATCATTAAGAGTCATGTCTGCAATTGGGATTGTATTGTGTCATCCGCATTCGGAGAGTTGTTACAAGAGCATCCTGCAGCTGTCATAATGTTTTGCAAAACTTACATTCCACAAAAAGAACAAGCAACAAAAAAAAAAAACTATTGGTATTTATGTTGAGGACGTCAGTTACGCGTACTAATGACCCACTTACATTCAACTCGCACGTATACGTATATATTATTTGTAAGAAAGAGCTTGTCGGATATTTCACTGCTATATGATGGAAATGAGGAAGAATATTTTTGTGTTCATCATGTATCCTCCTGTCATTGCAGAGAGATAGTTTTGTGATACTAAATGAATGAGTGAAAAGAGTGAACAGCATCGAATTGTGTGTGAAAACTGAAAACGCCCACGAGGTACTTCCTTCACATGCACATATACCTATCATGAACAAACTGAATGATGATGCGACTTTTCTCGCACGAATAGCATCTTCTTTGCTTTGAAAGTTTTGGGTGTGGTGGTGGTGGTGACGATGCTTGTAATATTGATACCGTCTACCATCATCGGAATTAGGGTCAATTTAATATACTCTTTTTTTTCATTATTGCATTGGCGTCATCTTGGTTGGTTGTTCGTTGTGATGTCGGAAGTCCATTAAAAGTGCATCATCATGTAGCATGCATTTAATAAAAATGTCCCAAAACGGACATTTCATGAAGGCACGAATCGTTTTATCATTTTTGTCTTATGGTTTGTACCAGCTGGGGATAGGAAATTTTGTAAAACTAATTCTTGAACAAATAAGATGTACGTAGTTGTCAAAGAGATAACAGCTAAGCTGGCATATGACAAGATGAGATTAATTATAATGAAATCAAAATACGCGTGTTGAGCAATTGTCACCGCTTGGAAAATTCAATTTAAATCTTAAATACTGCTAAATCCCTTAAAGCTCCTTAAACTCAAACTTCTAGGCAGCTAAAAAATTAACGTATAAACCTCAT